>CM038678.1:472123745-472723745 GCA_021605205.1 Aegilops longissima
GAAAAGGATTTAGGTTGCAACAAAAATAACAAGGATAACATAGAGTGCTGCGGGGCCCACGAGCAGTGGCGACCACGAAGGAGGCCGTGTCATGGCCGAACATAATGCGACCGCCAGGCAGGCGAAGCGAGAAAAGCGGAGGCGCGGGTGGCGGTGGTTCAGCAAGAGCTCCAGGGTCTCATGGAAAAGCATGAGAGTTTGGGCGTGACTCAAAGAATCGAGAGTCGAGCTTGCCTCGTCTCGAAAGTGTAAAACTGCCAGGCCGATGCCCATAAGTCCCGTCGGAGATTGAGTTGATGAGGAAGATAGCGGCGGGTAAGGCATTTTTCATGCAAAGCAAGCATGTGAATGTAAATTCGTGTTACTTACCCGAATTGGAGCTCTCGAGGCGTTTGCAGATCTGCCTCATGGCGTGTCACGATCTGCCGCATTCTACCGAGCCGAGGAGGAGCTCAGCGGAGAAGGTCTTACGGTCTCGGTATCTTTGAGGCCGGCCATCAGTGCCCCTAGCGACCAGGTGAAGCAGCTGGTCGAGCTTCTAAGGTGGCGAGCAGGCCATGAAGGGCCTCATAGTCCGGTTGTGGCTGGAGAGGCCATGCACAGGAGCTACTTGGCCTCGTCTGACGGCTGGTGGATCGTGCCCTGGGTGGAGGTTATCAAGCGCTCCGCTTTGTATTGAAGGTGCTTTCGTCGGGCCCTTGCCAGCGCAAAGGTGCATAGGGCAAGCTGGATGCGGAAGCTAATCAGCAGCGCCACCGGTGGGCAAGGAATATCGTCGCCGAGATGTACTATAAGACTGTCTGAAGGCGCCCATAAGATTGCGGATGAGTGCCCAGGGATGTAATTATTGAGTAAATTCGCAATGTGTTATCTTGTCGCTGAAAACTTTGTTCATATCGCTAAGCAACGCTTGTTAATTTAAATATTACCTTACATGCGGCCGTTTATTAAATCGAGAGATGGCAAGTCGTCGGCTTCACCCCCATGCCACAGTCTTTGGGGTGTTGGGATAAACTTGAGCACTCTAGTTCCCATTTTGGGTCCATCTGAGAAGCGCTCAACACAACGAACAAGGCAACCGGACTTATAGTGCTTGAACACTCTCACTTAGCCATAGAATTCTATAATTTTAAATTTGGTGAAGCCCCTAGTATTCGGAGGACGAATTGGGGCGCTATCCACGCCGTCGGACATTATCCGAACTTAGCTCGAGCGGCGTAGGTCTTTATGGACCGAAAGGACCTCTCGAACAGCGACCAGTCTCGCCTTATCATGACAGTCAGTTTAGCTTTCTCCAGGCGTTAACCCGGCTCAAGCGAGGCATAATCGCGATGGTTCTCCAATCTACCTTAGCGATAGAGCGGGCGTAAGGTGCCAAACATGGGAGCAGGCAAACCCAACTATTGACCCAAGACATGATTGAACCGATTCATATAATGCTATAAGTTGAGGTGCCGCACTTGTGAAAGTGTTAGGACTTTATCACACCATAATCACGGAGAACATAAGCCCTGGTGTATTTGGCGTACCAAAATGTATGGGTGCAACATGTCATAAATGAACACACACACACACACACACACACACACACACATATATATATATATATATATATATATATATATATATATATATATATATATATATATATATATATATATATATATATATATATAAAATGCAATTATGGGCAAAGGTGCTGCATTTTATTAGAAGATATGCTATGAGTGCGGAATGATACGAATAGTCACGGAAAGCAAAGGATTGGGCGAATTAAAGGCGTCTCCCTCGAGGGTAGGCCGTGGAGTGTTGTATTTAACAAATTTAATGCTCGTGATGGAGACCACACGAGTGTTCAACGCAGCCTTTGTCCTTCCACTGGCTGTTGCATCATGAGTTGGCGGGTTCGCCTCGGACGAGTTCTGTATAAAAGAGAAATAAAAGAAAAAAGCGACACACTTAGGGCCCTGGTGTGGTCGAACCGCACTCTGGAGTCTGTTGTGGTTGTGCCTTTCCCCTATGCCCATGGTATCTCGAGGCGTAATTATGTCTGTGAAGAGTTTGTCTTACAATTTTGCGAGGCTGGGGTTGAGGCCGCATTGCTCTGGCGATGCTCGGAGCGTGCAGGTGGTCTTGGTTGATGTTGCTCCGGGCGCGTTTGGCGTGTCCGATCGTTTAACGGCGGACTCGAAAATGCTGTAAAAGGCTGCTCTGTGCTTCCGCGCGAGCATTGTATGTTCCTCCGTTCGGAGGGCGTTCCGTGTTTCCATTGACCGTGATGACTCCACGAGGGCTGGCATCTTGAGCTTAAGGTATGCATAATGCGGCACGCGTTGAATTTTCTGAGCGGTTCATCAAGCGAGCGTGATAGCCGCTGCGGAGCAGGACTATGTCGAAGATTAACTCCTCGCTTTGGAAATTATCCGGGGATCCGAAGACCACTTCGATGTGGCGAGCTGTACAATTGGCCTCGACACCTGGTATGGCGCCTTTGAAGGTTGTCTTTGTAGGTTTAATCCTTGAAGGGTCTATGCCCATCTTGCGCTTGTATCACGATAAAGCGAGTTCAGACTCTGCCGCCATCCATCGGGACTCGTGAGTGAAATCCATCGGCGATTGGGTCTAAAACCAATGCGGCCCGAATCCATATAAGCGGATCTTGGTCGGATGGTCTCTTGATCGAAAGTGATCGGGCAAGAGGACCATGGGTTGAATTTTAGGCGGTGGCTCCATCGGCGTATCGTCCTTAGTGCGCTTCCGCTCCCTCTTGGGAATATCGTTGCGTATATCATGTTTATCGTCCGAACTTGAGGAACCCTTTTGTCCTCTGTTGTTCGGGCGGGTCTCTTCCTCGTCATGTTGTGTAGCCCCTTGTCCTTTGTTTTGGCGAATTAATTTGCCTGCTGTGAATACCCAACAATCTCTGTTGGTGTGGTTAGCTAGCTTTTGGAGAGTTCCATGTATTTGCGAGGCGGTGATATTCGGTCCAAATTGGGCGGGCCGGAGTGGTTCTTTTGAATGGCTTCTTCCGTTGACGGGCTTGGAGCCTCGGAATCCAGCGTTGTATGCCGTATCCTCATTCTTTGTCGCCGTTAATCGGCGTTTGTTTTTATTTGATGCAACCTGCCATTGCGGTCCTTGGTATCCGGACTGCGGCGTTTTCTTGAGGTTATTCTGCTGAGCTAGCCAGCTATCCTCTCCCGCCTGAAGCGGGTCATGAGTTATGTGAGGGCTGCCATGGATTTGGCTTCTCTGTCCTAGGTGCGGGCCAGCCACTCGTCGCGGATGTTATGTTTGAAGGCATCGAGGCCTCTGCATCCGGACGGTCGGCGATTTGATTTTCTTTGTTAAGAACCGTGTCGAATTGCTGGCGATTAAATGCGGCTGCTGGATTATGTGGCTTAGGTCATCTGCGTCCGGTGGTCGCACATATGTATACTGGAAGTTGTCGAGAATGCGGCTTCCGGTCTTCAACATCCGATTGACTCTGCGGGCAGGCTGTTAAGCCAATGCCGAGCTAGTCATTTAAGCAGAGCGGGAGATATTTGATGGCGTGAAGATGCGTCGCGCGGGCCATGTGTATATGGAGGAGATAACCCTCAATCCAAACCGCGGGGTCTGTTGTGCCATCGTAGGATTCGATATTAGCGGGTTTAAACCCTTGAGTTTGATGATCCATTACTTCATCGATTGAAGCATAAGCGGGTGTCTTGGCGCCTCTGTATTGAGCAATATCGCGGCGTAGCTCGAAGGCGTTATACTGTTGTGTTGGCCCGGCGGAGTAGTTGTATCGGTGACGGTATTAAATCGTGGGTCTTGGGCGCCACATGATCCATAGATAGATCTGGATTGTCTTGCCTTGTCCTCAATATATCTCGCAAGTCGGCGCATTCCCGTGGCTTCATGCTTTTGGCGATGCGAGAATGCGGTTTTAGTGGAGGGCTTGCCGCCCTCTGTCAGCGGCCACGAGGTGGTCGGTCTGCCGTATGTCTTGCTGGTGATGCAGGTTTATGCGCTTCCTCCTCTAATCGGGGAGCAACTTGCGTTTTAGGTAACCACGGAGGCGTTGAGTTCATACTCTTGACGCGAGGACCTCGGTCCATCTGTCGGCGTATGTCTTGATCAGCTTGAAGCTATTGCTGCTTTTCTTTAGGCTGCTTGCCGTGGCCATTAGCCTGCGTCTAAGCAGCTCTTGTTCGGCGGGATCCTCGAGCACGACGAATTAAGTAAATCGTCGAGGCTTGCCGTCTCCGGAGGAGGTAAGTAATTGTCATCCTCGACCTCTTAAATCGCCGCCCTCTCGTGAGGGCTTGCTTCTACCTCCTCCTGCGCTGGATCATCTTTGGAGGAGTTGTCTTCGGCACTTTACGGGGTGTTATTACCTCCTGTGCTGGAATCTCCATTCTTGCCGTGGCGGGATTTAAGCGGCGCGCTGGCGTCGGCGCTTGGGCTGTTCTTTAAGGAATCGGCCTCCGTTGCTTCTTCGCCGTCCCCATCTTTTGGGGTGTCCACCATGTATATGTTGTATGAGGTGGTCTTCCGGTGTCTGTGAAGCCTTTGGTTCTTAGTAGTCTCGGCATAAATCGTCCATACCGTCGATGTCTTGAATCGTAATTATCAATCGTCGGTTAAATAAATCGGCGGTGGCTATGAAGTGGGTGGTGGGTGGGCTCTGAATTTCTTACGTCGTCGCGTCCCAACCATCCTGGCCATAGTTCGGCTAGGGCTCTCCGGATAGCGAGAGATGCTTGATGAATTCTGATATCGCGAAGAAGTGGTGAAAAAGATGTCCATGAGCGGTGAATTCCATGATCGGCGTGTCGGATTCATTGGCGGGCGCGGAGGTCGGTCCGTGCGAGAGTCGGCGCCTCGAGTCATGGGCTTTATGCGGGACAAGGTAAGTGTTCGGCTCCATCGCCGTAGAAGTTGCAGCTCGGCGGTGTCCAGCCATCCGTCCTCGTCCGGCGATCAGCTCCGGACTATAGTCGGGCCGGATTAGTGTCTGACCTCAAGGTGCTGTCCGTGGCGAGAGTTAGGTCATGCCCGTCGTGATAGCCGCTGCGCTTCGGTGTGGCTCAGATCCATCGAAGATCAAGTCCCGCGGATATCGGCTGTGAAGTTTAGGCTTCCAAACCTGACACAGCGGCAGGCGTAACTTCGATCTGCTCGGATGTCAAGTGAGTTGGCCCGCGATGCAAGCCGCGAATACAAAGATCTACCGGGGAAAAGTCTCACCGGACTGCGTCGTTGTCGATTGAAGAGGACATCCGCCTATCGGTGGCGACGGAAGAACTCTCAATGAAAGCACCAATGTCGATTGTCAAAACCGGCGGATCTCGGGTAGGGGTCCCGAGCTGTGTGTCTAAGCGGATGGTAACAGGAGACAAGGGACACGATGTTTACCGAGTTGGGCCCTCTTGATGGAGGTAAAACCCTCGTCCTACTTGATTGATATTGATATTGTGGATGTTTACAAAGTGGATCTACCACGAGATCAAGGAGGCTAAACCCTAGAAGCTAGCCTATGGTATGATTGTAAGGTTGTTCTTACATCCTCTGGACTAGAGCCATCCGGTTTATATAGACCTTGGAGAGGGCTAGGGTTACATAGAGTCGGTTACAATGGTAGCAGATCTACATATCCGTGTCGTAAGCTTGCCTTCACGCCAAGGAAAGTCCCATCCGGACACAGGCGAAGTCTTCAATCTTGTATCTTCATAGTCTTGGAGTCCGGTCGATGATGATAGTTCGGCTGATGATGGTAGTCCGGCTATCCGGACACCCCCTAATCCAGGACTCCCTCGGCGCCGTCGGCGCTCTGTCCCATGATGTGCAGGCTACTCCGACAGGGAGCCACCACTGGGCATCTGCATTCGGCGGTGTGGAGTAAGATATCTCCTCTGCCTCCCCCACCCCCCTCATTTTCTGTCGATTCCATAGTTAGGGTTAGGGTTAGGTGTGTAAACACAGCATTAGATTGTAGTGATATTAGTATGCTCTGTTTAGGAGAGAATATAGTGATACTTTTTTAGATTTTAATTGCTATTTGGGTTAGGATGCTCTGTTTAGATTGTAGTGGCAAGCAGCACAACCTTGGGTTAGGTGTGTAAATCAAAAATGGATCTTTGCCTAGTACTAAGTGTTCATATGCTCTTTGTAGTGGCAAGCAGCACAACCTTATTGAAATTGGTATGCATAGTATATTTTAAATATGTCACTTGTATTGTTTGTAGTTAGTGGTATAATGTTTAATTAATAAGTACAAAATTGTTACTTTTGCAGCTTGTTTGATGATGTTTGGGAGGTTAGACTTCACTTTCATGACATGGATAACTTGGAAAGGACTATGTGTGTTTGGACATCACTTTTTCAATCTGTTAGCACTCATAGAGACAATGGGATATGGAAGTAAAGACTATATGTATTATGTGAGGGATCTGGGTTGGGAGTAGCTAGTTTGGAGGAGATATGTGATAATGACAAGGTGGATGAGATCTTTGGATGACATTGCCAATAAAGATCAGAACATAGTAAACTGACAATAGTTAGGGGTAGTGAGCCGGACACTGCGGATATAAGCGAGATTATATTTGTGATCAACAAGTTCCTATAGGCAATGTTGGAAGAGCACTTGTATATGAGGTGAATGATGTTGGGGTGTTGTACAAGTCACCATCAAAGTATCAAAAAGAGATCACGATAGTTGAGGAGCTGAACCAATCCGGTTTTCTCCACAGTGAGCCACAATGTTGATATGGAGCAAGGCAATGAAGCGGATGTTGATATTGAGCACGGCAATGGAGATGATGTTGACATGGAGCAACAGGAGTTAGAAAGAAGTATGGAGCTTAGAAGGAGATCAAAATTCAGAGATTTAAACAGCATCGGAAGAATGTTGAGAGGTGCGAGCGGTGAAAAAAAAACTTCCTATGCTACTAGCTGAAGATGACTCGACTTGGAGGAAGATGAGGATTTCATAGCTAGGATGGCTGAGCTAAAGAGCGAGAGAGAGGACCCACTCTTACATTTTGAAGGTGACACAGATGTAGATGAACCTTATGAGATACAAGAGGAAGTGCATGAGGAAAATGCAGAGCAAGAGGAGCATGGAGATCATGAGGAACTTGAAAGGAGGTCTTACCACGAGGGCAAAGAGGAAGAAGTTGAAAGTAAGAAAGGGCCAACCACAAGATCACATGCTAGTTTGGAGCAACAGTTTGAGGATGTTTGGGTACCATCATCGATGAGGATCCAGATCTGGTGATTTGAAGGAGGAGCAAGATGATGGGGCTGTACCCTAGCATTTGTGCTAAGCGATAAGTCTAGGGCTAAAAACCCAAACCAAGGGTATGGTATCATGAGGATAGAGAGCCCAGAGCTGCAGTTTGCTAAGAAGTTATGCTTTTATAATGTGTACCAATTTAGAAGGGCACTTCTCACTTTCCACATAGCACAGAACAGAAACTATCGGTTTCATGGGAACTGCAATGACAGAATTATAGCTGTGTGCACACATGAAGACTGCCCTTTCTTCATTGCAGCACGTGGTGGGAAAAGAAAACTTTCTGCATTAGGAAAACTAATTTGTTGCACACATGTCCAGCTGTATGCAGAGAGCACCAAGGTGACTACAAAGTGGGTTACAATGAAGTTTTAGAAGAAATAAGAACATACTTGAACACACCAATATGTACAATAATGCAAAATCTGAAGAGCAAGTATGGAGTTGAGATCATCACTCATATGGCCTCTGGGGCTAAGAACAATGCTAT
Organism: Aegilops longissima; assembly: GCA_021605205.1. Taxonomy (NCBI): domain Eukaryota; kingdom Viridiplantae; phylum Streptophyta; class Magnoliopsida; order Poales; family Poaceae; genus Aegilops; species Aegilops longissima. Next base: position 472,131,518 of record CM038678.1, read on the forward strand.
TAAGGTGGTGCAAGGAGATCGGAGGGGCAATACACGGGATAAGGGATTACTTGCGGTGTGATAGACACCAATCCAGGTAGTAGGTGCATTGTCACTACTAAGTTCCTAAAGACCATCAAGCATCAGTCAAGGTTCAATGGTTTGTTCATATGTTTGAATGCTTGCAGGAGGATTTCTGAATGGATGCAGGCCATTCATAGGTGACTACTAAACTGTGTTATATATGACATAAATGTGGTGCACCATACTTTGTTTATAACATATCTTGTGTGCCATTGCAGGTGTGGATGGATGTTTCATCAAGCTCTCAGCTGGCCAACAAATCCTTGCTGCCACAGGAAGGGATGGGAATAATAACATCTATCCCATTGCCTTTGGAGTTTTGGACAAAGAAGACACAAAGAGTTGGACCTGGTTTCTCACAGAACTGAAGGTAGCTATTGGTGGAGAATCTGGGAGATTTGGTTTTTACACCATAATCTCTGATAGACAGAAGGTAATATATAATTTGCTTAGTATTCATTGGTCATTACTAGTTCATATAAGTATTTCATAGTAATTGCTAGAAGTAGTTAATATTTTCATTGCTCATTACTAGTTGTTATAAGTAGTTCATACTAATTGGTAGAAGTAGTTAAATTTTTTTCTTATTAGTAAGTTTGGTAATTTCTCCAAATAGGGTCTTCTAAAAGCTGTGAGTCAAGTTTTCCCCAATTGCCTCCAAAGATTCTGCCTTAGACACATCTACCAAAATTTCGAGACTGCTGGTTTTAGGGGGTCAGAATTAAAGAAGTTCATGGATAAGGCAAGTTACTCCTATACTGAACATGGCCATCTTGCTGCAATGGATGCTCTTAAAGTAGAGTGTAAGGCTGCCTGGACTTGGATAAATAAAATTCCTAGCATGCTTAGGCTAGATATGCCATGGACTTCAACTGCAAAACTGACCTAGTTGTCAACAATATTAGTGAGGTGTTCAACAAGATGATATTAGATGTGAGGGGTAAACCAATAAAGACCATGGTAGATGGAATCAGGACTAAGTTGACGGTCAGGTTCAATACAAATAGGAGTAAGACAGAGTTAGCCAAGTGGGAAATATGTCCAACATATGTTGAGTTACTTGAAGAAGCAAAGAAACACTCTAGGAACTGTCAAGCATTGATGGCTCGTAAATATTTACCAAGTGACAAGCAATGAGAATACCTATCGATTAACTTGTAGCACAAGACATGTGGGTGCGAGAAAATGGGATATGGCTGCAGTGCCATGCAATCATCGATCTCTGCTATTACCAAAGCCAAATTAAGGCCTGAAGATTTTGTGCATGACTTCTTCAAAAGCCTATGTATCTGGCTGCATACAGTCCCATCATATTTCACATGTACTGGACGACCTCACGGCCTAAGACCAAGACTAGAGACATAGAACCCCGGTTTTCAAGGATAAACCAGGGAAGAAGCAAACCAAAAGGAGAAGGGCGAGTTTGAGCCACGGCACCTAAAGATACATCTAGGATGGCATCAATTACAAGCAGCAATTTGCAATCTTGTGGGTCACAGATACACATCTTGTCACAAAACACTAAAGCCAGCTCTAGCAATGAGAAAGAACAGGCATGAGGTTAGTCTCTATTTGCATACTTCTGTCATCTATTTCTATTTGTACCACTTTGAATGTATTAACTTGCTACCATTTTCAAATGCAGCCAAAGCAGCGAGAGAGGAGGTACCACATCTACTCTGCAGCTTCATACATTGCAGCTCCGCAAATAGGACACCACCAATGGCAAGCACACGATAGCTCCGACCAAGCGAGGCCAAGCAACACAGCAGCTCCGACCAAGCAGAGCCAAGCAGCTCGGCAGCTCCGCTAGGAGGCCAAGCAGCTCGGCAGCTCGGCTAGGAGGCCAAGCAGCTCAGCAACTCCAGCTAGGACATCCTTCTTGGCACCAAGGCAGAGGAAGAAACCATCAAGGCTGAAGTATTACTTTTATGCTTGAGGAACTAATGTCTTTGGAAAAACTGATGATGATGTGATCGAGACAAAACTGCTAATTGCTATGATCTATTTTGGGAACTTATGTTGATTTGATGTTATGGTGCTGTAATAACTACTATTGATAGTCCAGCTTTTATGAAATTATGCACTATGATGTTGTTCTTGCTGTTATGATGTTCAATTTGATGATCAATATGATGGTGCGGCTGCTACCATGTTCAATTTGATCCATATGATGGTCTTCTTTGTTAGAAAATTAAACACTTGTTGATGATGGTCTTGCTGTTAGGAAAATTAAACACTTGTTGATGATGGTCTTGCTCTTAGGAAAATTAAACACTTGTTGATGATGGTCTTGCTATTAGGAAAATTAAACACTTGTTGATGATGGTTGTCAAGGTGCCCTAGGGCCATTACATCGATGAATCGATGACATGAGGTCAAGGTACCAATAGGGCCATTACTGTCGATGAATCGATGAAATGGTGGTCAAGGTACCCTAGGGCCATTACATCGATGAATCGATGACATGAGGTCAAAAGTACCCTAGGGCCATTCTATTGATGAATCGATGAAATGCTGGTCAAAAGGTACCCCTAGGGCCAATCTGTCGATGAATCGATGACATGAGGTCAAGAAGTGCCCATAGGGCCATTCTGTCGATGAATCGATGAAATGGTGGTCAAAAGTACCCCTAGGGCCATTACATCGATGAATCAATGACGGTGTTGGAAATATGCCCTAGAGGCAATAATAAATTAGTTATTATTATATTTCCTTGTTCATGATAATCGTTTATTATCCATGCTATAATTGTATTGATAGGAAACTAGATACATGTGTGGGTACATAGACAACACCATGTCCTAGTAAGCCTCTAGTTGACTAGCTCGTTGATCAATAGATGGTTACGGTTTTCGACCATGGACATTGGATGTCGTTGATAGCGGGATCACATCATTAGGAGAATGATGTGATGGACAAGACAATCCTAAGCCTAGCACAAAGATCGTAGTTAGTATGCTAAAGCTTTTCTAATGTCAAGTATCATTTCCTTAGACCATGAGATTGTGCAACTCCCGGATACCGTAGGAATGCTTTGGGTGTACCAAAGCGTCTGGCGTGGCTGGGTGGCTATAAAGGTGCACTACTGGTATCTCCGAAAGTGTACATTGGGTTGTACGAATCGAGGCTGGGATTTGTCACTCCGTGTAAGCGGAGAGGTATCTCTGGGCCCCTCGGTAGGACATCATCATAATGTGCACAATGTGACCAAGGGGTTGATCACGGGATGATGTGTTCGGAGCGAGTAAAGAGACTTGCGAATGAGATTGAACAAGGTATCGGGATACCGGCGATCGAATCTCGGGCAAGTACAATACCACTAGACAAAGGGAATTGTATACGGGATTGATTGAGTCCTTGACATCGTGGTTCATCCGATGAGATCATCGTGGAACATGTAGGAGCCAACATGGGTATCCAGATCCGCTGTTGGTTATTGACGGGAAGCGTCTCGGTCATATCGCATGGTTCCCGAACCGTAGGGTCTACACATAAGGTTCGATGGCGCTAGGGTTATAAAGGAAGTTTGTATGTGGTTACGAATGTTGTTGAGTCCGGATGAGATCCCGGACGTCACGAGGAGTTCGGAATGGTCGGAGGTAAAGATTTATATATGGGAAGTCTGTTTTGGTCACGGAAAAGTTTGGGTTTTTTCGGTAATGTCTGGGACCACGGGAGGTCGAGGTCCCCAAGTGGGGCCACCATCCCGGAGGCTGCATGGGCAAAGTGTGGGAGGGACCAGCCCGGGTGGGCTGGTGCGCCCCACAAGGCCCAAGCGCGAGGAAGAGTGGGAGGGCAAACCCTAGGGCAGATGGGCCTAAGGCCCACCCAGGCGCCTCCCTCTCCCCCTTGGCGCCACCCAAGATGGGATCTGGGGCTGCCGCACCCTGGGGTGGGAACCCTAGAGGCGCAGCCCCTCCCTCCTCCTATATATAGTTGAGTTCTTGGGGCTGCCCAACACATGAGTTTCTCTCCCTCTTGGCGCAGCCCTACCTCTCTCCTTCTCCTCTCTCGCGGTGCTTGGCGAAGCCTGCTGGATGCCACGCTCCTCCATCACCACCATGCCGTTGTGCTGCTGCTGGATGGAGTCTTCCTCAACCTCTCCTCTCTCCTTGCTGGATCAAGGCATGGGAGGCGTCACCGGGCTGTGCGTGTGTTGAGCAGCGGAGGTGCCGTCCGTTCGGCACTAGGATCTCCGGTGATTTGGATCACGGCAATGCGACTCCTTCAACCCGTTCTCTTGAGCGCTTCCGCTTAGCGATCTACAAGGGTATGTAGATGCACTCTCCTTCCCTCGTTGCTGGTTTCTCCATAGATAGATCTTGGTGACACGTGGGAAAATTTTGAATTTTGCTCGTTCCCCATGATGATATCATGAGCTAGGTCTATTGCGTAGATTCTTTGCGAGTAGAACACAAAGTAGTTGTGGGCGTTGATGATGTTCAATATGCTTACCGTTACTAGTCCAATCTTGTTTGACGGTATTGTGGGATGAAGCGGCCGGACCGACCTTACGTACACTTACGTGAGGCAGGTTCCACCGGTGACATGCACTTGGTGCATAAGGTGGCTAGCGGGTGCCGATCTCTCCACTTTAGTCGGAGCGGATTCGATGAAAAGGGTCCTTATGAAGGGTAAATAGCAATTGGCATATCACGTTGTGGTTTTGCGTAGGTAAGCGTTCTTGCTAGAAACCCATAGCAGCCACGTAAAACATGCAAACAACAATTAGAGGGCGTCTAACTTGTTTTTGCGAGGGTATGCTATGTGATGTGATATGGCCAAGAAGAATGTGATGAATGATATGTGATGTATGAGATTGATCATGTTCTTGTAATAGGAATCACGACTTGCATGTCGATGAGTATGACAACGGCGAGAGCCATAGGAGTTGTCTTAATTTATTGTATGACCTGCGTGTCATTGAACAAGCGCCATGTAATTACTTTACTTTATTGCTAACGGTAGCCATAGTAGTAGAAGTAATAAGTTGGCGAGACAACTTCATGGAACACGATGATGGAGATCATGATGATGGAGATCATGGTGTCATGCGGTGGCGATGATGATCATGGAGCCCGAAGATGGAGATCAAAGGAGCAAAATGATATTGGCCATATCATGTCACTATTTGATTGCATGTGATGTTTATCATGTTTATGCATCTTATTTGCTTAGAACGACGGTAGTAAATAAGATGATCCCTCATTAAAATTTCAAGAAAGTGTTCCCCCTAACCTGTGCACCGTTGCGAAAGTTCGTCGTTTGAAGCACCACGTGATGATCGGGTGTGATAGATTCTTACGTTCACATACAACGGGTGTAAGCCAGATTTACACTTGAAACACTTAGGTTAACCAGCGAGCCTAGCATGTACAGACATGGCCTCGGAACACAAGAGACCGAAAGGTCGAGCATGAGTCGTATGGTAGATCGATCAACATGAAGATGTTCACCGATGATGACTAGTCCGTCTCACGTGATGATCGGACATAGCCTAGTTGACTCGGATCATGTAATCACTTAGATGACTAGAGGATGTCTATCTGAGTGGGAGTTCATGAGATGAACTTAATTATCCTGAACATAGTCAAAAGATCTTTGCAAATTATGTAAATGGCTCGCGCTTTAGTTCCTTTGTTTAGATATGTTCCTAGAGAAAATATAGTTGAAAGTTGTGATGGCGATTATGCGGACAGAAGAAAGCTTATGTCCTTAATGCACGCTCGGTGTGCTGAACCCCAGCGTAAATGCTGTGGATGTTGCGAACATCGGACATACGTTTTGATAACTACGTGATAGTTCAGTTAAGCGGTTTAGAGTTGAGGCACCAAAGGCGTTTTTGAAGCGTCGCGGAACATATGAGATGTTTGAGGGCTGAAATTGGGATTTCAGGCTCGTGCCCCGTCAAGAGGTATAAGACCTCCGGCGATTTTCTTAGCCTGCAAACTAAGGAGAAAAGCTCAATTGTTGAGCTTGTGCTCAGATTATCTGAGTGCAACAATCACTTGAATCGAGTGGGAGTTGATCTTCGGATGAGATAGTGATGTTTCTCCAAAGTCATTGCCACCAAGCTGCTAGAGCTTCGTGATGAACTATAACATATCAGGGATAGATATGATGATCCTTGAGGTATTCACGATGTTTGACACATGAATGTAGAAATCAGAAGGAGCATCAATTGTTGATGGTTGGTGAAACCACTAGTTTCAAGAAGGGCAAGGGCAAGAAGGATACTTCATGAAGCGGCAAATCAGTTGCTGCTCTAGTGAAGAAACCAAGGTTGAACCCAAACCGAGACTAAGTGCTTACGTAATAAGGGAACAGCCCTTTGGAGCAAAATTACCCTAGATACTTGGTAGATGAGAAGGCTGGCAAGGTCGATAGAAGTATATTGGATATACATTATGTTAATGTGTACTTTACTAGTACTCCTAGTAGCACCAGGGTATTAGATACGGTTCGGTTGCTAAGTGTTAGTAACTCGAAATAAAGGCTACGGAATAAGCGGAGACTAGCTAAAGGTGAGTGACGATATGTGTTGGAAGTGTTTCCAAGTTTGATGTGATCAAACATGCGCTCCCTCTACCATCAAGATTAGTATTAAACCAGAATAATTGTCATTTGGTGTTTGCGTTGAGCATAGACATGATTGGATTATGTCTATCGCAATCTGGTTATTCATTTAAGGAGAATAATGGTTACTCTATTTATTTGAATAATACCTTCAATGGTCTTGCACCTAAATGAATGGTTTATTGAATCTCGATCGTAGTGATACACATTTTCATGCCAAAAGATATAAGATAGTAATGATAGTACCACTTACTTGTGGCACTTTGCCATGTAAGTCATATTGGTATAAGCGCATGAAGAAGCTCCATGTTGATGGATCTTTGGACTCACTCATTTTGAAAAGTTTGAGACATGCGAACCATGTCTATTGGTGTATATGCATGAAGAAACTCCATGCAGATGGATCGTTTGGACTCACTTGATTTTGAATCACTTGAGATATGCAAATCATACCACATGGGCAAGATGGTGAAAAGCCTCGTTTTAGTAAGATGGAACAAGATAGCAACTTGTTGGAAGTAACACATTTTGATGTGTGCAGTCCAATGAGTCTTTGAGGCATCTGATGAATATCGTTATGTTCTTACTTCACGGATGATTTGAGTAGATGTTGAGTATATTTACTTGATGAAACACAAGTCTGAATTATTGAATGGTTCAAGTAATTTCAGAGTGAAGTTAAAGATCATCGTGACAAGAGGATAAAATGTCTATGATATGATCATAGAGATGAGTATCTGAGTTCTGAGCTTTGTACATAATTAAGACATTGTGGAAATTGTTTCACAATTAATACCTTTGGAACACCATAGTGTGATGGTGTGTCGAACATCATAGTTGCACCCTATTGGATATGGTGTGTACCATGATGTCTCTTATCGAATTACCACTATCGTTCATGGGTTAGGCATTAGAGACAACCGCACTCACTTTAATAGGGCACCACGTAATTCCGTTGAGGCGACACCGTTTGAACTATGGTTTGGAGAAACCTAAGTTGTCGTTTCTTAAAAGTTTGGGGCTGCGGCGCTTATGTGAAAAGGTTTCATCGTGATAGCTCGAACCCAAAGCGGATAAATACATCTTCATAGGATACCCAAAATGGTTGGGTATACCTCCTATCTCAGATCCGGAAGCAAAAGTAATTGTTTCTAGAAACGGGTCCTTTCTCGAGAAAAGTTTCTCTCGAAAGAATTGAGTGGGAGGATGGTGGAGACTTGATGAGGTTATTGAACCGTCACTTCAACAAGTGTGTAGCAGGGCACAGGAAGTTGTTCCTGTGGTGCCTACACCAATTGAAGTAGAAGCTTATGATAGTGATCATGAAGTTTCGGATCAAGTCACTACCGTACCTCGTAGGGTGACAAGGCGTACTACTTGAGTGTGATGCAATCCTGTCTTAGAGGTCATGTTGCTAGACAACAATGAACCTCGAGCTATGGAGAAGCGATGGTGGGCCCGGATTCGACGAATGGCTCGAGGCCATAACATCAGAGAGGATCCATGACTTTGGAAGAAATACTTGATGGTCGTGGGGCGTTGGGTAAAGATGGATTTTAAAGGAAGGCAGACAATGATGGTAAGTATCACCATTAAGAAAGCTCGACTTGTCGTTAAAGATGTTTTCCGACAAGTTCAAGGAGTTGACTACGGTGAGGCTTTCTCACTCGTAGCGATGCTAAAAGTCTGTTGGAATTGGATTAGCAATTCTGCATTATTTATGAAATCTTGCATATAGGATGTCAAAACATTGTTTCCTTGACAGTTTACTTGAGGAAAGGTTGTATGTGATACAACGGAGAGGTTTTGTCAATCTGAAAGATGCTAACAAGTATGCAAAGCTCGAGCAATCCTTCTAAGGACTGGAGTAAGCATCTCGGAGTTGGAATATGCGCTTTGATGAGATGATCAAAGATTTTGGGTTTATACAAAGTTTATGAGAAACTTGTATTTCCAAAGAAGTGAGTGGGAGCACTATAGAATTTCTGATAAGTATATGTGAATGACATATTGTTGATCGGAAATGATGTAGAATTTACGGAAAGCATATAGGGTTATTTGAAAAGTGTTTTCAATAGAAAACCTGAATTAAGCTGCTTGAACATTGAGCATCAAGATCTATGAGGATAGATAAAAGCGCTAAATGGTACTTTCAAATGAGCACATACCTTGACATGATCTTGAAGGTGTTCAAGATGGATCGATCAAAGAAGGAGTTCTTGCACGAGTTGTAAGGTATGAAGTTAAGAGTTAAAGCTCGACCACGGATAGAAGAGAGAAAGGGCGAAGGTCGTCCCTATGCTTCAGACGTAGGCTCTATAGTATGCTATCTTGTGTACCGCTTTGGAAGTGTGCCTTGCCATGAGTCGGTCAAGGGGTACAAGAATGATCGAGGAATGGATCATTGGACAGTGATCAAAATTGTCCTTGGAGTAAATAAGGACATGTTTCTCGATTATGGAGGTGATAAAGAGTTGGCGTAAAGGGTTACGTCGATGCAAGCTTTAACACCTATCCGAATGACTCTGAGTAGCAAACAGGATACGTATAGTGGAACAACCATTTGGAATAGCTCCAAGTGGAGCGTGGAAGCAATATTTACAATATGACATAGAGATTTGCAAAGTACATACGGATCTGAATGTTGCAGACCCGTTGACTAAAACCTCTCTCACAAGCAAAACATGATCAAACCCCAGAACTCATTGAGTCTTAATCACATGATGATGTGAACTAGTTTAGTGACACTAGTAAACTCTTTGGATGTTGGTCACATGGCGATGTGACCTATGAGTGTTAATCACATGGCGATGTGAACTAGATTATTGACTCTAGTGCAAGTGGGAGACTGTTGGAAATATGCCTAGAGGCAATAATAAATTAGTTATTATTATATTTCCTTGTTCATGATAATCGTTTATTATCCATGCTATAATTGTATTGATAGGAAACTAGATACATGTGTGGGTACATAGACAACACCATGTCCTAGTAAGCCTCTAGTTGACTAGCTCGTTGATCAATAGATGGTTACGGTTTCTGACCATGGACATTGGATGTCGTTGATAGCGGGATCACATCATTAGGAGAATGATGTGATGGACAAGACAATCCTAAGCCTAGCACAAAGATCGTAGTTCGTATGCTAAAGCTTTTCTAATGTCAAGTATCATTTCCTTAGACCATGAGATTGTGCAACTCCGGATCCGTAGGAATGCTTTGGGTGTACCAAGCGTCCTGGCGTGGCTGGGTGGCTATAAAGGTGCACTACGGTATCTCGAAAGTGTACATTGGGTTGGCACGAATCGAGGCGGGATTTGTCACTCCGTGTAAGCGGAGAGGTATCTCTGGGCCCACTCGGTGGACATCATCATAATGTGCACAATGTGACCAAGGGTTGATCACGGGATGATGTGTTACGGAGCGAGTAAAGAGACTTGCCGATAGCGAGATTGAACAAGGTATCGGGATACGGCGATCGAATCTCGGGCAATTACAATACCGCTAGACAAAGGGAATTGTATACGGGATTGATTGAGTCCTTGACATCGTGGTTCATCCGATGAGATCATCGTGGAACATGTAGGAGCCAACATGGGTATCCAGATCCGCTGTTGGTTATTGACGGAGAAGCGTCTCGGTCATGTTTGCATAGTTCCCGAACCGTAGGAGTCTACACATAAGGTTCGATGGCGCTAGGGTTATAAAGGAAGTTTGTATGTGGTTACGAATGTTGTTGAGTCTCGGATGAGATCCGGACGTCACGAGGAGTTCGGAATGGTCGGAGGTAAAGATTTATATATAGGAAGTCTGTTTTGGTCACGGAAAAAGTTTGGGTTTTTTGGTAATGTCTGGGACCATCGGGAGGTCGGGGTCCCCAAGTGGGGCCACCATCCCGGAGGCTGCATGGGCCAAGTGTGGGAGGACCAGCCCGGGTGGGCTGGTGCGCCCCCACAAGGCCCAAGCGCGAGGAAGAGTGGGAGGGCAAACCCTAGAGGCGAGATGGGCCTAAGGCCCACCCAGTGCGCCTCCTCTCTCCCCTTGGCCGCCACCAAGATGGGATCTGGGGCTGCCGCCACCCTTGGGTGGGAACCCTGGAGGGGCGCAGCCCCTCCCTCCTCCTATATATAGTTGGGGTTTGGGGCTGCCCAACACATGAGTTTCTCTCCCTCTTGGCGCAGCCCTACCTCTCTCCTTCTCCTCTCTCATGGTGCTTGGCGAAGCCTGCTGGATGCCACGCTCCTCCACCACCACCACGCCGTTGTGCTGCTGCTGGATGGAGTCTTCCTCAACCTCTCCCTCTCTCCTTGCTGGATCAAGGCATGGGAGGCGTCACGGGCTGTCTGCGTGTGTTGAGCGGAGGTGCCGTCCGTTCGGCACTAGGATCTCCGGTGATTTGGATCACGATGAGTCGACTCCTTCAACCCCATTCTCTTGAGCGCTTCCGCTTAGCGATCTACAAGGGTATGTAGATGCACTCTCCTTCCCTCGTTGCTGGTTTCTCCATAGATAGATCTTGGTGACACGTAGGAAAATTTTGAATTTATGCTATGTTCCCCAACACACATCAAATTTGACTCACATTCATTAAGGTTCATCAAGGTTGGATCCAACAAATGGATCTAGCGATACATACTTAAATTATTGGGTTCACTAATTCAAACTACAGTACTAAATAGATGATTATCATCTACATTACAACACTGCTGGATCCAACACCTTGGCTCACAAAACATATAGTTAAAGTAGTTGAGGACCAAGTTCATACTAAAGTTTTGCATAGAAGACTATCATCTACATACAGATAGATTATTATCATACTAGAAGACACCCCTACTCATCTAAGATGGCCTTCACCCCCTGAAGCTTCTGCTTTATCTTCTCCTCAGACTTTTGAAGCTCAGAAATGTGATGCTGCAATTTAAGCCTCTCTTCTGTCAGCCTTTCCTTCTCCTTCAAATGATTGAACTTCAAGTTCCTAATCACATTGGCTTGAGCACCTGTTAGGTTCACTAGAGTCTCATACTTTTGCAGCAGCTTCTTCTTCTCCTCCTCTTTCTTTGACAGCTCTGCCTTCAAGTTGCCCACTACAGTTTCTAGCTCAGCAATCTTCAAATCAACATATTCCTTCTGCTCTTTCTGATTGTTTAACTCCACACCCTTTTGCTACTGGGCATCCAAGAGAGCATTGACATCAGCATACAAACTGTCATAGTCCTCCTGTTCTTTCTTCTTCTCCTCCTCTTTCTTTGCCAGCTCTGACTTCAAGTTGCCCACTAACGTTTCTAGCTCTGCAATCTTCACATCAAGACATTGCTTCTTCTCCTTCTGATTGCTCAACTCTAGACCCCTCCGTTCCTGGGCATCCAAGAGAGCATTGACATCAACATCTGATGTCATAATTCCCTGTAGTTTCTTCTTCTCTTACATCGAGGTTGTGGATTACAAAGGAACTCTCAGTTGTCATTGGTCCTACGACTTACTCTCCTCATACATATCCATAACTTGGCCAATGCCTTCTCCATTGAGTCGGCCATTCAAAATCAATCCTTTGAACTACTCCACGGTTTATGCCTTCTGTAAAATAAACAATAAAAGCGCTCCATTAAAACAATAAAGAATCATCTAAGTGGTAATTTGAAGACCCTTTGTTAAGTGCCATACTCCATAAGCTAACATGTTCGGGGGTCTAATATGTGTAACAAACATATCACACAACAAACAAATAAACAATGACCCTTGTTACACAAGTAATTAAGCACGACCATAATAAACAATGACAACCATCCACTCCTTTGGATAAAACAAGTTAAATAAAGACTAAGCACTTAACCAAGCAACAACTTGATAAACAAAGCGGTAATCACTAACCACAATAAACAATGTGTACCATCATTGACAAGGCATATCGGGTAAAGGTAAATAAATACCAAACTTAGCACATTCAGCAATGAACACCTTCACTTATAAAGGATCATACCTTCTTAGCACATCCTAGAAACCTCCTGCCTGTGTGCATCCCTTCAAATGCAACTAAAAGCGCTTGGCCGACTTCGCCGTGTTAGCACAAAACATTCACATCTGCGTCGGTGCCATTGAAATTGGATCGTGCATCGTAGTTTGGAAGCTGCGGGAGAACAACAAAGATAAACCTAGGTTCAGCTCGAGCTCATTCACAAAATCCCCAAATCACTAACCCTAACCATAACTCTAGTTGTAGCAAACTGACCTTGATGATGCCATCGCGAGGAGGAGGAGATGTTCATGGTGAATCCCTCACTGGTCTCGTCGCTCCACGACACCATGACCCGCAGTGGAAGCGGCGAGCGGCAGCCCGGCGTTAATGGCGGCGTCGGGGGAAAGAACAAAGTGAGGAGAGGAGAGGCGAGTGGCGAGAGGAGAGGCGAGGCGGATGAGAGAGTTGAGCTGGTTTCTATCGGTGCAATGGCGGTCCTTTGTGGCGCCTTTAGGCGGTGTCGACTCAGCGGCCGTGAGCCCACGTCGACAAGGCGAGAGTCCCCTGTTATAATAGTGCTTAAACTGCCCGAACAAGAGGTTTGGTGCTTTCTGCAGAAGATTAGAAAAAAATCAGTGTTTTCTGCAGCAAAAATGTAGAAGAGTGTTTCCTACAAACCTGAGCTTAAATGTGGTGGTTTTCTGCAATTCACTCCAATGCAGAGTCAGGAAGGCGCCGCTAAAGCCTCAGCAGCAGAAGATCAAGCCCGGCAGGACAACATCGCCGGAGCTCCCGAAGACAGTCAGGTCTCGGGAGCCCCTCCACCTCAGGAGGCGCCCAAACCGCCGCAAGACCCGAGCCTCAACAGTGTGCCAGCCCTCGTCAAACACCCGGTGTACATCGTCAGCACCGTGTTGCGAGACGCGAGGGTGTGATACCCTATGCCTCAGAAGCTCCTGCTCGCGCTCTTGGTAGCCTCATGCAAGCTACGACACTACTTCCAGGGCCACCCCATCAAGGTCGTCTCGGCCTACCCATTGGAGAGGGTGCTCGGGGCCCTAACTCATTTGGAAGGTGTTGAGTGTAACATCGGTATAAGCATTCAGCTGGAGTTCAGCACTACCGGGTCATCAAGGGTGGCGCTTGCTGATTTTGTGGCAGAATGGGCGGATGCCCGACACTTGAAGAAAGCGAACCGATCCACCTTGCGAAGCGAGGCACCGGACGGTTGAGTCATGTACTTTGATGGCGCCTTCGCGCACCAGGGCGTGGGGGCTGGAGCAGTACTCATCTCGCCCACTCGGGACAAGCTCTACTCTGCCGTGCAGCTACACTTTCGGCCACGGTGAGAAGGTCTCAACAACATCACAGAATCTGAAGGCCTCATAGTTGGCACTGAAGGCGATGAGCTCTCTGGGGTGAAGCGCCTTACCGTTAAAGGGACTCCGGCTCTCGTCAACTTCTCCAACAAAGTATCTGAGCCAAAGGGCGAGCATATGGAGCATACCTCATGGAGGTGCGCAAAATGGAGAAGCAGTTCTTGGGCTGGAGCTGCAGCATGTGCCGGGGCACCAACAAGGAAGGCTGGCGACGCCAAGAGAGCATCAGCGGCAGCCACAAGAGCCCGACGTCTTTGAGGAACGACTCTTCAAGCCATCAGCGACACCACCACTTTCAAGCACGGCTCAGCCTCGGGAGGAGCTCCCGTAGCCCCCCGCCACGGGAGCCCCAGCCTGTGGCCCGACCATAGGAGCTCGCCTGCTCTTGGCGCTCGAGCCTCAGGAGGAATGTTGGACCAAGGAATTCAAGGAGTACATGATACAAGGGACGCTGCCGGAGAAGGAAGAGGATGCAGAGCGCGTGGTCCGGCAGGCCACGGCATACTGTATCCAAGACGGTGAGTTGTACAGGAAGCGATGGAACGATGTCATTCTGCACTGCATCTCCAGTGACCAAGGAAAGGAGTTGATGATTGACATACACGGTGGGGACTGCAGGCAGCACTCGTCGTCACGGACTCTCGTCGGCAAGGTGTTCCGCAGTGGATTCTACTGGCCCACGGCGCTCAACGACATGACCGCATTGGTGAAGTCCTACGAAGCTTGCCAGTTCCACGCCAAGCAGATTCATCAGCCAACTCAGGGCCTGCAGACCATCCCGCTCATGTGGCCATTTGCGGTCTGGGGGCTGGACATCTTGGGCCTGTTCCCTCGAGCGCCAGGGGGCTACCGCTACCTCTACGTCGCTATCGACAAGTTCACCAAGTGGGCGGAAGTAGAATCCGTCCGTACCATCCCAGCCGGCTCTGCAGTCAAGTTCATCAAGGGCCTCGTGAGCCGCTTCGGGGTCCCCAACCGCATCATCACAGATAACGGCTCGCGGTTTACTAGTAACCTCTTCAAAACCTAATGTGCTAACCTTGGAGCATGAATGCTATGCTTGGTGGCGCATCCAGGAGCAATGGTCGGGGCGAATGCCAGCGGAGGTTACGAGGCCTCAAGACCAGGACCTTAAGAAAAGCTCAAGGCCTATGGCGGGGCTGGCCTGACGAGCTTGAGTCCGTGTTGTTGTCCATCCACACCACTGCCACCAAGCCAGCAGGCGAGACCCCATTCTTCCTTGTCTCACGGGCTGAAGCAGTCCTCCCTTGCGAGGTCAAGCATCCTCCTCACGGGTCACTGGCGTTCGGCAAGCAGCAGGATGCCTGCGAGGATGGATCTCGTCTTTGGGGAGGGCTATCGTTGCAAAGCTGCACTAAGGGCGGCAAGGTACCAACAAGCATTGCGGCGATATCACTGCTGCAACGTCCGCTCCAGGACGCTCGAGGTAGGTGACCTCGTCCTGAGGTAGGTCCTCTCCAGGGAAGGGCTGCACAAGCTTTCACCCATGTGGGAGGGCCCGTTCAGGGTCGCCCATGTCTCGAGCCTGGCGCGGCGCCTGGAGATGCAGAGGCAGGATACCCGTCAGAACACTGGAACATCGGCACCTCAGTTCTACCCATGAAGCAAGGCCCGAGCACATGAAGAAGGCCAAAGCACATGAAGAAGGTGCGGTGCTGTGAAGAATCGCCGCCCGTGACACTCTCACGTAATAATGAGTGGGGTTGTACATGCCCGGAGTCTCGGGGCCTGGCCTCATGCCACAGGGCTCCCTCCCGCCTAGTGTCGGCACTTAGCTCAGCTGGTGAAAGACTTGAAGACTAGATTAGGTGCAGGACGTGGCTTTTCATTTGCTTTCCGTAGTTGGCTCACTTCTCCTTAATCGAAATTTGCTTTTGGTGTTCCTTGCTGATTCGATTCCCTCGCATGTTACCGCATTTTCCAGCTCTGGTTCGCTCGTGTTATCTCTCTCGCATGCCTCGCGAGGGGGCCAGGCAGGTGCCCTCGCGAGCATTTTTTTCTCCTCTCTGCCTTCTCGCGAGCCACCCTCATTCGAGCCCAAAAACTGGCGCATCTCTCCACTACAAAAAAATGCACTTTCGTGATGATATGTGTTTGTAACAGTAGGTCGCGTTTTCTGTCCTGCATGTACATCCATGACAAATTTATGACAGAATCAAGATAGTCATACATGTGCTGTCGTAGAAGTGTTCCATGACATTGCCAAAATTATCATCACGGAGTGTCCACTTCCATGATGATAAATCACAGCGTGTCGGCGTTACAGGAGCAGGGGTCCCGGACTTGCTACTGCGGCCTGCGTGTGGCACAAAGGAGGCCAGGGGCGGCCCATCTTCATCAGCATAAGCTCAAGACCCTCGCGAGGGCCAAGCCTCGCAGAGGCGGGCGACAAGGAGCTTCCTCGAGGCACGACCTCGTCGGTGGCTCATGAAGAGCGGAGAGTTCAAGGCAGGGTACCTCGTGAGGTGCCCATGGCATAAACATGAGCGACCAAGAGCGCCAGCCAGCAGTGTCCTCCTTTCCTCTTTGGTGCAAAGGGAGCAAAGCGCGGCGAGCATCAAGCAAAGGCATCGTTTGATTACAACAAGACCAAGACCAACCCCAGCGGCTGGAAGGAGTCATCGTGGAGCCCAAGCGGGCGTCATCACGAGCCTTTGGCGGCGAGGACCAACTTTAGTCGAGGATAAGTGTACTGCTGTTCCCCATCAAAATGGCCAATTGTTGGCGCCCTTCCGCTCAATATTTGGGAAGAGGCCGGGGCCTTCGCCTATAAATAGGAGTAGCCACCCCAGGCGGGGATCCGGGCTCCAAATCCTCATCAAGGAACCGGTAGCTAGGCGGTGAACACCACCTAGCAGTTAAATCGCACCCGCCAGAAGCAGACACTTTCATGAGGCTGTTCTTTCTTATGTGTTCCTCATCAGCCCAGAGGCAATCCACCACCACACCTTTGGGTAGGGTATTACACCACAATGGTGGCTGAACGATATAAATCTTGTGTCTCTTGTGCTGTTACATTTAGTAGTTTAGGTCCCAGCGATTGGCCGAAGTTGAGGCGGTGGAAGGTTGAATCTCCTTGCGCCGGTGTTGAACCTCAAAGGTCTGCGGAACCTGAAATCCGACAGCTAAGCGCGCCCGGTGAAAGTGCTTGGAATCCTATACGCCACCTCGTGTCCCGTCGCATCGTCATCACCATGTCCAGCGACCAAGCGGGCAACCAGATCCTTAGGCGGCGTGGACGCTCGCCTGAGCCGCTTCGCCTCAGGCGACCCGTGCCCCGGCAGCTCGCGGTCCCGAGGCGCTCTGCGCAGCGAGCGTATGAACAGACCGGCGGCTCTCACACATGGCGAGAGCGGTTGGCAGCGAGCCTCAACCACGCCCGCAGCAGCGGCGCCCGTACACTCGCGGGGCGAGCAAACTCGAGGGCGCTCACGGTGGCCCAGCTGCTGCGGTGCAGACTCATGGAAAGCGCGACATGCTCTTTGGGCGGGTGGCGGAGCTCTGGCTTCAACTGCCTTGGGGCACCCTTGGCACCCGCTCCGTCTCGGGCCCAGGCGGCCAGCGAAACTCACACATGCTGCGGGCTCCAAGCTACTCCAACCTGGCGAAGCTGTCGGCCTCCAGACGGGCGGCGGGGTTGCCCCGCCCCATGTCAGCGGAGAAGAAGGACTCGGCGTAACCCACGGCCCAGGTGGACGCGCGCCGCCACCCGATGGGCGCGCCGAGCGAGCCGCGCCGCGCTCAGCACTCTGGCGTGGCCTTGGGATAGCGGCGCCCGAAGAATCGTGCCCATGATGGACCAAGGGCACCCGCATGAGGAGAACAAGGCTCGCTCCTTAGCCGGTGGGGAGATGATGGCGCGGAAGCCGAGCTCTTCCGAGGAGCCTCGAGGCGGTCCCACTGGTCACGCTTGAGGCGGCGATTATCGAGTACCGCTACTTCCTCAAGAGCAAACATCGCTAACCATAGGTGCATGGGAGGTGCAGTCGCCATGACGGCGGCTGCCCGCTCATGATCTCCTACCCCTCGGGAGGAGGCGCGAGGGCTGGGAGAGAGCGAGATCGACATCACCACGGCGTTCGGGCAAGATGTTCTCGGAGGTAGGCCCTCTGCTTTGAGGAGGTGCCTCGGGGCCTGCCCTGGCGGAGGACCCGTGGTCGTCGAAACCGCTTGCGACCGCTCTACCCCATCAATGGCGTCCTGGTTTCGATCGTCGTTGATGGCACTAGAAATGTGGCGCGGCGGGGCCCTCATCTGGCGATATTAAGCAAGGCGGTACACTGTGAAGAAGGCCGGTGCTGTGAAGCTCGTCGCCCGTGACACTCTCATGTAATAATGAGTGGGGCTGTACCGCCCGGAGTCTCGGGGTGCGGCCTCGAGGCCTGGGGCTCCCTCCCGCCTTGATGGCAGCACTTAGCTCCTTGTTGGTGAGAAGCGTCCAAAGACTAGACTAGGTGCGGACGCGGCTTTTCTTCTGCTTTCTTCGCCTTTCCATTTGGTTGTCGCTTTCCCCGCTGGATTTAAGTTGGATTGAATTTGAGATTTGCGTGTGTTAGGGAAGGGTGCTTAGTCTCATTCAAGCAAATCTCTCGCGTTTGATTTGCTACTCCACCTCGCTGCCTCCCCTCATGAGCCCCTCATGGCCGGGCGAAACCTAGCTTGCGCGCAGCCCAGCCTGCCGCCGTCGCGTCCTCTCCGGAGGGTTTTTACTGCAGATCCTCGGATTCGATCGGGAGACACTCGGGTCACGCAGCCTCCCCTGAGCTATCTCGGGCTCGTCTGAAACAAAAGGTAAATCAGCCAACCAGCACTTGGCAGCCCAACCACTTGGCGCAGGCGTATGGGCGATGTAACACTGCTAATACGATGAACACAAGTTTTACATGAGGGCTCCCCTCCCAAAATGCTCTCACATCCATCGGGCCAAAGCCTGAGTTCTATTCATGCGGGGTAATGGAACAAGGACAATGCACAATCAGTCGGATAAATCCCCAATGCATCCTCGGGAGCACCTCCGAGCCGTTCTTTGGCGTCGGCAGCCTCGCCGTCGCTGTCTGCGTGGCCATCGGCGGCGTCGGGGCCGTTCACCCGCCGCCCTCATCGGCAGCCACGATCACGCCGTCATTGTCGAAGCGAAGGCCACGGCGAGCATCCATTGTCTTCCACCGGTCGCCGGAGTCGCCGGACGGCTGAGGAGGCTGAAGGCGATAACTGCGTCAAAGTCGAAGTGGGGTCCATGTTGCAGAGATGGTGAAGACACGAAAAAGCGCGCCCAAGCAGCGTCACGGCTCCTCTCCTCCACCAACCTATTGGCCACGACCGCCGCGCCTCAGCCGCGTCACCACATCGATGAAAAAGCCGGAGGTTGCGGCGTAGTTAACGCGTGCGGCTCGCCAACAACCGCCTCGCAGATGTTACCCAAAGGCTGTGTTGGCTCTTTCCGGGCGTGGTGAGCATGGGGCGTGCTCATGCTCCGAGGTTCGCCAGCTGGCATATCTCGTTCGCGTACGGCGCGCGGCGGCCTCGGCCTCCTCCACCGTCGGCGAAGAAGGAGCACCTCGGCTGAGGTGGTTGACTCCCCCTGCGCCACCTCGAGGCGGCCGAAACATCGGCCCGCCAGCGTCGCCTCCTCTAGCTTGGCCCTCAAGGCAGCAGTCCTGCCTTGGCCTCGGTACTGATCAACTCCAGCCTCTCCTCGAACTCACGCTCGAGGTTCAAGTCGCCCGTCGCCACCCGGCCTTGACCTCCTCCATGACACGGGCCTCCCGTGCGGCGACATCATCCTCCCTGCGTCACCAAGCGCTCCCTCGTCTCAAACACTGCGTACTCCTGCGCGCGTTGGCGGCAGCGTCAATGCCTCGTCACGCCACGGAGCTCCGCCCGGTCGGCTGGAAGCCACCTTCATCGGCGAGGCTGCCTCGCGCAACTCCACTTGCTCCTCTAGTGAGTGACACAGGCCAGGAGTTCCGTGCCCGCTCCTCTGCCGCCTCTTGCCGCTGTTAGCTTCCGGGCCTCCTCGGCGGCCGAGAATAAACCTCGAGAGGCTGCCAGCGATGCCTTAGCCTCTTCATCATCAAGATCGCTGGTGGCGCGCAAAGCGACAGCGCCCTCCAACTCACGCCTCTCTGCGGCCAGGCACGGGCCCTCGGCCTCAAGGCGCGCGTCTTCGTCAGCGAGCTCTTCACCGAGAAGGCTCACCGCGTCAGCCGCCCTTCGAAGAAACCCTTGGCGAATGGCGCGGCGCTCCCAGCGCTCGTGCCGTCCTCCACACCATCAACCGCCCGGTAGTGCGGTAACCACGAATCAGCACTCCCCCCTCCGGGCGAGGCTGGCTGGGGCTGGCACCCTCATGCGGCGGCTTGACACGCGCGCGCCCGAGGCCCACAGAGCCAGCCCACCCCAGACGAGGCGCAAGCGCCTCGGCCAGTGCCGTCCCGACCGGGCGAGAAGCCTCTGGCGAGGCTAGCTATGCCCGCGAGAAGAATCGCGAAGAAGGGTGGCGGCGAGAGCCTCGATCGCCTCGGGGCAGTTCGCCTCCCAGTCGCCCCCACCACAAGGCTCCAGTCGGAGGCGCTCAGGGCCAGGGAAGAGGCGAAGCCAAGGGGCGGCTCCTCACCCGTCTCCGTGAGCTCGGCGGGAAGGGGCTGCAGAGGCAAAGATCAGTACAAGCAGCGGGAGGATCGGGAGGCTGGAGGAGGAGGCTTACTCATCGGTGGTGAAGTACTTCCTGCGCTTGGCAGGCGACAAAGTAATCATCGCCCGGGGCCTACCTTCTCTTCGGAGGGCCTCGAAGTCCTGTGGCGACCCAAGATTGGCGCGGGGTGCGTCACTGCAGAGGAGAAGCATCAAGGCGACCTGCGTCGGGCGTCCACAGCGCCGCTGCTGGTTGCCTCACGAGAGAAGCGGTGGGGCCTCGGGAGCCTCGGCCCGCGGCGCGCTGTGCAGCTACTGCCGCCCTCACCTGGTGGCCGGGCCTCGGGAGATGCTCCCTCATGGCGTCGCCCGTGTGTCGCCCGCCGAGAGTCCCTTGACTCAGCGGCTCGTGCCTCCTGCTCCGCCACTTGAGGAGGAGCGCCTTGGCCCCGGAAGGCTGTCACCATCCTGGATTCATGAGGCCCACAGAGACCAGCGGTAGCCCCATTCATCGAAGATAGGCATCTGGTTCACAAAATCACCCTGATGCAGCGGAGGTACAACAAGGCCCCTCCATTAAGAATGCCACGGGGTTGGGGTGCATGATCGGGACGGAGCACTTTCCTTAGTGCTTGAGCGTGGTCTTCTTCACTGGGCCTCATCGATCACCGGCCTCTTTGAAGGCCCACATCCGTGGGAATGGCGTTGGAGAGAACAGCAGCGGCACATCAGGAACTCCTTCACCACCTTGGGCGTTATCACAGCAAGCGACCTCGAGGAGCTTGGCAGTGCGGACAAAGATGAGCCAAGGGCTTGAAAGCATCTCTGGCCCCGCCTGAATTGGGGACAGCGAGGATTGTCTCCGATAGCAGAGGCTGGGCACCCCCACATCCCATACAACCACCTCTCGCGGAACTCAGCCTGGGCGGAGGGAGGCTGAAGTCAATCCACAGGCCGCTGCCTCTGTGCGGCAGCAAGCTCACGCCGCCCGAGCATTGGGTGGGGTCGACAAAGGCGGAGAGAAGAAGTGGTGCAACAAAGGCAGCGAAGGAAGGATGCCCATCATAGCTTCACAAAGCGAAGGCGAGAGGAGAGTGATGGACTCGGGACCCGGATGCATCATGTGGATCGATGGTGGGAAAGCACGACATTGAAGAAATCGAGAAAGGGAACCAGCCCGCCCGCGAGCGTCGACAAAATACCGGACCTCGGTGACTATCACATCGATGGAGAAGTGGGGCGCTTGCGGGGCGTCTTCCTCCTGCATTCATTGAAGGTGGTGGCCAGATCGAACTAACCTTGCCCAAGCCCTCTAGATTGAGTATGATCGGCGAATTGACGGCGGAGGCCCGGTGGCGGCGGCGGAGGAGCGCGGGTTTCTTCCCTTTCCCTTCTTCGTCGGAGACCATGGCGATTGAAAGGAGGAAGGTCGAATTGGATTGAAAATGGAAGTTGGAGTTCGAGAGGGAAGGACGGCGCACGAGCAGCGAGAGAGCGGATGTGTACTGCAGCGTGTCCGCCTAGCAAGGCCGCGAAATAAGGGCGTGGGGGAGCGGTGCGCCCGTCCAATCAACTTTCACCTTGGCGCCCAAAGACGCATGAGCTGTTAGGGCTCATGACGCGCGCTGCCCTTCGCCTCTGCTCGGCCAAGTTTGGCGCGCCCGTGGGCCAGAGGGCTCTTGTCGGCGTTACAGGAGCAGGGGTCCCAGACATGCACACTGCGGCTGCGGTGTGGCTCAAAGGAGGCCAGGGCGGCCCATCTTCATCAGCATAAGCTCAAGACCCTCGCGAGGGCCAAGCCTCCGCAGGCGGATGACAAGGAGCTTCCTCGAGCACTGGCCTCGTCGGTGGCTCATGAAGAGCGGAGAGTTCAAGGCAGGGTACCTCGTGAGGTGCCCATGGCATAACCATGACGACCAAGGCGCCAGCCAGCGCAGCGTCCTCCTTTCCTCTTTGGTGCAAAGGGAGCAAAAGCGCGGCGAAAGCATCAAGCAAAGGCATCCGTTTGATTGCAACAAGACCAAGACCAGCTAGCGGCTGGAAGGAGTCATCGTGGAGCCCAGCGGCGTCATCACGAGCCTTTGGCGGCGAGGACCAAGTTTAGTCGGGATAAGTGTACCCGCTGTTCCGCTTCAAAATGGCCAATTCTTTGGCGCCCTTCCGCTCAATATTTGGGAAGAAGCCGGGGCCTTCGCCTATAAATAGGAGTAGCCACCCCGGGGCAGGGGATCGGGCTCGAATCCTCATCAAGGAACCCGATGGCTAGGCGGTTGAACACCAACTAGCAGTTAAATCGCACCCGCCAAGAAACAGACCCTCATGAGGCTGTTCTTCCTTGTATTGTTCCTCATCAGCCCAAGAGGCAATCCACCACACCACACACTGGAGTAGGGTATTACACCACAATGGTGGCCTGAACCAGTATAAACCTTGTGTCCATTGTGCTGTTCTGTTTAGTAGTTTAGGTCCTAGCGATTCAGCGAAGTGCGAGACGGTGGAAGGTTGGATCTCTGCGCGCACCCCAGTGTTCAAACCTCAAGGGTCTGCCGGAACCTGAAATCCGACAGCGCGTCACAGAAGTGCTTTCATCAAGGGTGACCGACACGTGGCATCCACCGTAACGGAACGCCGTGAAGCTACCGGGTCGGATTTTGGATCCGGTAACCTATTAACAGCCTCTACCAATGCCGATTTTCCACATGTAAAATTCTCATTGGCGGCGGATCGGCAACGTCGGCTCGCGTTAACACAGTGTCACTCATCCAGCGGTCAAGATGGGCCTATGATATGTTGACCGTGGACCGGCCCAAAAGTGGCCTAAAGATTAAATGGGCGGCCAACCAAAGGCCCATAAGATTTAGCAGAACCATAATGGGCGGCCTAGCTAAAACCCAAAAAAATTTAGCGGACCATAATGGGCCAGCCAGCTAAAAACCCACACGATTTTGCTGAGACCATAATGGGCGAACCAGCTAAAGGCCCATAAGATTTTGCAGAACCACAATGGGCGGCCCACTAAAAACCCACAAGATTTAGCCCGACCATAATGGGCGGCCCAGCTAAAACCCAACATTCTCTGTCCGTCGGCCCGTCAGCGGCCTGTCCTAAACTTGTCATCAACGGCCCATGGTCACTTCGGCCCGTTAACGATCCGCTAAGTAATTGGGCGAATTATAGCCGGTGTATTTCCGGCTGTTAAAGGTCGGCTTCATTTGGGCCCATTCTGGCCATCAAAACTTTCAGCCCATAAGCGACCGTGAAGGATTTGGGTCATATTGACCATGTCGACATTGATGCATTAGAGGCCCACTATAGCTTTGGGCCACTTTCGGCCTTGTCAGATTTCGGGTTTTGGCAGACCCTCTAGGTTTGAACTCTGGGGTGCGCGCGGAGATCTCACCCCCTACCAACCTGCACCTCGTCGCCTCGCAAGGATCTAAACTACACAAAGAGCAACACAAGGGACACAATGTTTATACTGGTTCGGGCCACCATTGTGGTGTAGTACCCTACTCTAGTGTGTGGTGTGGTGGATTGCCTCGGGGTGATGATGAACAATACAAGGAAGAACAGCCTTGCAGTGCATTCTTTGTCGGTCTGATGAACTGCTAGGGGAGTTGATCGCTCTCTCTCTCTCTCTCTCTCTCTCTCTCTCTCTCTCTCTCTCTGGATTCAGGATCCACCTCTACTTGATCTCTTCGGATGCAGGTCTGGATCCCTCTACCTGTGGGTGGCTGGTCCTATTTATAGGCAATGGCCACAGGCTTCTTCCCAAATATTAAGCGGGAAGGCGCCAACAATTAGCCATTTGAAGGGAAAATCTAGTACACTTATCTGACTAAAGTTGGTCCTCGCTTTGCCAAAGGCTCGGCGATGGCCGGCTTGGGCTCCACGATGACCTCCTTCCAGCCGTTGTGTTGGTCTTGGTCTTATTGCACGAAATGGCTGCATTTGCTTGATGCTCTCGCCTGCGCTCGCCTCCTTTGCACCAAGGAGGAAAGCGAGGACCTTCTGGCGGGCTGGCGCCCTTTGGCGCTTAGTCTTCATGGCATGCTTCATGGGCACCTCGTGAGGTACCCGCCTTGATCTCTCCGCCTCCTCGCGAGCCCGGCTGCGAGGCCGTGCTTGAGGAGGCTTCATCATCCACCCGCGAGGTCTTGAGCTTGTCTTTGATGAAGATGGGGCGTCTTGGGCCACCCCTTGAGCCTGCTGACGGGCCGCGAGCAAGCAAGTCTGGTACCCCATTCCCGGAAGCCGGCAGTAGCCCCGGACCCAAAGCGGCGCTGGACTTGGCTTAGCGGAGAAGCGAAGGGCAAGTCACGAGCGCCATGAGCCCTAACAGCCTGCAGCCTTAGGCGCCAGCGTGGCGGTTGATTGGGCGTGGGCGTCTCTGCTTCCCCACGGCGCCTTAGCGGCCTGCAATTGACATGTCCCTGCATGCAAAGCGGGTCATGATTACCTGTGATCGTGGAGGTCGACGGTTGGCCTTCCCCGGTTATAAGTACGGAATGGCGCGTGCCCTTCCGGTCCATCTCTTCTTGCTTCTCCTTCTTCTCCATGGCTCCGGCGAAGAGGTTCTCGGTCGCGGAGAAGGAAAGGCCCTTCGGTGGGCTGGCTCTCCCCAGCCAGCGCGGTCGAGTCGTCCTCGCAAGCACCTGTGGCTCCGCGCCGGCTTCGCGGCCGTGGGCGATCTCCCCCGCAGCGATGGGCGTCGAGCCGTTGATAGGGCGTGCTCTGACCTTGCGACCCCCTAGGCAGCGCTTCCATTGGCGAAGGTGTTGCCGGAGTTTGTCGTGTGGGCGCTTCCTTTTAGGTGAACTTCCGGCGGCGCCGGCGTCTCGCTCGGTGGCGGTTGCTGCAGCGGGCCTCCTGAAGCGCTGTTGGAGGTCTCCGGCGCTGGGGCGTGGCCACGACCCACGGTGGCAAGCGTTTGCCAGCAGCGAGTCTAAGCGGCGGTGCACCCTGCACATCAAGTTTGTGGCGGCGCCACCCTCTCGTGAGGTGTTCGTGGAAGATAATCGCGCTGCGCTGGGTGCTGCCCCAAAGAGGCGGCGACGCGGCCGTGGGCCTAGTCCCGGCGGCGATCGGGATGAAGATGGCGGCGCGCGCGTGGCTGGCGGCGCTCGGGGTTCGTCAAGCTTCAGCGACCCTTCTTCGGACGGCGGCTCCTCCAGCGGTGGCCGTGACCAGCCGCCGCGCCCGCCTGGAGGGAGGTAGTGGGTCCGCCTTCCGTCGCGCCTCGGTGAAGCGCGAGAGGGAGTCCGCTTGAGCTCCGGAGGCGGTTCGAGCCTCCGCCGCGAGTTGGTGTCAAGCGAGCCGCGCCTGTCTTGTTATTTTCCTTTTCTGCGCAAAGAGACGGTAGTGTAGGGCCCCGCGGGGGCGTGCTTGGACTGTTGCTGTTTGATTATCGTACTGTTTCCTCTACTTTCGTATTAGGCTTCTGTGCCACATGCCTGCGTGTAGGAATTACTTAGCTTGAGGCGACACTGTCGCATGATCTTCGCCTCCGAGGGCGAGGCCTCATTGAGCGCTTCATGCCACGCAAAGATTAGCGGGAGAGGTAGTTTCGGCCTAAGTCGTCGGCGACCGACCAGGTCTGTGTTGGCGTCGCGGTGCCCGTGGGGCGCAATTTGGAGGGTGCTCCGTGGCGAACCGGTTAGGGAAGCCTCAAGCAGTAGGAGCAGAAAACACTTTCGCGAGGTGCCAGCGTTGCTCCCTCGCGAGACTTCATGTGAAGAAATCGAAGTGCGAGGCGAAGAAGGCAAAAGTGCGCAAGGCAAAGGCGGCAACACTTTCAATAAGACTTCAAATGGGAGCGAACAAGCCAAGCTGCGAAAGCAAATGAAAAAGGCGCGTCCGGCACCTAATCTAGTCTTGACGTCTTCTCACCGGTAGCGGAGCTAAGTGCTGCCACTAGGCGTGGGAGGAGCCCGGGGCTGAGGCGGCGCTCCACGAGACTCCGGGCGTGTACAGCCCCAACTCATTATTACGTGAGAGTGTCACGGGCGGCGAGCTTCACAGGCGTTGGCCTTCTTCACAGGCACCGGGCCTTTTCCAAAATGCAACTACTTCACAGGCGTTTGCCTTCTTCACATGCACCGGGCCTTTCTCAGAAAGATGAGCTTCACATGCGTTTGCCTTCTTCACAGGCACCGGGCCTTTCTCAGAAAGATGAGCTTCACAGGCGTTTGCCTTCTTCACAGGCACCGGGCCTTTCTCAGAAAGATGAGCTTCACAGGCGTTTGCCTTCTTCACAGGCACCGGGCCCTTCTCAGAAAGATGAGCTTCACAGGCGTCTGCCTTCTTCACAGGCACCGGGCCTTTTTAGGGGTAAAACCTCCAGAGGTGTTGGATGTTCCACGCGTTTTGGACGGGCACCCCCTCCTGAGTCTCCAAGCGCGCGGATCCGGGCCTGGAAACATGAACAACCTTGAACGGGCCCTCCCACATGGGAGAAAGCTTATGTAGTCCTTCCCTGGAGAGAACCCGTCTGAGCACGAGGTCCCCTACCTCAAGAGTTCTGGGGCGAATGTTGCGGCAGTGATATCGCCGCAGTTCTTGTTGGTATCTCGCCGCTCGTAGCGCGGCTTCTCGATGATGCTCCTCCCCCAGCAAGAGGTCCGTCCCCCGCATGGCGTCCTGCTGCGCCTCATCGAACGCCAGGACCTGTGCGGAACAACGTCTGACCTCGTGAGGTAGGACTGCTTCAGCTCCATAGACCAGGAAGAACGGGGTCTCGCCAGTCGGCTAGGTCGCAGTTGTGCGGATGGACCACAACGGACTGGCTCGTCGTACCAGCCTGCGCCGCGGGCCTCCGGCTTCTTCTTGAATGTCCTGGTTTTGAGGCCCCTCGGGACCTCTGCGTTGGCCCGCTCGGCCTGACCGTTGCTCCGCGGGTGCGCTACCGAAGCGTAGCATACCTGCATCCCAAGGTTAGCACAATATGTTTTGAAGATGTTACTGGTGAACTGCGAACCGTTGTCGGTGATGATGCGGTTCGGCACCCCGAACCGGATCACGATGCCCTTGATGAACTTGACCGCAGAACCTGCGGGGATGGTGCGGACGGCTTCCACTTCAGCCCACTTGGTGAACTTGTCAATGGCGACGTAGAGGTAACGATAGCCTCTGGCGCCCGAGAAGCGGGCCGGGATATCCAGCCCCAACTGCGAATGGCCACGAGAGGGGTATAGTTTGCAGACCTCCCGCCGGCTGATGGATCTACTTGGCATGGAATTGGCAGACCTCGCAAGCCTTCACCAGTTCCACGGCATCATTGAGTGCAGTGGGCCAATAAAACCCGTTGCGGAACGCCTTGCCAACGAGGGTCCGTGATGACGAATGATGCCCACAGTCTCCACCGTGTATGTCTGCCAGCAGCTCCTTCCCTTTCTCCCTAGAGATGCAACGCAGGGACACATCATTTGGTCGCTTCCGGTAGAGCTATCCATCCCTGATGCAGTACGCCGTGGCTTGCCGCGCCACACGCTCCGCTTCCTCCTCCTTTTCCGGCAAGGTCCCTTGCGTCGAGGTAGCTCGAGCTCTGTGATCCAGCATCCCTCCCCGAGGCTCCAGCGTTAGGAGCATACGCGCTCGAGGCAGACCCAGGCCGGGGCTCCCGAGGTAGGTGGCTGGGAGCTCTTCCCGAGGCTGCACCGTGCTTGACAGCGATGGCGTGGCGAGGGCTTGAAGAGCCGCTCCTCGAAGGCGCCGGGCTCTGAGGTAGCAGCGTGGATGCCCGTTTGGCGATGTCGTCGCCTCTTGATTGGTGCCACGAGGCACATGCTGCAACTCAGTCCCGTAACTGCTTCTCCATCCTGCGGACCTCTGCGAGGTAGGCTTCCATGTGCTCATCCTCGGCTCGTATACTTTGTTGGAGAAGTTGACGAGGAGCTGTGAATCACCCTTGATGGTAAGGCGCTTCACTCCCAGGGCAACCGCGGCCTTCAGGCCTGCTATCAGACCCTCATATTCCGCTATGTTGTTGGAGACCTTTTCTCCATGCTGGAAACAGAACTGCACGGCGTAGAAGAGCTTGTCTTGAGTAGGAAATATAAGCACTGCGCCAGCTCCTGCGCCGTGTCTGGAGAACGCCCCGTCGAAGTACATGATCCAACCGTCCGGTGCCTCGCTTCCCGGGGAGAGGGATCGATCCTCATCAGCCTTGAGGTCCGGCGCCTCCGTCCATTCCGCCACTAAGTCCGCTAGCGCGGCTCCCTTGATGACTCTGGTGGTGCTGAATTCTAGCTGAAACGCTTGCAACTCGATGTTCCACCCAGTGACTCTTCCGGCCGAGTTGGGGCTCTGAGCACCCTTTTCAAAGTGCCTTGAGACAACCTTGATGGGATGGCCACGGAAATAGTCTTTGTAACTTGCTTGAAGCCACCAAGAGCGCGAGGAGGAGTTTCTGGGGCATGGGGTACCGCGCCCTCGCGTCCCGCAACACTGTGCTAACGAAGTACACAGGGTGTTCGACGAGGTTGGGAGTGTTGGCGTTGCTGGCGTCCTCCGGAGGCCGTGGCGCCTCCTGAGACAGTGGAGCCCCAAGTGGATGGTCGTCAGGGGGAGGGGTCTCTTCTGTTCCGAGTGCGCTTCCCTGCGGCGGCTGATCCTTCTTGGCTGTGGTAGTGGTCTCTGTGAGGCCCCCTTGATCCTGCTTCGCCTTGACCCGGGAAGCTGCCGCGACTTTTGTCTGACGCTCCTCCCTAACCGCCACCAGGGCTGTGCTGGCAGAGTAGGGGGTGGCTGCAAGGTAGAGCACCAGGGGCTCTTGGGGGCACAGAGCCACCATTACCGGAGGGCTGGTTAAGTACCTCTTGAGATCTTGGAGCATGCTTGTCGGCCTCTTGATCCATTCAAAGGGCCTTTTTTTCATCGGCTTGAAGAGCGGTAGCGCTCGTTCCCCAACTTGGAGATGAAGCGTCGTAGTGCGGTCACGCGCCCAGTGAGCTCTGCATTTCTCTGAGGGTCTTGGCGGGCTCATGTGCTCGACTGCCTTGACCTTTGCAGGTTAGCCTCGATGCCCGATGGGACACGAGAAGCCCAAGAGCTTGCCCGAGGGGACCCCAAACACACACTTCTCTGGGTTGAGCCGCAGGTCCACTGCGTTGAGGCTCGCGAAGGTTTCCTCCAGGTCTTGTATCAGGGTTTTGGCCTTCCGAGACTTCACCACAATGTCATCAACGTAAGCCTCAACATTCCTCCCGAGCTGCGGACCCAAGGTGATGTGCATCAGCCGCTGAAAGGTCGCTCCTGCGTTGCGCAGCCCGAACGGCATGCATGTGTAGCAGTACACCCCACACGGGGTCAGGAAAGCCGTTTTTTCCACATCTTCTAATGCCATCTTGATCTGGTGATAGCCAGAGAAGGCATCCAGGAAACATAACATGTCGCACTCGGCGGTGGAATCGACGATCTGATCGATATGAGGGAGCGGGAATGGATCCTGCGGGCAGGCTTTGCTGAGGTTGGTGAAGTCGGCACACATGCGTTCCTTCCCCCCTTTCTTTGGCACGACAACCGGGTTAGCCAACCAATCTGGGTATCGGACCTCGCAAATGACCCCTGCCGCTTCTAGCTTGCGGGTCTCTTGGACGATGAAAGCCTGCTTTTCAGTGGACTGCCGTCTCGCTTTCTGCTTCAAGGGGCGTACGTTGGGGCACACGTTGAGGTGGTGCTCGATTACGCCTCTCGGGATCCCTGCCAACTGATCTGGTTCCCATGCGAATACCTTCTTATTCGCGCGCAGGAACTTGACCAGGGCTTCCTCCTGCTCGGGCTCGAGGTTGGCGCCTATGGTGAAGGTGGCGTTAGTGGATCCGTCCTCGTCGACCAGTATCTGCTTGGTTTATGCCTTGTCTTGGGTGAACAGCTGCTTCTTTTTGGCCGGCGCAGCCCCCTTGGGCTCAGGGGCGTCTGAGTCAGCGGGCTGTGCCGCCGCTGCAGTCTTGAAGACGAGCTTGAGCACTTGCAATGCATCCCCGGCGTCTCCGGACATGGTGAGGATGCCGTTGCTCCCGGGCATCTTCATGAGGTTGTACGCCGGGTGAGTCGCGGCCATGAATCGGGCTTGTGCTGGGTAGCCGAGGATGGCGTTGTATGGGAGGCCGATGGGGGCGATGTCAAAGTCGATCAGCTCCGTGCGGAAGTTGTCGTAGGTGCCAAAAGTCACCGGAAGACGGATCTGCCCCAAGGAGCCGGCTGAACCGCCTCCGACGCCCAAGAAGGGCCTGCTAGGCTGAAGCCGCTCCAGCGGTATGTGGAGGAAGCTGAAGGCTTCAACCGAGAGCATGCTGAGGCCCGCGCCGCCGTCGATGAGAGTCCTGGTGACGGCCACCTGGCAGATGGTGGGGGTGCACAGCATTGGGAGCGCGCCCGAGCAGGCTGAGTTGGAGGGGTGGTCCTCCGAGCTGAAGGCCAGGTCGACCTTGGGCGCCGACCGACCCGGAGGAGCCCCCTGCCGCGTGGAGGCAGCGCCGATCTGGCGGATGAATGGCTTGATGTGGTGGCATGAAGGTGGCGCCTGCGAGCCGCCCAGGAGAGCTGCGACGACCGGGGGCGCCGGCACAGCATGCTGGACGAGGAAGAGGTTGCGCAACTCCTCCCAAGAGGCCACGGAAGCCGCTGGCAAGTGGAGAAGCCACATGTGCGGGGCGTCGATGAGGGCCATGGGAAGCCAGTTAGCCATGACCCTGTCGTCGCCTCCTGCTTCGAGTACGGCCTCGTCGTACGCCAGCAGGAAGGCCAGTGGATCAGTCGTGCCGTTGTAGCGCGGTGGCATCTCCGACTTGAACTTGTTTGGCCACTGCACCTGTCACAAGGTTGGGGCCAAGGCTTGGAGCCCCCTGGCCCATGCGCCGGCGCTGGCGACCGGAGTGGGCGGCGCGCTGCTCATCGTAGGGCGAATCGCGATGTTGGCGGAGAGCGAGTCGGCGGAAGGGAAAGCTCCGGCGCACCCCTACGTGGCGCACCAAATGTAGGATTTCGGGTTCCGACAGACCCTCTAGGTTCGAACTCTGGGGTGCGCACGGAGATCTCACCCCCTACCAACCTGCACCTCATCGCCTCGCAAGGATCTAAACTACACAAAGAGAAACACAAGGGACACAATGTTTATACTGGTTCGGGCCACCATTGTGGTGTAATACCCTACTCCAGTGTGTGGTGTGGTGGATTGCCTCAGGGGCTGATGATGAACAATACAAGGAAGAACAGCCTCGCGAGGGTCTGTTCTTGATCGGTGCGACGAACTGCTAGGGGGAGTTCAGTCGCTCTCTCTCTCTCTCTCTCTCTCTCTCTCTGTGTGTGTATTTAGGATCCACCTCTACTTCGATCTCTTCCAGATGCAAGGTCCTGGATCCCTCTACCCTGTGGGTGGCTGGTCCTATTTATAGGCAAAGGCCCTGGGCTTCTTCCCAAATATTGAGCGGGAAGGGCGCCAACAATTGGCCATTTTGAAGGGGAACATCTAGTACACTTATCCTGACTAAAGTTGGTCCTCGCCTGCCAAAGGCTCTGATGATGACGCCGGCTTGGCCTCCACGATGAACTCCTTACTGCCGTTGTGTTGGTCTTGGTCTTGTTGCACCGAAATGGCTGCCTTTTCTTGATGCTCTCGCCTGCGCTCACCTCCTTTGCACCAAAGAGGAAATGAGGACACTGCGCGGGATGGCGCCCGCCTGGCGCCCTTGGTCGTCATGGCTTGCGTCATGGGCACCTAGTGAGGTACCCCGCCTTGATCTCTCCGCCTCCTCATGAGCCAGCTGGCGAGGCCGTGCACGAGGAGGCTTCACGTCAATCCGCCCAGCAATCTGGCCCCTCGCGAGGGTCTTGAGCTTGTGCCGATGAAGATGGGTCGTCTTGGGCCACCCTTGAGCCACGCCGCGGGCGCAGCGAGCAAGTCTGGTACCCCATTCCCAGAACACCGACAGGCCTGTTAGCCGGACGTAAACCATGGGCCATATGTTGCCCAACGTCATATCGGGCCCATTAATGGCCCATATAAAAATGATGATAATCTAGCCTGACCGAAGTTCCGGCCTGTTAAAGGGCCGCGTATTAGGTCGACGCATTTACGGCCCGTCCGAATTTCGGCCTGTTAAAGTCCAGTGGGTTATTTGGCACAATCAGGGCCCAATCTCACTTTCGGTCTATTAAAGGCCCATGTATTTTATGGGCTCGAGATATTTACACCTGTAAACGACCTATATTTTTACTGAGGGCCCAAATTATGTTTAGGCTTGTTAAAGGCCCACTATGGGCACAAGCCTACCAGAAAAATATGAAAGCTTATGCTGATTTAGGCCCAGATATTTTTAGTGGGCTACATGCCAATTTCGGCCCGTAATCGTTTTTAGCCCAATTGGAATGGGCCCGGTGAATGTTGGCATGTTGGGCTCCTACGAAGCTTTCGGCCGAATACATTACTAAGATAAACCTACACTATACAAAAATAGCGTCATAATTACTGCAGCCTGAGGCAGCATCATAAATGTTGTATCACAACAAAATAAATTCCAACCATACAACAAAAGGCCTGTAGGCATAAAGTTTCTGATCCTTCGGATAACAGCACCATCGGATGTATTGAAGCACAGATCATTTGACCTGAGTGCTAATGTTTCAGGCTTTAGAATCTGATGGAGCAGCACGATCTCCACCTTTTTTCCGCCATTGCTCTTGAACAACGAAGCGAATGTATCGATAGTCGGTTTCAAAACCATTCATATCTTGGCGACATTTCTCAACCACTATTCTTGTTTCGAAACAACGTCCATTAGGGATTGGACTTGTGTGCGAGCACAGATATATCACTCTGTCTAGCGGGAAGATTTTGTTCGATGGCGATTTGGGCGAGGTTACCTTGACAACCAACCCGAATTACGAAGGAAGGTGCTTTTTGCACTGTTAGTGGAGAGATCTTGGCCTTGCGCAGCAAGAGGTGACATTGTGCCCGTAGTAGCCTCGTCACCTTCAGGTGGTTGTGGTTGTCCAATCATTTGTTCCATAGCTTCCTGAAAGTTTGAACTTGTAGATTAGTGTACCAGATAAGTTACTAATGAGACACAAACGAACAAAGTAGGTTAAACGTTTATACATAACTTATTTTGGTGAACTATTGTAATACATTAGCATGTATTGTAGTGCCAACTACATAATAAAATCACTTTCGGAACATATGTCCATGTAGTATGCCTACTGTATTGTCTATTTCCTCATATTCATTGACATCTAAGGATAAAGATACATGGTTTAAAGTAGGATGAACATAGTATGACATCATTCATATCATGGGCAAACAGATATAAAACAAACAGGCTATTTTATCATTGTGTGCGCACATGAACATAACAACTAGATTACAGATCAAGACAAAAAGAATATCCTTCATCTCTTTTAAACCATGTAAGGTGAAATGATACGTTAAGACAACTGTGAATAAAAGTGAACAAAGTAACTGACATTGGCTGCAAACCAAGTAGTTAAATGAACACATCACAGTACCAATCAGTTGAAGGCAGGAGGAGTAAGGACTTACAACAGCGGCTTGAACTGGTGTGCTCATGCCCTTCATCTTGCTGGTGTGGCAATCCTTGAAGATTTGCACTGCACTCGGTTTAGGTTCTTTTTGGTCTGCATGGGATTTCCTCAGTATTTGGAACAATTCAATATAGATACGATAATATGGCACAAAAAAGAAGAAGGAAGTAGCAGCTATTTACAAGAGCCTCACAATGTGACATATAGCTACGAGATCCTGTGGTCTGTTGGAATTTCACTTTAGAACGGTTGGTTTTGTTCTTCAAATAGTTAGCCTAGAAGAAGATACACTTGTAAGGCACATACATAAATACAAGTTCAATATGTGGTGCGATCAAATACATATAGCCTACGATACTTTGGATCAGACCGGTGTTTAAAGAGGGTTGTCCGGTCTTCATCATAATATATTCCCTTTGGAGATGTTTGGCGATTTCATTGTTAGCCTTGCCTTCAAAGTGAGATTTTGTAAGGTGGTACCGATCTTGTCATGAGAGCGATGAAAAACATGAGTGCATGCTTGTCTAGTTGCATCATCTTTCGGATCCAACTTGAACCTCATCTGTTGAAAAAAGAATGTTCTTATTAGGAGGAAGCTAGAAAGTATGGGACAGAGCAAGACAATATTACTAATTGCGATGAATAACATTACTTACGGATAAATGGTCAAGGAAGGTGTTAAACTGGGTATTGTCTTTCTCATTCCTGTACTGGATCCACGTTGGGAGGATACATGCATGACACCTAACGGCAACGGCTACCTCTGATACTAACTTGGCTGACTCTGTAGCATCACGTGGCCTTCTTAAACCTGCCTCAAAATGGATCTCCATTCTTCCTCCTTTAGATTTTGTTAATCTGTCAAGCATTATCCCTGATGTCTATTTCCGCTTGGGCCGTGGTGCTAGTTCAACAACGAATATGGAAAGTGTTAGTGTACATCAAACTGTGAGAGTACATATAAAGGAGCATGCAACTGCAACTTGACTCGGGCAGGTACCGTCTTGGTGTTTATGCTCATGAGGTTCATCTGATCTTGCCAAGTCCTGTTGTGTCAGTAGTGCTTCGGAAGTAGTGTTATGTGTGAAGGCAGCTTGGGAACCTGGCAGTTCGGAGCAAGCGAGCGAGTAACTGGTTGAGATCTTTGATGCAGTTGAAGCGGATGCTGCAACTAGTGGAGCAGGTGATCTTGTGTTTGTAGATTTAGCTGGTGGACTTGGACCTTCTACTGCACTATAAGTACCAGCAGAATCTCGACGGCAGAACCTTTTCCATTTCACCCGACGAGTAACAGCACTCCCTACTATATTATTTTCCTTGCTCCTTTTTGACTTTGCCATGTCAAGCTGTACCCACAACACAAAAGAATAAAATCACTCTTCAGAACTCATTGATGCATGATACAGACAAGCAATACTTTGATTTAAGACAACCGTATGAGGATGGAATATGTAAGAAAAACAGGACGACATGACATATTCACAGCTACAATGTGCAAACTAAGCAAAAGGATTTTCAAGAAAATAGAAGTAATGCAAGCTAGACACCATATGAAAGATGCAACCAATATTACTCTGCCAAGTTAAAAGTGTCTTGTTGTAACACCCCGGATGTAACTTTCCATATTTGTAACTCCAACTCTTGCCATTTTCGGCATTGTGATATGATATTCCCTCTGTGGTTGGGTTTTTCTTCTTTTTGCATTTTGTCCATGTCATGCATTTCATATCATGTCATCATGCGCATCGCTCTTGCATACGTGTTCGTCTCATGTTTCCGAGCATTTTCCCCGTTGTCCGTTTTGCAATCCCGCACTCCTATGTCCCCCGGCGTCCCCTTTTACGTTTTTCCGTGTGCGGGTACTAAACTTTCTCGGAATGGACCGAGATTTGTCAAGTGGCCTTGGTACACCACCGGTAGACCACATGTCAAGTTTCCGGTCATTTGGAGCTCGTTTGGTACTTCAACGGTTAACCGCACTCTCGCAAAGGCCTCTTTTAAGTTGCAGCCCAACACCCCTTCAAAACAGCCCAATAACCCATCTAAGTCACTTCCATGCTCTCCGTCGTTCGATCACGATCGTGTGGTGAAAACTACACTCCATTTGGAGCTTCCTAGCTCTTTCTACCTATAAATATAGCCTCCCCCTCAAATTCGGATCAAACCCTAGCTCCTTCCTCCTCCCACGACGAACACGTCCACCGCCGCCCGGACGTGTCCGCCGTCAGCCTTGCCGCCGCGCCCAACCCCTTCGCCACCTGTCGCGCCGCCACCCGCCGCTGCCGCCCCCAGCGAGGCCAGCTGCTGGGCCGCCCGCCCGCCGCCGCCGCCCGCGCCCGTTAAGCGCCTCCGCCCGACCAGCTCCCCGCCGCCTCGCCGGAGGCCTCGCAGCGCCGCCGAGGCCGCCGCCTCCGCCCGCCAGCGCCTGAGGCGCCCGCCGCCGTCGCCACCGCGCCGCCTGCCCAGCCATCTCCCAGCGCCGCCCTTGCCTCGCCTGCCCCGCCCGCCCTTGCCCGCCTCGCGCCCGTTAGCGCCTCCGCCCGACCAGCTCCCGCCGCCTCGCGGAGGCCCTCCGCGCAGCGCCGCCGAGCCGCCGCCGCCTCCGCCCAGCGCGCCATCACGCCGCCGTCGCCACCGCGCCGCCCGGCCGCCATCTCCCAGCGCCGCCCTTGCCTCGCCGGCCCCGGCCCCTCGCCGGGCGCGCCGCCGCCCGCCTCGCCGTGCCCGCCTCGCCCGGGGCCCCGCCGGCCCGGATCCGGCCGCCGCCTCCCTCCGGCTTCCTCTCCCTCAACTCCGGCGCGAGATCCTGACCATCCTCGTAATCCGTGCAAGCCCGGTTGACTTTCTCCCCCCCAAAAAATCCATCCTCTAAGTCTTGTTTCGGTGATTAATTTGTGGCATCTTCAACGCATCATAACTTTGCACCTGTGGCTCCGTTTCGTGCGTGTAATATGTCAAAATGTTCGTCTCGAAGAGTAGATCACTTCATCTCATTGCATCATTTTCATTTGAGCTCATCTTGACGCCCGGAATGCTGTTAGAAGAGGGCTATGTGATGTTAGTTTATGTTTCTTAACAGAACATGCACTTTTGTCATTTTTGCCATGATTGATGTGTGCATTTTATGAATTTGAGTCCTACATGTGTTTTGTAATATGCCATGCCATCGTTCCAGGGGTGTATGCCATGTCTTTTTGTGACCTCTGTGGTGACTAGCACAAGCATGCAAACTAGGTGTCATGATGTTGCTGATTTCAGCCCCTGTTTTGCTGATATTTTTATGCTATGTTAACTTGATGCTACCGAGAGATCCATGCATATTTTGAGATACTTCAGTAAGAATGTTTTGAACATATGGTTATACTCTATCCATCCATGCCTTTGTTTGCAATTATGGAGTGCCATATCTTGAGTCAATCGAGCTCTACTTGTGCTCTAAAATGTTTCCTGGCAGATTGTTTACATGTTATTCAATTTTGCCAAGGTTGTTGTAGTTGATCCGTGTATGCTATGAAGTTGTTCTTGCCATGTATATCTTCTATGCCATGTCTTCTTGAAGTATGTATTCTTGGATTATCATCTAATGCTCTGTAGTGAGTGCATCGAGCTCTTAAACATGCCTACTTGTTATCTGTTTTTGCCATGCCCTGTTGCTGAATCTGTTAACGAAACTTGCTATATTGACATGGGTGTTACTATATTTTCTGATCCTTTTTGGCTTATGGTCAGTAAGGGACTTTTGTTCTATGATTTGAGTAGATTCATGCCATGCCTTGTGTTACTATTATAAGTTCCTGTAGCATGTTTTTTGCTTGCTCTGAACATTGCTTCCTGATGCTGATTTTGCCATGTTCAGTAATTTCACTAAGTCTGTGAAGCTGATATGTTTTGCACTTTTGCCATGCTTGTTTGGACCTGTTATGTTGTGAATTAGCCGTAGCTCAGTGTTCATCTTTTGTCAAGCATCTTGAGTAGATCACTTCCATATGCTTTTCTGGTACGTTTGGGTGCAGTAGCTTAATTTGTTGTTGCTTGCTTTGTGGTATCATGCTGTTAATGGCAAATTTGTGCCATTCTTGTTTTGCTTGTCATTTGCAAACCGTGCATCCGATTCTGGTGATCTTTATATCGATTTCAACGAAATCATCTCATCTTTCAATGGCATACTTGGTTTGCCAATTTGATGCCTGGTTCATCATTTTCCTTCGGAGCGCGCATCGCATTGCATATCACATCTCGCATATCATGTCATGTTTTGCATCATGTTGCTTGTGCATTGCACCGTGATTTATTGTGGTTCCTTTGTTTGTGTTCTTGCTTTGGGTAGAGCCGGAGGCGAGTGCGTGAGCGAGGAACCTGTTGAGAACGCTTACGAGGATCAAGCTTTCGACAACTCGAGAACTTTGCGAGCAAGATGACCATACCCTCGAAATCACTTCTATCTTTGCTATGCTAGTTGCTCGCTCTTTTGCTATGCCTATGCTCGATGCCTATCACTTGCTTATCATGCCACCCATTATGCCATGTCAGCCCTAACCATCCTTTCCTAGCAAACCGTTGATTGGCTATGTTACCGCTTTGCTCAGCCCTCTTATAGCGTTGCTAGTTGCGGTGAAGATGAAGTTTGTTCCTTGTTGGAACATGGAGATGTTGTTCCTTATTGGAACATGTTTACTTGTTGGGGATATCACAATATATCTGCTATAATTAATGCATCTATATACTTGGTAAAGGGTGGAAGGCTCGGCCTTATGCTTGGTGTTTTGTTCCCTCTTGCCACCTAGTTTCCGTCATACGGTGTTATGTTCCTTGATTTAGCGTTCCTTACGGTTGGGTGATTTATGGGACCCCTTGACAGTTCGCTTTGAATAAGACTCCTCCGGCAAGGCCCAACTTTGGTTTTACCATTTGCCACCTAAGCCATTTTCCCCGGGTTTCGCGAGCCCGAGGGTCATCTTTATTTAAACCCGGGCGGTGCTCCTTGAGCATTGGTCCAAACTAAACACCGTCTTGGGACCATTCCTTGGCAACTTGGATTCGTCGGTTCCTATCGCTTCGCTTATCCGGTGTGCCACGAGAGCGAGATATGTGCAGCTCCTATCGGGATTTGTCGGCACATTCGGCGGCTTTGCTGGTCTTGTTTTATTGCTGTCGAAATGTCTTGTAGTCCGGATTCGAGATTGATCGGGTCTTCGGTAGAAGAATATCCTTCGTTGACCGTGAGAGCTTATAATGGGCTAAGTTGGGACACCCTGCAGGTATTAT
Source organism: Aegilops longissima (assembly GCA_021605205.1). NCBI lineage: Eukaryota > Viridiplantae > Streptophyta > Magnoliopsida > Poales > Poaceae > Aegilops > Aegilops longissima. The sequence continues at coordinate 472,170,953 of CM038678.1, forward strand.
CTTTCAAAGCCGAGCCAGCGGTTATGAGGCAGATGGGAATTTGTTAATGTCGGTTGTAGATAAACCGAAGTTGACCTTATTTAAAATACACATCAACGCGTGTGTAACCGTGATGGCTCTCTTCTCGGAGTCAGGAAGTGAACACGGTGTTGGAGTTATGCTTGGCGTAAGTAGTTCAGGATCACTTCTTGATCGCTACTAGCTTCACGTCGTGCCTTTGCTTCTCTTCTCGCTCTCTTTTGCGAATGTAGCCACCATATATGCTAGTCGCTGCGCAGCTCCACCTCACAACTCTTTCCTTCCTATAAGCTTAAATAGTCTTGATCTCGCATGGTGTGAGATTGCTGAGTCCCGTGACTCACAGATTCTACCAAAACAGTTTGAGTGCCGCGATGCGGTCAGATGGCGCAACCGAGCTCAAGTGGGAGTTCGACGAGGCGTGGTCGTTACTATGTGTCTTTTCACGATGATCGTAGTGGAGCCAGTTGGGACGTCGGGGATCTGTGTAGCATTTGGGGTATCTTCTTTTATTTTGGTTCCGTAGTCGGACCTTGAGTGTAATCTGAATGATGGATGTTTATTTATGTATTGTGTGAAGTGGCATGTAAGCCAACTATGTATCTCTTTCCTTATGTATTACATGGGTTTTGTGAAGATTACCTCACTTGCGACATTGCTTTCAATGCGGTTATGCCTCTAAGTCGTGCTTGACACGTGGGAGATATAGCCGCATCGAGGCGCTACAAGTTAGTAATCGAGCCATCCCGACTTAGGAGCCCCCTGCTTGATTGTTCTTTGGCGTTGTTGAGTCTAGAACGGAAAATGTTTTGAGTCTTAGGATTATGTATATCGAGAGTAGTATTCTTTTACTCCCAGTCCTTTAAATCGCTCTGGTGAGGTCTCTGACGTAGAAGTTTTGACTCTCCTCTCCTCGAATTTCACTAAAAAAAATTTTAGGATCACGCGGGTATCTTGGAATCGTTCCGATGGTTTTGTGATGAGAACATTGTTCTTGGTGCCTCCTGACATTTAGGGGTTGTGGCAGTGTCCCGGGAGTTGAGCTCCGAGGTGTTGTCGTCACAATTTTATCGTTGCGATTCGGAATACCGAGTTTTACCGACATCAAAATCTCTTTTGTGCAGTTGATGGTGAGATAACCCGATAACCCGATCTTGAGGCGAGCTCGGGAGTATTGCCATGACTTCGTATAACGGATGTTTTTGAAGGTCGAGGTACCACGATTTCGAAGGTTTCTTGGTTATGTGTTGACGGATGGATACAATTTGGATCTAGGTATTGTTAGTTTGGGTGATATATTTTGTGTCCCTGTATCCCCAACACCAGATTGCATAACCAGAAAGTTTGGGAGTTTATAGGTGGGATTCAAGTAGCTCTTAGCATTTCTTCCCGCAGATATTTGGTTCGTGATTGGGTAATCCTTACCACTTATTTGTTCGATCGTACCTTGTTATTTTTTCATCAACCCTTAATCAAGTGGCTTCTCACCTTAATGGACGTGTGATGTTAGCTTTTGGAATTCATTCGTTCATCCTTGTTTGAATGTTTATTGTGAAGACTATATGTTGCAATTTCTATCCGTTGATTCTACTTGTCTATCTGTCTATCAAGTGCTAACGGATGTCACCCTCTTCAGGATGGCTCCATGTAGCGTCGAATCCGGAGCGCAATGAGGGAGTCGGTCGAACCTCCACCTCCACCTCCGCCTCCGGAGGCATGGCAACTATCATGGCAGCCACCAATGCCAATGCTCAGATGATTTTGCAGCTCTTGCAAGAAGCGTACCCAAGGGCAAGGCAATCAAGGAAATCAAGGTCAAGGCAACAACCAGCCGCACTTTGCTACTCTCGATCGGTTCCTCGCTAATCAGCGAAGTCTTTCGGTTTACGTGCCGAGGCCACGAGCGCCGACGATTGGCTTGTGACATCTGCAAACATTTTGAATGTAGCAATGTCGGACACGAGGACTTTGTCAAGTTTGCCGTTTCAACTCAAGGACCAAGCTGCTGAGTGGTACCAGCAATACAAAGATTCGAGAGGAGGTCGTGTCATTACAGGATGAGTTCCGAGACTTGAGCTCACCACATTCGAAAAGTGTTGTTGAGAGCAAGCATGAGGAGTTCCGCAATCTCAAGCAAGGCAACATGTCGTGTATCAATACAATATCCAGTTCGAAACTTCGCTCGCTTTGCTAAGCAAGGCGTCCACGATGAAAAGAGTATGATCTATCAATTCAGAGGTGGTCTCGGAGAAGATCTGCAATTAGCTCTTGTGCTTTTGAGCGAGAAAAGTATGATGAATTCTACAACATGGCTTTGAAGCAAGAAGCTGCCCAGCTCAAATGTGAGGCTTCTAAGAAGAGAATCGGGGATGCGATTCAGTCTTCTTGTTCCTCTCAAGTGGTAGCTAAGCAGCGAAGTTCTACCTTCCTCCTCCTCCGTTCCGTCGGCCTTATCGTGAGAAGAACTCAGGTGGTCGTGGATCTTCCCACCCGCCCAACCCAGGCTATCGAACAAGTCTAATTCTCAAGCTCCAAGGTCAAATGCTCCTTACCACCGTCCGCTCTCGAGGTGACTTGCAACAAGTGTCGTGAAAGGTCACTATGCGAACAAATGCTTCAACCAAAGGCGCCTTCCGCCTCCTCCTCTGTGAAATCTTCCAGCAATGCGGTGGTCAAGCATAATCCCAAGTCGCAAAGGTGAACATGATGAATGCAGCTCAAGCGGAGGAATCTTCGATGTGATAATGGGTAATCTCTCGATTAATGATATTCTGCAAAAGTCTTATTTGATCTTGGTGCATCGCATTGTTTCATGTCAAGATCGTTCTTTGCAAAGAATGATTTTTCTTGGTCTTACTGGATAAACCTTTGGGTATTGTTTCTCCGGGAAGTCAATGAGAACCAACTCAATAGTTCATGATGTCTCTATCAAGATGGCGACTATAGATTTCTTTCTAAACCATTTGTCCTTGGTGACTCGGATATTGATCTTATTCTTGGGATGGGTGGCTTTCTCGGCACAAAGCTCAGCTTGATTGTGCTGCTGGGAAATTCAATTGACTCACTCTTCTAATGATGTGATCATCTATGCGCTCGTGATGAAACCATTGGTTGTTTTCTCTCAATGAGAAAGGCGAATTGGATGCTATCTCTCGATTCGATCGTTTGTGAGTACCAAGATGTCTTTCGGAAGAGCTTTCGGGTATGCCTCCTCATCGGCCGATTGAGTTCGTTATCGATCTTGAGCACATCGAACCCGTTTGCAAGCGTCCTTACAAGCTTGGACCTGATGAGCTGAAGGAATTGAAGAAGCAGCTCGATGAACAAGAGCGTCTGGGTTTGATCAGACCGAGTTCATCTCCTTGGGGTTGTGGTGTTCTTTTTGTCCAGAAGAAGGATGGCGCGGACCGACTTTCGTCGATTACCGTCCATTGAATAAGAAGACTATCAAGAACAAGTATCCACTTCCCAACATCAATGAGCTTTTCGAGCAACTCAAAGGTGCTAAAGTGTTCTCCAAGCTTGACCTTCGTATGGGTTATCATCAGATTCACATTCGTGAACAAGATATTCCCAAGACAGCATTCAGAACAAGCTTTGGTTCTTATGAATATACTATCATGTCTTTCGGCCTCGTCAATGCTCCTCCAACATTCTCTCGGATGATGAACTTCATCTTCAACCCCTACACCAATGAATTCGTCTTGGTCTATCTTGATGATATTTTGGTCTTCTCCAAGAATAAGAAGGATCATGCCAAACATTTGCGATTGGTGCTTGACAAGCTCAGGGAGTATCAATTCTATGCGAAGTTTTCCAAATGTGAATTTTGGCTTGATGAAGTGCTTTATCTTGGTCATATCATCCCGCCAAGGGCATCGCTGTTAATCCGAGAAGGTGTACGCAATTGTGAATTGGGAAACTCCTCGAATGTCAAGCAGCTTCGCAGTTTTCTTGGTCTTGCAAGCTATTGCCGAAGATTCGTTGAGAATTTTTCAAAGATTGCAAAGCCTCTTTCCAACCTCCTCGAAGCACGTGAAGTATGTACGGTCTCCCGAGTGTGGCGTTGCTTTCAACACTCTCAAAGAGAAACTCGTCACAGCTCTGTCTTGACTCCTCTGATGAATCCAAGCCATTTGAAGTTTTACGTGATGCTTCTCTTCAAGGTCTCGGTGCTGTGTTAATGCAAGAGAAGAGAGTTGTGGCTTATACCTCTCGTCAGCTGAAGCCCAACGAAAAGAACTACCCCACTCACGATCTTGAGTTGGCGGCAGTTGTCCATGCTTTGATAACATGGAGACATCTCTTGTTGGGAAGGAAAGTGGACATTTTCACCGATCACAAGAGCCTCAAGTATATCTTCACTCAGCCCAACCTCAACCTCAGGCAGACTCGATGGGTGAAATGATTCAAGAGTACAACCCAAGTATTGAATATACTCGGGCAAGGCCAATGTCATTGCAGATGCTTTGAGCAGGAAGGCTTCTCGCAGCAGTTTAATCCTCAAGCCCTTCGGCCGGATCTATGTGAAGCTTTCCATAAGCTGAATCTTCAAGTTGTTCCTCAAGGCTTTCTTGCCAACCTCATAGTCTCTCCTACTTTGGAAGATCAGATTCGTGAGGCTCAACTTCGGATACCATGGTGAAAAAGGTGAAGCGTGGTATCGACAAGGGCATTCAAGTACAAGTGCTTCCACGTTGATGACAAAGATACTCTTTTCTTGAGGACGGATTGTGGTTCCAAAGGGTGATCTACGTAAAGTCATTATGAGCGAGGCACACAATTCGCTTCTATCCATTCATCACGGAAATGCGAAGATGTACCATGACCTCAAGCAGTCATATTGGTGGACTCGAATGAAGCGAGAAATTGCTCAATTCGTGAATGAGTGTGATGTCTGCGAGAAGAGTGAAAGCGAGAACACCAACGACCAGCTGGTCTCCTCCAACCTCTTGCTATTCGAAATGGAAGTTTGATCATATTGAAATGGACTTCGTGACTGGATTTCCAAAGTCCAAGCGTGGAAATGATGCTTTCTTCGTTGTCATTGACAAGCTTACTAAAGTGGCTCATTTTCTTCCTATCAAAGAATCTATCACAGCAGCTCGGTTGGCGAGCTATACACCTCGAGATTGTCTCCTTGCACGGCATTCCACAAGTGATCTCTTGGACCGTGGCAGCATTTTTACCTCAAGTTTTGGGATTCTTTTGAAGGCCATGGGCACCAACATTCGTTTCAGCATAGCTTTCCATCCTCAAACAAGTGGCCAAGTCGGCGAGTCAATCAAATCCTTGAAGATATGCTCGGGGCTTGTGTCATTTCTTTCGGTATGAAGTGGGAAGATTGTCTTCCATATGCGAGTTCTCCTACAACAACAGCTTCCAAGCGAGTTGGGCAAGGCCCCATTCGAAATTCTCTATGGCGAAAGTGCCATACTCCTCTCAATTGGTCCGAGGCGGTGAGCGCCAACTTCTTGCAGCGACTTGATCACGAAGCCAAAGAAATGTGCAAAGTCATTCGTGGAAATCTCAAAGCAGCGCAATCGCGCGGAAAAGCTATTATGATGACAAGCACCGTGATGTGGCTTTTGAAATCGGAGACCATGTCTACCTCCGCGTCTCTCAATGAAAGGCACTCGTCGTTTCGGTATCAAAGGGAAGCTTGCCCCTAGATCGTGGGTCCTTTCAAGATCATTGGCAAAGAGCGATCTCGCCTATCAACGAGCTTCGTCCAACCGCGACGCGTGCGATGTGTTTCACGTGTCACAAGCTTCGCAAGTGCTTCAAGACTCTGAGCGCACTATCAACGAAGAAATTGACCTTCAAGAAGATCTCTCTTATCATGAGCACCCCGTTGCTATTCTTGAAGAAACCGAGCGCAAGACTCGCAACAAGTCAATCAAATTCCTGAAAGTGAAGTGGTCACACCATTCCGACCGAGAAGCCACCTGGGAGCGCGAGGATCACCTCCATTCCGAATATCCGGAGTTCTTTCAGTCCTAGATCTCGGGACGAGCTCCTCTTGTAGTGGTGGAGTGTTGTAACACCCCGGATGTAACTTTCCATATTTGTAACTCCAACTCTTGCCATTTTCGGCATTGTGATATGATATTCCCTCCGTGGTTGGGTTTTTCTTCTTTTTGCATTTTGTCCATGTCATGCATTTCATGTCATGTCTTCATGCGCATCGCTCTTGCATACGTGTTTGTCTCATGTTTCCGAGCATTTTCCCCGTTGTCCGTTTTGCAATCCGGCACTCCTATGTCCCCCGGCGTCCCCTTTTACGTTTTTCCGTGTGCGGGTACTAAACTTTCTCGGAATGGACCGAGGTTTGTCAAGTGGCCTTGGTACACCACCGGTAGACCACCTGTCAAGTTTCGGGTCATTTGGAGCTCGTTTGGTACTCCAACGGTTAACCGCACTCTCGCAAAGGCCTCTTTTAAGTTGCAGCCCAACACCCCTTCAAAACAACCCAATAACCCATCTAAGTCACTTCCATGCTCTCCGTCGTTCGATCACGATCGTGTGGGCGAAAACTACACTCTATTTGGAGCTTCCTAGCTCTTTCTACCTATAAATATAGCCTCCCCCCTCAAATTCAGGATCAAACCCTAGCTCCTTCCTCCTCCCGACGGACGGACCGTCCACCGCCGCCGGACGTGTCCGCCGTCAGCCGCCGCCGCAGCGCCCAACCCCTTCGCCACCTGTCGCGCCGCCACCCGCCGCCGCCGGCCTGGGGCCAGCTGGGCCAGCAGCCGCCCGCCCCGCCCGCCTCCGCGCCCGTCGGCGTCGCCGCCGCCCGCCCGGCTCCCGCCGCCTCGCCGGAGGCCTCCGCGCGGCGCCGAGGCCGCCGCCTCGCCGAGGCCGCCGCCTCCGCCCGGCCGCGCTGGCGCCTCGCCGCCGTCCGCCACCGCCGCCGCCCGCCAGCAGCCATCTCCCAGCGCCGCCCTTGCCTCGTCGGCCCGGCCCCTCGGACGGAGCGCCGCCGCCCGCCTCGCCGGGGCCCGCCCGGCCCGGATCCGGCTGCCGCCTCCCTCCGGCTTCCTCTCCCTCAACTCCGGCGCGAGATCCCGACCATCCTCGTAATCCGTGCAAGCCCGGTTGACTTTCTTCCCCCCCCCCCCAAAAAAAAATCCTCCAAGTCTTGTTTATGTGATTAATTTGTGGCATCTTCAACGCATTATAACTTTGCACCTGTAGCTCCGTTTCGTGCGTGTAATATGTCAAAATGTTCGCCGCAAAGAGTAGATCACTTCATCTCACTGCATCATTTTCATTTGAGCTCATCTTGATGCCTGAAATGCTGTTAGAAGAGGGCTATGTGATGTTAGTTTCTGTTTCTTAACAGAACATGCACTTTTGTCATTTTTGCCATGATTGATGTGTGCATCCTATGAATTTGAGTCCTACATGTGTTTTGTGACATGCCATGCCATCTTTCCAGGGGTGTATGCCATGTCTTTTTGTGACCTCTGTGGTGACTAGCACAAGCATGCAAACTAGGTGTCATGATGTTGCTGATTTCAGCCCCTGTTTTGCTGATATTTTTATGCCATGTTAACTTGATGCTACCGAGAGATCCATGCATATTTTGAGATACTTCAGTAAGGATGTTTTGAACATATGGTTATACTCTATCCATCCATGCCTTTGCTTCCAATTATGGAGTGACATATCTTGAGTCAATCGAGCTCTACTTGTGCTATATAATGTTTCCTGGCAGATTGTTTACATGTTATTCAATTTTGCCAAAGTTGTATTAGTTGATCCGTGTATGCTATGAAGTTGTTCTTGCCATGTATATCTTCTATGCCATGTCTTCTTGAAGTATGTATACTTAGATTATCATCTAATGCTCTGTAGTGAGTGCATCGAGCTCTTAAACATGCCTACTTGTTATCTGTTTTTGCCATGCCTGTTCTTTGAATCATTATGAAACTTGCTATATTGACATGGGTGTTACTATATTTTCTGATCCTTTTTGGCTTATGGTCATTAAGGGACTTTTGTTCTATGATTTGAGTAGATTCATGCCATGCCTTGTTTTACTATTATAAGTTCCTGTAGCATGTTGTTTGCTTGCTCTGAACATTGCTTCCTGATGCTGATTTTGCCATGTTCAGTAATTTCACTAAGTCTGTGAAGCTGATATGTTTTGCACTTTTGCCATGCTTGTTTGGACCTGTTATGCTGTGAATTAGCCGTAGCTCAGTGTTCATCTTTTGTCAAGCATCTTGAGTAGATCACTGCCATATGCTTTTCTGGTACGTTTGGGTGCAGTAGCTTAATTTGTTGTTGCTTGCTTTGTGGTATCATGCTGTTAATGGCAGATTGTGCCATTCTTGTTTTGCTTGTCATTTGCAAACCGTGCATCCGATTCCGGTGATCTTTATATCGATTTCAACCGAAATCATCTCATCTTTCCAGCGGCATACTTGGTTTGCCAAGTTGATGCCTGGTTCATCATTTTCCTTCCGGAGCGCGCATACGCATTGCATATCACATCTCGCATATCATGTCATGTTTTGCATCATGTTGCTTGTGTATTGCACCGTGATTTATTGTGGTTCCTTTGTTTGTGTTCTTGCTTTGGGTAGAGCCGGGATACGAGTACGTGAATGAGGAACCTGTTGAGAACGCTTACGAGGGTCAAGCTTTCGACAACTCTGAGAACTTTGCAGGCAAGATGACCATACCCTCGAAATCACTTCTATCTTTGCTATGCTAGTTGCTCGCTCTTTTGCTATGCCTATGCTATGATACCTATCACTTGCTTATCATGCCACCCATTTTGCCATGTCAGCCCCTAACCACCCTTTCCTAGCAAACCGTTGATTGGCTATGTTACCGCTTTGCTCAGCCCCTCTTATAGCGTTGCTAGTTGCAGGTGAAGATGAAGTTTGTTCCTTGTTGGAACATGGAGATGTTGTTCCTTATTGGAACATGTTTACTTGTTGGGGATATCACAATATATCTGCTATAATTAATGCATCTATATACTTGGTAAAGGGTGGAAGGCTCGGCCTTATGCTTGGTGTTTTGTTCCACTCTTGCCACCCTAGTTTCCGTCATACCGGTATTATGTTCCTTAATTTCGCGTTCCTTACACGGTTGGGTGATTTATGGGACCCCCTTGACAGTTCGCTTTGAATAAGACTCCTCGAGAAGGCCCAACTTTGGTTTTACCATTTGCCACCTAAGCCATTTTCCCCGGGTTTCGCGAGCCCGAGGGTCATCTTTATTTAAACCCCGGGCGGTGCTCCTTGGCGTTGGTCCAAACTAAACACCGTCGGGACCATTCCTTGGCAACTTGGATTACGTCGGTTCTGTATGCTTCACTTATCCGGTGTGCCCTGAGAATGAGATATGTGCAGCTCCTATCGGGATTTGTCGGCACATTCGGGCGGCTTTGCTGGTCTTGTTTTATTCTTTGTCGAAATGTCTTGTAGTCCGGGATTCGAGATTGATCGGGTCTTCCAGAGAAGGAATATCCTTCGTTGACCGTGAGAGCTTATAATGGGCTAAGTTGGGACACCCCTGCAGGGTATTATCTTTCGAAAGCCGTGCCCGCGGTTATGAGGCAGATGGGAATTTGTTAATGTCCGGTTGTAGATAACCCGAAGTTGACCTTATTTAAAATACACATCAACCGCGTGTGTAACCGTGATGGCCTCTTCTCGGCGGAGTCCGGGAAGTGAACACGGTGTTGGAGTTATGCTTGACGTAAGTAGTTCAGGATCACTTCTTGATCGCTACTAGCTTCACGTCCGTGCCTTTGCTTCTCTTCTCGCTCTCTTTTGCGAATGTAGCCACCATATATGCTAGTCGCTTGCCGCAGCTCCACCTCACAACTCTTTCCTTCCTATAAGCTTAAATAGTCTTGATCTCGTGGGTGTGAGATTGCTGAGTCCCTGTGACTCACAGATTCTACCAAAATAGTTTCAGGTGCCGACGATGCCAGTGCAGATGACGCAACCGAGCTCAAGTGGGAGTTCGACGAGGAACGTGGTCGTTACTATGTGTCTTTTCCTGATGATCAGTAGTGGAGCCCAGTTGGGACGTTCGGGGATCTGTGTAGCATTTGGGGTATCTTCTTTTATTTTGGTTCCGTAGTCGGACCTTGAGTGTAATCTGAATGATGGACGTTTAATTATGTATTGTGTGAAGTGGCGACTGTAAGCCAACTATGTATCTCTTTCCCTTATGTATTACATGGGTTGTGTGAAGATTACCTCACTTGCGACATTGCTTTCAATGCGGTTATGCCTCTAAGTCGTGCTTCGACACATGGGAGATATAGCCGCATCGAGGGCGTTACACTTGTCATAAGTGGCAATTCGAGAAATTAGAAGCAGTACAACGTAGAAATCAATGCAAGATGCAACCACTATCGAACTGCCATGTTAAAAGTGTCCAATCATGAATGACTGATGCGGGATACACAACAGCAGTACTTTGATGTAATAACATGGTATGATAGATAGATGAAGTGTATTCTAGACACAGAAAGCCATGTCATATGCACATGTATAACGTATAAACTCAGCAGGTGCAATTTAATCAAAATAGAAGAAATACAGGCTAGACAACATATGCAACATGAAACCAATTATCACACTGTCAACTTAGAGCAAGCACCTGTGATGGTGGAGTACGGGAGATGAACTCATCATGTAGACTTGGGACTTCAACTTCATTAGCAGTAGCAGTGGCAAATCTAGAGAGTCTCTGTTTGCGTCGGTGCGGAGTACCACCAACATCCCCTAACTTACTCTTTTCCTTCCTATTTTCTGATATTGCCTTATGAAGTAAAAACCACAAGAAGATGAATAAAATTAGCTCTGCATAACTGGTTGATGCATGATCTGAACGAACACTACTTTGATGTAAGGGAAGCGCAGGATAGGAGGATGGAATATATACAAAAAAGACAGCATTTCATATTCACACGCACGATGGGAGGATGGAATATGTATGAAAAAACATGATGGCGGAAGGCATTTCAACAAAATTAGAAGAAATGAAAGCTAGGCACCATATGAACATGCAACCAATATCACTCTATCAGGTAAAAAGTGTCTCGTCGTAAGTGCCATTTCAAGAAATTAGAAGCAGTACAAGCTAGAAAACAATGCAAGATGCAACCTACATCACAGTCCCAAGTTAAATGTGTCTTATAGGTAAGTGATCATTGCAGGTATAAGTTGTAAGCTAAGCTGATGCAATTCAACATAATCAGAAGAAATACAAACTAGACATCATACAGAAAAAGCAACCACGTATAACAGTTCCAAGTAAGAGCAATAACCTGTGATGGTGGAGTAGGGAAGATGTGCTCATCATGTACACGTATGTTCTAGAAACAGGAACCGTGTCATATTCACAGGCATTATGTGTAAAGTAAGCAGATGTAATTCAAGTTAGAAGCAATACAAGCTAGACATCATACGCAACATGCAACCACATATAATAGTGTCAAGTTAGAGCAAGCACCTATGATGGTGGAGTAGGGGAGATGTGCTCATCATCTACACAGCTACGTTGACTGTCCAGCCTTGTGTTGTCTTGGGAATCTTGTTGGGAGGATGGCGGAGTAGAATCTGTAGAGACCCCCTGTTTGAGTTGCTCCGAAGGACCACCATCCTCCACTGCCGGACTAATTTCCTTCAGTTGTAATGATTTTGCATTGTGAAGTCAAACCGATAAGAAAAAGGAATAAAATTCGCTCTTCAGAACTCATTCATGCATGATACTGACAAACACTACTCGGATGAAAGGCAAACACATGATGCAAGGATGGAATATGTATGAAAAACAGGATGGTGTGACATATTCACACCTGTGATGTGGTAAATAAGCAGAAGGCATTTCAACAAATTAGAAGCACTGCAAGCTAGACACCATATGAAAGATGCAACCAATATCACTCTGCCAAGTTCAAACTGTATGGTGTTTCAACAAATTAGAAGTAGTACATGCTAGAAATCATATGCAAGACACAACCAATATCACGGTGGCGACTTAAAGGTGCTTTATCATCAGATATAGTATGTACCAAAAACAGGAAAGCATGTCATATTCACATGTATCATGTGTAAGCTAAGCAGATGTAGTTTACACTAATTAGGAGCAATACGAGCTAGACACCATATGCAACATGCAACCATATATCACAATGCCAAGTTAGAGCAAGCACCTTGGATGGTGGAGTAGGGGAGCGGAGACTTGGACCTTGTAATGCACTATCAGTACAAGGAGAATCGCTATAGATGCTTCGTTTACGTTCCTGCAGAGGACCACCATCATCGACTTCCTTACTCTTTTCCTTCCTCTTTCTTGATTTTGCCTTGTCAAGTCAAACCCACAAGAAAAAGGAATAAAATTTGCTCTTCAGAACTCATTGATGCATGATACTGACGAACACTACTTTCATGTAAGACGAACACTACATATCACACTGCCAAGTAAGAGCAAGCACCTGCGATGGTGGTGTGGGGGAATTGCGGTGATCAATTAGAGAGCTACATTGACTATCTTCATTTAGCCTTGCTGTTTCTTGAGAATCATGTGGGGAGGATGACCTTGCACTCTTTAAGCAGTATGGCGTCTCACGAAACCCACCGGGTGTTGTCTCATCATAAGTGATTGACGAGGGATACAAAAGAGCATTAGTTTGATGTACGAACATGGTTAATAGACATATGTAGTATGCATCAAAAATAGGAAGGCATGTCATTATCAAAGGTATAATGTGTAAAGTAAGCAGATGCAATTTAACCAAATTGGAAGAAATACAAGCTAGACACCATATGCAACATGCAACCACATTTGACAGCGTGAAGTTAAAGCAAGCACCTGGGATGGTTGTGTGTGGCAATTGAGATCATCAACTGCAAAGCTCGTTCTTGTCTCCAACTGTTGACCTTTGCACCCGTTAGAAACCTTTGGGCAGCTTAGTGCTTATCTTGAATTACTTTGGGCGACTTACATCTTTTCTTTTACGCATTCATCAACACTTTGCGTCAGTCTGAAATACCCATGCATAAAAAACAATAGTGTGAGTATGGGTGAAGTGTGTGCACAATTAGTACAGTGTAAAGGTAGCAGATAGCAGGTTGGTGAGAAATAAATGACAGGAGACATATGATAGCTCTACAACATGCATGGCACACTAAATTACTACAGGATTCTATGAAAATAACAGTCGATTGAAAGCAAATAGGTCAGTCCATTTTTTATGCACCGTCCGATGTACAAAGAACGGGCAGATCGCCTTCATCTACCTCCAATGAGTCAGTGTTGACGATCTTCCTCAACGCTTGGCGACCACCGCCCAAGATTCCTCCCCGCATCGCCCTCCCTCGACCTCACCTTTTGCCGTGCTTGGCACCGCCCCCCCCGGCCATCCGTTCATGCCCCACCGACCTCCAGATCGGGCGCAAGCAGCTCCTGCGCCCCACACCCCTATGATAGACACCGATGCGCCGCTTCTCCGGGGAACAGGTGGACTAGGTGCTCCGCGCACCTAAGCGGGTGCTGCTTCCTTTAATTGCGGTTCGACTAACCCTGAATTGAAATCTGGTAGACTCTTGACCTCTAGCAAAGGTGAAATAGTAAAAGGAGGAAACCTTGTGCATTTAGTATCATGAAGAAGATGCGATGAAGCGCTCAACTAGTTTCTTTCGTGGGATGAATACGGTGTGGCAGAGGCGTAAGATTTGCATGAATAAGGGAAGAGGAGTACCTCTTTCTGCTGGCGATGTTGTGTCCTCCTACATTTTTCCGGCGATCTTCTTGTTGTTCGCGGAAACCAAAAGTTGTGGAGGACAGTGCAGCCTTGGACGAACCCATGGCCAAGTTGTTGAGTGTGGTGCGGTGGCCGTCTGTCGGCGGCGGGGAAGCAGATCCGAGGCGGCGAAAGACGGCGTAGCGGGAACATCTCCGGTGCGGTGGGCGGTTGCGAAAGTGGAGCCGCAGCAGTGAGGCGCAGGACGGCGTGGTCGGAGTGGTTCTGGTACGGCGGACGTTGGCGTCGGCGTCATGGAGGCAGCTCTGCCTCGGCTTCAGCTGCTAAGTCCTTGAGGGCATTGCTGTTGCAGTTGCGTTGGACGACGACGTCTGGGTACCGGCTTCGGCGTGATGGAGGAGGGCGACGGTGGATTGGCCGCTATGGGGTGGAGGACGGAGGAGGCTGGGGTTTCGCGGCTGGTGGAGAGGATGTTTTTGCGCCCACGGAGTATGAATGGGGAAAGGAGGGAGGCGGGGAACTAAGGGGGAACAATGTTTCAGTTTGAGACGCGCTTGTTTGAAATTTGGGGAAACTTACAAATTTTCGCCCCATCTAAAATTTCGGACATATTGCGGGTTGGGGGTAGGACAGTCATGTCAGGTGTCCCAAATGTGGGCGGGATAGATTTCGGACGAGTGCATGGGTAGGCGCCCACGGCGTATGAATGCTTCTCTGGCGTCTTGGTGAAGTTACAAACCTACCCCGGTTTAGACCTTTGGACATCGGGCCGATAGGCTACACGGGCCAGAGTCAGGACAGTAATTTCCTACCACCAAAACATTAGTCTTGCGCGGTTTCGGGTGACCAGAGGCCTAATTGGTGCTTCGTTCAATATTTGGGAGCAGAAGCATTAACGTTTTCGGTTCTCTTGAATTGAACTTTCAGGATTTGTCAAACTTCACAAATCTTTACTCTTGAAAATCCTAAAGCTATGATTATTTTGGAATGGAGGGTACATTTGAATATACATTGTACACAGTATATATTAAAAAATATGCAACTTACCTCAGTTCATGCATGGTTCGGATATAATCTCCTTGGTTGCAAAAAAAGTTAGATATGCGTATGAATATATATAGCATGTTCAAACTCACAACAAAGATTGATGCCCCCTTTTACATCTGATTTACAAATGCCATTATCTCGGGTTCAAATAGATGAATGCACTTCCTATGAATTCGAATCTTTGAAACCCCCTTTATGTTGAATTCGACGTGTATTCTATTTTGTAGCTAGCAATTTGGAATGTATCCATGCAAGTGAAAAATGTATAAAGTGCTTCACACTAACAACATGGAGTGCACTAATTAATGTTTATATATGAATTGCAAAAGCATCCATTGCCTGTATTTCAAACCGCTCTCACTCTATGGATCGATAATAGGAAATAAACACATGCACATGCTAGAATTCAATTGCAGTTGAAGAAAGAGCCTACTCCTGGTACTGTATATTAGTGATAGGGGTGTGTACAAAGTACACGTGAATACTAGGCATTGTGCGTGTGTGTATACTATCGACGAACTAGCCCCCAAGCTTGTATAACATACTAAGGGCCTAGGGTTACAAATCATATATAGTCGGCTTATCACCAGTGGGGATAGAGTCCTCCGCGACTCTGGTAACCGTGTTGTCGCGAGTCCTCCACATGGGTCTTCGTATAACACGTCTCGGTCCAACCTAAATGTGGCACAGGATGGAACCGACCCATGAGTCTTCATGTTGACCCACCACAACTAGAAATGACGTTCCCACCACACCACACACGCAATCGTCCACTAAGAAAATAAGCATATACAATAGTACAACAGTATCTAGCTCACGATACGTCTCCATATTTTGTTGATGGCACTAACGGACTTTGCATTTGATCGTGCTCCGTATTTTGTTGGCGACACTTACGGTCATTGTATTTGAAGCGAAAGCACGATATAGTCCTTTGGACTTGAGAATAAGCTCATCACGGTCACCACATACATTTTGTCGTACTAACCAACACGTGGTTGGATGGTTAGAGGACGAGTGGTTTCTCGAGTCCACCAAGGTTAAAGTCCGGTGCTCGCATTTATCTTATGTTAATTTCAGTATTTTACGGCGATGTGCGTTCGATGGGAGGAGGCGTTCCACTAGACTACGAGGCACCTATGGTGACTTCGTAAAATCTCAAGATCATATATGCTGGCCCACTCTCGAAGGTGCTCATAGGGGTAGGGTTGGCGTGTGTGCGCTTATAGCGGTGAGTGCTTGCGGCGTATATATGAGCCCTTGCGTCTGCATACCGTGTTAAACAAATACATATCATGATTATACGGTCACTGGCTCACCCGTACAACTCCGTATTTTGTTGATGACACAATCAATTGACCAGTCAAACGTTCCACGCGGCGCAACCAGTGTTGCACCATCAGGGCGTGTAACCATGGGGCCCACCTGCCAGCCCGTATATGAAAGAAAGAAATGGTAGTTTGAGTTTGTACTGTGTTAATAAAATAGGAGTATATTTTAGGGTGATCATACGGTCACTGGCTCACCATACAGCTCTGTAATTTGTTGATAACATGATCAATTGACCAGTCAAACGGTCCACATTCAGCAGCGCACATTACCATAGGGCCCACCCGTC
Organism: Aegilops longissima; assembly: GCA_021605205.1. Taxonomy (NCBI): domain Eukaryota; kingdom Viridiplantae; phylum Streptophyta; class Magnoliopsida; order Poales; family Poaceae; genus Aegilops; species Aegilops longissima. Next base: position 472,187,383 of record CM038678.1, read on the forward strand.
AGCGCGTATATGAAGGACAGAAATGGTAATAAATCAGTGGTCGGTGGGTATTCGAAGTCGTGAGACCTCTGGTTGGCAGTCACCGGCGGTTGGGGGGGCGTTAATTGGGCGGTGGGGTGGGCATCCCCGGAGAAAAAGCTTCGGCGGGGGCTAGAGGATGGCGGTGCGTGGCGGACGGAGGTGGGGAGTTGTTTCGGGAGGCGGGCGGCCAGCGGCGGCGGGGCTGGCGGTTCGGCCGGTGGTTCTTTGGCGGCTCAAGGGGGTGGAGTTTGATGATAAACTGGAGGCCCTTGATTTCTTATCCAACGGCTGGAAAATCTAATGACCAGAGATGAAAAAGTCAGTCGACTGATGTGTAGCCTCACCCCGCACGTACACATGCATGCACGCAAGACACGCACGCATGTAGGTGTGCAACACTGACACGTACACACGCACGCATGTTGGCGTGCAACACTTACACGTACACATGCACTCACGAACACACGCACGTACGCACCCATGCATGCATGCAACACTGAAACGTACCCTTGCACGCACGCAACACTCGCACACATGCATGCACACAACACTTGACGCAAGACACACGTTCAACCTAGACGTGCATGCACCCTTTGTTAAGGACATGGATTGTTACGGGTATTAATCAATCTTATCTGTGATAAGCAGAACATTGATGTTTGCAGCGGTCTTTATGAATCACAACGTATCGAACGGGCTATCAACATAGTAGGCTTAGAGCAGGTACAATGGTACACAGTCAGCATGCTATTAGCAGTTCCACGTCATCAAATTCATAGCTGGAAGAGAGAGAATGAAGAGAAAAGGAGGGAGCGGGCGCTTGAGCTACGCCGGCTCGAGCGCAAGAAACAAGAAATCGAACCTGCATGCAGCCCGCATGCAGCCGTGTGAGCCTGTGCGCCTCTCCTTTCCACCAATGAGCATGTGCCTTCTTTTCTTCTTTCACATGCAAGCATTAAATACTAGTAGCTAGTTTACATCCCATCTATTATATTAGCTGGCTATTATAAAGGCTCCAAGTGACATGGCATTGGTATATAGCCAGCAGCTGGCTTTCTTATTAACCATGCCCTTATCTACATGAAAAAGATGACGTCACACTCAATGAACAATCATAGGTTTATGAAATGCCCGCTTTTGACCGCCCTGGCCCACCAAAGGTTCCTCTGTTGTGCGCTACCTGCGTTGGGTCACTGACATGCATGCCATGCACCCAAAGAGCCCACATGTCAGTGGAAGAATGGCGCGGTGTCCTAGGTCAGAGTTGAGGGTGCCACTCGCGGCACGCCCGGCTGAACACGCCTCTGTGCCGCATTCAAACGCCTCCATGAAACCCGCCCGTGTGGAAGCCGAGAAACCCACTCTGGACACACGTCCATTCATGACCGGGCCGGCGTTAAACGCAATGCCGGCCGAGCTCCTCCCGTCCGCCATCTATTTAATCTCCTATTAAACGAGGCCAAACGCCGGCCAAGAATCGCACACCTCCACCGCTCCCCTATCTCCTCCACCATTTTTTCCACTCTTACAATGGCTTACGAAGAGTAGTTATTCCGCATCCAAGCCGGCTGGGTAGCCCGCCGAGTACGAGCTATGCAGCTCGCTGATCCACCTCCCTTCCCTCGCCCGACGGAGCCAGTTGCCGCCCCAAGCCAGCGCGTGGTTCAGCAACTCGCCGCTCCAAGCCAGCTCGACGAGGAGCGGCGCACGGGAGTTGTTGCTGCCGTCCATGCCGCCGCCTTGTACCGCGTCTCCCGTTTCTGTGGTCGAGACTCCCATGCCGGCGGCCGTGCCATGCAAGCAGCGACAGAAGCCGGGTGCGCGGAGAGCGATGAGTCGGTGGCCAGCGCCTCCGCATCCGCCGCCATCATCGAGGAGAAGTAGAACAAGGGAGGCCGCCGCCGCTTGGGTCCCATGAAGGCCACCGCGGAGGCGACGCCGGTGTACACAGCAGGTGTCTTGCTGGATCCTTTTTTTGCGAGGACCTTCGTCGACCCCGCATGGGATCCACGGAAGAGGGGAATGTCAGGATGAACTCGAGCCGGTGACGGCCATGGTGAAGTAGTGGCCGGTGATGAACTCGAACCGGTGCCGGCCACCATCATCTTCGGCACCAACCAATGATATCAGTTGGGCAGTGGGGAAGCGAGCCGTCCTTTGCGCTGAAGCATATACCTCCGGGGCTCCCGGCAGTCCAGTGATCGTGCTGCCGGACATGAGGAACACAAATCGATCGGCGGACGACCATTTAGGCCAGGTATTATATACCTGTGCTGTCCAGAACTAGTACCGCGTAGTTCATTTGAATGTAATGAAATCCATCATGTTTGTATGAAAATCCGGTATTTTATATGATTTCTCTCGTTGTTTATATGAAATATCAGGTTGTCTACGTGTTTGCGTGAATTTCGTCCGGTTGGTTGAGTTGCTGTCATAGTGTGTGCGGCTACGGTTGGATGGCGTAATTTGCGGGTCGCCGTCGGTCTGCGGGCGGCTCGGGCGGCGTTGTGGGACAAAAAACACAGCTCGTGCGAGCTCCTCTCCAACGTGCGCGCTGGAGGATGCATGACATCATGAGCACCCGAGCCATTCCTCGTTCATCGGTGGCAAAGGCAACGGTGGACAAAAGGGTCGCCAATATTTTGGCTACCCCGGGCAAGATCCAAACAGCCCCTCCCAATAGATTCAAATCCCTCGTTCACCGTGGAATTTTGCCATGTGTTGTTTTCATGGACTAGCAAGATGCCCGTGCATTGCACGGAACATCAAGATGCATTTTTATTACAAACTCCCGCATGCATGCAAGGGATAATTAATGTCCTCATTTGCTAGTACCACGAGCCAAACACCATTAATATTGCATCGAGTAGTGTTAGTGGCCTTGTATATCTGCAAATTGTAATTTTGATAGTGGCCCCTTGTATATAAAAATGGAGGGAGAAAGATGAGAGATAAGGTGAGGAGGAGTGGGGCGTGGTGGTGACTCGTGGTCGGACTGGGCGGAGGCATGGGGATGGACGGCGCATTATGTCTAGGTTTGTATCTCTCTCACACTGTAACGCCCCGGATTCGATGCGCCAGGTGTCTTCCAGTTATTCGTCGTTGTTGCCATGTCATGTGCTTGCGTGTCTCTCTTTGCCATGTCATCATCTGCATTTTTTTTATCATGTCATCATGTGCATCGCATTGGCATACGTGTTCGTCTCATGCATCCGAGCATTTTCCCCGTTGTCCGTTTTGCAATCCGGCACTCCTATGTCTCCCGGCGCCCCCTTTTACCTCTTTTCATGTGCGGGTGTTAAACGGTCTCGGAATGGACGAGGTTTGTCAAGCGGCCTTGGTATAGCACCGTGAACCGCTGTCAAGTTTCGTGCCATTTGGAGGTCGTTTGGTACCCCAGCAGTTAACGGGTAACCGCAAAAGCCTCCTTCTCCTTGCAGCCCAACACCCCTTTCTAAGTTGCCCAAAACCCAGCAAACTCCCCTCCATGCTCTCGGTCGTTCGATCACGATCGCGTGGCCGAAAACCGCACCTCATTTGGAGTCTCCTAGCTCCCTCTACCTATAAATTAGTCCCCCCCTTGAAATTGCGGATGAATTCGCAGACGGACCCTAGACCCGCTCTCCTCGCGCCGCCGGACGCGTCCGCCCCGGCCGGACACGTCCAGCCAGCCACCTCACTCCGACGAATGGCGTCGCGCCACGTCAGCGCCGCCGCCTCCCTCCTCCACTCACGCGCCGCCACCTCAGCGCCCTTCTCTCTCCTCCGGTGCTCGCGCGCCGAATCGCCGGGCCCATCGCGAGCCCGCCGGGCCGCCGGGCGAGCCGCCGGCCGCCGCCGCATCTGCGATCGCGCCGCCCGCGGAGCCGCTGCAGCTGCGCCTCTGGCAGCGCCTCCGCCGCCTCCGGCGACCCTCGCCGCCGCACGCCGCCCGCCAGCTTCCGTCCCGCCGCCATGGGCTCGCCTTGGCGCCGCCAACCGCCCGATCGCGCCGCCCGCTTCGCCCGGCAGGTCGGGAGGGCCCGACCAGCGCCTGCCCGCTGCCAGCCGGGCGCCGGCGCCCCGCTCCGGCGAGCTCGCCCTCGCCTCTCCGGCCTCCTCCCGGTCCTTCCTCCTCACTCCGGCCACCGTCGCCTCTTCTCCGGTGAAGATCCGGCGTGATCCGCCATGCCTCGATATCCGTGCGAGGGTTGACCTCTTCCCCCCTGTTTTTCTCACTAAGTTTTTAATCTGCAGTAATTTTGTTCCATTTTCATCCCATCATATCTCTGTCATCGTTGCTCCGTTTTGCGCGTGTAATATGTAAAAATGTTCGTCTCGAAGATTAGATCATTTCGTCTCATTGCATCATTTTCATTTGAGCTCATATTGGTGCCCGAAATGCTGTTAGAAGAGTGCTATGTGATGTTAGTTTCTGATTTTTATCAGAACATGCACTTTTGTCATTTTTGCCATGATTGATGTGTGCATCCTATGGACTTGAGTCCTACATGTGTTTTGTAATATGCTATGTCTTCTTTCCAGTGGTGCTTGCTATGTATTTTTGTGATCTATGTGGTGACTAGCACAAGCATGCAAACTAGGTGTCTTGATGTTGCTGTTTTCAGCCCTGTTTTGCTGATATTTTGATGCCATGTTAACTTGATGCTACCGAGAGATCCATGCATATTTTGAGATACTTCAGTAAGGATGTTTTGTAAAGCATGTCTTGCTCTATCCATCCATGCCCTTGTTTGCAATTATGGAGTGTCATAGCTTGAGTCAATCGAGCTCTACTTTTGCTACAAAATGTTTCCTGGAAGATTGTTTACATGTTATTCAATTTTGCCAAGCTTGTTATGGTTGATCCGTATATGCTATGTTCTTGTTCTTGCCATGTATGTCTTCTATGCCATGTCTTCTTGATGTATGTATGCTTAGTTTTTCATATAAGGCTCTGTAGTGAGTGCATTGAGCTTGTAAACATGCCTACTTGTTTTCAGTTTTTGACATGCCATGTTGCTGAATCTGTTAACGAAACTTTCAATATTGACATGGGTGTTACTATACTTTCTGATCCTTTTTGGCTTATGGTCAGTAAAGGACTTTTGTTCTATGCAATTAGTAGATTCATGCCATGCCTTTGTTTGCCATGTTAAGTTCCTGTAACATGTTGTTTGATAGCTCTAAACATTGCAACCTGATGTTATTTCTGCCAAAGTCTGAAACTGTTATTAGTTGCAATCTTGCCATGTCATTTTGAGCATGTTCTAGTGATTTCTGGAGGTAGCTCAGTGTTCATGTTTTGTAATTCTTTACCTGTACATCATGCCCATGCCTTTTGTTATTATGTTGAGGTCCTGTAGCATGTTGTTTTGATGCTTGCAATATGCCTAGTTGCTGTTTTGGACAGATTGTTGTCATAACTTGTATAGAGCATATGTGTTGATCCGTTGCTCCGTTTTGAGTGTGCTCTATATGAAACTTGCTTGATTTTGCATGTAGCTTCATATTATCATGTTGCATCCATGTTTTAAGGTGTTTGCTTGATGTTTGTATGCATTTTGCATCAATGCCATGTTTACCTTGTTTTGCTCATATCTTCTAGGCCGTAGCTCCGAATCTAATGAACTTTATATGTAACTTGACTAGAATTTCGTGTAGATCATCGTGGTGCATCTTAAATTGCTGTTTAACAACTTGAACATTAGGTTTGTTCAGATCTGGACCAATTTGCGAAATTTGCATATGAGGACTTACCGGAATTGTTATATGTTGTTTCCGGCCTCATTTAAACTTGCTTTGATGTGTTGCTCTTGTTTGCATCATCTCTTGCCATGAGTAGCTTCATCCAGCTTTGTCATGCATCATGCTTGATTGTGCATCATGTCTTGTTCATGTGTGGTGTGTTTACTATGTTGTGTGCTTCTTCTTGTTATTTCCCGTTTCGTTGCGATCGTGAGGATTCGTTCGTCTACGCTTGGTTCGGCTTCATCCGTTCATCTTCTTCATGGACTCGTTCTTCTTCCTTGCGGGATTTCAGGCAAGATGACCGCTACCCTGGATCTCACTACTATCATTGCTATGCTAGTTGCTTCGTTCTATCGCTATGCTGCGCTACCTATTACACATTTATCAAGCCATCCCAAATTGCCATGTCGACCTCTAACCTTTTCACCCTTCCTAGCAAACCGTTGTTTGGCTACGTTACCGCTTTGCTCAGCCCTCTTATAGCGTTGTTAGTTGCGGTGAAGATGAAGTTTGTTCCTTGTTGGAACATGGAGATGTTGTTCCCTGTTGGAACATGTTTACTTGTTGGGATATCACAATATATCTTATTTAATTAATGCATCTATATACTTGGTGAAGGGTGGAAGGCTCGGCCTTATGCCCAGTGTTTTGTTCCACTCTTGCCGCCCTAGTTTCCGTCATATCGGTATTATGTTCCCGGATTTTGCGTCCCTAACGCGGTCGGGTGATTTATAGGACCCCTTGACAGTTCGCTTTGAATAAGACTTCGTCCAGCAAGGCCCAACATTGGTTTTACCATTTGCCTCACCACCACCTACTTTTCCCTTAGCTCTCGAGGGTCATCTTTATTAGCCTCCCGGGCGGTGCTTCTCTAAGTCTTGGTTCGAACCGAAAGCCCTTCTTGAGAGCCACCTTAGGGCAACTTGAGGATTGGTTTTACTCGTAGCCTGTCTCATCCGGTGTTGCCACGAGAGCGAGATATGTGCAGCTCCTGTCGGGATTGTCGGTAGCATCAGGCGGTCTTGCTGGTCTTGTTTTATTCTGTGAAATGTCTTGTAGCCAGGATTCCGAGACTGATCGGGTCTTCCGGGAGAAGAATATCCTTCGTTGATCGCGAGAGCTTATCATGGGCTAAGTTGGGACACCCTGCAGGGTTTGAACTTTCAAAGCCGTGCCAGCGGTTATGTGGCAGATGGGAATTTGTTAATGTCGGTTGTAGTAAACTTGAAGCAAACTCTTCTAAAATACACCAACCGTGTGCGTAATCGTGAGTGTCTCTTTTTGGGGTTATGTTTGGCGTAAGTAGGAGTTCAGGATCACTTCTTGATCATTACTAGTTGACGACCGTTCCTTTGTTCCTCTTCTCGCTCTCATTTGCGTATGTTAGCCACCATATATGCTTAGTCGCTGCTGCTACCTCACCACTTTATCCCTTCCTTTCCCATTAAGCTTTGCTAGTCTTGATACCCATGGTAATGGGATTGCTGAGTCCTCGTGGCTCACTGATTACTACACCACCAGTTGCGGTACAGGTTTGCGATGATCATGGCGAGAGCGATGCTTGCTTGCGTTGAGTTCTTCTTACGCTTCTTCTTGATCGGGGATAGGTTCGAATTGGCGGCTGGGCTAGCAGGGTGGTTGTCGTTTGAGTTTCTATTTATGTTTCATCGTAGTGGGATGTTGATCTTGTATATGATGTTGATGTATTCTTGTGGCATTTGTGCCTTATGGATGTATCCCCATCTATTATGTAATGTTGATGTAATGATATCCACCTTGCAAAAGCGTTTCAATATCGGGTCTATCCTTGGTGGGACCGTCGAGTTCCTTTTGGATAGGGTCGCATATTAGGCGTGACAAGTTGGTATCGAGCCTCGACCGACCCTAGGAGCCCCTTGATTGATCGTGTAGTTTGGTCGTTGTTGAGTCTAGAAGAAAACTGTTTTGAGTCTAGTTATATCGAGAGTAGGAATTCTTTTTACTCCTCGCCCTTAAATCGCTCTGGTAAGGAATCTTGGCGTAGGTGTTTTGAATTACTCCTCTTCCCCTTCAAATTTTTCTTTAGGATCACGTGGTTAGTTTCGTGAGTTGTCCATCCTCTTTTGTCCGGCGCATTCCTCGTCAAGCTGATTCGAACCTCTTTGTCTTTGCGAGATCAATCTTCAGCTCTTTTCGATCGATGTTATTTCTCTGTCCAAAGTTGTCCTTGTTTTTTCCCACCCACCCACCCCTTTTCTTCTCGGAACCGGAGTCCGTGATCGAGTATGCTTCCTACTCGTGCGAAGTCTTTGCTTTCTCTCCTCAATGATTTCAACCGGTGTTTTCTCTTCAAGAGATTCGTCGGTTTCCCCTTCCAAGTTACCTTTGTTTTCCCGCCCTCCCACCCTTTTTCTTCCCGGAGTCTGACTCTCTCTCGACCATCTATTTCATTCGTGCGGAGCCTCTTTAGTCTTCCCTCAATTATTTCAACCGGTGAATTCTCGTCTCGTTCGTCATTCTTCATCTCCTTTTCTTTTCCGGCGGTCTCAATTCAAGTTTTTCGGGTTAATCATATTCTTTTCCTTCGAAATGTTCTCTTTGCTCGTTCGCCTCTCGCCAGTTTATCATTCCGGAGTTTCGAAGACATCTCAGGAGATTCGTCTGTGTTCCAATTAATTCGAGGTTGTCACCTCATTCAAATATTTCAACTGTTCCGGTGCATCATCTATCTGTTCAACATCCCTTTCCAACGGTGCTTTCCTTTAGTGGGCCCTAACCCACAGGTCTTTTCGAGGATCTTACGACTCTTCTAATTTCCCGGAGGTATGCTCAATTCTTTTCGGAGTTTGACGTAAGTATGAATTTCATCAGTCAGATGCCATCTCCAAGATCGATTTCAAATCATTTTCATTGTTGGTTCAACCTCTCTGTTTTTCTTTCTTCCGGAGTTCCTCAGTAATTTTGATGGTGTTTCTCGTCGTCATTCTCAATTTTGAAGACCGAAGTAGAGTTCCTCTTAAATCTTGTCCGTTCTCCCGGAGATTCGCGGTCCTAGCCCGATGTTATCCTATCTACTTGTTTCCAGTTGTGCAATTCTTTTCATCCATCCGGAGTATTTCAGGAGTTGTTTTTCTGTTCCGATTATCCGGAGGCCTCCATTTAAGAAGATTTCCTCGTCCCAAGTTTTCAAAGTCGTTCTCCAATCATTCTATATCCGTGCCCCCTTCGTTCGTCTCAATATTCTTCCGGTGCTTCGTTCAAGCATTCGTCAATCAGTTCGCGATCTCTTCGATCTCTTTTCTCTAAATTCCCTCAAGTATCTTCGTGCTTTTCTATTTCTTCCCGGCGATTCAATCTCTCTTTCGTCAGTCATTTTCGAATTCTTACGGTGGTTCGTTCAAGATACTTTCCTTGATTATCATTTTAATTCGTTCATTCTTTCCAATCCTACCGGTGGTTCATGAAGACTTTCTCAAGTTCTGTGCTATCCCTTCTCAATCCTTTTTTTTAAGAAGAATAAGTAGTATGCCAGATCCATTGCTGGTCATCAATTTAATTTGATGAAGGATAAGCATACAATAAATCTTATTCTTATTTCATCCAAGCTGATTAATCCCTTCCTTCGGAGTTTGTTCTTGATGAATAAATTCTAGTTCCAAGTGTCTTTTCATCTTTTCTTTTCCGGAGTTCAAATTTTCTCGGCCATTTCGTCGGATCCTCCATCTAAATCATCGCAATGCTCATCTTATTCTTTCGTCCTTCATCCTATCTCATCAACCTTTTATTACCGGAGTTCGTCACGGTGGATCGTCATGATTTAATTCTTTCTTCAAGAGTTCATCAAGATTTTGTTGGTGGAGCTCAAATATCTTTCCTTCTTGCTTCTCGAAGCGCAATTAATTCTCCGTATTCTTCTGAAGTGGAGTTTTGCATTTCTTCGTTCCTCTCAGCTATTCAATCTTTTCCGCTTGTGGTTGGCTATCACCTCATAATTTTGAGATGTTTATCATAAGCCAACAACAATCTTATTCTTTCGTTGTTGACTTTCTCAACAACTTCAGTTCAAACCCTCCTTCTAAGTTCTTTTCATTCAATTCATTCAATTCTTTCCGGAGGTTTTGTGTCATGTCTTCATCAAGTATCTTTCCATCCTCTCAAGTTCGAGTTCTATTCTTCCATGTTTAGCCGGAGTGCTGCCTAAATCGTTTCAGTCTTATCCGTTTCTTTTCTCATTCTAACCACTCCGGTTAGAACGAGTCGTTTCATAGTCTATCTGATTCCGTGAGCTTTCGATTCTTGTCATTCTCGTCGCTTCTCTCTTCTTCTCGAGTGCTCTCGATTCTTTGCTTCTTCTCTTGAGTTCTTGTTTCACCTCATCCTTTTTCCCTTCCGTCCCGGTCCTAAGATCTCGGGACGAGATCTCTTGTTAGTGGAGGAGTGTTGTAACGCCCCGGATTCGATGCGCCAGGTGTCTTCCAGTTATTCGTCGTTGTTGCCATGTCATGTGCTTGCGTGTCTCTCTTTGCCATGTCATCATCTGCATTTTTTTTATCATGTCATCATGTGCATCGCATTGGCATACGTGTTCGTCTCATGCATCCGAGCATTTTCCCCGTTGTCCGTTTTGCAATCCGGCACTCCTATGTCTCCCGGCGCCCCCTTTTACCTCTTTTCATGTGCGGGTGTTAAACGGTCTCGGAATGGACGAGGTTTGTCAAGCGGCCTTGGTATAGCACCGGTGAACCGCTGTCAAGTTTCGTGCCATTTGGAGGTCGTTTGGTACTCCAACGGTTAACCGGGTAACCGCAAAAGCCTCCTTCTCCTTGCAGCCCAACACCCATTTCTATGTTGCCCAAAACACAGCAAACTCCACTCCATGCTCTCGGTCGTTCGATCACGATCGCGTGGCCGAAAACCGCACCTCATTTGGAGTCTCCTAGCTCCCTCTACCTATAAATTAGTCCCCCTTGAAATTGCGGATGAATTCGCAGACGAACCCTAGCCCGCTCTCCTCGCGCCGCCCGGACGCGTCCGCCCGGCCGGACCGTCCAGCCAGCCACCTCACTCCGACGAATGGAGTCGCGCCACGTCAGCGCCGCCGCCTCCCTCCTCCACTCACGCGCCGCCACCTCGGCGCCCTTCTCTCTCCTCCAGCGCCCGCGCCGCCCGGGCCGCGGAGCCATCGCGAAACCCGCCCGGGCCGCCCGGGCCAGCCGGCCGCCGCCCGCGCCCGCGATCGTGCCGCCCATTGAAGCTTCGCGGCGCTGCGCCTCGGCCGCGCCTCCGCCGCCTCCCGGCGACCCTCGCCGTCGGCACCGCCGCCCGCCAACAACCGTCCCCGCCGCCATGGGCTCGCCGGCGCCGCCCCGCCGCCCGTCGCCGCCCGCTTCGCCCGGCAGGTCGGGAAGGCCCGACCCGCGCTGCCCGCTGCCCAGCCGGGCGCCGGCGCCCGCTCAGCGAGCTTCGCCCTCGCCTCTCCGGCCTCCTCCCGGTCCTTCCTCCTCACTCCGGCCACCGTCGCCTCTTCTCCGGTGAAGATCCGGCGTGATCCGCCGTGCCTCGATATCCGTGCGAGGGTTGACCTCTTCCCCCCCTGTTTTTCTCACTAAGTTTTTAATCTGCAGTAATTTTGTTCCATTTTCATCGCATCATATATCTGTCATCGTTGCTCCGTTTTGCGCGTGTAATATGTCAAAATGTTTGTCTCGAAGATTAGATCCTTTCATCTCATTGCATCATTTTCATTTGAGCTCATCTTGGTGCCAGAAATGCTGTTAGAAGAGTGCTATGTGATGTTAGTTTCTGATTTTTATCAGAACATGCACTTTTGTCATTTTTGCCATGATTGATGTGCGCATCCTATGGACTTGAGTCCTACATGTGTTTTCTAATATGCCATGTCTTCTTTCCAGTGGTGCTTGCTATGTATTTTTGTGATCTATGTGGTGACTAGCACAAGCATGCAAACTAGGTGTCTTGATGTTGCTGTTTTCAGCCCTGTTTTGCTGATATTTTGATGCCATGTTAACTTGATGCTACCGAGAGATCCATGCATATTTTGAGATACTTCAGTAAGGATGTTTTGTAAAGCATGTCTTGTTCTATCCATCCATGCCCTTGTTTGCAATTATGGAGTGTCATAGCTTGAGTCAATCGAGATCTACTTTTGCTACAAAATGTTTCCTGGCAGATTGTTTACATGTTATTCAATTTTGCCAAGCTTGTTGTGGTTGATCCGTATATGCTATGTTCTTGTTCTTGCCATGTATGTCTTCTATGCCATGTCTTCTTGATGTATGTATGCTTATTTTTTCATATAAGGCTCTGTAGTGAGTGCATTGAGCTTGTAAACATGCCTACTTGTTATCAGTTTTTGACATGCCATGTTGCTGAATCTGTTAATGAAACTTTCAATATTGACATGGGTGTTACTATATTTTCTGATCCTTTTTGGCTTATGGTCACGAAAGGACTTTTGTTCTATGCAATTAGTAGATTCATGCCATGCCTTTGTTTGCCATGTTAAGTTCCTGTAACATGTTGTTTGATAGCTCTAAACATTGCAACCTGATGTTATTTCTGCCAAAGTCTGAAACTGTTATTATTTGCAATCTTGCCATGTCGTTTTGAGCATGTTCTAGTGATTTCTGGAGGTAGCTCAGTGTTCATGTTTTGTAGTGCTTTACCTGTACATCATGCCCATGCCTTTTGTTATTATGTTGAGGTCCTGTAGCATGTTGTTTTGATGCTTGCAATATGCCTAGTTGCTGTTTTGGACAGATTGTTGTCATAACTTGTATAGAGCATATGTGTTGATCCGTTGCTCCGTTTTGAGTGTGCTCTATATGAAACTTGCTTGATTTTGCATGTAGCTTCATATTATCATGTTGCATCCATGTTTTGAGGTGTTTGCTTGATGTTTGTATGCATTTTGCATCAATGCCATGTTTACCTTGTTTTGCTCATATCTTCTAGGCCGTAGCTCCGAATCTAATGAACTTTATATGTAACTTGACTAGAATTTCGTGTAGATCATCGTGGTGCATCTTAAATTGATGTTTAACAACTTGAACATAAGGTTTGTTCAGATCTGGACCAATTTGCGAAATTTGCATATGAGGACTTACCGGAATTGTTATATGTTGTTTCCGGCCTCATTTAAACTTGCTTTGATGTGTTGCTCTTGTTTGCATCATCTCTTGCCATGAGTAGCTTCATCCAGCTTTGTCATGCATCATGCTTGATTGTGCATCATGTCTTGTTCATGTGTGGTGTGTTTACTATGTTGTGTGCTTCTTCTTGTTAGTTCCCGTTTCGTTGCGATCGTGAGGATTCGTTCGTCTACGCTTGGTTCGGCTTCATCCGTTCATCTTATTCATGGACTCGTTCTTCTTCCTTGCGGGATTTCAGGCAAGATGACCGCTACCCTGGATCTCACTACTATCATTGCTATGCTAGTTGCTTCGTTCTATCGCTATGTTGCGCTACCTATTACCTGTTTATCAAGCCATCCCAAATTGCCATGTCAGCCTCTAACCTTTTGCACCCTTCCTAGCAAACCGTTGTTTGGCTATGTTACCGCTTTGCTCAGCCCCTCTTATAGCGTTGTTAGTTGCAGGTGAAGATGAAGTTTGTTCCTTGTTGGAACATGGAGATGTTGTTCCTTGTTGGAACATGTTTACTTGTTGGGATATCACAATATATCTTATTTAATTAATGCATCTATATACTTGGTAAAGGGTGGAAGGCTCGGCCTTATGCCTGGTGTTTTGTTCCACTCTTGCCGCCCTAGTTTCCGTCATATCGGTATTATGTTCCCGGATTTTGCGTCCCTAACGTGGTCGGGTGATTTATGGGACCCCCTTGACAGTTCGCTTTGAATAAGACTCGTCCAGCAAGGCCCAACATTGGTTTTACCATTTGCCTCACCACCACCTACTTTTTCCCTTCGCTCTCGAGGGTCATCTTTATTTAGCCCCGGGCGAGTGCTTCTCTAAGTGCTGGTTCGAACGAGCCTTCTTGGGCCACCTTGGGGCAACTTGAGGATTGGTTTTACTCGTAGCCTGTCTCATCCGGTGTTGCCACGAGCGAGATATGTGCAGCTCTCTGTCGGGATTGTCGGCGCATCAGGCGGTCTTGCTGGTCTTGTTTTATTGCTGTGAAATGTCTTGTAGCGAGATTCCGAGACTGGTCGGGTCTTCCGGGAGAAGGAATATCCTTCGTTGATCGCGAGAGCTTATCATGGGCTAAGTTGGGACACCCTGCAGGGTTTGAACTTTGAAAGCCGTGCAGCGGTTATGTGGCAGATGGGAATTTGTTAATGTCGGTTGTAGTAAACTTGAAGCAAACTCTTCTAAAATACACCAACCGTGCGTAAACGTGAGTGTCTCTTTTGGGGTTGATCGAGAGGAGAACACGGTTTCTGGGTTATGTTTGACGTAAGTAGGAGTTCAGGATCACTTCTTGATCATTACTAGTTGACGACCGTTCCTTTGTTCCTCTTCTCGCTCTCATTTGCGTATGTTAGCCACCATATATGCTTAGTCGCTGCTGCTACCTCACCACTTTATCCCTTCCTTTCCCATTAAGCTTTGCTAGTCTTGATACCCATGGTAATGGGATTGCTGAGTCCTCGTGGCTCACAGATTACTACACCACCAGTTGCAGGTACAGGTTTGCGATGATCATGACGCGAGAGCGATGCTTGCTTGCGTTGAGTTCTTCTTACGCTTCTTCTTGATCGGGGATAGGTTCGAATCGGCAGCCTGGGCTAAGGGGTGGTTGTCGTTTGAGTTTCTGTTTATGTTTCATCTGTAGTCGGATGTTGATCTTGTATATGATGTTGATGTATTCTTGTGGCATTTGTGCCTTATGGATGTATCCCCATCTATTATGTAATGTTGATGTAATGATATCCACCTTGCAAAAGCGTTTCAATATCGGGTCTATCCTTGGTGGGACCGTCGAGTTCCTTTGGATAGGGTCGCATATTGGGCGTGACACACACACCCACGTAGGTGGGGGCGTGCAGGAAGAGAAGAGGTGCCGCACGACGCACGCGTACTCCGTCTCTTTCCCAACCACACCGGCGGGTACACGATGGAGCTCATTTCTGTCTGAAAAAGGCAGCCCACGTGGTACTTTGCACGTGTCTTGGTTGTCCACTTGGTGGAGGGAGGATCGTCTACCACGGGTGAACAAACAAATTGCGACTTGACGCGTTATGTTAAATTAAAAAAGAGGCAAACCATGTGGGGCCTACCTTAGAGGCAAGGCTCTATACCTTTGGAGTACTTTTGATGTGTCCGTCAACTCATGAGCGAGGAGAAGCTTTCTTAGTACACGTCTCCCCGCCCGCAGGCGCGGTGGCTCGCAGGATGAGGTGAAGCTTGCTTTTCGCCTTCGCCCGCTCCCTCACCCACGCAGCGGTGGCTTGCAGTCAGGAGAAAATTTTACTACTCCTCCGTTTACTCCTCGTCCCTACTACGTACTTGGTTAGTACTCCTCCATTTACTTATACAAGGCCACTATAAAAAAAATTGCATCTATACAAGGCCACAAATAGTAATCGAGACAAAGTTACTACTCCCTCCTTTCCAGCTATGGCTCAATTTCAAAATCTCTCCAACCAAGGTAGGCAGTGAGTGGTGAATTAATTTCATAGTTTGCACAAGTAATTAAATGCGCTCGTTTTTCTCAAGAAGTTATGTTTACCGAGGCATTAATTAGAACGGATGCATGAATGACCACTAAATTTCCATGAACTTGTACATGCATTGGTTAGTTTCCTCTTAACACTGCTTGCGTCGGGTGATCTAACGCACCTCGAAATCCAACATGTAATGGTACTACTACTAGTATAGTAGAATTGAGACTTATCAAACAGAAAAACGAATGTTTTTTAGATGAGCCTTATAAACCCTAGTGGGTACGTACTCCGTAAAAACAGAATTTTCCAAAACTAAGTCGCTCCCTTTCATGAATTCTGTAGTATACTCCTCCGTCGACGCTCCCTTTCATGAATTATGTACTTCCTGTCGCCGACATGTGGGACATATAGCAACCGGGTCGACGTGTCAAGCACCAAATAACAGTGCAAAATAGCACGGGGGGACGCACCCCACTCGTACCAGCCCAGTAGTAGTAATGAGCAATGAGACGTCAAATCACAATGCCGCACTTTCCCAGATGGACGAAGCAACCATTATTTCACACTTCGGTTCGCCATCATCTCAAACCACGTACTAGTATTGCTTCTGCCTCAAGAGGGACACGCGCATCGCCTGGGTACATCATGACACGTGGGACCGCATGACAGACCATGCTCCCCCACCGATCGCTCGGTAAAATAACCTCATTTTTACTATACTTCCTCCGTATCAGTTTACTACATGGCATGCACGTCGTTCTAGGTTGAGAATTTAACTAGCTATATATGTGATGAACAGTACTCTAGCCTTTTAAAAAATGTATACTTTTGTACAGTAGTACTATCGATGGATTGTGCCATGGAGCAAAAATTGAAATTAAAAAAAGGGGGTACATATAGAGAGCGCTCGTCGCCAAATTATGCATATAGTACTGTTAAAAAAGCTAGTACGTGCTTAATTGGGGTGCTAAATTATTAAAGAAATACTAGTAGTATGTACATACTGAAGAGTTAAAGTAACGAGAAGAAACATAACATAGTTCTGCTGGGGCTCAGCACAACACACCCTCAAATTAAACTAAGCACACCTGAAATTAAACTATGCAACTAATCCGGTGAACCTTGCATTAGAAGTTTAGAACCACCATGAGTAACGACACGCCACCTTACTCGAGTCCTCGTCCACGTCCTCGACTTCGTCCTTGTCCCTATTCCTCTTGGCGATACTTCTTTGCTTGAACCGCACACTTGGTTGTTGCTCTTCATCCAACCCTTGTAGATATTGAAACAAAGGTAGCCATCCATTGCGGTGTAGTGGATGTGGTCTATATCTAGTAAATTCCGCTGCCATGCATGGCGATGAAAGCGTGTATGGAGGTTTCTCCGGTTTACCATCGAAGGATGAACCATGGCTCTGCCAGGTCAGCATTGAAGGTGACGAGAGGGCACCGGCCGATTCTTACGGAGGTCGAAGGGTTGCCTACAGCGAGGCCTATCCGACCCAGGACTTATTTGTCGTTTGTAAAGTCTCTGATGTGAATTTCACTGTTTTGTCCTTGAGGAAGTTCTTAAAATCCTGGCACTCAACGTCGGCATGGCATATGTGGTAGACCAAGCAAGCGTTATGTACGCAAACCTGGATCACGGCGGGCTTCTTCCTCTCTTCGTCCTTTAGATCCTTCTCTCGCCCCAGGACTGTGGTGTACTCAACATCTAGCCCAATTGACCCACTCATCATCGAGTTTTGAACATGCGTCCGAAGCAAGAAAGGCATCCTCTCACCGTCGCGGAAGAACGGGTGTAGATGACGTCGAACTCATCGCAGGTGATGGTTCTAACCTTGTACTCACCGCCGATCGTGGAGATTTGGGACGCCATGGATTTGGGAGGAGGGTTAGGATTAGTGGAACTGCCGTAATGTGAATGGACGGGACAACTAGGAACAAACCGCCGTAGTATTGAAGGACGTGCGGGGACGAGTAGGAGCGAACTGCCAGCATGTGAAGAGCAGGGTAGTGGCTTTCCATTCTCCCATGATACGGGCTTCCGAGAGCCCTTGGATATGAGATCGAACAGTTGCATGGCGTGATTCTAGACCTATGGGTGAATATCCTATCCTGGAGGGTTATTCTGCAAATTTTCAGCAACTTAGCATGCGACCGTTTGATCTTAGATCCAAGGGCTGCCAGCAGTCCGTATCATGGTCGCTCCTAGCACGACCGTTGCATCGCTCGCGTGGTCGCGCCCTTGGAGATTTAACACGGTGCGTTAGGCCATCTGATGTTGGCATGTCATAGATAGTCATCACTTAGTCACTCATACTACAACAAGGTTGGCTATAAGTGTATTTTTTTACTCCTCTCTATCTCTTTCTTCGTACTCAAGGAAGAAACGGTGCTAAGCGCGTGTATTTATTGCATTTGCCAAGGAGTGACCTCTTCCAATGAAATGGTGTTGCTAAGTTTGCTTCATTTAATTAGCTATAGACTCAAAATTGTCTTTTCACCTAGCTACACGCGCTTAGCACCGTTTCTTCCTTGGGTCACCAAACTAGTCTCTCTCTTCTTGATTAACTTGCCACATCAGACTTTATGCCTATGTGGCAAGCTTAAGCACCTGTAGGAGCAAGTAAAAGTAAGTACAACAGTGCACTTTACATGGCATTTTTGCATATGTGGAGGAAAGAAAGGCAAGGAAAAAGTGGAGAAGTGGGCTCTCATGCAAGAGCCAGCCTCTACAACATGGTAGAGCATTGGGAGAGGCACCTGTATGGAGGTGGTCAGGAATCTAGGAGACTCACGCCGGTCGTAGCGCCACAGTTAAAATGATAATGGCAAGTCAAATCACGGGGCCCCACCTGTCCAGTGATAACTTCATTTGTCAAATCACACAGCCCCTCGTTTGCAGCAGCCTACTCCCTCGTCTTCTCGCGTCTCTGTCAAACCGACTAGGCGGAACTTCCCCGCCGCCTACCGCGCAGGAAAAGCCCCGCCCTCGACTTTTAAATACAACTACATCCTCTTAAGAATCCAATGATAAAGTTTTTGTGACATAGTAACTCATATTTAGTTAGTCAAATGGATGACCTAGAACTACGTGCAGGCCCTATAAACCGAGACGCCTAAAAATAAAAAAACCTAGACAGAGAGGGTAGTTCAGTACGTATCTTTTTAGATCAATATAGTCGGGATTCACCAAGGAGCAAAACCAAGTGGTAGGCTGCTCCTGTCGTGTTGGCGTAGCAACTCAAGCAGGGCCAGTCCACACACGAAATGGCGACACACTTAACAGGACCCCGTTGGCCGACATGTGGCTCATCCACCATCTTGTTCCATGTGCGATGCACCAAATTACAGTTCGGAGCAGCGGTTGGAATTGGAGGCACCCGGTCGAAGCGCCTTGATAGTAGAAAATGGCGACGAGGGTCAAATCACAAAGCCCCACCTTTCCGCATTAAGCTGGAATGACGAAGCAACCATCATTTCACTCTAAGGCGCAAGAGCATAAAGAAAAGGGAAAACAATGATGCGTGCGGCAGCTACCTAGGGCACCCTAGGGTAGGGGTCTCCACTACAGATCCTTTTTTTTAAAGTGCCTCCACTACAAATCGGCTTCTCCCTCGTCCTCTCGAAGAAAACCGATGATGAGTGCAGCAGTAGGGTTTGTAGGAGTACTACGGCGTGCAGGGCCATGTCGTAGTAAACGGGTTCGAGCCGACGCCTTAAATATGTGTGGGACGCTTGGTTTTACGGGAAGGAGGCAACATTTTGGGTTCGGGGACGGTGGAGATATAATGCGTACAAAAATTGTGGGCGAGGTTCGACCGAAAGGCAATGATGCATGGGCCCTGCATTTTGATATACCGGGGCAGCGTGAAATTTTCTACTCTACTCAAAACTAGTAAGGTACACATGTATTGAGCATGAGATTTGAAACCAAATTATGAATAAATACACACTATAGCATGTAAAGCTTTGAGTCATATATGCATGATGTAGATGTTCGTTTAGTTCTTATAGTTCATCTCATTCAAAATCAATAAGTTCTATAAAAATGTTAAGATTCATGGGGTTGTGCATTGTACTCCCTCCGTTCCAAAATAGATGACCCAACTTTGCACTAACTTTGTAGAAAGTTAGTGCAAAGTTGGGTCATCTATTTTGGAACGGAGGGAGTAAATCATAAAGTAAAAAACAAATAATGGCAATTCATTTAGAAAAAAATAATCAATTATGATACAGAAGATTCTAGAACAAAGGAGAAGTGCTTGTGTTTTGAGGTTTGTGCATTATGCTTAAGTTCAACCATGGAGTCTTCTAAATTGAAACAGAAATTCCAAGCAAAATACATAATGTGTAGTACAAGACCATTCTGGCCTATGAGTACAACAAATGGTTTCTAGTGGTTGATGGCGGAAGCGGTTTGTGATTCATCAGCGTTATGGGACTCCATTTCCCACAGGAATGGCTCACCAGGTTAACTCCTATCTTCGCGAGGCTGCTATCACCATTGCTTAGGTTCCAGGGGCCGTCATCGCAATGCTCCTCTCCAAGCAAGAAATCTGGCCAAGACAATAGCCAGGGACAAGCCAGTGAGTACTTTTGAATGTACTCGCAAACATTATGAACACAGGTATAATACAACAAACAATAATCATACTCTAAAATATTCCATGCTCACAACGTCAGTCATAAAAATAATATCCCTGATACATGCAAGCAAGTTATTTATATACTACAGGAGTATGCAATAACGGGTAGTAATAAAATGCACCGATCGGATTATGCAGGCGGCGCCTCGAAAGGATAGTAAATAACGAGCATGCCTCAGTCGGGCGTCTGAGCGACACCACATAAAGGGCTTATAATGTAAACAATAAACATGCCACAGTCACTACTAGGAAAAGGGCTATAGATGGGATGGACACAAATTGCGCACTGTACATGTGGTGCGCCATTACTAAATACTAATGGCGCACCATGTGTTGGTGCGCCATTAGTATGCGAATACTAATGGCGCACCACATCCGACGGTGCGCCATTAGTAAAAACAAATTAATTTTTTCAACACTACTAATGGCGCACCGTGGGAGTGGTGCGCCATTACTAATGGCGCACCATCCCACGGTGCGCCATTAGTAATTAGCCCAAACATTCCCCGAATGCACCCCCCCTCCCCGTGGACCGCCTTTTCAGTTTAGAAAAAAAATAAAATAAAATGATAAAAATGTCAAAAAATAAAAGAAAATTAGATTCCCATGTGATATGTGGTCTAGTTGTTAGCAAAATTTACAGACATGAATTTTCGACTTTTTTTGCAAAATCTCTCGAGAATTTGTAAAAATGGGCATAACTTTTGCATATGAACTCGGATGAAAAAAAATTATATGAAAAATCATCTACTCGAAAAGTTACATCCGAATTTAACTGGGGGAACCCCGTTAAACATTTTCAAAATCCTCAAAAACCTAACATAAAAAAAGATATGGGGCTTTTAAGATCTGGAGAGGCAAAAAAATTCAAACTTACTAATGATGCACCTGCCCATGGTGCGCCATTAGTATCTTCCCGCCTTCAAATTTCAAAATAAATCAAAAAAATAAAAAAAAGTTACTAATGGCGCACCTGCCCATGGTGCGCCATTAGTATCTTCCCGCCTTCAAAATTCAAAATAAATCAAAAAATTAAAAAAAAAGTTACTAATGGCGCACCTGCCCTTGGTGCGCCATTAGTATCTTCCCGCCTTCAAAATTCAAAAAAAATAAAAAAATAGTAATGGCGCACCTGCCCACGGTGCGCCATTACTATGCCGTATATATGGCTGGGCGTGTCCTCTCCTCCTTACCTCTTCATTCTGTTGGGGAACGTAGTAATTTCAAAACTTTTCCTACGCACACGCAAGATCATGGTGATGCATAGCAACGAGAGGGGAGAGTGTGTCCACATACCCTCGTAGACCGAAAGCGGAAGCGTTATGACAACGCGGTTGATGTAGTCGTACGTCTTCACGATCCGACCGATCCAAGTACCGAACGTACGGCACCTCCGTGTTCTGCACACGTTCAGCTCGATGGCGATCCCGGACTCCGATCCAGCGGTGTGTCGGGGATGAGTTCCGTCGGCCGACGGCGTGGTGGCGATGATGATGCTTTACGGCGCAGGCTTCGCCTAAACTCGCGACGATATGACCGAGGTGGAATATGGTGGAGGGGGCACCGACACGGCTAAGGAGCGATCCGTAGATCAACTTGTGTGTCATGGGGTGCCCCTGCCCCGTATATAAAGGAGCAAGGGGAGGGGCGGCGGCCTAGGAGGGCGCGCAAGGGGAGTCCTACTCCCACCGGAGTAGGACTCCCTCCTGCTGTTGGAGTAGGAGAAGGGGAAAGAGGGGGAGATGGAGAAGGAAAAAGGGGGCTGCGCCCCTTGTCCAATTCGGACCAGAGGGGGGGCGCAGGCCTCCTTCCTTTTGGCCTCTCTCTTCTATTCCCGTATGGCCCAATAAGGCCCATATACTCCCCGGCGAATTCCCGTAACTCTCCGGTACTCCGAAAAATACCCGAATCACTCGGAACCTTTCCGAACTCCGAATATAGTCGTCCAATATATCGATCTTTACGTCTCGACCATTTGAGACTCCTCGTCATGTCCCGATCTCATCCGGGACTCCGAACTCCTTCGATACATCAAAACTCATAAACTCATAATATAAGCATCATCGAAACCTTAAGCGTGCGGACCCTACGGGTTCGAGAACTATGTAGACATGACCTAGAACTATTCTTGGTCAATAACCAATAGCGGAACCTGGATGTTCATATTGGCTCCTACATATTTTACGAAGATCTTTATCGGTCAAACCGCATAACAACATACGTTGTTCCCTTTGTCATCGGTATGTTACTTGCCCGAGATTCGATCGTCGGTATCCAATACCTAGTTCAATCTCGTTACCGGCAAGTCTCTTTACTCGTTCCGTAATACATCATTTCATAACTAACTCATTAGTTACAATGCTTGCAAGGCTTAGGTGATGAGTATTACCGAGAAGGCCCAGAGATACCTCTCCGCCAATCGGAGTGACAAAACCTAATCTCGAATTATGCCAACTCAACATATACTTTTGGAGACACCTGTAGAGCACCTTTATAATCACCCGATTCGTTGTAGACGTTTGGTAGCACACAAAGTGTTCCTCCGTAGCAGGAGTTGCATAATCTCATAGTTATAGGAACATGTATAAGTCATGAAGAAAGCAACAGCAACATACTATACGATCGTGTGCTAAGCTAACGGAATGGGTCAAGTCAATCAGATCATTCACCTAATGATGTGATCCCATTAATCAAATAACAACTCTTTGTCCATGGTTAGGAAACATAACCATCTTTGATTAACGAGCTAGTCAAGTAGAGGCATACTAGTGACTCTCTGTTTGTCTATGTATTCACACATGTATTATGTTTCCAGTTAATACAATTCTAGCATGAATAATAAACATTTATCATGATATAACGAAATAAATAATAACTTTATTATTGCCTCTAGGGCATATTTCCTTCAGTCTCCCACTTGCACTAGAGTCAATAATCTAGATCACATCGCCATGTGATTTAACATCAATAGTTCACATCACCATGTGATTAACACCCATTGTTCACATCGTCATGTGACCAACACCCAAAGGGTTTACTAGAGTCAATAATCTAGTTCACATCGCTATGTGATTAACACCCAAGGAGTACTAAGGTGTGATCATGTTTTGTTTGTGAGAGAAGTTTAGTCAGCGGTCCGCCACATTCAGATCCGTATGTATTTTGTAAATCTCTATGTCAACAATGCTTTGCATGGAGCTACTATAGCTAATTGCTCCCACTTTCAATATGTATCTAGACTGAGACTTAGAGTCATCTAGATCAGTGCCAAAACTTGTATCGACGTAACCCTTTATGACGAACTTTTTGTCACGTCCAAAATCGAGAAAAATATCCTTATTCCACTAAGGATAATTTTGACCTGCTGTCCAGTGATCTACTCCTAGATCACTATTGTACTCCCTTGCCAAACTCAGTGTAGGGTATAGAATAGATCTGGTACACAACATGGCATACTTTATAGAACCTATGGCCAAGGCACAGGGAATGACTTTCATTCTCTTTCTATCTTCTGCCGTGGTCGGGTTTTGAGTCTTACTCAATTTCACACCTTGTAACACAGGCAAGAACTCTTTCTTTGACTGTTCCATTTTGAACTACTTCAAAATCTTGTCAAGGTATGTACTCATTGAAAAAACTTATCAAGCGTCTTGATCTATCTCTATAGATCTTGATGCTCAATATGTAAGCAGCTTCACCGAGGTCTTTCTTTGAAAAAATCCTTTCAAACACTCCTTTATGCTTTGCAGAATAATTCTACATTATTTCCGATCAACAATATGTCATTCACATATACTTATCAGAAATGTTGTAGTGCTCCCACTCACTTTCTTGTAAATATAGGCTTCACCGCAAGTCTGTATAAAACTATATGCTATGATCAACTTATCAAAGCGTGTATTCCAACTCTGAGATGCTTGCACCAGTCCATAGATGGATCGCTGGAGCTTGCATATTTTTGTTAGCACCTTTAGGATTGACAAAACCTTCTGGTTGCATCATATACAACTCTTCTTCAAATCCATTAAGGAATGTAGTTTTGTTTATCCATTTGCCAGATTTCATAAAAATGCGGCAATTGCTAACATGATTTGGACAGACTTAAGCATCGCTACGAGTGAGAAAATTTCATCGTAGTCAACACCTTGAACTTTGTCAAGAACCTTTTTCGACAAGTCTAGCTTTGTAGATAGTAACACTACTATCAATGTTCGTCTTCCTCTTGAAGATCCATTTATTTTCTATGGTTTGCCGATCATCAGGCAAATCCATCAAAGTCCATACTTTGTTCTCATACATGGATCATATCTCAGATTTCATGGCCTCAAACCATTTTGCGGAATCTGGGCTCATCATCGCTTCCTCATAGTTCATAGGTTCGTCATGGTCAAGTAACATGACCTCCAGAATGGGATTACCGTACCACTCTGGTGCGGATCTCACTCTGGTTGACCTACGAGGTTCGGTAGTAACTTGATCTGAAGTTACATGATCATCATCATTAGCTTCCTCACTAATTGGTGTAGTAGTCACAGGAACAGATTTACGTGATGAACTACTTTCAATAAGGGAGAAGGTACAATTACTTTATCAAGTTCTACTTTCCTCCCACTCACTTCTTTCGAGAGAAGCTCCTTCTCTGGAAAGGATCCATTCTCAGCAACGAATGTCTTGTCTTCGGATCTGTGATAGAAGGTGTACCCAACAGTTTCCTTTGGGTATCCTATGAGGGCGCATTTCTTGATTTGGGTTTGAGCTTATCGGATGAAACTTTTCACATAAGCATCACAACCCCAAATTTTAAGAAACGACGACTTTGGTTTCTTGCTAAACCATAGTTCATACGGTGTCGTCTTAACGGATTTATATGGTGCCCTTTTTAACGTGAATGCAGCTGTCTCTAATGCATAACCCTAAAACGATAGTGGTAAATCGGTAAGAGACATCATAGATCGCACCATATATCTAATAAAATACGGTTATGGCGTTCGGACACACCATCGCTACTGTGGTGTTCGGGTGGCGTGAGTTGTGAAACTATTCGCATTGTTTCAAATGTAGACCAAACTCGTAACTCAAATATTATCCTCCATGATCAGATCGTAGAAATTTTATTTTCTTGTTACGATGATTTTCAACTTCACTCTGAAATTCTTTGAACTTTTCAAGCGTTTCAGACTTATGTTTCATTAAGTAAATATACCCATATCTGCTCAAATCATCTGTGAAGGTCGAATATAATGATACTTGCCGTGAGCCTCAACACTCATCGGATCGCATACATCGGTATGTATTATTTCCAATAAGTCAGTTGCTCGCTCTATTGTTCCGGAGAAGCGGAGTCTTTAGTCATCTTGCCCATAAGGCATGGTTACTTAAGCATCAAGTGATTCATAATCAAGTGATTCCAAAATCCCATCAATATGGAGTTTCTTCATGCGCTTTACACCAATATGACCTAAACTGCGAGTGCCACAAATAAGTTGCACTATCATTATTAACTTTGCATATTTTGGTTTCAATATTATGAATATGTGTATCACTACGATCGAGATCCAACGAACCATTTTCATTGGGTGTGTAACCATATAAGGTTTTATTCATGTAAGCAGAACAACAATTTATTCTCTTACTTAAATGAATAACCGTATTGCCATAAACATGATTAAATCATATTCATGCTCAGCATAAGCGCCAAATAACATTTATTTAGGTTTAACACTAATCTCGAAAGTATAGGAGTGTGCGATGATGATCATATTAATCTTGGAACTACTTCCAACACTCATCGTCACTTCCCTTCTACTAGTCTCTGTTTATTACGTAACTCATGTTTGAGTTACTAATCTTAGCAACCGAACAAGTATCAAATACTCAGGGGCTACTATAAACACTAGTAAGGCACACATCAAACACATGTATATCAAATATACCCTTGTTCACTTTGCCATCCTTCTTACTCACCAAATATTCAGGGCTTTTCCGCTTCCAGTGACCATTTCCTTTGCAATGTAAGCACTCAATTTCAGGCTTTGGTCCAGCTTTGGTCTTCTTCACGGGAGTGACAACTTGCTTGTCATTCTGCTTGAAGTTTCCCTTTCTTTCCCTTTGCCCGTTTTTGAAACTATTGGCCTTGTCAATCATCAACACTTGATGCTCTTTCTTGATTTCTACCTTCGTTGATTTCAACATCACGAAGAGCTCGAGAATCTTTTTCGCCATCCCTTGCATACTATAGTTCATCACGAAGTTCTACTAACTTAGTGATGGTGACTAGAGAATTCTGTCAATCACTATCTTATCGGAAGATTAACTCCCACTTGATTCAAGCGATTGAAGTACTCGGACAATCTGAGCACATGCTCACTAGTTGAGCGATTCTCCTCCATCTTTTAGCTATAGAACTTGTTGGAGACTTCATATCTCTCAACTCGGTATTTGCTTGAAATATTAACTTCAATTCTGGAACATCTTATATGGTCCATGACGTTCAAAACATCTTTGAAGTCCCGATTCTAGGCCGTTAAGCATGGTGCACTAAACTATCAAGTAGTCATCATATTGAGCTAGCCAAGCGTTCATAACGTCGCATCTGCTCCTGCAATAGGTCTGTCACCTAGCGGTGCATTAAGGACATAATTCTTACGTGCAGCAATGAGGATAAACCTCGGATCACGGATCCAATCCGCATCATTGCTACTAACATATTTCAACACAATTTTCTCTAGGAACATATCAAAATAAACATTAGAAAGCAACAACGCGAGCTATTGATCTACAACATAATTTGCAAAAATACTACCGGGACTAAGTTCATGATAAATTTAAGTTCAATTAATCATATTACTTAAGAACTCCCACTTAGGCAGACATCTCTCTAGTCATCTAAGTGATCACGTGATCCAAATCAACTAAACCATAACCGATCATCACGTGAGATGGAGTAGTTTTCAATGGTGAACATCACTATGTTGATCATATCTACTATATGATTCACGCTCGACCTTTCGGTCTCTCGTGTTCGAGGCCATATCTGCATATGCTAGGCTCGTCAAGTTTAACCTGAGTATTCTGCGTGTGCAAAACTGGCTTGCGCCGTTGTAGATGGACGTGAGAGCTTATCACACCGATCATCACGTGGTGTGCAGGCGGTCTGAACTTTGGCAGCGGTGTATACTCAGGAGAACACTTCTTGATAATTTTAGTGAGAGATCATCTTAAAATGCTACCGTCAATCAAAGCAAGATAAGATGTATAAAGGATAAACATCACATGCAATCAATATAAGTGATATGATATGGCCATCATCATCTTGTGCTTGTGATCTCCATCTCCTAAGAACCATCATGATCACCATCGTCACCGGCACGACACCTTGATCTCCATCGTAGCATCGTTGTCGTCTCGCCAACTATTGCTTCTACGACTATCGCTACCGCTTAGTGACAAAGTAAAGCAATTACATGGCGTTTGCATATCATACAATAAAGCGACAACCATATGGCTCCTGCTAGTTGCCGATAACTTGGTTACAAAACATGATCATCTCATACAATAAAATATAGCATCACGTCTTGACCATATCACATCACAACATGCCCTGCAAAAACAAGTTAGACGTCCTCTACTTTGTTGTTGCAAGTTTTACGTGGCTGCTACGGGCTGAGTAAGAACCGTTCTTACCTACGCATCAAAACCACAACGATAGTTTGTCAAGTTGGTGCTGTTTTAACCTTCGCAAGGACCGGGCGTAGCCACTCAGTTCAACTAAAGTGAGAGAGCAGACACCGCCGGTCACCTTTAAGCAGCGAGTGCTCGAAGTGGTGAAACCAGTCTCGCGTAAGCGTCTGGCGTAATGTCGGTCCGGGCGCTTCATCTCACAATACCGCTGAACCAAAGTATGACATGCTGGTAAGCAGTATGACTTATATCGCCCACAACTCACTTGTGTTCTACTCGTGCATATGACATCAACGCATAAAACCTGGCTCGGATACCACTGTTGGGGAACGTAGTAATTTCGAAAATTTTCCTACGCACACGCAAGATCATGGTGATGCATAGCAACGAGAGGGGAGAGTGTGTCCACGTACCCTCGTAGACCGAAAGCGGAAGCGTTATGACAACGCGGTTGATGTAGTCGTACGTCTTCACGATCCGACCGATCCAAGTACCGAACGTACGGCACCTCCGTGTTCTGCACACGTTCAGCTCGATGACGATCCCCGGACTCTGATCCAGCAGGGTCGGGGATGAGTTCCGTCAGCACGACGGCGTGGTGACGATGATGATGCTTTACCGGCGCAGGGCTTCGCCTAAACTCCGCGACGATATGACCGAGGTGGAATATGGTGGAGGGGGCACGCTGCAGCTAAGGCGATCCGTAGATCAACTTGTGTGTCATGGGGTGCCCCTGCCCCGTATATAAAGGAGCAAGGGGAGGGCGGCGGCCTAGGAGGCGGCGCCAAGGAGTCCTACTCCCACCGGAGTAGGACTCCTCCTTCCTGTTGGAGTAGGAGAAGGGAAAGAGGGGAGAGGGAGAAGGAAAAGGGGCTCGCCCCTTGTCCAATTCGGACCAGAGGGGGCGCAGGCCTCCTTCCTTTGGCCTCTCTCTTCTATTCCCGTATGGCCCAATAAGGCCCATATACTCCCGGCGAATTCCGTAACTCTCCGGTACTCGAAAAATACCGAATCACTCGGAACCTTTTGAACTCGAATATAGTCATCAATATATCGATCTTTACGTCTCGACCATTTCGAGACTCCTCGTCATGTCCCCGATCTCATCCGGGACTCCAAACTCCTTGGTACATCAAAACTCATAAACTCATAATATAAGCATCATCGAAACCTTAAGCGTGCGGACCCTACGGGTTCGAGAACTATGTAGACATGACCTAGAACTATTCTTGGTCAATAACCAATAAGCGGAACCTGGATGTTCATATTGGCTCCTACATATTTTACGAAGATCTTTATCGGTCAAACCGCATAACAACATCGTTGTTCCCTTTGTCATCGGTATGTTACTTGCCCGAGATTCGATCGTCGGTATCAATACCTAGTTCAATCTCGTTACCGGCAAGTCTCTTTACTCGTTCCGTAATACATCATTTCATAACTAACTCATTAGTTACAATGCTTGCAAGGCTTAGGTGATGAGTATTACCGAGAAGGCCAGAGATACCTCTCCGCCAATCGGAGTGACAAAACCTAATCTCGAATTATGCCAACTCAACATATACTTTTGGAGACACCTGTAGAGCACCTTTATAATCACCCGATTACGTTGTGACGTTTGGTAGCACACAAAGTGTTCCTCCGTAAGCAGGAGTTGCATAATCTCATAGTTATAGGAACATGTATAAGTCATGAAGAAAGCAACAGCAACATACTATACGATCGTGTGCTAAGCTAACGGAATGGGTCAAGTCAATCAGATCATTCACCTAATGATGTGATCCCGTTAATCAAATAACAACTCTTTGTCCATGGTTAGGAAACATAACCATCTTTGATTAACGAGCTAGTCAAGTAGAGGCATACTAGTGACTCTCTGTTTGTCTATGTATTCACACATGTATTATGTTTCCAGTTAATACAATTCTAGCATGAATAATAAACATTTATCATGATATAAGGAAATAAATAATAACTTTATTATTGCCTCTAGGGCATATTTCCTTCACATTCTTCTCCTCCACTCCACCTCTCCTCCACTCCACCTCTCCTCCACTCCTCCACTCCATCTTCCCTTCTCTCCTCCACCATACTACCCTCCTCCTCTCCGGCGACCTCCTCCTCCTCTCCGGCGACCTCCTCCTCCCTCCTCTCCTCTCCTCCCCTCCCCTCCCCTCACGGTTTCTCCTCCCTCCTCTCCGGTGAGCTCCTCCTCCCTCATCTCCGGTGAGCTCCTCCTCCCTCATCTCCGGTGAGCTCCTCCTCCCTCATCTCCGGTGAGCTCCTCCTCCCTCCTCTTCGGTGAGCTCCTCCTCCCTCCTCTCCTCCCATCCCCTCATGGTTTCTCCTTCCTCCTCTCCGATGCTCCGGTGAACTCCTCTCAGGCGACCTCCTCCCCCTCTCCAGCGATATAGGCGAGCGCCTCTGCGGTCACCTCCTCCTCCTCCTCTCCGGCGAACTCCTCTCCGGCAAAAGAAGACGGCAAAAGAACGTACAAGATCCAAAAACGGGAACAAATTTTGAAATAATATCGTGCAAAATAAACGAGCAAAAAAAAAACAAGCAAAAAACGAGCAAAAAAATCGCGATCCAGATCCAAATTCAAAATTCAAAAATAGCAATGGCGCACGGTGGGGGTTAGATGGTGCGCCACTACTATTTTCCCGCCTTCAAAATTCAAAAATACCAATGGCGCACCGTGGCCTATACTAATGGCGCACCAGTGGCCTATACTAATGGCGCACCGTGGCCTATACTAATGGTGCACCAGTGGTGAGCCATTAGTATACCAGATACTAATGGCGCACCACTGGTGCGCCATTAGTAAAAAATACTAGTGGCGTGATACTAACGGCGCACCAGTAGTGCGCCATTAGTAGGCAAAACTGGTGCGCCATTAGTAGGCCTTTTTCTAGTAATGAGTCGGGCGTCTGAACAACACCACATAAAGGGCTTATAAAGTAAATAAATAATAAGCATGCCACAGTCGGGCGTCTGAGCGACACCACATAAAGGTCTTATAAATAGTCATAGTGAATATCCAGGAGGTAGAACCATCCCAGGGATACTCGATAATTCAAATATAATGGGTTAGTCCATAACAAATAATAATCATGATCATCACAAGTCACAAGTCATGATCCAAGTTCTGGTTTAACAGTTTCTCCTCCAAAGACCGACACTAAGACCGACACTTGACCCATCCCAGACTGTAGTCCTTAACCATGGACACGGCTATTCGAATAGTTTTAACCTCTGCAGAGGGTGTACTCTTTACCCACGAGTAACGGATTCCTTTAGTCCATAGGAAATAATTCCATTTACGGTCTTTTAATTGAGAACACACCTGACCTGCACACACCAGCTTAACATACCGGTGTCTGGAATCACCCACGACACTTGTTAAGCAAAACTCTAAGTGGGGAGGCTACAACCTCGCGTAGCATGGGATCAAACTTATATCGCGCGCTCTAAGGGGTGCCCCCCTCTCGGTCCCAACCGGAAACACCCATGCCCCCGGACCAGGTGGCATGCCTACCGGATGCAGCCGGTATCTTCCACCATGGCCTCTCTGTACGGTGTGTGCTAGGAAGGGGTTGACAACATACTGAACCGTACCCTACCTATGGCACGGACACGTGGTAGTACGAAACAAGTATGGGGGTTACTGGAACAAGACTCGATCTACGGTCGACTCAGGAGGTTTAAAATTCCCTGCATGATATGTATGACAAAAATATTTCAACCAACAGAATCACCACTCATTATACCTTACTATGCCATACCGGACATAACCGTCCCGAAAGAGACCGAAGACAAGCTCACGCCTACCCAAGGCAGAGGCTTTCCCCGATTTCTTTCCGGCATGCATGCAAGGCATACGAGGACGATTACCATCACAAGTATATCCACTTCCAACAG
This sequence comes from Aegilops longissima, assembly GCA_021605205.1. Taxonomy (NCBI): domain Eukaryota; kingdom Viridiplantae; phylum Streptophyta; class Magnoliopsida; order Poales; family Poaceae; genus Aegilops; species Aegilops longissima. The sequence continues at coordinate 472,219,014 of CM038678.1, forward strand.
CAAGGAAGTTTCCAATATGCATTCATGCAAATGATCGTATCACCACATAAAATAATGAGTTCTCCGTATTAAGGTGGTGTCATAATCGTATTAATCCAACACACAAAAATATCATGCCAGGGTTCAAAATGCTTGCCTTCAAGAGTATGCAATTGGGGTGTGCCTTTTGAAAGTTGACTTCTTCTCCAAAAACCTATTTTTGAAATTATTCAAATTAACACATAGCTTAAAACAGTACAAAAAAGTTGTCTGAATTTTTTTCAAATAAATCTTAAAATAAACTAGACTAAATTTGAGAGAGGTAGGAAAAAGAATCAACTCATTTGGAGTTATATTTAAAAAGTTAGAGCTAGTCAAAGTTTTGGTTAAATCTGTTTTTAAAATAAAACTAAAAAAAGGAAAATGCTTTGAAAAGGGTACACGTTGAAGACGTACTCTGGGAAATACGCCTCCACTTAAAACACGTGGTGGCAGGGCTGGGTCACTGACAGTGGGTCCAGCGGGCCCACTGGTCAGGTTTGACTAGTCCCCCGCCTTCTTCCTCCACTGTCCGAGCCGAGGCGGGGGCTCCGACGATCGACGCCGGCGAACGGCGGCTCCTCGCGGGGCTCTGAGGGCGGGGATGGATCCTCCAATCCAGGGCGGTCCTCCCGGTGGTCGAGAGGGTGGCGGGGATGAAAGGAGTCGCCGGCGGCGAGCCTTGCGGTGGACGGCAGCTTCGGGAGGTTTGGGGGTTTGGGCTATGGTGCTTCCCGAGCGGGTTTGAGGGGTTGGGCGGCTCCGCGAGATCGAGGCAAACCGAATGGTAGTGCTGGAAGGGTGGGGGAGGGCCTGCTCGTGGCGAATGGCGCCGGAGTGTGACGGCGGCTGAACCTGCAGGAGACGGGGAAGGCGGCCTTCCCTGGTCGATGGCTGGCCATGGGAGCTCGGGAGGAGTGGCCTGAGGTCGCCTGAGTGCTCGGATGAGCTCGGGGGTCCCCTTTTATAGCGCAACGAGGTCGGTTCCGCGGCGGCAGTGGATAGGGACGCCGGCGAACCACCGTTCTGTAGCTAGGGGCGACGTGGAGGTGGTTGGAGCTGGTCGGCGCACTCCGACGAACTCCACACTGCTCAAGGGGCGAGCTGGCGCGCGTGTGTGGCTCGGGCGGCGCCGTCCAGGGCAGAGGTTGTCGGGGCGGCGGTGGCGGCATGCGGTGGTGATGCTGTGGTGCGCCAGGAGGGGGGCCAGGATGGCTCTACGGCGAGGGAGGGGTTGGGACGCTTGCTGCGAGTGGAAGGGGCCAGAACGGGTGCGAGGGGGGGGGGGCGGCGGCAGTGAGACGCGGCGGCTCGGGCGCACGCACATGCAAAACGCGCGCTCTGGCCGCGTCCAGAGCATGCACGCCAACCGTTCGGCCAAATGCCAGCGTGTGCTAGAGGGCATAGGAGGGGCTGGTGACCAATAGATCTAGGCTAGTGGTAGCAGGGATGCTAGTGGACATGCTCGTTTGGCTATTGTGGCAAGTCTGTAATGCAAACTCATGAGCATGTCAATTCTGTTCATGAACTCAAGGTGTTCGACAGAATGTCAGGAGCCTCTAGGCAGCTCTTGGGGTGGCCAAAGTCCCCACATCATAGTCTCTTTGGATGAATAAGAGGGTGGTAAAGTTAGTTTGTCAAAAACAGAAACTTGTTAGTGCAAGTTTTGCAAATCTTCAGTTCTGGACAGAAGGTAAATGGCATCATTGCTTGCACTAAAAGTCCCCCAATGGGTCCACTCCCCTAGACTTAAGGGTTTGGTAGGGTGGTCTACAATCACGAGAAAGAATCAAGGGAGAAAGAGCAAGCAAAATATGGTTGCAGTACAAATCACCAAGTTGAACCAGAATGCAAATGAGGATGATTCACTCAAACTTTTCAAAGGACATAGCTGGTTTTTTGCATAAAGTTGAATAATATACTCCTATTAACATCCCATAATTTTGGTGGAAGTTTTAAAGAAATATTTAATTAGGTTGTAGTGCAAAATTGCCCACTAGACCAGATTTGAAAACTTGGTGTAGAACTCAAAATATCCAATGAATGAAATATATTTTTGCATAAAAGTGATTTAAAAACATCACATGACATCCCCAAATTTTGGTGGAATTTTTAAATGAATTTATAAAATGGGTGCAGTGCAAATGGGACCCTAAACTTATGAAAAACCCTTTTGGAGAAATAAAGCTCAGGAAAAAATAATTATATAAATAATCCCATTGATAAAAGAATTGTTTTATTTGAGAGGGTAAATAAGTCCAATTAAGATTGAAAAGTTTTCACTTGGGGTAAAACTCCATAATAATAAAGAAAAGAATGGTTCTGAAATCAAAAGGAAATCCAGAAAATAAAAGTTTAAGTTTCCTGGCAAAATTTTAATAAACAAAACATGATTAAATTTTTGGGGTGTCACAACACTACCCCCCTTAAGAAAAAAAATCTCGTCCTCGAGATTTGCTAAGAGTTGTCGTCGAAAATATCTTTCCTGTTAGTTGAAACCAAAAAGTTTACTCATAGCACAAACTTTGTGTCGTCGAGGTTGGTTTTTGGCAGCTACGTCCGAGGTTAAAAATGCAATCGCACATCGACAGACTCATGCATGGCTACTATTTAAAATAGGGGCGCACAAGCAACAACATTTAATTACGGCGATACAGGGTCACACAGTTACAAGGTGAGGACATGCTAAGACTTGGTACTACTCGAGCGACTCTAGTCTACCTCTTTAATATCTAAGCGGGCGTGCCTTGCGGACGTCAAGGCTTCACCACGGTTTTCATCATCGGGATTAGCTGGAGGGGGCTTGAGGGGCTGCAGGGTCGGGGTAGCGGTGATGACCATGCCGGGGATTGTTGGCCACAATCCCGTTGGAATGTGTTCCCAAAAGGCGACGAAGCACTTCTGGGGTCATCAAAGCACCTTGGTTGATGGCTGGGGCTGACCTCAAGGTCTCGATCAATTGTCCGAACAACACGACTGGGTTGTCGGCGTCGGGCTCATCTTCTCTTCTTGTCGGAGCTTGCCGAATCAGCTCTCCACGAGCTGCGATCAGATCAAGGGTGATCTGATCGAACAGTTCCTCTAGTGCACTTACATAGCGCACCAGATGCAATAACGCAAGATCCGTCTCGTGGTCTCTGTTGGCAACCTGGGGTGGCCTACCATATCCGTCACGGCTGGGGTAGTAGTAGAATGAGCGACAGTTAACTCTGGGCGACAAGTGCCGGAGTTGAACTATAGCCTCTCGAGCAGCTAGTTGGATGGCTTGCGGCTCAAAGGAAGTTGTCCTTCCGGTGAACCTGTAGGGGCGTTCTGGTGATAGACCCCTACCATAGATGTGCACGGTGGTCCAGAATTGACGGCTCTCACCGCTCATGGGTCCTTGGTACACAACACATTCTGGGGGTTATTCTAATGCAAAGGCACAGCGGGTGAGGTTTGCTAGCATGGTCACAAAACATCCAAGGTTGGTTGCCGTAGTTTCATTGTGCACGACGGGTCCAGGCATTATAGCTCGGTTTGGGGAAAGAGTTTGTGTTGTGCTGTGTTGAGGCTAGCGTGCCCTTTTTATAGAAAAAGGGGACGGAGTCTTCCTTCGCACGCTTGCGAATGGGACAATATAGGTGTCGGTCACTAGCGCGTGATCGATAGGCTAGGCTGATAGGTTGGGCACCGACTGCCAGAAGTGTCGGGGTCACTGTGTGGCTATCTTGCACGAGTAGCTTGGCCGGGGTTTGGTTAAGGTCTGGTGGGTTGGTTTTCCTAGGTTTTTCGACCTGGCTAAGATAGGATTAGCCAATGGTCAGCCTGGCTCTGATACCAAGTTTGTCAGGACCGGCTTTTCGGGATATTAATTTCTAGAAAAGGCCCTTGTGCTCACCAGCCCCAGGATTACTGTTAGTTGATGAGGCACCAACTTGATACAGAAATTCCAAGCAAAATACATAATATGTAGTACAAGACCATTCTGGCCTATGAGTAAAACAAATGGTTTCTAGTGGTTGATGGCAGAAGCGGTTTGTGATTCATCAGCGTTATGGGACTCCATTTCCCACAGGAACAGCTGACCAGGTTAACTCCTATCTTCGCGAGGCTGCTATCAACATTGCTTAGGTTCCGGGGGCCGTCATCGCAACGCTCCTCTCCAAGCAAGAAATCTGACCAAGACAATAGCCAGGGACAAGCCAGTGAGTTCTCTTCAATGTACTCGCAAACATTATGAACACGGGTATAATACAACAAACAATAATCATACACTAAAATATTCTATGCTCACAACGTCAGTCATAAAAATAATATCCCTGATACATGCAAGCAGGTTATTTATATACTACAGGAGTATGCAATAACAGGGTAGTAATAAAATGCACCGATCGGGTGTCTGAAGCGACGCCTCGAAAGGATAGTAAATAACGAGCATGCCTCAGTCGGGCGTCTCAGCGACACCACATAAAGGGCTTATAATGTAAACAATAAGCATGCCACAGTCGGGCGTATGAACGACACCACATAAAGGGCTTATAAAGTAAATAACAAGAATGCCATAGTCAGGCATCTGAGCGACACCACATAAAGGGCTTATAAATTAAATAAATAATAAGCATGCCACAGTCGGGCGTCTCAGCGACACCACATAAAGGTCTTATAAATAGTCACAGTGAATATCCAGGAGGTAGAACCATCCCAGGGATACTCGATAATTCAAATATAACGGGTTAGTCCATAACAAATAATAATCATGATCATCACAAGTCACAAGTCATGATCCAAGTTCTGGTTTCACAGTTTCTCCTCCGAACACCAACACTAAGACCGACACTTGACCCATCTCAGACTGTAGTCTTTAACCATGGACACGGCTATTCGAATAGTTTTAACCTCTGCAGAGGGTGTACTCTTTACCCACGAGTAACGGATTCCTTTAGTCCATAGGAACTAATTCCATTTACGGTCTTTTAATTGAGAACACACCTGACCTGCACACACCAGCTTAACATACGGTGTATGGAATCACCCCGACACTTGTTAAGCAAAACTCTAAGTGGGAGGCTACAACCTCGCGTAGCATGGGATCAAACTTATATCGCGCTCTAAGGGGTGCCCCCTCTCGGTCCCAACGGAAACACCCATGCCCCGGACCAGGTGGCATGCCTACGGATCAGCCGGTATCTTCCACCATGGCCTCTACATGCGGTGTGTGCTAGGAAGGGGTTGACAACATCTTGAACCGTACCCTACCTATGGCACGGACACGTGGTAGTCTGAAACAAGTATGGGGGTTCTTTGGAACAAGACTCGATCTACAGTCGACTCGGGAGGTTTAAAATTCCTGCATGATATGTATGACAAAATATTTCAACCAACAGAATCACCACTCATTATACCTTACTATGCCATACCGGACATAACCGTCCCGACGGAGACCGGAGACAAGCTCACGCCTACCCAAGGCAGAGGCTTTCCCGAATTTCTTTCCGGCATGCATGCAAGGCATACAAGGACGATTACCATCACAAGTATATCCACTTCCAACAGCAAGGAAGTTTCCAATATGCATTCATGCAAATGATCGTATCACCACATAAAATAACGAGTTCTCCGTATTAAGGTGGTGTCATAATCGTATTAATCCAACACACAAAAATATCATGCCAGGGTTCAGAATGCTTACCTTCAAGAGTATGCAATTGGGGTGTGCCTTTTGAAAGTTGACTTCTTCTCAAAAAACCTATTTTTGAAATTATTCAAATTAACACATAGCTTTAAAACAGTACAAAAAAAGTTGTCTGAATTTTTTTCAAATAAATCTTAAAATAAACTAGACTAAATTTGAGAGAGGTAGGAAAACTAATCAACTCATTTGGAGTTATATTTAAAAAGTTAGAGCTAGTCAAAGTTTTGGTCAAACCTGTTTTTAAAATAATACTGAAAAAACGAAAACGCTTTGAAAAGGGTACGCGTTGAAGACGTACTCTGGGAAATACACCTCCACTTAAAACACGTGGTGGCGGGGCAGGGTCATTGACAGTGGGTCCAGCGGGCCCACTGGTCAGGTTTGACTAGTCCCGCGCCTACTTCCTCCTCTGTCCGAGCCGAGGCGGGGGCTCCAGCGATCGACGCTGGCGAACGGCGGCTCCTCGTGGGGCTCTGAGGGCGGGGATGGATCCGCCACTCCAGGGCGGTCCTCCCAGTGGTCGAATGGGTGGCGGGGACGAAGGGAGTCGCCGGCGGCGAGCCTTGCGGCGGACGGCAGCTTCGGGAGGTTTGGGAGTTTGGGCTATGGTGCTTCCCGAGCGGGTTTGAGGGGTTGGGCGGCTCCGCGAGATCGAGGCGAACCGAATGGTGGTGCTGGAAGGGTGGGGGAGGGCCTGCTCGTGGCGAATGGCACCGGAGTGTGACGGCTGCCGAACCTGCCGGAGACGGGGAAGGCTGCCTTCCCTGGTCGGTGGCTGACCATGGGGGCTCGGGAGGAGTGGCCTGAGGTCGCCTGAGTGCTCGGATGAGCTCGGGGGTCCCCTTTTATAGCGCAACGAGGTCGGTTCCGCGGCGGCAGTGGATAAGGACGCCGGTGAACCGCCGTTCTGTAGCTAGGGGCGACGTGGAGGTGGTTGGAGCTGGTCGGCGCACTCCGACGAACTCCACACTGCTCAAGGGGCGAGCTAGCGCGCGTGTGTGGCTCGGGTGGCGCCGTCCAGGGCAGAGGTTGTTCGGGCGGCGGTGGCGGCATGCGGTGGTGATGCTGTGGTGCGCCAGGAGGGGGGCCAGGGTGGCTCTGCAGCGAGGGAGTGGTCGGGACGCTGGCTGCGAGTGGAAGGGGCCAGAACTGGTGCGGGGGGGAGGCGGCAGCGGGACGCGGCGGCTCAGGCGCACGCACATGCAAAAAACGCGCTCTGGCCACGTCTAGAGCACCCACGCCAACCGTTCGGCCAAATGCCAGCGTGTGCTAGAGGGCATAGGAGGGGCTGGTGACCAACAGGTCTAGGCTAGTGGTAGCTGGGATGCAAGTGGACATGCTCGTTTGTCTGTTGTGGCAAGTCTGTAATGCAAACTCATGAGCATGTCAATTCTGTTCATAAACTCAAGGTGTTCGACAGAATGTCAGGAGCCTCTAGGCAGCTCTTGGGGTGGCCAAAGTCCCCACATCATAGTCTCTTTGGATGAATAAGAGGGTGGTAAAGTTAGTTTGTCAAAAACAAAAACTTGTTAGTGCAAGTTTTGCAAATCTTCAGTTCTCGACAGAAGGTAAATGGCATCATTGCTTGCACTAAAAATGCTCCAATGGGTCCACTCCCCTGGACTTAAGGGTTTGGTAGGGTGGTCTACAATCAGGAGAAAGAATCAAGGGAGAAAGAGCAAGCAAAAATATGGTTGCAGTACAAATCACCAAGTTGAACCAGAATGCAAATGAGGAGATTCACTCAAACTTTTCAAAGGACGTAGCTGGTTTTTTGCATAAAGTTGAATAATATACTCCTATTAACATCCCATAATTTTGGTGGAAGTTTTAAAGAAATATTTAATTAGGTTGTAGTGCAAAATTGCCCACTGGACCAGATTTGAAAACTTGGTGTAGAACTCAAAATATCCAATGAATGAAATATATTTTTGCATAAAATTGATTTAAAAACATCACAGGACATCCCCAAATTTTGGTGGAATTTTTAAATGAATTTATAAAAGGGGTGCAGTGCAAATGGGACCCTAAACTTATGAAAAACCCTTTTGGAGAAATAAAGCTCAGGGAAAAATAATTATATAAATAATCCCACTGATAAAAGAATTGTTTTATTTGAGAGGGTAAATAAGTCCAATTAAGATTGAAAATTTTCACTTGGGGTAAAACTCCATAATAATAAAGAAAAGAATGGTTCTTAAATCAAAAGGAAATCCAGAAAATAAAAGTTTAAGTTTCCTGGCAAAATTTTAATAAACAAAGCATGGTTAAATTTTTGGGGTGTCACACGGCTGCCTCAGGAGCCTGGCGTCTTTGAGGAGCGGCTCTTCAAACCCTCAGCGGTGCCGTCACTGTCGAGCACGGTGCAACCAAGGGAGGAGCTCCCTCAGCCGCCTACCTCAGGAGCTCCGGTCTGCGACCCGGCCTCAGGGGCACGCCTGCTCCTGGCGTTGGAGCCTCAGGAAGGATGTTGGATCCCGGAGCTCAAGAACTACCTGATGCAAGGGACCCTGCCGGAGAACGAAGAGGAGGCGGAGCGTGTGGCGTGGCAGGCCACGGCTTACTGCATCCAGGATGGAGAGCTCTACAAGAAGCGACCGAATGACGTGTCCCTACGTTGCATCTCCAGAGAGCAAGGGAAGGAGCTGCTGGCGGACATACACGACGGAGACTGTGGGCACCACTCGTCGTTACAAACCCTCGTCGGCAAGGCGTTCCATAGTGGATTCTACTGGCCCACGACACTAAATGATGCCGTTGAGCTGGTGAAGGCTTGCGAGGCCTGCCAGTTCCACGCTAAGCAGATCCATCAGCCTGTGGGAGGCCTACAGACTATACCCCTCTCATGGTCGTTCGCCGTTTGGGGGATGGACATTCTAGGCCCGTTTCCTCGGGCGCCAGGGGGCTATCGCTACCTCTACGTCGCCGTGGACAAATTCACCAAGTGGGCTGAGGTGGAAGTTGTCCGCACAATCCCGACAGGCTCCGCAGTCAAGTTCATCAAGGCCCTCATGAGCCGATTTGGGGTGCCTAACCGCATCATCACCGACAACGGTTCGCAATTCACCAGTAATCTCTTCAAAACGTATTGTGCTAACCTTGGAACGCAAAACACCCCCCGGAGCAACGGCCAGGCCGAGCGGGCCAACGCGGAGGTCCCGAGGGGCCTCAAAGCCAGGACCTTCAAGAAGAAGCTGGAGGCCTGTGGCAGGGGCTGGTACGACGGGCTCCGGTCCGTGCTGTGGTCAATCCGCACAACTGCGACCAAGCCGACTGGCGAGACCCCGTTCTTCCTCATCTACGGAGCAGAGGTTGTTCTCCCTCACGATGTCAGGCATCGCTCCGCACGGCTCCTGGCATTTGACGAGATGCAGCAGGACGCCATGCGGGGGACGGACCTTGTGCTGGGGGAGGGACACCATCGAGAAGCCGCACTGCGAGCGGCGAGGTATCAACAGGCGTTGCGATGATACCACTGCCGCAAGATCCGCCCCAGGACCCTTGAGGTAGGGGATCTCGTGCTCAGACGGGTTCTCTCCAGGGAGGGGATGCACAAGCTCTCTCCCATGTGGGAGGGCCCCTTCAAGGTTGTTCATGTTTCCAGGCCTGGCTCCGCGTGCTTGGAGACCCCGGAGGGGGTACCCATCCAGAACGCGTGGAACATTCAACATCTCCGGAGGTTTTATCCCTGAGCGAGGCCTAGCGCCCATGAAAGGCCCGGTGCCTCTGAAGAAGGCAAATGCCTGTGAAGCTGTCGCTTTTTTGGGAAAGGCCCGGTGCCTGTGAAGAAGGAAAATGCCTGTGAAGCTGTCGCGTTTTGGGAAAGGCCCGGTGCCTGTGAAGAAGGCAAATGCCTGTGAAGCTGTCGCGTTTTGGGAAAGGCCCGGTGCCTGTGAAGAAGGCAAATGCCTGTGAAGCTGTCGCGTTTTTGGGAAAGGCCCGGTGCCTGTGAAGAAGGCAAATGCTTGTGAAGCTGTCACATTTTGGGAAAGGCCCGGTGCCTGTGAAGAAGGCCAATGCATGTGAAGCTCGCCGCCCGTGACACTCTCACATAATAATGAGTGGGGATGTACACGCCCCGGAGTCTCCGGAGTGCCGCCCTCGGGCCTCGGGGGCTCCCGCCCACGCCCAGTGGCAGCACTTAGCTCCGCGCTGGTGAGAAGACGTCGAAGACTAGAATAGGTGCCGGACGCGGCTTTTTCATTTGCTTTTTGCAGTTGGCTTGTTCGTTCTTGTTTGAAGTTTTACTGGAGCTGTTGCCGTCCCAGGCTTACGACTATTTGTTTCTTTCACTCACTTGCCTCGTTTTCTCTCGCACAAGTCTCGCGAGGGAGGTTCACGGGTGCCCTCGCGTGTTTTCTGCCCCGATCGTTCAGAGCTCTCCTGTCCAAGTCCTCTGCGGGAGCACCCCTCCCAGTCCATGCCTCACGGGCATCGCGACACGAGCGCAGGACCTGGGCTGATCGCCTCCACAACCGAGACCGAAAGTTACCCCTCCTGCTAATCCTTGCAGGGCATGAAGCGCACAGCGAGGCCTCGGCCTCGGGAGGCGAGGACCGCGTCGAGCCCCACCGAGCTAAAATGATTCCCGCACATGGGCACACAGCGCGGATACATAGCGCATAAATAAAGGAAGCAGCGCGATAATTGACAGCAACAGTTCTAAGAAGACCCCCGCGGGGCCCTATACTACCTTCTTTTTTCTGCACAGGGGAAGAAGAAAAACAAAATGGGCACGGCTTGCCCGGCACCAACCTACAGCGAAAGCTCGAGCTGCTCCTGGGGCTCAGGCGGATCCCTCCTCTCGCTTCACCGGGCCGCGACGGCGGGCTGACCCGCTACCTTCACCCAGGCGTGCGCGACGGCGCGGGGGCTGGTCGCGGCCACCGCTGGAGGAGCTGATGCCTGAGGGAGAGTCGCCGAAGCTTGGCGAACCTCGAGCACCGCCGCCTGTACGCCTGTCGCCGTCTTCATCCTGGTCAGTACCGGGGCTGGGCAGGCGGCCGAGGTCATCATCTTCAGGGCAGCACCCAGCGCGGCGACCGTCTTCCCCAAACACCCTCACATAGAGGGTGGCGTCGCCATCGAACTTGAAGTGCAGGGTGCACTACCGGCTCAGGCCGCGCGCACGGGCAAACATTTGCCAGCCGCGGGTCAGGGCCCCATTCCCAGAAGCGGAGACCTCCAGCGAAGCCCAGGAGGCCCTACTGGAGCAACCATCCGCCTGGAGATAGAAGCCGCACCGGGTACTGGTCGGCAGTTCACCTACGAAGAAACGGGGAAGCTGGAGCCAGGTGCTGGTCGGGTCTGCCAACCACACGGCGAACTCCGGCAGCACCTCCGCCGAGCGAAAGCGCGGCCTGGGGGGCCGCGCGGTCACGGCATGCCTCCCCTCGGCAGCCGGACGCTCACCACCGCGCAGGGCACCGCCTCCATGGCCACGGGAAGCCACTACGGGGACCGCGGGATGCTTGTGAGGGCGGCCTCGGCCGCACTTGGTCGGGGGGGAGTCAGGCCCTACCTGACGAAGCCTTTCCTTTCTCCGCGGCCGAGAATCTCTTCAGCGGAGCCATGGGAACGACGAGTATCCAAGAAGAAAAGGAGCAGCAGGAGGGGGTGGACTGAAGGGGCTCACGCAATCCCGTACTTATAGCTGGGGAAGGCCAACCGCCGAGCACCACGATCGCAGGTAATCATGACCCGTTTCTCTGCATGCAGGGACTTGTCAAGTCGTGCGGTTGCCGAGGCGTCATGAGGAAGCGCAGACGCCCACGTCTAGTCGATCGCCACGTGGCGCCCAAGGCCGCAGGCTTTTGGGGTCCGCGGCGCTTCGCGATTGCCCCTTCGCTTCCCTGCTAGGCCAAGCCCGAGCGCACCTTGGGCCCGGGGGCTACTGTCGGCATTCTGGGAACGGGGGTCCCCAGACTTGCCTGCCTACGGCCTGCGGCGTGGCTCAAGTGGGGGCCCAGCGCGGCCCATCTTCATCAGCTCAAGCTCAATACCCTTGCGAGGGGCCAAGCCTCACGGGGCGGACGACAAGGGGCTTCCTTAGGGGCAGCCTCATCAGGCAGGCTCGCGAGGAGGCGGAGAGATCAAGGCAGGGGCACCTCGCGAGGAGCCCGTGATGCAAGCCATGATGATCGAGACCAGGCGGGCACCGGCCTGTGCAGTGTCCTTGTTTCCCCTTTGGTGCAAAGGGAGCAAGCACAGGCCAAGGCATGAGGCAAAGGTTACCATTCCGGTGCAACGAGACCAAGACCAGCAGAGCGGCAGGACGGAGGTCACCGTGGAGCCCAAGACGGCGTCATCATCAGTGCTTTTGGCAGCCGAAGACCACCTTTCGTCAGGATAACTTGTACTAGATTTTCCCCTCCAAGATGGCCAATTGTTGGCGCCCTTCCCGCTCATTATTTTGGGGAGAGGCCCAGGGCCTCTATATATAGAGCTAGCCACCACAGAGTAGGGGGGATCCATGGAATCAGATAGAGAGACCAAGTAGAACATACCGCACCAGCTCAAGAACACCTCTCGCGAGGCTGTTCTTCCCCTGTACTATTCATCCTCAGCACCTGAGGCAATCCACCACCCCACACACTGGAGTAGGGTATTACACCACAACGGTGGCCCGAACCAGTACAAATCTCGTGTCCCTTGTGTTGTTCATCATTTCCAGCTTATATCACGCGAGGGGATCGGACGTAGATCGGTAGGGGAGAGATCTCCGCACGCACCCCAGTGTTCAAACCTCAAGGGTTTGCCGGAACCCGAAATCCGACAACATGGCAAAACTGACACTGTCGGATGCCGATCTAACGGTTCTTACGGCGTTCGTTAGGAAAAGGCTGTGGCGAACGTTTGTCGGATAATGATACGTGCCCCCCTCTCTCTCACGCACACGCACCCTCATGAGTCACGACTCTCCCGAGTCCTCTCGCAGACTCGCACGTCGCACCCACCGTCTATCTGCAGGTAGATGTCACGCACATATGTGCTCTTCACACCCTACCCTCAGAACTTCTAAACAACAAAAGACGGCGCACACATTTTATTTTAGCTCACACGTCACACACTTGTACTATTACTCTTGCGGTGAACGTTCTTTGGACATAATATATTGTACTCTCACGAAGAGAAGCGGTGCACGCACGCACTAGTTCTCTCACACCCACTCACGGGTACACATAGGAGCGCATTTTTTGAAGCTGGTACAACAAAATCACTCCACTATATATAAAAGCAAGAGCCTTAGCGCTTGCTTTACTAGGGTTCCTCTCGTTCACTCTCTCATGCTCTCCAGATCTAAGCAACACATAGGTGGCCACACTCTCTCTCAGCTCACGGCTGGTCACAAATCCGGCCGGACAACCTCGACCGGGGCAGGGGTGTAGGTGCATCATTCACGCCGTCCTCGGCGGCGAGGGAGGAGCCCAACGGCTGCCCGCTCGGCGGCCGTGCCGTTCTCTCCGAGAGAGCGCCGGCTCGGGAGGGCCTCTGACCCCTTTTCCTCCCTGTGGTATTATGGCCAAGATGCAGCCTCCTGACGCCGTCTTTGTGACATGCCGATGACCCTCAGGTATATATTCCTTCGAAACCTGCCTTGCTCTACTGCCCCAGCTCCCTTCGTGTGGATCCTTTTCTACTTTCGTTCGCTGTTCCAAAGCCACCTAGGCTTCTACTATTATTAGAAGTAAAGCTATTTCATACAGTCGTCTCAAAGCGTTGGTTCAAACAGGGAAGAAAGTGGGAAAGCTGTAGCATGAATCTAGGACTTGGTTCTAAGAGGAAACGGGGGAAAGGAGTAATATCTGTCATTGTTTAAATAACCATATTTCTTATTTGCGCAAACAGGGATGTCTGTCTCCATATCATTTCGGGATGTCTGTCTCCGTATCGTTTCTATCCGCACAATAAAAAGCACACACCTCAGTTTTAGTACAACTGCGCAAAATGAGATGGTTATGCCTCGCTGCCGTCGTCTAACCTCCCGTCTTCAAGGTATCCCTACATTGGTAGTAACTAAGGTAGAATGACCAATGCAATCTAAAAGAAGCTGATTAAAGACGTTTTACTTCCTGATTGCAAAGGCAGGACGAGCGAAAACAACTGCATCCTAGTTCGAATGCACTTTCTACCAGTTCATCCATGTACCAAGGACTAGTTGCACGGCTGCACGGGCGCTTTTTTTGGACAGGTCTTGCGGACAAGAGGCATTGTGGTCTGCTTATTTCTGCAAATAGCGGTGCTTAAATTTAGTGGAATGCACAAGACTTTCAGCTGGTCAATTACCTTTGCATGGTTCATTCAGCATTCCGGTGAGACCACAATTATAACTGGTTATTCGGAATGAGAGAACCTAACCCTGAATGGTGGCAACAAGAAAAAACCAGAGTGAACTTCAGGAAATTTAAGCCTGCCGGGAGGCCCTTTGCTCAGAGAGAAGCCTTGCTTGTTTTTTCCTTATTTGTAAACCTTCTCACAACTTTGTGTTTTGCTGTGAACTAGTATATGTTTGTTATGTTCTATAAATCATTGAGATGTATAAAATCGCTTAACTTATGCTTTTCAAGTTTTTTATGAAGACGAGTTTAATGTGAGTGTTCCACATGAGCGCTGGACTAGCGTGTGAACGTTTGGAATTTATTACATTGTGGCATCAATTAACTACATGAACCACTGTAACGAGATACATAGTTGCTTATATGTCAGACGGCAGATTGTTGATTGTTAGCTGGTCTATAGCCTAGTGTTGAAGCGAGCCGAGCCAATGTGCCGTGTTTTGCACAACTGCTTACAAGTGGGGTAGCACCAACAGTGTTTACAAGTACTTATGTATCGTCGGTATACGGTTCTTGAACGAGTGCTCTATTTCATCAAAACACACTTTGCTCATTATGATAAACCGTGACAACTTATGTCTTACCATGCCATATTCATGAAAAAACTAGTGAGGACGCATCTGTTTGGCAACAATTACGATGGTTCTCACATGATTCACGGGCACACAAAAGTAGCAGCAGTTCCCATAGACGGATTCAAGCAGTACTAGCCCCGGAGGGGTCGATAATGAGCAAGGTTAGGATAATTAGACACAATCAAACTACTATTAAACACTAGCTGGGGCAACTATTTCATGCCTCGATCTAATTTGGGCTAGACACAAGAAGGACCTTGCCATGAACATCATCGAGGGCGCCCCGCAGCAGCTCAATCCTGTGAACCTTCATGAAGACAACCTTGTGGCCTTGCCATCGATAAACTTGTTTGTGGAGGCATGCCATGTCATCTTCCTGCGTAAGCTTGACAAGAACAGTATTCCTCACAAACGAGGGAGTAGCTTTGAACTTCTTGTGCTTCAATTACACCTGGACAACACGCTGACCACAATGAGGCGGAATACAACTCTTCATTGGTATAACCGCAAATGGCTTCGAGGATCCAACAGCCTAAGAACTCTGTTTTCCCGGTCGTATATTCAGGTCGTCCGCCTCATAGCGAGTGACATGTACAACCACACAATCCTTATGCGCATCAAGGCTCTAATTGAAACGAAACAAATTCTGAATTACTTTTCAAATTATAAGAAACACAAGTTATTTAAACCACTACGTATACCATGGCATCGAAGCTAATAAAATTTTGCATTATTAATCACCACATACTTCCTTTTCTAAAAAATCACCACATACTTAGATGAAAACCACAATCGAGATCGACAAAGAAGGAAATCACCTTGGGCAGCTCGGCTGGGGGGACACATCCTCGAAGGGGGAAAACTGCTCCTGCAGTGCCACGGGGGCTGTAACCTCAAACGGGGCGTTGACCATATCAGTATCTAGGGTCGCCTCGGTGGTTGCCTCCATCTTCTTGGAGCTCTCTGTCTCGTGGGGCTCAGCCTCCCGCGTCTGCTCCAATATTGGTAGATCTTTGCCTGGTTCTCCTTGGTCCATCATGAAACTGACGAATACTAGGAGACCACTGAAAGGAAAACACAATCGCAATGACAATGAAACAAAAAAGAGAGTGAGGATCGGTTACTGCTTTGCAAAAGTTCTTTTTTTTTCCTCTAAACAAAAATATACCAACATCACGGATCCGCTTACCTTCCCTTCGTTCGGAGAGAAGAACAGTGGCAGATGCAAGTGTTTCCTTTCTTGAAGACGGTGAGGGAGAAGGGGATTCAGCGAAGAGTGAAATGATGGTTGCTTCGTCTGTCAAACTTAGACTGCGGGGAGGTGGGGTTTTGTGATACGACGGCTCGTTACTTCCGCGCTACGACCGGGGTGACTCTCCACCTGCATACTCCCTTCTAATTTGGTGGATGGCATTTGGGCCCGCGTGCTGCATGCCCCGCATGTCGGTGAACAGAAGTATAATGGTATTCAGTAGAGGGAGATGTTTCAATGACCTAGGAGGAGCCAGAAGCGGTAGAGTGTCTCCACTGTACTAGTAGTAATTGTTTTTCTGGGTAGCTGTAGAGTGTCTCCACTGTACTAGTAGTAATTGTTTCTCGGGTCCCAAGACAAAACAGCCCATCCACACTATTAAATATTAAAATCAACTCAAAAGCCCATATATTTACTGAAAGAGAGGCGCTACCCACACCCAAAGCACATCGCCCCCCCCCCCCCCAAAAAAACCTGGGTGCTCTTCTTCCTCCTCGCTCCCACCCACCTCACGTCAGCTCGCTCCACTCGTACCCCCAAATTCCTCACCTCACTCCTACAGAAAACCCCAGCTCCCCTCCTTCCTCACTCCTACAGAAAACCCCAGCTCCCTTCTTCTTCGTCAGACTACAACTAGGCTCGTCATTAGTTACTCTGCTCAAATCCGTGGAGCTGACGCGACACCCTCGAGGAAAATGGAGTCGGTGACCCCAGCGCTAAGAAGATGAGGCTCGCCTTGGCGCGACGCGCTGTAGATCCCGCACCCGGCAGCGCGGGTTGAAGCGGTGACCCCGCCCCCACTGGATCCCAGGAACCCGTAGAATCTCGGGTGGACCGCATCAGCGATCTCCCGGACGCCATCCTTGCGGAGATCATCTCGCTTCTCCCCACCAAGGATTGTTGCCGCAACCAAGTCCTCTCAATTCGGTGGCGCCCTCTATGGCGCGCCATTCCCCTTAATCTCGATTGTCATCAGCTATCTCTCTTCAATGATTTTGAAATCCCCAGAGCCATCATCTCCTCCCACCAGGGCTCCGATCAAAGCCTCTGCATCCCGTCATGCTACCTGAGCAAGCATACCATGCCCTGCACAGAGGACGCCTGGCTGGAATCCCCTAAATTCACAGAACTACAGCTGCTTGAGTTCTCCTATTCCCCTGGAAATCACATACCACATACCGAACGCCATGAACTTGTGCCCTCAGCACCGATGTCCATCTCGGGGTTTTTGTCCTCTCTCCACACCGCCACCTTTGCGCAGTGCTACCTACCAGACAATCTGGTACTAAACCTTCGACTCCCATTTCTCAAGAAACTTTCACTTGTGCGGGTTCGTATATCGGAGGCCTCATTGCACAGCATCATCCACTCCAGTTGCCCTGCGCTGGAGTGCTTGGTGCTTGTTTTCACAGTTGGAATCGATTGTCTCCAAATAAAGTCTCCTAACCTTGTAAGAATTGGAATTTCTTTTGACGGAAGGCAGCTCATCATCCAAGATGCCCCTTCACTTCAAAGGTTGATCCTTGATTCTAGTTATTCATTGTTGCAAATAACCGTCCTCTCTGCGCCTAAACTGGAGACCTTGGGTGTAATACATGATCTCTGTGCTCATTTCAATATGGTGTTTGGCTCCATAGTTCTTGAGTACTTTATATTATCATCTACACTTGTAACCATAAGCTGCATTTTAAATTTCTGCGCATAATTTATATATCATCTTGGAGTACACATTTTGTACTAATATTATGTTCTATGCTCAATGAAGAGTTTCTCCATGGATGGCCTATCAATGGTGCTGGATTCTGTCAAGATATTATATATCCAAATGAATAGTTTTGATCGAACAAGATTATTGGCTTGCTGCAATGCTTTCCATGTCCGGAGAAGTTGTATATAAAGGTGATAATTTCACGCACATTGGAAGCCCGCATATAGTGTACTAGAATTAACCGTTCAGCTGTTGCTCTTCGACACTCTTCTTTTAGACCTTAACTGTTTTCAATCTTCATGTCTATTTAGGCAACAGGGACGGGTAAGAAAGTTATAACCAATCGGTGGATTTGTAAGCATCGGGATTTTCTAACTTCTCATGAGATTCGATTGAAGACAATAACGCTAGAACGATATGTAGCCAACCGTGCAAACACAAGATTTGTCACATTCTTCCTGCTGAATGCGAGGTTACTATTGTCCATCAGGCTTAAGTTTATCAGCAGCATGGTTTTGACGGATGGGTATGTCGAAGAGCAAAAAAAGGAGTTTCAGGTGGGCAAAAGAGCTTCTGAACCTGCCGGGCTTCTATTTACAACATATTGTGGTCATAATCCAGTAAATTTTACGACCCATGATGTTCATTCTATGGACCTGGCCGATCCATTTGACTGTGACTGCCGAAAACAGTGCTGGAGTTATATGTTGTTGCCCTTTTCAATCTGGTTTTTTTGTAAACCCGATGAACAATTAACCCTCATGCTCTTGTATAGTTTGTAAGCTGGAGTTAGATGTTCCTGCCCTTTTCAACTCGGCTCTGACTGTCATATTTTCTTTGAAACAAGGAAACTGGCTTGCCATTCGTTTAATTTAGAGTGAAATATTGTAACAAATCCAAACCAAGGGAAATAACATCACTCTCGCCGGCTGCTTGAGCTCACTGTGCATTAAAGAAGCCAAGTGATTAGCCCCCACCAGCACCCACAAACTTATTTCGAACTAGCACATCAAATGGGCTGTAAATTTTCATGGGAAATGTTGGACATATGGGGCTCACGCCATTGTCAACGTAGTCAATAAACGAGAGAATTACACTACGAGCGGCTGACACCAGGGACCCAGCAAGTTGCGTAGTTTTTTTAAGGAACAAGCAGTTGTTATTTATACTAGTTTTAGCGACGGATCAGGGTAAGAACGGGGCTGTGCGGGGGCCGTGGCCCGTCTAGACAGGGTTTTATTTATGTTTACCACATCATGAGCCCAGTTGTGTTTTTTTCTTGCTGAAAATGGCTAGCCTGGTTCTATTTTTTTAAAAGAAATACCAAACAAGGCCTACTTGCTTTATCGGCCCTGCTGGGCTGCAAGTCTTTCAAGACGAGGAGAGTTTCATTCGGTTTGCCCAAAGATGGGCTGTACATTTTTAAAACACATCAAACCGGGAATAAGTTTCAATTTTTTTCATTACAAGATCTTAAATTCCATTGATTTTTATGCATGGACAATTATTTGGATATTATATTTATATAAATTATTTTTCAAAATAGTTTGAATGTGAATCGATATTTCTGGATTAAAAACAGTTGACCGCACCGAAATATAAAAAAATTCGTATACTTTTTAACCGTGGCCACAATATGGGGTGTGATGCTAACGAAAAGAAGATGGGCTCCAAAAAAATTCTTAAAAATTAGCAAATGGGCTATACATTATTAGAAATAATGGCAGATGGGCTATATGCTGTTTTCCACAGATTTGAGGCTGACTTGTGCGCCTACTACAGGTTGATGCGTATGCTTTCATAAAAAAGGTTGACCTTTGCAACGCCCTGTCAACTTAGTCAACACACGAGAGCAGTGACTGTTGGATGTCCATCCAACGGCTGTCGTGCTTCTTCAATCTCTGTTCTTCATGCTCAAGCCGCTCAAACAAGCGCCGGCGGGACTGCCTGCTCCCTCCTCCCGCGGCCGGCTATGCTATCGCGCAGGCCTCATGGCCCGACCGTACTCCCATCGCTGGCCTAGCCATCCCTCTACTCACCCACAAATGATGTTATTCTCCGGCAACGGTAGACGAACCAGTAAACCCTCGTACTCCTCCGTGTGGGAAACAACTGCCGAGTATTCCATGGCTCCGTGTCGTTCCCTTCCTAGGCCTCGCCATCGTCCACCGCCCTGGTGCTCTCGGCGCGGCCTGGTGAATGTAGTAAATGAACGACATCCATCGGAAGTGGACTGTACATGGAGAGGCTGACAGCTGGGTCCATGGCCGCACGTAAGGAAATGCCTCCTTATTACGCGCAAAATAATGATTCCTCCACCTGACAGCTAGGACCCACAGGAAGGGCCTATGTATTTCGCAAAAAAATGTTCCCCACGCTGACAGGTCGGACCCACCAGCTATATCTTCGCACGCAAGGAAGTGCCTCCTTATTACTCCCAAAAAATGAATACCCCCTGCTAGCTGGGACCCACCATATTGTTGGGCTGACTTGTGGGCCTACTAAGTTGACAGGGACGGAGAGCTTTGTCAACTTAGTCAATACTCCAGTGACCGTATGATGTCCATCCAACGGTCATAGTGTTTCTTCAACCTCTGGTATTCTTGCTCCAGCCGCCCAAAGCAGCGCCGGTCGTGCCGCCTGCTCCTGCCTCTCGTGGCTGGATGTGCTACCGCGGAGGCCTCACCGCCCCCATACAACTCCCACCATTGGCCAGGCCATCCCACCACTCACCCACACCCCCTGTTATTCTGCAGCGACGGCAGCCTCACACCGCAGCCGAACCAGTGAACACTCGTACTCCTCTCCGCGTGGGCATCCACTACCGCGTCTTGCATGGCTCCGCGTCGTCCCCTTCCAAGGCCTCGCCGCCGTCCACCGCCGTGGTGCTCTCGGCGCGGCGTGGTCAATGTGGTCAACGACCGACTTCCATCAAGAGTATCAGACGTGGAGAGGCCGACACTGGGTCCACGGCAGCCGCAAGGAAGTGCCTCCTTATTACATGGAAAATAATTATTCCTCCACCTGACAGCGGGGACCCACCGGACGGGCCACCAGTATTTTGCGAAAAAAAATCGTTTCCCCGATCTGGGACCCACCGGACGGGCCACCGATTCGCGCGAAAAAATGTTCCCCGCTGTCACTCGGACCCACCGGAAGTGCCTCCTTATTACGCACAAAAAATGAATACTCCCGGCTAGCTGGGACCCACCTTCTTTGGGAGGCTGACTTGTGGGCCTACTAAGTTGACGGGACGAAGGGCTTTGTCAACTTAGTCAATATGAACGATTCTAGCTCCAGTGACCGTACGATGTCCATCCAACGGCCGTAGTGCTTCTTCAACCTCTGGTCTTCTTGCTCCAGCCGCCCAAAGCAGTGCCGGTCGTGTCGCATGCTCCTGCCTCCCGTGGCCGGCTATGCTGCTGCAGAGGCCTCACCGCCCGTACTATTCCCACCGCTGGCCAGGCCCTGCGTCGACGGCAGCCTCACACCGCAGCCGAACCAGTTAACCCTCGTAGTCCTCTCCGCGCGGGCTTCCACTGCCGCGTCGTCCCCTTCCTAGGCCTCGCCGTCGTCCACCGCCGTGGTGCTCTCCGCGCGGCGTGGTCAACGTGGTCAAGGAATGACTTCCATCGGAAGAGTACTGTACGTGGACAGGCTGACAGCTGGGTCCATGGCCACAGCCCAGTTTTTTTGTGATTTGCCATGTTAGTCGCTTTGTCAGGCCTGTTGGGCTGCAAATCTTTCAATACGAGGAGAGCTTTCATTTGGCTGGCCCAGCAAATGGCCCATCAGTAATGAGAAATGGGTTGTACTTTTTTTAAAACACATCAAACCGGCAATTAGTTTCAAATATCTTTTTTTTCATTTCATGATTTTAAATTACATTAATTTTTATGCGTGGAGAATTTGTTGGACTTTATATTGATATACATTTATTTTTAAAATCAGTTTGAATGTGAGTCGAAATTTTGGGATTGAAAACAGTTCGGACCGCACCGAAATATGCAAAATTTTGTATAATTTTTTAACCATTGCGACAATATGGGTTGTAATGCTAACAAAAAGAATATGGGCTCCAAAAAAACCTTAAGAATAAGCAAATGGGCTGTAAATTATTAGAAATAATGGCAGATGGGATGTATGCTGTTTTCCACAGATTTGAGGCTTTCCTAAAAAAAAGGTTGACGCACAAGCACTCACTGTTGGATGTCCATCCAACGGCCGTCGTGCTTCTTCAATCTCTACTCTTCCTGCTCAAGCCGCTCAAACAAGTGCCGGCGGGACTGCCTGCTCCCTCCTCCTCATGATCGTTTGTCTTTGCCCAAGCAGCCTCACCGCCCGACCGTACTCCCATCGCTGGCCTAGCCATCCCTCTACTCACCCACACCTGCTGTAATTCTCCGGCGACGGCAGACGAACCAGTAAACCCTCGTGCAGTCGTACTCCCCTCCGCGTGGGAAACAACTGCTGAGTCTTCCCTGCCTCCGTGTCGTCCCCTTCCTAGGCCTCGCTGTCGTCCACCGCCTTGGTGCTCTCGGCGCGGCGTGGTCAACGTGGTCAAGGAATGACTTCCATCGGACGTGGACTGTACGTGGAGAGGCTGACCGCTGGGTCCACGGCCGCAGCAAGGAAGTGCCTCCTTATTACGCGAAAAATAATGATTCCTCTACCTGACAGCTGGGACACACCGGACGGGCCACTGTATTTCGCGAAAAGAACGTTTCCCCCTGACTGCTGGGACCCACCAGCTACATCTTCGCACGTAACGAAGTGCGTTCGGGCAAAAAACGATTCACCCCCTGACTATTGGGACCCACCAGCTACATCTTCGAAGGCAAGGAAGTGCCTGACAGTCGGGACCCACCTGGTCGAAGCGTACGTAGCATTGTCATTCTGGTCGCGAATGTGTACGTACATACTGGTCGATGTAGAGGCACGCACGTGTCGTAGTAGAGGTGCGCACGTAGCATGTACACGTACGTACAGCGGCCAGGGTGCAAGAAAGAAAATACGGCCACGTATGTGTACATACGGGCGGGGTCTCGAACGCCTACTCGCGCATACGTACGGCCAGGGCTCGTGTACATGGCTGGGTCGGAACGAAGAAACAGCATCGTCGTCGTGTTCATGGGGAGGCAACAGAATGCGTCCTGTTCATGGGAGGCAACGGAATGCGTTGTGTTCATGGGGAGGCAACAGAATGCGTCGTGTTCATCGGGAGGGCTTGGACGGAACAGGTGATGGAAACGAGGCCTGGCTTACCGCAGAACGGAGGAAACGGCCTTGTGTTCGACCAGCCACGTTCGAAACGGGATCCTGTTCATCGGGAGGGGTCTGGCGTACCGCAAAACGGAGGAAACGGACCTCCTACGGTCGAAACGGGGGTCCTGTTGATCGGGAGGGTGTGGCGTCGCAAAACGGATTTAAACGGACTTGTGTTGGAGCGCTTCTGATCCAAACGGGATCCTGTTCATCGGGAGGGTGTGGCGCACCGCTAAACGGGACTCCACAGGATACTGTTCATCTCCACCGTCGAACTCCTCTAGCCTCCACGGGCTCCTGTTCACCCAGCCTCCACGGGCTCCTGTTCATCCAGCCTCCACCGTGCGCTACTCCACCGGCTCTGTTCAACCACCCTCCACCTTCTACTGCTCATCCAGCCCTCCACACCACGGGTCCTGTTCAACCACCCTCCACGGGCACCCCTCCACCGTCTCTGCTCATCCAGCCCTCCACACCACGGGTCCTGTTCATCCACCCTCCACGGGCACCCCTCCACCGCTCTGCTCATCCAGCCCTCCACCACACCACGGGTCCTATTCATCCAGAGGCAACGGCACCGCCACTGCTCATCCAAACCCCCCATAGCGCTCCTCGCTCATCCCATCGATCGCTTGATTAGCAGCAGAGCGGCGAATCACTCGATCGGGTTTAGTTGACAGCCATCGATCGATCGCTCGTGTTCAGTAACGCATAGCCTGCAATGCAATCGCTTGGGTTCAGTTAGAGCCCAACGCCTCGCTCGGGTTCAGTTAGAGCCAACGCCTCGCACACACGCACGTATGTGTATGAGAGAAACGCGCATCGCTCGGCCCCGACTTCCCACCGTAACCGGGAACTCCCCAAAATTTTCCTCCCCCTCGCTTCTACCATGGTTTTTTCCGTCACGGACGGCCCAAAGAATGTCATGCAGCTTCATCTCTGGCGCGCCTAGGAAGAAAAGCCCATTTTCTGTCATGATTTTTTGTCATAGAAGTAGGAGCCCACCACATCTATGATGATACCGGGTTTTGTCACAATTATCGTCATAGAAGTGTCATATGTATGACAGAAAAAAATTGTTCGGCCCAAAATGTCACGGATGTGTCTTTTTTTTGTAGTGCTCCTAGTCTGTGCCCCCTCAGGTACCGTGATGCAAAGCACCAGGTCAAGGCTTGGGGGAATGGAAAATCTCCTAGCGCACCACCTAAAGAACTTTTGCAGTCCCTGAGCAGATAGGTCAAGATGGACACGAGGAAACAAACACCTCGCAAGGAAGAAGGCGTCCCGAATGCACCAGGTTAAGTTATCTTTGCGCAAAATAACAACAATGCACGAGAACAACACGCATAGTGCAATAACCAAGAAACCACAGTTCGATACACGCCCCTCTGGGCCCATACTGGTTTCATTTTTTATGCAGGAAAAAGAGCAAAACAAAAGTAGTGTTGCAGCGATCCATGGAGGCAGGCCCCTAGCGACATCTTGAGCCTAGCCAGACCCCTCCTCGCGCTTCACGAGGGCACAGCGACGAGACGACTCGCTGCCGCCTTCAAAGCGGGCGTAGTGCCGCGGCGGCTGGTCGAACCCACTGCTGCTGGAACTGTCGCCAGAGGAAGAGCGGCCGTAGCTGGACGAGACACGGTCGCCACCGAGGGCGGGCTCGCCCTCATCCTCACCGCGGCCGTCGCCAAGGACGAGCACCTCCTCGCCGTCGTTCACCTCGGGGCAACACCCGGCGCGGTGACAATCTACCCCAAACACTCTCACATAGAGGGTCGTTCCACCATCATACTTGAAGTGTAGGGTGCATCGCCTGCCCAAGACGCGCGCGCGGGCGAACGTCTGCCAACCACAGGCCAGGGCTATGTTGCCCGCGGCGGAAGTCTCGACCGCGACCCAAGAGGCCTTGCTGCAGCAACCATCTGCCTGCAACCAGAGCCCGCCTGAACCAGAGGCCGGTAGCTCGTCGACGAAGAAGCGCGGAAGCTGGAGCCAGCTGCCGGCCGGGTTCTCCGACCAGACAACGAACTTCGGCTACACTTCCACCGAGTGGAAGCGCAGACGGGGAGGCCGCGCCACCACGGCATGCCTCCCTTCGTCAACTGGACCGCCATGGCTGGAGTGACCCCTTTCGCGTGCTGTGCCGCCATGACAGTGGGCCGCGGCGGGGGTCGCGGCGTGCTTGCGCGGACGGCCGCGTCCGCGCATGGGCACTGGGGAGCCGGGTCCCTCGCGAGGGGCTTTCCCCTTCTCGGCCGCAGAGAACTTCTTTCGTGGCACCATTGGTGGCGGTGCTAGCGGTGGACCAAGGATAAAGAAGCAAGTGAACCGGGAAGATGTGGGCGGCGGGGGCTCCGCCCCCTCCCCATTTATAGCAGAAGAAGGCCAACTGGCGCCTCCCACGATCACAAGTAATGATTGTTTTCCTTGCATGTCGCAGGGACTTGTCAAGTCAAGCAGTTGCCGAGGCAGCATGGGGAAGCGGAGACGCCCACGTCTAATCAATCACCACGCGTCAACTGAGGCCGCAAGCTTTTGGGGTCCGCGACGCTCCGTACTTGACCCTTGGCTTCGCCTCGAGGCCAAGCCGGAGTGCACCTTGGGTCCGGGGGCTACTATCGGCGTCCTGGGAACGGGGGTACCTAGACTTGCCTGCCTGCGGCCCACGGCGTGGCTAAGCTAGCGGGTTGTACAACCCATCTTCATCAACAAGGCAATCAAGACCTTCGCGAGGGGCCAAGCCTCGCGAGGCGGACGAGGCAAGACCTCCTCAGGAGCGGCCTAGCCAGGCAGGCTGACAAGGAGCGGAGATATCAAGGCGGGCAAACCTCACGAGGCTCTCGTGACGTGAGCCATGACGACCGACACCAGGCAGGCGCCAGGGCGTGCAGCGTCCTTGTTTCCTCTTTGGTGCTAAGGAGGCAGGCGCAGGCACGGAGTACCGAGGCATCTGCCAAAGGTTTCCATATTAGTGCAACAAGACCAAGACCAGCTGGACGGCAAGGCGGAGGTCACCATGGAGCCCAAGACGGTGTCATCACCAGAGCCTTTAGCAGGCGAAGACCGCTTTTGTCAGGATAGCTTGTACTAGCCGTCCCCTTTCAAATTGCCCGCCATTGTTGGCTCCCTTCCCGCTCAATATTAGGGGAGAGGACCAGGGCCTATATAAGTAGAGCTAGCCACCACAGTAGATGCAACTCGTCTAGAACACATCGGATCCAGACCCACACAAGTTCACCAAGCACAAGAACACCTCAACCTCAGGAGGCTATTCTTCCCCTTGTACTGTTCATCATCAGCCCAAGAGGCAATCCACCACCACCACACTGGAGTAGGGTGTTACACCACAATGGTGGCCCGAACCAGTATAAATCTCGTGTCTTTCTGTGTTTCTATTTCATCGTGTTCATCTATGAGATCTTAGCGATCTAGGGCGTGGATCGGTAGGAGGGAAAGAACTTCGCGCGCACCCCAGAGTTCAAACCTTAAGGGTTTTGCCGGAACCCGAGATCCGACAATCATCTCTCCGCAGACGAAGCCCAAGAGAACCCTGAAGTCGTCATTGGTATGTTTTCTGTTAATAACATACCTGCCGTAATTTTATATGACTCTGGGGCTTCCCACTCTTTTATTTCACGGAGTTTTGTTGCCCAAAACAAATTTCCTTGTTAGCTTTTGGGCAAGAATATGCTGGTACAATCCCCAGGAACTTTGATCAGGAGCAATCTGGTCTATCGTGATCTGGAAATCAATATCAATGGAGTCTGTTTTCCAACTTCCTTGATAATCATTGAGTCTGTAAAGTTGGATGTTATCTTGAGTCTGTAAAGTTGGATGTTATCACTTTGACCAGTCAGAAAGGGCAGGCTACCAAATTCTATGCTCGTAGAAGCATACCCAAGAAAGAAATGATCTTCACCGCTGTGGCTGGTGAGTTGGAATTAATTCCTGTGGTCAGTGAGTTTCCTGATGTATGTCCAGAAGAATTTTCCGGCATGCCACCAGATCGAGGGCTTGAGTTTGCAATAGATCTTGTGCCCGGAACCGCACCGTTATACAAGAAGTATTACCGGATGCCTTCATCAGAATTAGTGGAGCTAAAGAAACAACATGATGAAATGCTCCAGAAAGGATATATCCGTCCCAGCTCCTCACCATGGGGATCACCCGCTATCTTCGTGGATAAGAAGGATGGCAGCCTCGCATGTGTGTGGATTACCGTCAGCTGAATGATGTCACCATCAAAAATAAATATCCACTGCCAAGGATTGACGACTTGTTTGATCAACTCGGTGGCGCCAAAGTATTCTCCAAGATTGATTTAAGGACAGGATATCATCAGCTCAAGGTTAAAAAGGAAGATATTGCTAAGACCGCATTCACCACTCGGTACCGTCTTTATGAGTATACAGTTATGTCCTTCGATCTCACCAATGCTCCTGCCTTCTTCATGCATATGATGAACAAAGTATTCATGGACTTCCTCGATAAGTTCGTGGTAGTCTTCATCGATGACATACTTATTTACACAAAAAGTGAAGGAGAGCACAAAGAACACCTCCGAGCAGTACTACAACGACTCTGCGACCATCAGCTATACGCCAAATTTAGCAAATGCGAGTTTTGGCTCAAACAAGTGGGATTTCTTGGACATGTGCTATCCGCCGAAGGTATAGCCGTGGACCTGGGCAAAGTAAAAGATGTGCTCGATTGGTTGCCACCCACAACCGTGTCACAAATTCGGAGTTTTCTTGGATTAGCCGGATACTATCGTCGTTTCATTGAAGGGTTTTCCAAGATTGCGAAGCCCATGACGGAGCTGCTCAAAAGGATAAGAAGTTTGAATGGACTAAGGACTGTGAGAAAAGTTTCAATGAGCTAAAGATACGGCTAATGATCGCACCTGTGTTGACTCTTCC
Organism: Aegilops longissima; assembly: GCA_021605205.1. NCBI lineage: Eukaryota > Viridiplantae > Streptophyta > Magnoliopsida > Poales > Poaceae > Aegilops > Aegilops longissima. The sequence continues at coordinate 472,246,761 of CM038678.1, forward strand.
AGATATCTACCGCAGCTTTGATGTGTAATGTGACACCTCCATACAAAGTCTGAGATGCGTACTTATGCAGGACGGCAAGGTAGTAGCATATGCATCGCGAAAACTACGACCCCACGAGGTAAATTACCCTACTCATGATCTGGAATTGGCCGCGGTGGTTGATGCTCTAAAAATTTGGAGACACTACCTCATCGGGAAGAGGTGCCAAATTTTTACCGACCACAAAAGTCTCACGTATATATTTACTCAGCCAGATTTAAATCTCTGTCAACGAAGATGGCTTGAGTTAGTCAAGGATTATGATCTTGGAATAAATTACCACCTGGGTAAGGCGAACATAGTTGCCGATGCACTCAGTCGAAAGCTTGTCAGCCTGAATGTCATAATGAAAACCTTGCCTCCTGAACTTCAAGAGGAGATTGCTCAGCTCAACCTGGTTATAGTTGATGCCGGTCTTGCTAACATCTTGGAAGTTGCACCTACACTTGAGGAAGAGATCCGCAAGGCCCAGCCAGCTGACACCGTCCTACAGAAACGTGCCAAGAGTATGGTAGCAGGATAGACTTCAGATTTTTCAAAGGATCAATTTGGTACCCTCCTATTCCGTGGGAGGATTTGTGTACCCAGTCAGGCGGATTTAAAGAAGAAAATCCTATCAGAAGCACACGAATCTTCGTATTCTATTCACCCTGGAGGTACTAAAATGTATGAAGACCTTCGACAAATATTCTGGTGGGATGGAATGAAGAAGGACGTTGCCTATTTTGTGGCCTGTTGCGACATATGCAACAAAGTGAAGGCAGAGCATCAGAAGCCAGCCGGACTTCTCCAACCACTGCCAGTTTCACAATGGAAATGGGATGATGTCTGCATGAATTTTGTCATAGGGCTACCTAAGACTCAACGAGGCAATGATGCAATCTGGGTCATAGTGGAAGATATGCTACGAGCCTGTGCTTTGGCCCAAGGATCCAAATGGGAAGATTGCCTGCCGTATGCCGAGTTCTCTTATAACAACAGCTTCCAGACTAGTCTAAAGATGTCACCGTATGAGGCTTTGTATGGCCATAAGTGCCGCACTTCTTTAAATTGGTCTCAAACTAGAGATAGCCATATTTATGGAATAGATCTCATGATGGAAGATGAGAAGCAAGTTAAGGAAATCCGAGACAGATTGCAATTGGCCAAATCGCGGGAAAAGATTTATTATGATACAAAGCTCCGACAGATCAGTTTTGAACCCGAGAACACGTATATCTCTGAGTCACTCCTGTGAAAGGAGTCAAGAGATTCCAGACTCATGGAAAGTTGGCACCCAGATTTATTGGTCCATTTCTAGTTATGTCCGGAGTAGGTACCATTGCATATCAGTTGGAACTACCTCCTGAATTGTCGGAAGGGCACAATGTGTTTCATGTTTCATAGTTGAGGCGATGTATATCGCCGCTTGAGAAAAAGACCGCTATTACTGAAATAGAGTTGGCAAAGGATTTAACCTATGAAGAGAAACCGGTCAAAATTTTGGATTAGATGGAAAGGGTCACTCGTAGTAAAGCAAGGAAGTTCTAGAAAGTTTAGTGGGAGCATCACACCGAGGCAGAATCAACTTGGGAATGAGAAGAATTTCTAAGGGAACATTATCCAGAATGGTTTTCCCAAGCAACCAAATCTCGAGGACGATATTCATTCTAAGTGGGGGAGGTTTGTGACAGCCTGGTTTTGCCCTCTTCTCTTTGCTTGATTTTCAGTTGGTTTCATTTTGAAATTTGAGGTTAGAATCTTTTCAAATGGACTTAAACACTTGGGTACCCCTTGACTTTCACCCAAGTGCTTCATTTCCTTCCCTAACTATCATTCTCTCTCTGGTTCACCTCCAAATAATATTTTTAATATTTTTCTTAAATGAAAAATATTCATTTCTCTCTCTAAAACCCTAGCTAGCTCAATGTGCTCCAAAGCAACCCCAATATTTATTGCCCACAAAAATCTGAGAAAATTACTAAATATTCTTTGAACCCTAGGGCACCCTCCTGAGCAAAAATATTTCATCACTTTTTGGAATATTTTTGCTATAGAAAATATTTTCTGTTCTGGACAGAAATGGTAGTTTCTACAGCAACTACCATTTTACTTGATCCATTGTGGCTGATTTTTCTTGTGCATCATCACCTTAGTAGATGATTGCTACCCTCCAAAACCAAGCTCCAAACTCTCTGTAGTTTGACCACAGTAAGCTCTCAAAGTTACTGATCAGAAACTTACCAGGCAGTTGAAATTCATTCTACTGCATCTGAGCTCAAACCAAAGCGTGGTAACATCTAAAAATACCACGAACTATATACCATACATGAAGCTTGGTCTTAGGTCGGCCTGAGGTCAGAGTTCACGCGGTGACCACGCGTGTGCACGATGCCAACCTGCTTGTCGTCGCGCTCTGAGTGCCGTTGAGCGCTCTGTTGCGCGTGTGCTCGCTTCCCCGCCTGCCTAAGCTTGCCAAACCTTGCCACAATCATCGTCCCCATTGTATTAACTCCCTCCTAGCGCTCGCCGACGCCGGAGCTCGCCGCAGCGAGCACGGGCGCGGTCCGGCCAACGCAACAGTGCACTGCACACTATGCTCGTCGTCACCCTCGTGCCCCTCTGCTCGTCTCTGCTCGCCCACAGTTCCCACGTGAGCTGCGTCGCCTTCTCCCTCACTCACTGACGCCGTTCGTCGCCGGGCGCCGTGTCCAGGTGTCCTCTGGCGGAGGCCGATCCCTCCTCGACGCTCGGCTATAAATAGAGCCCTCCCCAGCCTCCTCGAGCACAATCCACCACTCCCACACGCTCCACGATCTCGTAAGAAGCTGTAGCCCGGCCGGGCAGGCCACGTGCCGCCGTCCTCGAGCTCGAGCTCGCCGGCGATCCCCTCGGGTCGTCTCCGCGGCTCCAGCCCCTCCCAGGCCCGGGCAACCCTTCCAGGGCCTCCGCCGTGCCTCGGTGGTGCCGTTCCGCATGGTTGGAGCCCCTGGTGTCGCCTCTGGTCGCCGTCGTCTTCATCTCCGGTGAGCTCTGCTTCCTGTCTCCGCTAGAGAGGCTGATTCCGACGTCGTCCGACCACCCCTAGCTAACCTACGGGTACGGGTAGGTGCATCTCAGTCTCCTCTCTCGATCCCTCCCTCCAGTTCTGTCCAAGGAGCTCTCCTCACCAGCATGTGCTCCGGTGGAGCCACGCCGCCCTTTATTTCCCTCTCCCCCTCCCTCTCACCTGACTAGCGGGGCCCGCTAGTCAGCCACTCTGTACGCACGAAGCGGTACGAGTGGTGGCGCACGCGAGGTTTACGCCTTCGACGTCACCCCCCCCTCAGTTCTGTTTATTTAAATTTAAAATTAAATTCTATCCAGAGAGCTTCAAACAACCAAAACTTCTTAACCATCAGTCCAAATGAATTGATTCTTTTTGCATTGTGGTCTTCATGAAGAAATCTAGCAGCTCACCAAAAATGAGATTTTTCCTTGCTGTCTAGATTTTCTGGTGAATTTCAGAAGGGTTCTTGATGTTTTCTTTTTGTGTTTATAAATATTTTCAGAAAGAGAAGCTTGTCTTGAGGACTACTAGGAGGATTGTGAACCTCATCTGCACTAAGGTAAGCCACAACAACATTTTCATGGTGCCATTACAATATTTGTGATTTTTCAACTTGAATTAATGATTTAATCCATGCATTTAAATCACTATTATATTATTTATATTCTGTTGGTTGCTTGTTTAAGTTGATATGCTTAGTTTACAGAAGTTTGAAGCTAACTAAGTTGGTTGAATAACTAGAAGAAATAGTTGTTATGAAAAAGGTAATATGGTTATGGATATAAGTAATTATTTTGAGTATTTTCTTGGAGAAGAAAAATGATAAATTTGCTAAATAAATATTCTACTTAAAGTGATGATTAATCATAACCAGAGAGGTGTTATGAGTTATGATGTGTATGCTTAGTGTGGATAAAGTTGACCCAGTTATTTTCCGATGATATATGATGCATATATTCATGTTGCATTTCATGGCATGTTGTGACACAGGTTATTTTCGCTTTAAGTTGAACCTGATAATAACTCAACTTGAATATATCATTGACCAGGTCATGGTGCCACTGAATCGAGTTTTCTCAGTGCAACCACATTTGCCTTTATGGGAAGGCCTTTATTCGGTACTTTGTCATGCCTCTGGTCGGTGCCTCCAATGAGGGAAGGTTATGGGCGTGCGGTACCCTGGCCCGGTAAGCAGACATAACCTGGTGTGCCCGTTGTTGATGTTATGGTACCTTGTCCCCATTTGGGACCATTTACGTTTTGCCACGACGGTAGCCGTTGGTGTCTTTGGTAGACACAGGGCCACCCAGGACTAGCCCAGTGGGGTTTGAGTCGGAGTGGCCGAGAGAGTGTCATGGCAATGGAGGGGTTTCGTCGGAATGCCGTTGGTCTACCCGAATGGGAGTGCGAGGCCATGGGTTCCGTGGTGTGGGTACAGTGCGCTACCTCTGCAGAGTGTATTAAATCTATCGATAGCCGAGTCCACGGTTACGGACACGCTTGAAAGTAGGTCACACCATGGGTCAACATTTAATAAATCTTGCACACTAAGTTATGAACTTTGCACTGTTGATGATGGTGGGTAGACCATCTTGATGCTGGAGACCAAGTATTGGTCATGGTCGTGATCGCCGGAAAGGTCACCGTTTGGGACCAAGTGTTGGTCTTGGTTGTGATCACTGGAAAGATCACCGTCACAAGGTAACCCGTTCTAAGACCACGATGTTGGTCCATTTGTGATCCAAGAGCGATCACCATTGGTAAGTAAGTCTGAAGGGCTTATATCACTATAGTATGATCACATCATGTTGGATATATTATTGCATTATTTAACAATTGGTTAATTATCATGATATTGTTTGTCATTATGTTTATGCTTGTTGTGAGCTTGCAAGTACATTCAGTGTACTGACCTGGTGTGTCATGCCAGATTTCAGGAAAGTCTTGTTGGAAAGGAATGCTGTCCGAGTCTAGATCGTTTCCACATCGGTGTCCCTGTGCTATGGAGTTCTGCTACGACGTTGTTGCGCTGCCGCCTAGTTGTTATGATCGAGGCCCCTTTATGTTCACTAAATAATGTACATATTGTTCAGCCGCACCGTGTGTACCGCTTGGCCTCGCCACCTGTTGTAATATAAACTATGATCCGCTAGCATCAATAAAGCGGTTGCTTTCTGTACCAAGATGTAGTGTGTTGCCAGAAGACATGGTCTCTCGGCTGGCAATGCATGGTAAACCGGTTGCTCTGAGCCGGGGTGCCACAGTTACACCTTTCAGACACGAGCGTATACATAAAACCGTGTGGGATGTACATCCGAACGGAAACGTTTTCCCTAGATTGACTGTGTGGGATGTACATAATAACGGAAATGCATTCCTTGGATTGACTGTGTGTGATATACATACGAATGGAAATGATTTTCTGGGATTCACCGTGTGGGATGTACATACCTACGGAAATGATTTCTGGAATTTACCGTGTGGGATGTACATACCTACGGAAATGATTTCTGAGATTCACCGTGTGGGATGTACATACCTACGGAAATGATTGGGTTTCGATGCCTCGCCCGATCGCACACGGCCCCAGCCTGGGTCCCATGAGGGCCTATCCCCGACGATTTCTAGGTCGTGTGGGAAGGACACCCTATCGCACACACTCACTTGGCGACGGTTCCAAATGCCGTTGCGGAAAGCGGTTAAAAATCGTTTGTTTAGGACCGGCGTGCACCAGTGATAGATCAAGACGCTTAATAGGACTTTCACGGAGCACTTACCTTGGCAAAAGTTTTGAAGAAGTTCAAAATAGATCAGTCAAAGAAAGGGTTCTTGTCTGTGTTGCAAGGTGTGAAGTTGAGTAAGACTCAAAACCCGACCACGGCAGAAGATAGAGAGAGAATGAAAGGCATTCCCTATGCCTCAGCCATAGGTTCTAATAAGTATGCCATGCTATATACCAGACCTATTGTATACCTTGCCATGAGTTTGGCACGGTGGTACAATAGTGATCTAGGAGTAGATCACTGGACAACGGTCAAAATTATCCTTAGGTACCTAAAGAGGACTAAGGAAATGTCTCTCGGTTATGGAGGTGATAAAGAGTTTGTCGTAAAGAGTTACGTCAATGCAAGCTTTGACACTGATCTAGATGACTCTAAGTCTCAATCTAGATACGTATTGAATGTGGGAGCAATTAGTTAGAGTAGCTCCATGCAGAGCATTGTAGACATCGAAATTTGCAAAATACATACGGATCTGAATGTGGCAGACCAGTTGACTAAACATCTCTCACAAGCAAAACATGATCACACCTTAGTACTCTTTGGGTGTTAATCACATAGCGATGTGAACTAGATTATTGACTCTAGTAAACCCTTTGGGTGTTGGTCAAATGGCGATGTGAACTATGGGTGTTAATCACATAAAGATGTGAACTATTGGTGTTAAATCACATCGCAATGTGAACTAGATTATTGACTCTAGTGCAAGTGGGAGACTGAAGGAAATATGCCCTAGAGGAAATAATAAAGTTGTTATTTTATATTTCCTTATATCATGATAAATGCTTATTATTCATGCTAAAATTGTATTAACCGGAAACTTGATACATGTGTGGATACATAGACAAAACATCGTGTCCCTAGTAAGCCTCTACTAGACTAGCTCGTTAATCGAAGATGGTTAAGTTTCCTAACCATAGACATGTGTTGTCATCTGATGAACGGGGTCACATCATTAGGAGAATGAAGTGATGGACAAGACCCATCCGTTAGCTTAGCATATTGATCGTTCAGTTTTATTGCTATTGCTTTCTTCATGTCAAATACATATTCCTTCGACTATGAGATTATGCAACTCCCGGATACCGGAGGAATACCTTGTGCGCTATCAGACGTCACAACATAACTGGGTGATTATAAAGATGCTCTACAGGTATCTCCGAAGGTGTTTGTTGGGTTGGCATAGATGGAGATGAGGATTTGTCACTCCGAGTATTGGAGAGGTTTCTCAGGACCCTCTCGGTAATGCACATCATAAGAAGCCTTGCAAGCAAGGTGACTAATGAGTTAGTTACAAGATGATGTATTACGGTACTAGTAAAGAGACTTACCAGTAATGAGATTGAACTAGGTATGAAGATACCACGATCGAATCGCGGGCAAGTAACATGCCGATTGATAAAGAGAATTACGTATGTTGTCATAATGGTTCGACTGATAAAGATATTCGTATAATATGTAGGAGCCAATATGAGCATCTAGGTTCCTCTATTGGTTATTGACCGGAGAGGTGTCTCGGTCATGTCTACATAGTTCTCAAACCCGTAGGGTCCGCACGTTTAACGTTTGATGACGATTTAGTATTATATGAGTTATGTGATTTTGTGACCGAAAGTTGTTCGGAGTCCCGGATGAGATCACAGACATGACGAGGAGTCTCGAAATGGTCGAGAGGTAAAGATTCATATATAGGACGATGGTATTCGGACACCGGAAGTGTTCTGGAGGGTACCGGGTACTTATCGGGTCACCGGAAAGGAGTTTCGGGCACCCCCGGCAAAGATATGGGCCTTATGGGCCAAGTGAGGGAACACACCAGCCCTGGTGCGCCCCTATAGAGGCCAGCCCTATGAGGAGAAGAAGGAAAGAGGGGAGGGCAAGGAAAGTGTGGATTAGGATTCCTACTTCCTTCCCTCTCCCCACCTCTTTCCTTCCACCTCGGTTAAATAAGGAAAGGGGGGAGACCGAATTGGGGAGGACCCCAAGTAGGATTCTCCTACTCGGGGCGCCCCCTTGGCTGCCTCTCATCCCCTCCAACCTATATATATGTGGGGGCATCACTAGAACACACACCAACAATTGTTAGCCGTGTGCGGCGCCCCCCTCCACAGTTTACGCCTTCGGTCATATCTTCGTAGTGCTTAGGCGAAGCCCTGCGCGGATCACTTCACCATCATCATCACCACGCCGTCGTGCTGACAGAACTCATCTTCCTCGACACCTTTACTAGATCAAGAGGATGAGGGACATCATCGAGCTGAACGTGTGCTGAACGCGGAGGTGTCGTACGTTCGGTGCTCGATTGGTCGGATCTAGAAGAAGTTCGACTGCATCAACCGCGTTGTCAAACACTTCCACTTTCGGTCTACGAGGGTACGTGGACACACTCTCCCCCTCTTGTTTCTATACATATCCTAGATAGATCTTGCATGAGCATAGGAATTTTTTTGAAATTGCATGCTACGTTTCCCAACAACAGATTCATCTAATTTCATGGTGATGAGTGAGCATCAGATGTTATGCAGAATATGTTTGCTTGATTGTACAGTTGTAGGTTTTCGTATACCTTGATGTGTTTGCTTCCTTAGGTCCATGTTCCGTATACTTTGTTTTTCCTGATCCATTCCTTGTATAGGCGTTCTTGTTGGCAGCACAGGTTCAGGCCATATTTAATTATCAATGAATTACCAAGTGGAGTTCCAGATTAAGAATAGGGGAATGATCATAGATGGCAGCACTTATAGTATGATTTATCTTGATGGAGAGAGGTACTTTCTACCTCTTGAGCACTGCGTTGGTTTTCCCTTGAAGAGGAAAGGGTGATGCAGCAAAGTAGAGTAAGTATTTCCCTCAGTTTTTTAGAACCAAGGTATCAATCCAGTAGGAGACCACACGCAAGTCGCCCCGTACCTACACAAACAAATAAGAACCTTGCAACCAACGCGATAAAGGGGTTGTCAATCCCTTCATGGGCGCTTGCAAAAGTGAGATCTGATAGAGATGATAAGATAATATTGTTGGTATTTTTATGATAAAGATTGAAAGTAAAGAGTGCAAAATAAACGGCGACAGAAATAGCTTGTTGACGGGAGATTAATATGATGGAAGATAGACCCGGGGGCCATAGGTTTCACTAATGGCTTCTCTCAAGATAGCATAAGTGTTACGGTGGGTGAACAAATTACTGTCGAGCAATTGATAGAAAAGTGCATAGTTATGAGAATATCTAGGCATGATCATGTATATAGGCATCACGTCCGCGACAAGTAGACCGAAACGATTCTGCATCTACTACTATTATTCCACACATCGACCGCTATCCAGCATGCATCTAGATGTAACATCCCAAATTATCAATTTGGAATGTTATACATTAGATCATCATTGCATATCATGTTTTATTCCATTTTGGTTTGATCCTAGAAATTCTACGCAACTCAAGGACCAACGGAGAGAGTTGGGGATTTCATTATTTTCATATTCGAGTTTTTCTCGAATTTTTGAAAAGAGGATCGTTTGATTTTAATTATTTTTCTCTGAAATATTTCTTTTATTAAAATAAAAAAGAGAGGATAAAATGACTTCCTCAAAATAAAGAAATATCAGAGTTTAATATTAAGATCAAATAAGATTTTTATTTGGAGTTTTATTGCTATTTTATTTGAATTAGGAAAAATATGTGTTTCTCAAAATTGCAGTTTAGGCCCAAATAAATGTTCGCCTTGTCCGGCTTATTTTTAGAGGACGGGGAAATTTTATTTCGGGATTTTTGGAGTCAGTTTAGTATTTCTTTTCTTTCTTTTTCTGCACGTCGGAATTATTTAAAAAAAAGTCAAACCGACTCCGGGCTGTACCCGAGCGGGACTCCGCCCGGGGGGCCTTTATAGGCTGCCACCCCGAGCCGCCGAAGCCCACCCGAGCCGCCAGCCCAACCCGCACCGCCGCCCAAACCCTAATCATGACCCGTCGCCGCCGCCAGCGCCATTGCTGCTGCTTGCCGGTATTCTTGCCGCCGACGACGCCGCCGCCGACCCGCCCCCGCTCCGCCATGAGCTCGCCCGCCACCGCCGCCGTCACCGGATCCGCCAGAGGTAGCCGCACCGCCGCCGCCACGGTTCTCGTTAGAAAACCGTCGGGTTTTTTTAAGAACCTGCGGTTTATTTTTTTTAGATCGGTTTATTTTTATTTATTTTCGGTTTAGTTATATAGCGAACGCCCGTTCGTTCATTTGTTTTAATGAACGGTTTTCACTATTTAATCGCAGACAGCGAATGTTCGTTCGTTAGCCTGTTCGTCAGTTTTTCTTTTTCTCAGATTTTCCGTGATTATTTTCGATCGCGATTTCTGATCCGATTTTCGTTCTAGTATAAGTTTTCGCTCATTTATCGGAATCAGGCGATTCAAGTGCCTAGAGTTTTGTCTTGAAACCCTCTTTCTGTTTAACCAACTTAAACAAGTTTTTGCTACGGTAAAATTTGACTTTTGTCCAGATTAGTAAACGAAGCTTGTTTCTTTCGCCGTTTGAGTTTTGTTGCTCCGTTTGATTTGATTCTTTTTGCAAACCGGAGTTCTTAAGTTGAACTTTCTGGTTAGATCTCTTATTTGAGTTTACACGTGCCCTTGATTGATTGCTTATTGTATGCTTGTTTGTTTGCGATAGAGTACCCGGAGTGCGAAGCGTGCTACTACGAGTCTCTAGGTTTCGCGGATCATCTGCAAGGCAAGTAACACTTTGATCATACCTCTTTACTACCCAGTTTTATTGCATTAGATCAACCCTCAAACATTGCATGAGTAGGATTGTTAATATGTGGGTATTGGGAAGTAGTAGATGAGGTAGTACCTATTCACCTGTTTATTATCAAACCCTGGGAGTTACTTCTACGTTATGCTTATATTGCTATGCTATGCTCGTAGACGTGGATTGGGTTTGAGAGTATTCATGACAGATGTGAGATTGTTAATTAATGGTTCAACTTAAGGTGGCAACTTGAATACACATCTGGGTGGATTGAGGCACCAGGGGAACCCAGTGATTGCCTGTATTTTTGGAAATCCCGGGGTATCGTGTGATTCTCCTATGGACTGCCACCCAGGCTCAAAGGGATCATAAGATTATTCATGCTAGGAACTTCCATGTGCAGCCACAAGCTATTATGGGCTCTAGCATAGTTGATTAAGTCGTGTGAACTCTTACAGTGGTAGACTAGCAGATGTAGGGGATGTTGGTGGTACTGTCTACCCATCGTAAGGTGCAAACGCTTCTGAAAGACTGTGTCTCGGTCATCCGTTTCTCAAACACCATGTAGTGCGAGAAATCCAACGGAGGAGATCGAGTCTTGTGGGGAAAAGTGTGCAAACCTCTGCAGAGTGTACAAACTAATCATGGTTAGCCGTGTCCCCGGTTATGGACAATCTTGAGTATCTGGTTCTTGGATTATCATGTTGATCTCATCACTACCTAATTAATTTGATGGGTTGTTAATGATTACTTTTAATTGGGATTGAGAAGGGGTTTACCTTCTCAATATTTTTCAACAAACTTTGTAGTTAAATAAATATATTCCTTTGCAGTAGGGAAAAATTGGCTTTTCGCAAAACATATTAACCTTACAGCCTCCACCGGCATATAGTGATAGCATTATTCTGTTCATTACTCTTTTGTGTTACATTGCCAACATATTCCATGTGTTGACCCATTTTCGGGCTGCAACGTATCATGTTGCAGACTTTTCAGACGACGAGTAAGGAGCCTTAGGTCGTGGTCTTTCACTCAGTGATGCCGTTGGAGTTGATGGACTCACTTTATCTTCCAAGCCTTCCGCTGTTATCGTTTTAGATGGCCTTAAGCCATATTTATTGTAATAAGTTCTCTTTTGAGACATTTGATTTAATAAGTGTGTGATTGCTACTCTATTATAAATCCTTCAAGTATTGTGTGTGTCAGCATTACCGATCCAGGGATGACACTTATGCATAGAGATCAGACTGTTTGAGGTTTGGTCGCTACAAAGATGGTATCAGAGCACGCGCTGACTGTAGAACACGACCACTAGGCTAAAGACCCAGATCACTACTCTCTTCTCATTTCTAACTCCTCTCCATTTTCTACTCTTTAGGATGGCGGATGCAAGGATCAAGTTCATGCAACCGGATGAAGACACCCCATTTGGATGCCACTTGAAGGAAGTCACTAGGTACCTGAACATTGGAATACCAAGCTTCACCGGAACCTACAACGCCACTTTACCAGAAGAGGAGCGCTGGATGATTCAAGTTCAAGTTCCAGGAAGGACATTCACGCCAGTCACTGAGCCCATAGAGTTTTCCTTCGATGCACCAACCTGGAGTCTAGGAAAGAGTATGGCAGCCCACATCACCATGGGACGCATTGGAGAAGTTTACCACCAGGATCTCAAGGATACTATCTATCAGATTTGTGGGCGCCGAGACGAGCAATGGGAGATGATCTACACCAGGAAGGATAGATCGATTGCCTCTTTCATCCAGGAGTTAAACCAGCGCATTCAACGCCAGGAGAACCAGATGCGCGCAGGCATGACAGATTTGAAGAAGGCGATGACAAGGATCACAGAACTGGAGGAAGAATTCAAGGTTACACGCGAAGATTATATGGAGGAAATTGTCGTACAAGTGGAGAAGAATGACGACCTTACAAGGAAGCTAGGAGTTTTCATGGGAGACCCCACGCTAGAAAGAGAAGATGACGATTCCACTTGCCCGGAGAACTACATCATCATCGACGACACCGACACGGATCCTGACGATAGCAATGATGACTATGTTGATGAAGCTGGAGCAGATATCATGGAGTCTTCGACCGAGCAATTTTTCTAGTAGACCACCAAATCAGTAGTAGTATTCCACCATGTATATAGTATAGTCCAAGCACTTTTGTAACGATAGTTCTAGACCGATTGTATGCCCTTGTTTGATTTGATTGAGTGATATGTTTGTGTTTGTCTCATGTGCATATGGGTAGTGTTTTCCCTCTAGACCTCATTCTATTCTGTTTTCTCATCTTTTCTAAACCCAGCATATGCCTCCGAGACGCGACAATGGATTTGCTTTCCCACCGAAGCTCACTCCGTTGATCCAGCAGCAGAATGCATTGATGCAGTTGCTAGTCCAGAATCAGAAACAGGGGAACAACAACAACAACAACAACAACAACAACAACAACAACAACAACAACAACAACAACAACAACAACCCACCACCACCACCACCACCAGTTGATCACTTAGCCCGTTTTCTTAGGCTGAATCCACCGGTGTTCTCCAGTAGCACCGAGCCGATTGTTGCAGATGATTGGCTTCGCAAGATTGAAAGGGAGTTGACCACTGCAGGATGCACAGATGTGGAGAGAGTGTGTTTTGCCACACATCAACTTGATGGACCCGCAGCATCTTGGTGGGAGAATTTCATAGTCACTAACCCTATTGACACTATGACATGGGACCAGTTCCAGCAGGCTTTCCGCACTGCCCATGTTTCAGCATGAGCTATGGCCATGAAGAAGCGTGAGTTTCGCAACTTACGCCAAGGAGGGCGCACTGTTGGCCAATATGTGGATGAGTTTAGTAAGTTAGCACGTTATGCCCCAGATGACGACGCTACAGATGCAGCTAAAAAGGAAAAAATTTGGAAGGACTGAATGATGAGCTGAGCATGCAGTTGATGGTGGCAAATTTCAATAACTATCAGGGGTTGGTGGATAGAGCTCTCATGCTTGAAGGGAAGCGGCAGTGGATTGACAGCCGCAAGAGGAAGTATGGACAAGGGAAGTACAATTCTGGAGCCCAACAGAGACCCCGTTACACCCCGAACTCAGGAGGACTTGTTCATAACCATGGAGGCCACACTCATAATGGAGGAAGTTCCCACAATCATAGTGGCCCCAAGAATGGTAATGGTAATGGAGGAAGTAGCGGACAGAACCATTCCAACCCGGCAACACCCGCCAAGAAGGATCTAAGCCACGTGACTTGCTACAAATGCCAGAAGACCGGACTTTACGCCAATGAATGTCCTGAAGCCAAGAATGGAAATGGCAATGGAAGCTCTGGGAAGAAGCCCAACCCTTTCAACAAGGGACAAGTGAACCACATTAACATGGAGGAGGTTGAAGCCCAGCCAGATGTAGTAATAGGTAAGTTTTTGGTTAAGTCATTTACTGCAGTCGTACTTTTTGATACTGGTGCATCGCATTCATACATATCAAGGGGATTCGTGGATAAGTTTAAACTGCCAACCCAAGCCCTTAGGTCACCCATGTTAGTAACCTCGCCAGGAGCAGAGTATATGGCTAGCCTATGGTGTGATCGGTTACCATTAAGGATTGGTAACTAATTGTTTCCCTCGGACCTAATAGTATTGGAGTCACAAGGACTGGATGCGATATTAGGCATGGATTGGTTATCGAAGTATGGAGGGAACATTGATTGCGCCAGTAATTCGATTTTTCTTACCACCCCAGAAGGAAGAAGGATCAAGTATGTATCTCGGCATGTGCCGAATAGGACTCAAGTAAATTCCTTATCAGGAGTTGTACAGGAGGAAGTACCAGTGGTGAAGGATTTTTCGGATGTATTTCCAGAAGAGTTGCCAGGCATGCCACCGGATAGAGACATTGAGTTTTTGATTGAGCATTTGCCAGGCACAGGGCCAATATCTAAGAGACCGTACAGAATGCCCGCAAAGGATTTAGAGGAAATTAAGAAGCAGATTAAGGAGTTACTGAATAAAGGTTATATCCGCCCAAGTTCGTCACCTTGGGGATCCCCAGTACTTCTAGTGGAAAAGAAGGATGGATCGCTGAGGATGGTTATTGATTATCGAGGATTGAATGAAGTGACGATCAAGAACAAGTACCCACTGTCGATGATCAATGATTTGTTTGACCAGCTGCAAGGAGCAAAGGTGTTTTCCAAGATCGATTTGCAATCAGGGTATCACCAGCTGAAGATTCGAGAGCAGGATATACCTAAGACAGCTTTTACCATGAGGTATGGGCTATATGAGTATACCGTTATGTCATTTGGTCTGACTAACACACCTGCCTATTTTATGAACATGACGAACAAAGTGTTTATGGAGTTTTGGATAAGTTCGTCATGGTGTTCATTGATGACATTCTAGTCTACTCGAACAAACGAAGAGGAACATAAAGCACTACAAAAAAAATACACTTCCGTGATGATACGTGTTTGTCACAGTAGGTCGCGTTTTTTGTCATGCATGTACATCCATGACGATTTTATGACAGAATCAAGATAGTCATACCTGTGCTGTTGTAGAAGTGTTCCATGACATTACCAAAATTATCATCATGGAAGTGTCCACTTCCATGACGATAAATTGCGCGTCACAAAAGTACTTTCGTCAAGGGTGACCGACACGTGGCATCCACCGTAACGGAACACCGTTAAGCTATCGGGTCGGTTTTCGATCCGATAACCCGTTAACAGCCCCGACCAATGGGGATTTTCCACGTGTAAAATCATCATTGGCTAGAGGAAACACGTGTCGGCTTATCGTTGGGACAGATGTCATCCACTCATTGGACAGAAGGCGCCTATGATACATCGACACGTGGCACGGCCCAACAGAGGCCCATTCCTGTGAAAAGGCCGGCCCGTTTGACTTGGTCAAAAGGTGGCGGGCCGGCCCATGGAAAGCCTGTTAACGGCCTGTTCGCATATAGCCCATTTACAGCCCGCTTACCCAATGCCCGTTACGCCCTATCCGAATTAGGCCCAGTAGCGTCATTTGGGCCATCCAATATGATTCCAGCCCGTTTTCACTTCTGGCGCATGTATGGCCCATGACGTCTTTCGGCCCATATGAGGCCCTATGTAACTCTTGGCCTATTAACGGCCCGTGGTGAAACTGGCCCGTAATGAACAGTGTATCAATTTACACCCATTAACGGCCCGTGGTGAAACTGGCCCGTAATGAACAGTGTATCACTTTATACCCATTAACGGCCCGTTATTCCGTTAGGCCGTTTCCAGCCCATGTTATTTTTCGGCCTTCTCAGAGCCCATTTATTCTTGGGCTCATTTCCAGCATTCATTTACTTACGGCCCGTTACTGTCATTTTCTGCTTGTGGGCCAAATTCAGCCCGTGGTTACAGTCGGCCCGTTTGTGGTCCGTTAATACGTTGGGCCGTTTTCATGGCATCATCAAATGCCTCCTATTAATGATGGCCCGTTATGGTCGGCCCATGAATGGACGATTCCAACTCTAGCCCATTTACGGCCATAATGCGGTATGTTTGGCCCATGTTTGGCCAACCGATCATACGGCCCGTATAAGGCCGATTGATGATCTGACCCATGAAGGCCCATTGTTTCTACGGCCCATAGAAGGCCCATTGTTTCTCTGCCCGTAGAAGGCCCACTGTTTCTCTGCCGAAGAGGAGGCCCAGTGTCACTACTGTAAATATTAGCCCATGGTTATTGTGGCCTAGTTTTAAAAAATAATTTAGCAGCCACTAGCTAACTGCGGAAAATGAACTGCAATGACTACAAGCAAACAAAGAAACAAGACAACAAGGAAATAAATAAGCAAGCAACTAACGCTAGGCTATCACGGCTATTACATATTACATCCTTTGGGCATCAAAGTTCGCCACCAAATGCAAATATAGGAACAAAGCAAGATATCATATACCTTTGGTTGTCAAAGTTGGCAACCAGCGCAAATAAACGCCGCAGACAAAACAAATCCAGAACTGAAACCACTTGAAGATCTCAAGAAACAATATCACGAAACCCATAATGCTGGCAAGATGCTTAGCAAGCTTATTAACTTTCTCTTGTTTGGCGCTTAAATCCTCCAGTAGCTTTGTTGCACCGAAAATATGCATCTGAATTCTGCAGGACTTCCTCGGTCCTTGACTTTCTGTCAGAACACATCTGATCGATGTCTTTCAACTTGAAGTTGAGACTCAAGAAGAAGAACTGATTCAGCAGCGAGTTCAAGAGCTTGTGCCAGTGATGAGTGGCCGAGAACTTCGAACACTACATCAAGACAAGACTTTTGGGTTCCCTCACCGTCGTCAAGATAGTTTTTATCAGCTTTCTTGGAGACCAACAGGATGTCTCACTATCTTGAACCTTATCGCATTACTTCCTTTACCATTGGATAATGCGGTATCTTGTTCTCCAATATTTTGTCCGCATTCTAAAAGAGAAACAAGGCACACATCACATGTTTACCATGTTGTATATGAAACTCATTTTGGTAAATGAGTTCAGTAGTAAAGTGGACAGGATAACAGCATGAAACAAACATATATCTATGTACCATGGTCACTTTATGGTCTATATCATTCTAGTTTTTGTTGCCAAATCAAGATAGAGACACAGTTCAAATAATATTTGTTCAAGACAAAGCAGAATAGACAGAATATAAGTGTGGGTAACTATAGAGCAATAACAACACTTGTAATGTGCATGACATGAGAACATAACTGTTTATTCAATTGAAACTGAAATCAACATAGAGCAGGTACAACAGAAAACCAGTTAAAGAAACAGGTTTAAAACATACCTGTTGCGCCATTGGAGTTTCAATTCCATCCTTCAAATTTGAAAATAGTTGGTATGAGTAAATACAGTAATGCAAGAGCAAAGGAGTATGAATCATAGCTACAGAACCTGACCCGAGAACAAATCTTCTTCTCCTTTAAGCGTTGAGTTGGGGTTCGGAGTGGTGGTCCTCGTGCTTTGGGCACTGCAGTTCCCTTACTAACTGCTCGTGTTTGGGTACTCTATGGTGGAGACGGTGCTATGTCAACTGGAACTGGGTTACTATCTGCCAGGGTTGGGGTTAGAAGGGGTGTAGTTGGTTCTCTGTCCAACTAGGTAGGGATAAATCTGCGAGAGTATGGGTTATGTGTGGTGGATCTGGTCCTTTGGCAAGTACAACCGTGGTTCTATCTGCATCAACTGGTAGCACTATCTTTTCTGAAGACCGTGTTGTTACTCCCTTAGATACTGCCATCACGCTCTCCAATTCAAATGGCTGATAAACAAGAAAAGTAATTGAAAGTATAGACATTGTATGATAGACAGGTGCAAGGGATAGTGGGGAATAAAAGAGGGCATGAAATAATTCATATTTATGTTGTCTAACCAAACAGGATAGCATGACACAATTTCACATATATGATGGCTAACTAAACATGATAGCATGACACAATTTCACATTATGATGGCTAACTAAAAAAGATGGAAAGACATAGTTCAAAATATGAGACTATGTAAACAGGATGACATGACATAACTATATAATGTGTTTATTAAATAGGTTGGCATGCCATAATTCACATAGATTCACAGATAGAATGCCATAATTCAAAATATGATGACTATAAACACTAAACGGGATGAGATGATATAACTATATGATATCTTTATTAAATGGGTTGTCATGCCATAATTCAGATAGATGATGTGTATGTACTATGTAAACATGATGGCATGATATAATTCAAATATATGATTTATATAGTAAGCAAGTAAGCATATGGCAATCCATATATGATGTAAAAACTAAGCAATGCAAGACAACATGCATGACATGGGTAATATAACCCTGCCAAGTTTGAGCATAGACCTCAGGGGGGAAATAGGACTGGTCATCAGTCTTTGAATCCTCCTCTAAGGAGCTCTCTGTAACCAGCAAGATGTCTGCTTCAGCAGGTAGCATTGTCTGCTCTGAATACCTTGTTTTCACTCCAGATACTTCCATCACCGCTTCAAATGGCTGATGCACAGGAGGAGTAGTTGAATATACAAACGTTGTCGACAAATGGAACACGTAATACAAAAAAATGATAGCATGATATAATTCACATACATGTGATTGGCTAAACAGCATGGCATTGCATAATTCACATATATAATGCCTTTGCAATAAGATAGCATTGTATAATTCACATATATAATGTCTTGCAACAAGATGGCAATGCATAATTCACATATATGGTAATTAGACACTGAACAGGTGGCATTCCCACAAAGCATGTCTAAACTAATCAAATGACATAGCAATGTGAGACACCATACGCACGATATGAGCAACATAACCCTGCCAAGTTAGAGCATACACCTCGGGGATGAATAGGACTGGTCATCTGTCTCTAAATCCTCCTCTGAGGAGCTATCCATAACCAGCGAGATATGCACTTCGTCAGATAGCATAGTCTGCTCTGAAGACCTTGTTTTCACTCCAGAATTTGCCATCACCGTGTCAAATGGCTGATGCACACTAAGAGCAGTTGAATGTACTAACATTGTTGAAAAATGTAATATGTAATGAAAAAAGGATGGCCTGATATAATTTACATATAAGATGACTGGCTAAGCAGGATGGCATTGCAAAATTCACATATGTGATGCCTGTCTAAACAAGATGGCGTTGCATAATTCACATAAACGATGAATAAACTAAACATATGGCATTCGCACAAAGGATGTCCAAACTAAGCAGATGACATATTTGATGTATAAAGTAAGCAATGCAAGACACCATATGCATGATATAACCAATATCAGCATGCCAAGTTAGAGCGAAGACCTCATGGGGTAAATAGGAGTTGTCTTCTCCTTCTGAATCCCCCTCAGAACAGATATCTTCCTCTCGATTACAATCCGAAATGCGTGGAGGGGGCTGCCTTTGCGCCTACCATGGAGCGATGTATGCATGAAATTTTATTGCCACGCAAGGCTCGTCTCTTTTGCTCTACAAGGTCAGTTCCATTGTTTACAATAACTGTCATGCATAGGAATAAAACATAGTGAGATTATGTAAGGAGTGCATGCAGAAATCCAGAGTGATGGTAGCAACCTGTGGATAGACCCAAAACCAATAATAGTAGGCAGATAATGGCTTCAGTTAAAAAATATAGATAATGTCATCTTTACTGTTTGTTTCCCACCCAACATGAAACTCATAGTAGACACTAGAGATTAACCAGATAGTAGATAGATACTATTGATAGCGGCCCCGATATGTACCCCACAACCATTTAAAAACTCAAGTTTGACCATTAGTTTGGAGCTGACTTAGAGTCTAATCGCTGAACAGGACGATAAAGTAGCATGTAATATTAAGCGATGCATAACGTAAGCAGACACGAAAGAGTGCGACCTCTCTTGCGGACCTGTGTAGTCCTCGAGGTCATCTGCTCGGTTGATGCTGGTAATGCAGTTTTCATGGCTGCCAACGGCGGGGAAGAAGATCTAAGGCGGCGAAAGACAGTCTGGAGGCCGGATCCCTGCTGTCCTGGACCCTTTTGTCGTTGGAGCAGCTGAGTTGGGGTGGACGACGGTGCAGCAGGAGCGGGACAAACCACGCAAGGTATTCTTTGACAACTATCTGTAAGAGAAGTAATTCTGTAAGGGCTCGTTTGAATTGGAGGATTCCAACAATGCAAGGATAGGAAATAGACAGGAATAGGATAGGAATGCACGTGCAAAACAGAGAATTTAAAAACACAGGATTTCTGCCAATCTGGGTGTTTGATTCACAACAATTGGAAGATCACAGGATGCAAAGAAGCATGGTGAGATTAAGTCAAACCACAAGAAAATGTACGGTTATAATGCTATTATGCTACTATCTCTTAGTCTTGTGCTTCATGAATAGGGATTTCAAAAGGAGGACAAGTGAAAATTAAAATTCCTACATTTTTTCTTTCAAGGAGACACTAAAGGAACAAATCTATGTGCTCAGTGGACAATATATATAACATGTAGAGTAAAGAAGAGATGCAACAAGTGTAAAACCTCTTTGGCGAAGCCATGTCGATCTCAGCGTGATTGGGTTGGCCGGTGAGGATGCTCCGGCTGACTTTGCTGTCGGAGGAGGGGAAGAAGATCTTAGGCGTCTAGAGATGGAGCCTGAGGTACTGCTCCGTTGTGATGGAGGGTTTCTTCGTTGCAGCAGCTCCGATGAGTTGTACGACGCCGAGGCTGAAGCAGGGCAAGAGAGACAACAAACAACGTTAACCTGAGTGGAATTATAATAGCATCTCCAATACATGACATAAAATACGTAACCACAATGTGCTAGATGTAAAATACACCAGCCGCTCATCTCCGAACTTAACTGTCGAAACTGAACTTAACTATCGAAACTGAATTTTGCTGTCGAAACTGAACGCACTAGCAAGGTGAGGCTACACGTCGGTCGACTAACTTTTTCATCTCTGGCCAGTCGATTTTGCAGCCGTTTGATACGAAATCAAGGGCCTGCGGTTCATCTTCAACCTCCACCCCCCTGAGCCGCCAGACACCACCGGCCAAACAGCAGCCCCCCGCCGCCCACGGCCGGTGGTGCGCTACCCCGCCCGCCCCGAAAACACTCCACCACCGGTCCGCCGCCGCCCCGGCCATCCTCTAGCCCCCCGTGACGAGATTTTTCTCCGGCGATTCCCACGCCACCGCCCCGCCAACGACCCACCACCGCCGGCGACCACCGCCCCATCCTGAACCCTAAGATAGATAGTGGGGTACCTCTCCGGCGAGCCCCCCTCCCTGCTGCGGCTGGTTCTTCCTTCACCCCGCCGAGCCCCCCCCCACCCCCTGAAAATTGACTGACCCAAAAGTCGATTCAGTCGACTGAAGTGTAGCTAAATCGGAGCAGCATCGCAAGTAAGAGAAAGAGCGAGAGCAGCAGCGCGAGCAAGAGCAATAGCAAGAGCAGACCAGGCAGGGGACCGAGAGCAAGAGCAGAGCAGTGATACGTCTCCAATGTATCTATAATTATTGATTGCTCCATGCTATATTATCTACTGTTTTGGACTATATTGGGCTTTATTTTCCACTTTTATATTATTTTTGGGACTAACCTATTAACCGGAGGCCCAGCCCGTAATTGCTTGTTTTTTGCCTATTTGAGTGTTTCAAGAAACGGAATATCAAACGAGTCCAAACGGAATGAAACCTTCGGGAACGTGATTTTCTCACCGAGCGTGATCCGGAGACTTGGACCCTACTCCAAGAAGTAAAGAGGCAGTCACGAGGTGGGGCCCCCTAGGCGCGCCCCTACCTCGTGGGCCCCTGTTGCTCCACCGACGTACTCCTTCCTCCTATATATACCTCACGCCCCCAAGCGATCGATCACGGAGCCAAAAATCTAATTCCACCGCCGCAACTTTCCGTATCCACGAGATCCCATCTTGGGGCCTGTTCCGGAGCTCCGCCGGAGAGGGCCGTCATCACGGAGGGCTTCTACATCATCATAGCCCCTCCGATGAAGTGTGAGTAGTTTACCTCAGACCTTCGGGTCCATAGTTATTAGCTAGATGGCTTCTTCTCTCTTTTTGGATCTCAATACAATGTTCTCCCCATCTCTCGTGGAGATCTATTCGATGTAATCTCCTTTTTGTGGTGTGTTTGTTGAGATCGATGAATTTTGGGTTTATGATCAAGTCTATCTATGAATAATATTTGAATCTTCTCTGAATTCTTTTATGTATGATTGGTTATCTTTGCAAGTCTCTTCGAATTATCAGTTTGGTTTGGCCTACTAGATTGGTTTTTCTTGCAATGGGAGAAGTGCTTAGCTTTGGGTTCAATCTTGCGGTGTCCTTTCCCAATGACAGAAGGGGTAGCAAGGCACGTATTACATTGTTGCCATCGAGGATAACAAGATGGGGTTTATATCATATTGCATGAATTTATCCCTCTACATCATGTCATCTTACTTAAGGCGTTACTCTGTTTTTAACTTAATACTCTAGATGCATGCTGGATAGCGGTTGATGAGTGGAGTAATAGTAGTAGATGCAGGCATGAGTCGGTCTACTTGTCTCGGACGTGATGCCTATATACATGATCATACCTAGATATTCTCATAACTATGCTCAATTCTGTCAATTGCTCAACATTAATTTGTTGACCCACCGTAGAATACTTATGCTCTTGAGAGAAGCCACTAGTGAACCCAATGGCCCCCGGGTCTATTCTCATCATATCAATCTCCATCACCTTAAACTTGCTTTGTTTTTATTTTGCCTTTTACTTTTCACTTTGCATCTCTATATCAAAAATACCAAAAATATTATCTATCATCTCTATTAGATCTCACTCTCGTAAGTGACCGTGAAGGGATTGACAACCCCTAATCGCGTTGGTTGTGAGGAGCTATCGTTTTGTGCAGGTACGAGGGACTTGCGTGTAGCCTCCTACTGGATTGATACCTTGGTTCTCAAAAACTGAGGGAAATACTTACGCTACTTTGCTACATCATCCTCTCCTCTTCGGGAAAACCAACGTAGTGCTCAAGAGGTAGCAAGAAGAATTTCTGGCACCGTTGCCGGGGAGTCTGCACAAAAGTCAACATACCAAGTACCCATCACAATCCCTATCTATCGCATTACATTAGTTGCCATTTGCCTCTCGTTTTCCTCTCCCCCACTTCACCCTTGCCGTTTTATTTGCCCTCTCCTTCTCCTTCTCCTTCTCGTTTTTTCCGTTTGCCTTTTTCTCGCTTGCCTTTTGTTTGCCCGTGTGTTGGATTGCTTGTCACGATGGCTCAAGATACTAACAAATTGTGTGACTTCACCAATACCAATAATAATCATTTCCTTAGCACTCCAATTGCTCCTCTTGCCAATACTGAATCTTGTGAAATCAATACTGCTTTGTTGAATCTTGTTATGAAAGATCAATTCGCCGGCCTTCCTAGTGAAGATGCCGCTACTCACCTTAATAGCTTCGTTGATTTATGTGATATGCAAAAGAAGAAAGACGTTGATAATGAAGTTCTTAAATTGAAGCTATTTCCTTTTTCGCTTAGAGATCATGCTAAAGCTTGGTTTTCGTCTTTGCCTAAATATAGTATTGATTCTTGGAACAAGTGCAAAGATGCTTTTATCTCTAAGTATTTTCCTCCCGCTAAGATCATCTATCTTAGAAACGATATTATTAATTTTAAGCAACTTGATCATGAACATGTTACACAAGCTTGGGAGAGAATGAAATTAATGAGATGTAATTGCCCTACTCATGGTTTAAATTTGTGGATGATTATACAAAAAATTTATGCCGGATTGAATTTTGCTTCTAGAAATCTTTTATATTCGACCGCGGGAGGCACTTTTATGGAAATCACTTTAGGAGATGCTACTAAACTCCTAGATAATATTATGGTTAATTATTCTCAATGGCATACTGAAAGATCTTCTAATAAAAAAGTGCATGCGATAGAAATCAATGTTTTGAGTGGAAAGATGGATGAACTTATGAAATTATTTGCTAATAATAGTGTTTCTTCTGATCCTAATAATATGCCTTTGTCTACTTTGATTGAGAATAATAATGAATCTATGGATGTGAATTTTGTTGGTAGGAATAATTTTGGTAACAACGCTTATAGAGGGAATTTTAATCCTAGGCCTTATCCTAGTAATCCTTCTAATAATTATGGAAATTCCTACAACAACTCTTATGGAAACTTTAATAAGATGCCCTCTAAATTTGAGAATAGTGTTAAAGAGTTTATGAATTCACAAAAGAATTTTAATGCCTTGCTTGAAGAGAAATTGCTTAAAGTTGATGATTTGGCTAGGAAAGTTGATAGAATTTCTCTTGAGGTTGATTCTTTAAAGATTAGATCTATTCCTCCTAAGCATGATACCAATGAGTCTCTCAAAGCCATGAGAATTTCCATTGATGAGTGCAAGGAAAGAACCGCTAGGATGCGTGCTTCCAAAGATGCCTTTATTAAAGTGTGTTCTTCCAATTCCTATGAAAATCAAGATGAATATCTAAAAGTTATTGATGTGTCCCCTATTAAATCTTTGTTTTGCAATATGAATCTTGATGAAACTGAATATGATCTTCCTTTACCTAGAAGGCGTTCCAAAAATTTGGAGTATTTAGATCTTGATGATGAAATTAATGAAAGTGGGATTGAAAGAAATAAAATCCTAGATGTTGCTAAACCCACTATATTGGATTTCAAGGAATTTAATTATGAAAGTTTCTCTTTAATTGATTGTATTTCCTTGTCGCAATCCGTGCTAAATTATCCTCATTCTTATAGTCAAAAGAAAGCCTTTACCGAACATATTGTTCATGCCTTGATGCAATCTTATGAAGAAAAACTTGAGTTGAAAGTTTCTATCCCTAGAAAACTCTATGATGAGTGGGAGCCAACTATTAAGATTAAAATTAAAGATCATGAGTTTTATGCTTTGTGTGATTTGGGTGCTAGTGTCTCCACTATCCCCAAAACCTTGTGTGATTTGCTAGATTTACGTGATTTTGATGATTGCTCTCTAAACTTGCATCTTGCGGATTCCACTATTAAGAAACCTATGGGAAGAATTAATGATGTTCTTATTGTTGCAAATAGGAATTATGTGCCCGTATATTTTATCGTTCTTGATATAGATTGCAATCCTTCTTGCCCTATTATTCTTGGTAGACCTTTCCTTAGAACGGTTGGTGCGATTATTGATATGAAGGAAGGGAATATTAGATTCCAATTTCCATTAAAAACAGGGCATGGAACACTTCCCTAGAAAGAAAATAAAATTTCCATATGAAACTATCATGAGAGCCACTTATGGATTGCCTACTAAAGATGGCAATACCTAGATCTATCCTCGATTTTATGCCTAGCTAGGGGCGTTAAACGATAGCGCTTGTTGGGAGGCAAACCAATTTTATTTTTAGTTTTTTGTGTTTTTCTTATGTTTAGGAATAAATAACCCATCTACCTTCTGTTTGGATGTGGTTTTGTGTTTTAATTTGTGTTTGTGCCAAGTTAGACCTATAGGATCTTCTTGGATGATAGTTATTTGATCTTGCTGTAATTTCCAGAAACTTTCTGTTCACGAAAACAATTGTGAAAAATCACCAGAACGTGATAAAATATTGATTCCAATTTCTGATAATCAATAAACAAATTGTCTAGGTCGTCCTATTTTGGTAGATTTTTTGGAGTTCCAGAAGTTTGCGTTAGTTACATATTACTACAGACTGTTCTGTTTTTGACAGATTCTGTTTTTCGTGTGTTGTTTGCTTATTTTGATGAATCTATGGCTAGTAAAATAGTTTATAATCCATAGATAAGTTGGAATATAGTAGGTTTAACACCAATATAATTAAATAATGAGTTCATTACAGTACCTTGAAGTGGTCTTTTGTTTTCTTTCTCTAACGGAGCTCACGAGATTTTCTATTGAGTTTTGTGTTGTGAAGTTTTCAAGTTTTAGGTGAATTCTTTTGATGGATTATGGAACAAGGAGTGGCAAGAGCCTAAGCTTGGGGATGCCCATGGCACCCCCAAGATAATCCAAGGACACCAAAAATTCAAAGCTTGGAGATGCCCTGGAAGGCATCCCCTCTTTCGTCTACTTCCATCGGTAATATTACTTGGAGCTATATTTTTATTCACCACATGATATGTGTTTTGCTTGGAGCGTCTTGTATTATTTGTGTCTTTGTTTGTTAGTGTGCCACAATCATACTTGATGTACACACCTTTTGAGAGAGCCATACATGAATTGGAATTTGATAGAATACTCTATGTGCTTCACTTATATCTTTTGAGCTATGTAGTTTTGCTCTATGTGCTTCACTTATATCTTTTGAGGGTTATAATTTTGCTCTATGTGCTTCACTTAGATCTTTTAGAGCACGGTGGTGGATTTGATTTAAAGAAACTATTGATCTCTCATGCTTCACTTAGATTATTTTGAGAGTCTTAATAACATGGTAATTTGCTTAATAATAATATGCTTGGTATTCAAGATTTGTGAAACTTTCTTTTGAGTGCGTTGAATACTAAGAAAAGATTGATGCTTGATAATTGTTTTGAGATATGAGATGGTGATATTGGAGTCATGCTAGTTGAGTAGGTGTTAATTTGAGAAATACTTGTGTTAAAGTTTGTGATTCCCGTAGCATGCACGTATGGTGAACCGTTATGTGATGAAGTCGGAGCATGATTTATTTATTGATTGTCATCCTTATGAGTGGCGGTCGGGGACGAGCGATGGTCTTTTCCTACCAATCTATCCCCCTAGGAGCATGCACGTAATACTTTTCTTTGATAACTTCTAGATTTTTGCAATAAGTATATGAGTTCTTTATGACTAATGTTGTGTTCATGGATTATACGCACTTTTTCCCATCCTTCCACCATTGCTAGCCTCTCTAATACCGCGCACTTTTCACCGGTATCATACACTCACCATATACCTTCCTCAAAACAGCCACCATACCTACCTATCATGGCATTTCCATAGCCATTCCGAGATATATTGCCATGCAACTTTCCACCGTTCCGTTTATTATGACACGCTCCATCATTGTCATATTGCTAGCATGATCATGTAGTTGACATCATATTTGTGGCAAAGCCACCGTTCATAATTCTTTCATACATGTCACTCTTGATTCATTGCATATCTCGGTACACCGCCGGAGGCATTCATATAGAGTCATATTTTGTTCTAAGTATCGAGTTGTAATTGTTGAGTTGTAAGAAAAATAATAGTGTGATGATCATCATTTTTAGAGCATTGTCCCAAGTGAGGAAAGAATAATGGAGACTATGATTCCCCCATAAGTCGGTATGAGACTCCGGACGAAAAAAAAAGAGGCCATAAAAAAAGGAGAAAAGGCCCAAATAAAAAAATGAGAGAAAAAGAGAGAAGGGACAATGTTACTATCCTTTTACCACACTTGTGCTTCAAAGTAGCACCATGATCTTCATGATAGAGAGTCTCTCATTTTGTCACTTTCATATACTAGTGGGAATTTTACATTATAGAACTTGGCTTGTATATTCCAATGATGGGCTTCCTCAAATTTCCCTAGGTCTTCATGAGCAAGCGAGTTGGATGCACACCCACTTAGTTTCTTTTGTTGAGCTTTCATATGCTTATAGCTCTAGTGCATCCGTTGCATGGCAATCCCTGCTCACTCACATTGATATCTATTGATGGGCATCTCCATAGCCCGTTGATACGCCTAGTTGATGTGAGACTATCTTCCCCTCTTTTTGTCTTCTCCACAACCACCATTCTATTCCACATATAGTGCTATATCCATGGCTCACACTCATGTATTGCGTGAAGATCGAAAAAGTTTTGAAAATTTTAAAGTATGAAACAATTGCTTGGCTTGTCATCGGGGTTGTGCATGATTTAAATACTTTAGGTGGTGAAGATAGAGCATAGCCAGACTATATGATTTTTTAGGGATAACTTTCTTTGGCCATGTCATTTTGAGAAGACATAATTGCTTTGTTAGTATGCTTGAAGTATTATTATTTTTACGTCAATATGAACTTTTGTCTTGAATCTTTCGAATCTGAATATGCATACCACAATTAAAAAGATTTGCACTGAAATTATGCCAAGTAGCACTCCGCATAAAAAATTCTCTTTTTATCATTTACCTACTCGAGGACGAGCAGGAATTAAGCTTGGGGATGCCTGATACGTCTCCAACGTATCTATAATTTTTGATTGCTCCATGCTATATTATCTACTATTTTGGACTATATTGCGCTTTATTTTCCACTTTTATATTATTTTTGGGACTAACCTATTAACCGGAGGCCCAACCCAGAGTTGCTAATTTTTTGCCTATTTCAGTGTTAACGGAATATCAAACGGAGTCCAAACGGAATGAAACCTTCGGGAACGTGATTTCCTCACCGAACGTGATCCAGGAGACTTGGACCCTACTCCAAGAAGTAAAAGAGGCGGTCACGAGGTGGGGGCGCCCCTAGGCGCGCCCCCTGCCTCGTGGGCCCCTGTTGCTCCACCGACGTACTCCTTCCTCCTATATATACCTACGTACCCCCAAACGATCAGATATGGAGCCAAAAACCTAATTCCACCGCCGCAACTTTCTGTATCCACGAGATCCCATCTTGGGGCCTGTTTCGGAGCTCCGCTGGAGAGGGCCGTCATCACGGAGGGCTTCTACATCATCATAGCCCCTCCGATGAAGTGTGAGTAGTTTACCTCAGACCTTCGGGTCCATAGTTATTAGCTAGATGGCTTCTTCTCTCTTTTTGGATCTCAATACAATGTTCTCCCCCTCTCTCATGGAGATCTATTCGATGTAATCTTCTTTTTGTGGTGTGTTTGTTGAGACCGATGAATTGTGGGTTTATGATCAAGTCTATCTATCAATAATTTTTGAATCTTCTTTGAATTCTTTTATGTATGATTGGTTATCTTTGCAAGTCTCTTCAAATTATCATTTTGGTTTAGCCTACTAGATTGGTTTTTCTTGCAATGGGAGAAGTGCTTAGCTTTGGGCACGATCTTGCGATGTCCTTTCCCAGTGACAGAAGGGGCAGCAAGGCATGTATTGCATCGTTGCCATCGAGGATAACAAGATGGGGTTTCTATCATATTGCATGAATTTATCCCTCTACATCATGTCATCTTGCTTAAGGCGTTACTCTGTTTTTAACTTAATACTCTAGATGCATGTTGGATAGCGGTCGATGAGTGGAGTAATAGTAGTAGATGCAGGCAGGAGTCGGTCTACTTGTCTCGGACGTGATGCCTATATACATGATCATACATAGATATTCTCATAACTATGCTCAATTCTGTCAATTGCTCAACAGTAATTTGTTCACCCACCGTAGAATACTTATGCTCTTGAGAGAAGCCACTAGTTAACCCTATGGCCCCCAGGTCTATTCTCATCATATCAATCTCCATCACTTTAATCTTGCTTTGTTTTTATTTTGCCTTTTACTTTTCACTTTGCATATCTATATCAAAAATACCAAAAATATTATCTATCATCTCTATCAGATCTCACTCTCGTAAGTGACCGTGAAGGGATTGACAACCCCTAATCGCGTTGGTTGCGAGGAGCTATCATTTTGTGCAGGTACGAGGGACTTGCATGTAGCCTCCTACTGGATTGATACCTTGGTTCTCAAAAACTGAGGGAAATACTTACGCTAATTTGCTACATCATCCTCTCCTCTTTGGGGAAAACCAACGCAATGCTCAAGAGGTAGCAAGCAGTAGCGCAAGCGAGAGCTAAAGTAGCAGCACCTCCTACTGATGTGGATGTCGCCGCCAAGGGAGCGACGCTGTGGAGGAAGTGGCCGGCGACGCCGCCGTGGATGGAGTCGCGTCGTGTCGGCTCGGGGCCGAGCGCTGGCAGCATCGTGAGATCGAATCAAGAAGAAAATGTGGCAATTAGTGTACAACCTCTTTGGTGGCGCCAATTAGGCCGCAGCTTCATCCGAGGAAATGGTGATGATGATGCTCTTCCGGTGGTGCAGGTGAAGATGGCGGTGTGGGAATGGAGGTGGCGCGGAAGACGAGGGGAACGTCACGGCAACTCCTTGGAGGTAGAGGACGGGGTGGTTGAACCGGCAGGACGATGAGATCGACGACGGATCCTCATCCGGTACGGTGGATGAGGGACGTCGAGGTGTTGCTGTGGACGACATCGTCGGGGAAGAGGCTCCGGCTGGGTAGCGGACAAAGCAGGGTGTGGGGTTTCGTCGCGGGTTTTCGCGGCCTCGGTGTACGAATGGGTGGGTGGATTGGATGGCAGTGGGGAACCATGTCTTAGAGACGCGCTTGTCCAAAATGTGGGGTAAGTTACGAAAGTACCCCCACCGATTTGAGGCGGTTCTTTCAGTTCAGGGGTACCACGGGCATTTCGCATGTCGGGATTTCACAGGAGGTGGGAGTATTCGCACATGTTGTAATTTCGGAATAGCAAGGCGCGGGTTGAGATGGAGGGAGTTGTCGGAGCACATCGAGACAAAGATATATCTTAAATATTTCGGGCTAACAAGGCGCGGGTTGAAATTTCCGGACAAGCCTAACGTGTACTGTACCAAATCAATGCGCACTACAAATGTCATTCAAAACTTTGAATTCATGTTATGTTCAATTAAAATATTTCGCTACGTGTATAATGCATGCAACCTACTACTCGAACGAACGTTTTAGTGCATTCCAAACGTATATACTACCGCTTCAATATGAACTAAATTTGAACGTTTCTCTATTTGAATAAGATCTATAGTAATGATTGTTGTGAAGTCAAAGCATTTGAATTCATTTCTCTGTTTTAATAAGATCTACAATCATCATTATTGTCAAGTTAAACCATCGTTTGTGTATTATCTTCACAGCACACCACATGATTAGTCTCGAGTTACATATGAACTATGTGTACTATCTGAACTCGAACTAGATTTTTTGAATCCACTTTATTTTGATTTCAAATCACATTACATTTCTAGCTCTAGCTAGATCTTCGTAATGTAAACCATGTCTCATATGTATAATCTTTTTATCACATTATGTATGGTGCCCCACCCCCTACGCCTACAAGTATTTAGATGTGAGTTGAAAACACCACACATTACCACAAATTCAAATAAAATGTGAGAATGTTCGATATATAGTAGTGTTTAGATTGTTCGATATTTAGTTGTAAGCTGCAAATGCCACACATTATCACAAATTCAAATAAAATTTGAGATTGTTTGATGTATAGTATGGTTTAGATTGTTCGGCATTTAGCCGTGAGTTGCAAACGCCATGCATTATCACATTATGGTATAACATGTGCACAGCACGTGTATCACCGCTATATTCATGCATGCAATTTTTAAAACACTATGATCTCCTATTCAAATATATGAATCTGCTTTCATATCAAATTATGATCTTTGTTAGTCTCTTACACCCACACAATCCTCTAACCTTTGTAGCTACCACTAACTTTCTCTCGTGCATGCACACGCCCTCCTCGTCCTCCCCCTCCCTCGGCATTCTATCCACTAGGCACATTCATTTTTTCTTTAGGTCGTTCTCCCAGAGTCTCCACAACTCCTTTCCGACACACACCGATCGATAAACCTCTCCAGCGATGTCTGCCTACAACATACACACACACCTTCAATCTCCTCCTTTATGTGTCCTTGCCTCGTGTCTCTCATACGGTCATACAAACATGTAAACTCTCGCCCCTATTTTCATCGATCTCACAACCGCACACTCCTCTCCCTATCTAGCTAGTAGTTGGGCCTCTCGCACCACCTCCTAGCTCCATTCTCTCTGTCTATCCATCTCGCTGGGCCTTATTTGCCTCTAACAAATGGACGTACACCGACCGATCTCTCGCTATACATATAGCTAGCTAGGTCCTTATAACTCGTTTTTACCCACACGTCAATCAATCTACCTCATTAGTTGTGTCTCTCCCTTCCCCCCACAAACAACAATTGATCTACCGATCTAGTTAGGTTTGCTTACCAAACACATGGTTCCCCTTCATCATCCATGGATGCGTCCTGGCAGATCTATCACGCACAGGCACACACAGAAACACATCCCCACTCTTATTGATAACATTGCAGTTCCACCCTAAGTTTGTCTAGTAGGCCTCTCCCACCATCTTCGAGAAGCAACTCCATCACCCATCTAGACCCTTACCCCTCTCCCTCCCTCTCTCTCTCCGTCCCATCATATTTCCCGTCCTTCAGTTATGTATGGATGTCGACCGATCTCCCTCAAGACATAGCTGGGTCTCTCCTTCTCAACACATATACGAGGCCTCTATAGTTAGGCCTCTGCCTACCCCTCCCCCCCCCACACACACCGATACATCGAGCGCTCTAGTCATGTCTCCCTGCCACACACAAACTTGACATGTGCCCTCTAACGTTCCGGTAGGCCAGTCGCCCTATATCTTTGACTTGCACACACACACAATTTCGATGGCTCTCTTCATTGATCTCACACCCACCCACTTGATCCTCTCTTCGACTCTATCGATAGCTATGACCCCTCCCTCTCTTCTCGTGGATTGCCCGACCCTCTATGTATGATATGGATAGGCCTCCATTTCACACACATTGCATGCAATATTTTGTTTGAGATGTCATCGACACATATTCCCACAAATAATTCATGAAATCAACCCCCACCCCAAAACAAAAAAAACTCACGAACGCGGTTTGTATCTCTCACACACACCCACGTAGGTGGGGGACGTGCACGAAGAGAAGAGGTGCATGCACAGCGCACGTGCTCCCGTCTCTTTCCCAACCACACCCGCGCGGGTACACGGTGGAGCTCATTTCTCTACGAAAAAGGCAGGCCACGTGGTAATTTGGCACGTGTACAGGTTGTCCACTTGGTGGAGGGAGGATCGTCTACCACGGGTGAACAAACAAATTGCGACTTGACGTGTTATGTTAAAAAAAGAGGCAAACCATGTGGGGCCTACCTTAGAGGCAAGGCTCTATACACTGGAGTACTTTTGATGTGTCCGTCAACTCATGAGCGAGGAGAAGCTTGCTTAGTATGCCGTCTCCCCCGCCCACGGGCGCGGTGGCTCGCAGGATGAGGTGAAGCTTGCTCCGCCTTACGCCCGCTCCCTCGCCCATGCGCGTGGTGGCTCGTAGGACGAGGAGAAAATTTTTACTACTCCCTCCGTTTACTCCTCGTCCCTACTACCTTGGTTATAGATATTATATCATATTGTTTGGAATATATATGTCCTTTAGTAGATTTCAATATGAACTACTAGTACATACTCCAAACACTGATGTATATATATACGCATTTTAGGGTGTAGATTCACTCATTTTGCTCCGTATGTAGCACTCTCCCTCGCCCCTCGACCCTCCCCCACGTGGTGGATGTGCAGCAATTCATTCGGTCTCATATAGCCAGAATGATATATACTGCACTACCATTATTGCTCGACTTCCCGAAGAGGCGAAGAGCCAATCGCAAGGTTAATATTTTGGAGATGCCAAGCGCAAGGTTATAGGAGAATGATTAGTAGGTGCCGCGTCATTTATAAATAAAGTTTTTTTCTTCAGTGGCACGTACTCAATATGATAGGTTCATATGGAGAGAAAAGGAAACCGCTCTACTATATACATAGTCAGGATGGGCCAGCCTACACGGTTGCTTGCTGGGGTTGCTCTTTTTACACTCTCTCGCACAAAACGACTGTGGCCACATCTCTAACATCCCGGCGGATCACGTCCGCTTGGGGAAGGGGTGGATGCTTAGTGTAGATGCAGTGGCCATCGCCGACGGCGAAAACCCACTGTCGGCACGTCCCCATCAGGGGTCCCCGCCGTTCTCTCTCACAAACCCGGTGAGGTTGCCTTCGTCCCTTGCGCACTACCGCGACGTGGGCAGTTGCCGCCTCCCGCCGCCCTCCTCAAGGTTAAGCTACGTCCCTTAGGTACAACTCCCTTTACAGCCGGCTTGCGCCACTGCTCCAGCTGCCCACATCACTCCCTGTGGATATTTCTCTACTTCTTTTCCCTGCACATACCTCTACTGGCTTCTACGTACTGTATTTGTGATGAGTTTATGTCTCAGTAATCTTATTCTAATCACGCTTCTTCAATTTCTTTTCCACAGGGATGCTCATCTCGATTTTGGTGAAACTGCACAAAATGATCCAATGGTCAAAAGGTTGCAAACTTCATTTATTAGGAAGCTCGAACGTTGCCAGCAAATTGAAGCCTGGTCAGGGTTCACGGTTCAAGGGCTAGGGACTACATGGATCATTTTTTTCTTTAGCTGCCTCTGTTCCAAAATAAGTGTCAACTTTAGTAGTAGTACAACTTTGTACTAAAGTTTGCACAAAGTTGAGACACTTATTTTGGAATGGAGGGAGTACATATTTGCTATGATCTATCAATCATTGAGATGCAATAGCATGCATGTTAGTCTCCTTTGTATTTGATGAAATGTTGCAACGGGCAACCTTGGACGCAAGATACATGTAACTGAAGCTGGAAGCTTCATAGCATTGTACAAATTTATCTCGCTGATAAATTACAGTACGTACTATACTAGTACTTCCTCCGTTCCTAAATATAAGTCTTTGTAGAGATTTCACCATGAACCACATGCGGATGTATGTAGATGCATTTAAGTGTAGATTCATTCATTTTGTTCCGTATGTAGTGGAATCTCAACAAATACTTATCTACTAGTAATAGCTAGCCCCCACTACTAGGAATTCTATATCCTCTCCTTGAGCCACATCATCAAAATTGAATTGATGTAGCCGTTAGATGAAGTAAATCAGTCCATAATAGCCGTCTGATCTAGACGTTGAGAGGCTCCGCACTAAGCCAAATGCAAGCATGCAGAAATACCGTGGCACATGCATGTGAGTGGGTTTTAAATCACATCAACATGTCTGCATGCAAGCATGCACCGGTAGCATGCATGTAAGTGAGCTTTTAAGTCCCATTAACATGTCAAAAAGAAAAATATAATCCCATTATGCAGTAGGAGTTGGCTGATCTTTTTTCCTTATGTGGGATGATCTAAATGATGATGGGAGTTTATTCAGTTTGGCTACCACATTTGTCATGCGGTTATAGAGTTTTTTTAGTTCTATGAAATCGATAATTTTGCCCAGAGAGATATACCGTTGTTCCCCGGCAACGCGCGAGGACTCATCTAGTAATATTTAGGAACGGAGGGAGTACTATGTAAAGAGTTAGGTGTCGCACGGTGATAGTGTGAGGTGGGCCATGTAATCACTGAGCCTGCGTGTTTTGACTGCTCTTGCACGCCTCCGCTGTAGGAATGGAGAAAATTGTAATCTAGTAGTTGTACCTCCTTTCGCCGAAAGCGTGGGACATCCAGCAGTCCTGCCACCTTAGTAATAAAGACCAATGAGCCGTCAAATCACATAGACCCAGTAGTAAGTTGGACGGACGAAGCAACCATCACTCTTGCGCCAGTGAGAGGTCGCGCCCGCTCTTCCCGGGCATGAATGCAGCACCGATTCTTTGGAGCGGCGCTGACCTTTTTGGGCGGGAAGCGCGCGCGGGCGATGGAGGGGCTTTGGGTGGGCCAGGCTTGTCAG
The DNA here is from genome assembly GCA_021605205.1 of Aegilops longissima. NCBI lineage: Eukaryota > Viridiplantae > Streptophyta > Magnoliopsida > Poales > Poaceae > Aegilops > Aegilops longissima. The sequence goes on from CM038678.1 coordinate 472,282,527, forward strand.
GAGCGGGCGTGGCAGCTGGCCGCATGTCCCTACCGGACACGCCCGGAAACGAGAGGATGCACCGACTCTCATGGCTAAAATCGTACACTACACAACATCTCTCTGTAGGAGTAGGTCGATCTGTCGCTCTCTCTAACACACACATGCTGTTAAACACACACACACACACACACACACACACACGCGCGCGCGCGCGCACACCTTGGTCCTGTTGCACCTTCTGACGTGACTTATTACACCTAGACGGAGGGAGTAGTAAGTATACGAGATACGGTGGCACACTGACTTAAGTCGAATACAAGTGCCCAAAATTTGTGTGCATGTTATAATAAGGATTCACTTAAAATAGTACGTGAGCGAACAGAGGGATCAATTGGACAGTGTTCCCGAGCAGTAGCAAGATGTGTGAGGTAAGATACACCGCTAGCGCTTTTAATTTTTCTTATTAATTTGTTTCTTTCACCCTCTGACTGGTGAGACCCAACGTACTACATGGAGAGAGGTAAGGTGACTAAGGCTGCATTATTTCTGCACCACTCTGGATAGTCTTACCACCAAAGCCACATGACACGATTATGATTGAAATCCCAATGACTCCCACACACACAAAAAAAATAACACGGCATGCTTGTCACACGAATGCAGGAATGTATAAAAGGTTATTTCCCTCTCGTTGAACATAACGGGAGGGTTGTGTAGCTGGTCAGCCTGTTCGCTCATCAAACTTGAGGTCTCGGGTTCGATAACTACACTTGAGCATAATTTGGCCGGGAGGATTCTTTGACTGGTCAAAATGTTTTCTAGGGTTTGCACACTTCACACTCTCTCTCCAGTATATATATACACGCTGGAGCCTCGGCGCTTGTAGTTGCTCTCTTCACACTCTCTCGCCCTCTCCCGCTGGAGCCTCAGCGCTTGTAGTTGCTCTCTTCACACTCTCTCGCCCTCTCCAGATCTAAACAAGATTTTGTTGGCCTCTCTCTCCCCTCACTGCTTCTCAAAGAGCCGGCAGGATCCGTCCGCCGGGAAGGAAAGGAGGCTTAACGTTGTCGCCGTCGGTGAGGGACTACCGACGCAGCTGTTCACTTTCCACCCAGCGGCGGCGCGGGAGGGCCTCCGACCCCTTCTTCTTCGTCGCCATCCCGTCGCCCACCGAACCACGCCCCATGAACCTTAAGGTATAATTTACTTACTCCACATGCATTGCTTTAGCTGCATGTATACCATGAATCAAGGACGTGGTTCAAAGAGGAAAGGAGTGGGGGGAAGTAGTGGGAAAAGTTGTATATAGCATGAATCTAGGACGTGGTTCAAAGAGGAAATGAAGGGGGAGAGTAGTATAGCATGAATCTAGGACATGGTTCAAAGAGGAAAGGAATGGGCGAAAGTAGTGGGGAAAGTTGTATCGCATAAATCTAGGACGTGGTTCAAAGAGGAAAGGAAGGGGCGAAAGTACTAGTTCAAAAAGGAAAGGAAGGGACAAGGCTGTAGAGTTTGAGCAGGACTAGATTTGCTGCGCTCACATAGGGAAAGGTGTCTAAAGATAACAAAACTGGGACCAACACAAATATGCTCCTTGGTTGTTTGTTCTTTGTTGCAACAGATGTGCATGACCACAAGTACATCGGTAGATGCACATGGTGCTGGTCGCCCACCGTCCGTTCAACTCATTAGCTGTTGTTAATCTAAGGCCATGTTTGGTTAAAAACTCCCTAGTCCCTACCTGCTTGGTTCCAGGGAATAAACATGGACTAGAGGTTATTAAATGACATGCTAAAGGACCATGTTACCCCTAGTAATGAACTAATAGAGAGAAGGTGCGATGCGTGGCAGGGGCAACTGTTGGAAAAAGTCCCAAAAAGACTCCCTCGGGGTCTTCTTTCTTTAGTCCCAAATGCCCACTTTTAGTCCCTAAAAGTCCCTCCTATTTGGTTTAGATGGGACTGACACGGAGTTTTTAGTCCCTACACCAAAATGTCCTCGTAAACAAACACCTCTAATAATGCCACTGGAAAATTGATGCAATGCCACGCTTAAAAGCAAATTACATGTTTAACGAATTTTATTGTTAATATAATCTCTATGTCAATATTAATCAATGCCACCGTTTGAGAAATGCTACTGTTTTGCTTTCTTTCCCATTTAGATAAGGTAGATGCTTCTTTTTGTTGGCTTCTGTGTCATCCACCGTTATTGACCACTAATTGTTTCCTTTGCACCTCTGTGTAAACAGGGTTATCTACTTCACCTTGTTGCCATTGTGACCTTTTGTTGAACTGCACAAAACACTTTTGTTTTAAGAGTGTTTTGTGCAGTTCAACCAAAATGTCACACCGACAACGTTGATTGATTGCTTGATCTTAGTGGAACTGCACAAGAGGAGATCTTACTTCCTATCCGTTAAGGCGAATTTGGTTCAGATCTTTTTCTTGTGAGTTGTTTGAATTCCGCATCATGAGAGGTCAGTACTAGCCTTCTTTCACATGATTATGCAGTGTGCTTTCATATGTTGTGCTACTTGTACGATAATGTTGCTTGATTTTAGTGAACTACACAAATGGAGACAAGACTTCCAATCTGTATGTGCATCGTAATATCCCATTGAGGTAAGATAAGGATATTTCACAACCGCTGGCCTATACTTGTGCTCCCTAATTGACATGCCAAATCTTACATTGAAGGCGAAGCTTGTCTGTTATTGAACCAAGTGATGAAGGGAAGAACAAGCGGAAGAAAAACAAAATCAACTCCAGTCTGTAATGAAGTTAATCGAACTGTGATGACACAAGTAATGATATAGTTTTGCATCTTAATTTATTGCTATGGCTAGAATGAGCAATTGTTTTGCCACTGATTCGATGCCACTCTTAATGTAATATGTAATTATCTCTACTTCTGCAAACAAGGATCTTCTTTGAAGATACCATATATTTTAGTGGAACTGCATAAGAAGATGTTGGAAACATTAATCTAATCGAGGATTATATAGTAAGCATGGCCACCAACGTAGATAGCAACAGATGGTTCCGGAGAAGTGCTTCATCTGTATGCTCTACACAATAAGCCTCCTGACAAAGTTTGGTACTCGCCCACTGATTTCATCCATATGATTGAGCTTTGTCATCTCTATTGGTGTTGTGCTACTGTTTAGATACTGTCATGAAAAAGTGGTATTGTCCTTGAGAAGTGCTTCATCTGTGTTGTTTTAAATATTTCATTTCCTTTTTTTCGAGCAAACAGGGATGCTAGCATTTAGTAGTCCTCTTGTCTTTGCACAACAGGATCATCTTCCTCTAAAGAAGAATATGGAGTACGTGAAGTGACTAGTTCCGATTATGCCAGGATGAAGAAGCCTTGTCTATCTTCTCATCAGAAGGAGCAGTTGAAGGATGGTTACATTACTCCCCACAAGACCAAACTAACTTTAGCTCAGAAGGACTAACAAATCTCCATTTTTTTGCTGTGATCTTGTGATTACAATGTTGTTCTAGGATTCTTTCGGTGAGTTCCATTTTTCTAAAAGTGTGCTCTACATGGACCATGTATGTGCCTGTTGAAACTGTCAATTCATAGTACAGTTTGCTTTATACTAATCACTTTTTTGTATTTGTGCAAATAGGGGTGCTCAGCTTTATTTCAATGGGAACTGCAGAAAATGTTCATGAATACATCGAATCATTCATTTCCACCACAAGAAAGGAGGTGCCAATAAGTTCAAGGAGTTGCAACATATAAGGGCGAAATCATACAAGCTACGTGCGAATTTGGTTGATTTTGGTGGAACTGCACAAAAAGAACAGCCGGTTTATTTAGCATGAGGTGCCATGTCAATGTCCGAACCGATGGCAAACCCTGCCCATTCCACAATCGTAGGCATTTGATATTTTGGAATGGGACAACCTTGTCAAATTTTGCTCATTGCTTTTAGCAAGACATGCGTTTGATATTTTCGAATGGGACGCCTTTCTTTGTCGGCAGCGTCGATCAATTTTTCTTTATTCTTTAGTTGTGAAGTAAATATTGCCTCGACATGTGAGTCGCTGAGATGCATAATCATCGATTGTTTTGAATGTTCTCTATGAATTGCCGTGCATGTGTGTTTGATTGCAATGTCTGTAAACGCTAAAAGCTGCTCAAACTCTTTGTACTCCTTCATTTCCTTTTACTTCGCACATTGTGAAAGTGCATACTTTTTTGTATAAGATTGGTCAAAGTAGAGATATTTTGACTGCAGACAAAACTTGTATGCAGACTAGAAAGGACCAGAGGGTGTACATGTGAAACTACTGCAAACGAGGTGATCACCCTGGGAATAATGCTAGTACGTATGATTTTGCATGTTAATCCAATGCCAGTGATACAGGAATTCGAACTAATCGAAATAAATTCATTCATAGACGGTCGGATTTCATATAAACATGCCGGATTTCATTACATTTCATACATTCTTCAACTAAAAAGGGGTGCGCTGGAGGTATAATTAATTAACTGAAGCTACCCACATGTGTCCCGCTGAGCCGAATAGAAGCTTCACTGACTTAACTGCAGGTGCAGTTGCATAACTAACATGTGGCCTGTTGGGCCCATGTGTCACCACCAACGCACCGATTAAGTAGTAGAAGCAGCGTTCTTCTCCGGCGCAGCTCTCCGACTCACGTCGCCGCCAAGAAGCTAACCGGCCGTCAATGGTCAACCCGCCTAGCTTGGCTTCAACCGAAGGGTAGCAGCGGTGGCCTTACTTGGACCCGAGCGGCGGCGACCTACCGTGTTCCACTCTTCCTTGTTTTCTATGTGGCGCGGCCTCGTTGGTAGCAGGGCGGGACCTCGGCGGAGCCGGCGATGTCCTCTGTCTCGTTGCCAGCGGGCGGCGCCTCAGCGGAGCGGTGGAAATCCTCCCCCACGTTGCCGGCAGGGTGGGGCCTCGGCTGAGCCGGCGATGTCCTCTGCCTCGTTGTTGGCGGGGCGGGAACTCGGCGGAGCCGGCGGTGTCCTCTGCCTCGTTGTTGGCGCCGTGGGGCCTCGGCGGAGCAGGGCCTCATCGACGCCAGCGGAGCGGGGACTCGTCGGAGCCGGCATTGTCATCTGCCTCGTCCTCGGTCTCGCCAAACAGCGCCTCGCCCGCTTCATCGCCCTCTTTGCTAGCCTCTTTGTAGGCGGCCGCATCCTCCACCACCCGCATGCGGTACCTCCAGCGCTCGAGGTGGCCCTTGCGGGTGGAGCGGTACGAGTCGAGCAGCGCCTCCTGCTCCACCCGCTCCGTGGCGATCTGCTCCTCCGCATGTAGGTGCTCCTGGAGGAGATGGTGGTTGTAGGCGGCGTCGGCCTGCGCCTCCCGGAACTGCTCCTCACGCATCTGCCTCACCCTGTCCATATATTGGGCATGGGACTCGCCGATGGTCATGGTGCAATGCACCAGTGAGCATGGCGCGGAGGAGGGGGTTGGCGCCGGATCATCGACTACCATGTTCTCCATCGGGACGTCGTCGTCCTCCGGCTGCCTGCCGGCCAGCCGGTCGGCAGCAATGGCTGCCATCTCCTTGTGGTCCGTCGTCCGCCCGTCCCGAAGAGCGCTGGAGCACGAGGAAGTCATGATGGGCAGTAGTGGTGTGGACAGGAGAAAGGGAACGGATGCGGATGACAGCGGCTATGGTCGGCGCATCAGTTTATATAGCAATGGTGGGCGGGCGAAGGGACGGACGTGTGGCGCCGGAGTAGCCGCCTCGGCAACCGCATATCATTAATGTGGGCGGCAGATGGACGGACGGACGGCACTTGTGTCGTTTGAAGGCGGAGCAATCGCCTTTGCCTTGAGGAAGCGGAAGGCGACGGCGACTGCTTTAGGCGAAAAGATGCAGCGGCGAGGAGATGACTTTACTTGGAGAGGATGACAATGGGGACCCACCAGGTCCATAGCCTCACGTACGCAAGTGCCTCCTTATTATATATATATAACTATAATTTATTTTGCTTCCTCCTGGTTTCCTGACATCACGGTCCCACACCATTGTCAACCTATGTAGTAGTCAATAAACGAGAGAATTGCACAAGAAGCGGCCGACAGCTGGGACCAAGCAGCTCGAGCAGTATTTGTGAGGTGTGAGCACTGCAGAGTTTTTTGATATTTAGCCCAGATATCAACTTTTCTCCTCTGAACAACAATGAAAACATTGCTGCAGGTATTAACTGGGCGGGTTGTGGCCCGTCTAGCCCAGGCCAGATATCCAGCCCAGATATTAATTTTTTTTCAAGCTGAAAATGGCTAGCCCAGCTATACTTTTTTTTAGGAATACCAGGCAAGGTCAAGTTGTTATTCTCCGCCCGCTAGGCTGCAAATCTTTCCTAGGAGGGATGCATTAGGCTTAACAAGAAAATGGGACTTAAGAAATAATAAATGGGATGTAATTATAAAAACTGGGCAGTAACTATAAAAAATGCACCAAACACGTGATTACTTTATAAAATATTATTTTTGGATATTGAAAATTTTAATTTCATTAATTGTTGCGAGCGCAATGTTTCGTTGGATTTTTACGTAATATAAATTTTTATTGAAATTGTATTTAATCTGACTAGAAATTTTGGGATAAAAATATGTCGGATCCCATCAAAATGTGGGAAATTTTATTGAATTCTGTTTTGAACGGTTGGTTGAAATGGGCTGTACTTTTAACAAACTATAAATGGGCTGTAGTAAATTCCATTAGAATTCAAAAATGGGCTACACATTCTTACAAATCTCAAATGGGCTATAAGTTCTCTGCCACGCACTTCTGGCCTTACTAAGTTGACGCGTCCCCTAAAAAAACAGAGTTGGCGCGTATGCAAGGCTTTGTCAACTTATAGTCAACACACGGTTCTACACTACAAGAAATATGTCAACTAGTGACCTTCTGTCCGTGACCCTGGAAGAATTGGTCATAGATCTATGACCATTTCAGACCAATTGGTCAAAAGCTGTTCGGGGGGCTCCAAACTCTAAACTATAACGACCATTTTGGTCAGAAAGGTCGTAATTTCCTTACACGAAATGGTCATAAAGCAGATAGCACTTGTCCGCTACCTTATTTGTAGCTGATCACGACCAATATAGATGGTCATAACCTTGTAAATTGTGGTGGGTTGCTATGACTAGGCGCCACCACATCAGTCTTGCCTATGTGTCATGTCCATGTGGTAGTTTTTGCCCCAGGTTGTGAAGCAACCTATATTTCTGTCATTCCAAAAATTCCCAAAAAATCTCATAAATTATTTGGGTCATATCTTCATCAAATATGGAAAAAAACTTCCTTGCCTAGTTCAAAATTAATTCAACAATATTCATTTTCCTATTCTGTTCAGAACAACACTTTGTGAAGGAAGTACCACTTTGGCATGTCCAAATAGTATCCATTTTCTACGGTGCTTTCCTATGCCCAAATGACCATCCTCCACCAAATTCCAGGTCAATACATTCATTATTTTGAGCCCAGCTTCAACATTCGTATTTATGTCCAGTGTGGTACTTTGCAAAGCAAGTGCCACCTAGGATCCTCCTTTTGAGCTAAAAATTTGCGAAGACGGTCTTCTTAGTAACTGATCATCCTCAGCCAAAACTCACGTCCATTAGCCATGTACATTTCCCATACCGCTAATCAAACACTTGGCTGCTAATTCATGTTTGAGCATCGATCGTTCTCCTCGTGAGAATCTTATGTTGTAATTTTATTCCTAGCACCTACCTGGGGAGTGCCCAACCCACTAGACATGCCTAGGCCGCCCAGAACACATGGCAACGCCACGGTCACGCTGGTGACCACGTGGCATGGCATCTTGATTCTGGCAGCTCTAGAGTTGGGGCCTCGGCCACCGCCCAAACCTCGACTTATCGCCACCAAACCATGTATTTATGATTAAATAGGTACTTATTTAACTAGAAATGATTTTTGGAAAAATAAATAGCAAACTATGAGGCAACTGCAGTTCAAATTTGACCCGCTTCCACCTGAATCGGCGGAAATTTGTCTTTTTCACGAGAGGTGGATCAAAACTTTTTACACCCAACCATTTTGTCAATTGTGTATTAAATATGTCCTAGTATTTTAGAAAATTGATTTGGTCCAATTTTGCAACAATTATTTGGGAGGTCCTTCACAAAAAAACCTCCTGTTGGGCACTCGAAAAATGGAAAATGGTTTTTTCGTCCAAAGAAAATGAAAACTTCCTTAGGAAACATTGTTTGCCATTCCAATATGCACCCTTGTGCACAATATGAGATCATTTGAACAAACTATGCCATGAATGTGGCCATAAGATTGATCAGTTGGCTTGAAAGCCATTGATCTCCACACGTGATAGCTCGTTTCTGAGAATACTTTTTCAAAATAATTGTCATATTACAAGTTTATTATTTTTCCTGGGAATTTGGCCACATATAATGACACATTGCAAAGGATTTCCATTTTTTGATTTTTTTTTTGAATTTTTTATGCCCGTTTCAGAATGCGGTCAAAACGGCGGGAATAACCGTTCCTAGCTAGTGGTTGAATCTTGGAATTTTTTTGGTGTTTCTCTGATTAAATAGATACTTATGTACCTATAAATGAGTTTTGCAAAAAATATAGAGCAAACTATGAGGCAGCCGCAGTTCAAATTTGACCCGCTTCCAACTCAATCGGTGGAAATTTGTCTTTTTCACGAGATGTGGATCGAAACTTGTGGCACCCGACCATTTGGTCAATTGTGCATTAAATATGGCCTAGTATTTTAGAAATTTGATTTGGTCCAATTTTGCAACAATTATTTGGTAGGTCCTTCATAAAAAAATCATTTTGGGCACTCAGAAAATGATTAAAAATAGTTGGAAAGATAAAAATGCATGCAAATTGGCGATCATCCAGAAAATGTGGTCTAACTTGAGAGAAAATTTTAGTTGTGCCGTTTTGCAAAATATTTTTGATAGCTGCTTCACAAAACACCCATTGTTTTAGTACTTAGAGACTATTTTAAACCATAAATTTTCTGAGCCAATCAGGGCTCATCCCACGGATCGCCCCCCTTAGCCGATCTAAACCGTCTGTTCTAGCCGATCTGACCGTCCACCTCTCAGCAGCCTAATCCAAACCCTAGCAGCCCGTGCCTGCCTCTCTCAGTCTCTCTCCCCCTGTCTGCTGCCTCTCTCTTTCCCCTTCTCCCAGATCCAGATCCAACCCAAGCGCCCTGTCCTCCGCCGCCGCCCCGTCCCCTGCCGCAGCCACGACATCACGGTCGTGCGCCACCCACCTCCGCTCGCTCGCGCTGCTCCCCAACGGAGCCTCTTCTCCTTGCTGTTCGTTGCTCGCAGTCTCATCCAGTCCCCCTCGCCGCACAATGGCCACCGCACCGGTGGCGTGCCCCTTCCCCATGCTCCCCTCGCCCTCCTCCTCCCTCAGCACGTCCACGCGCCGTCTTCACGTCCGCGCGGGCCCGCCTCCAGCAGCGGCCGCCTCGCCGTGCGAGCAGCAGAGCGCCAGAGGAGCAGCGGGCGCCGGGGAGAGGAGGCGGCGGCGGGAGGAGGAGAAGGCCGAGGCCGATGCGGAGGATCTCGAGCGGCAGAGGAAGGAGGAGGTGAACCGCAAGATCGCCTCCCAGAAGGCGCTCTCCATCATCCTCCGGCGCGAGGCCACCAAGGTCGTCCTCGACAAGCGCGAGCCCGGCAAGGGCACCTGCCACCTCCTTCCCCGCACCGTCCTCGAGGCCCTCCACGACTGCGTCGTCGTGCTTCGCTAGGAGTCCGCCCTCAAGGTACCTCCCTCCGCCCCCTCCCTGCTTCCCGCCTCATAGCTCATTGATGCCCAGGCCTTTGTCTAACCATGACGTGCCCATTGACACCCAGGTGTTCGAGCTAATGCGGGACCAGGTGTTCCGAAGTGTGCATCCTCTGCGCCCCTCGCCCAGATCTGCTTGCTGCGTGTGCATCCAAGTGTGGAATTCCTCTGTTTTTTCACTGTATATCCTCAATTTCTATTACAATGTAAAGTAGGATTCCTCTTTTTTCTTTGCGGTGGCAGGTGAAGAAGGAGGAGGAGGAGTTCAGCACCGGGCCCCTGTCCCTGCTCCTGATGAGCGTCAAGAACAATACTCACGTGGGTGGTCCTCTTGTTTCTGTCGAGATCCCAACTTCTTACCTGTAGTGAAACCGGAATCGGAGATATACTATGGCCTGAAATTTGGATTTTACTGTCTACCTGCATGTGTTTCCGTGTCTATGTTTGAATTGAACAACAGGTGGTGTTCTAGCTGTGCGACACACTTGCTAAAAATCCAATCGACTTAGTTGCTTGTGATCAATCCTTCTGTGCAGGAGAAAGCGGTTTTTGTCAATTGTTTTTGCTAATAGTGCTGCCCTCATAGTGCTGTGAAGTTAAATTGGCCTCGTGTGTAATTTGTGAGTAATCAGCATAGTTGCTGCATGGCATTTGTCCTAGTGTTAGTGCTGCATATAATAGGTCCTTTTATTAATTGAAAGAAATGCAGCTCTGTAATCTGAAAGTTCATTGCATTTAATTTGGGTGAATCATATTTTTGTAACCTGACACTTAGCACAGCTCTTTGCATTTTGTTGCAAATGAACCGTATCCTAAATTCAGGATGACCTCCAGGTAATATGTTAACTCATATTGCCACCTAGGAAAAGATCAGAATTAAAATCCAACAGATATATTGGAGATGGAGACCAACTCTGACTAACCTTTCTTTTGTTATAATTATTGAGAATCACCTACGGAGATAAGAATTTGCACGTGGCATCTTCTAAAATAACCTGCACATTGCACCATAACTACTATAATTTAGTATATATACAATAATATATAGGATTCATCTACAGCAATAACAATTTTCACACAACATTCTGTAGATACAAATCTTCAAACAACATTTGCTATGTTACTCTAGAGTAAAAGATGGCACTGTATCCTAAATTCAGTTTGTTTATCACCCCTTCCAAGTATATGCTGTTACCTACTTAGCTCTAAAATAGAAACATCCCCCGTTTCAACTATTTTATTCTAGGAACCTCCCTTCTGAATCAAGTAGATTGCCTGTTACTATGGCAATGAATTTTATCTATGTGAAATTAGAATTTAAGTGCCATCATTCATCTCTTGGTATCTTGTTGTCTATGATAACTATTCATTGTTGAGTGCCATATATATACTCTAGTTGTCATGCAGTGCTTGTTGTTCCATATTTTGTTGATGCACCGATAGCTGTTCAGAACTGTAGTAGTGTACTTAGTTTTTTGAATGATTTGGTGTGCATGGAACACTGATTTTTCTTCAAGTCATGATTTTTCTCAACTGGTGCATGTATATATATTTGGGTTCTAGTCAATTAGAGAATTCCTGCGATACCATGTCTGTACTATGTGCCAGTGTAGCTGTACTGATGCTTTGGGTTTAATCCGTGCAGCAGAGGACAAGGGCTTCATGGCCAATCAAGGCACATGGTGCTCGCAAGCGATGAAAGGAGGTTGTTCGACATAGGCACGGAGGAGGAGGATGGGCACGGACGGAGGAGGACAGAGCACCTCTCTTCTTCCAGGTTCTTCTCCTTACCTTCACTTCTTGTATGTGCATGTGCTGCAGCTCACCAATGGTCTTGTTTGTCCTGCAGGTTAGTGAGCAGCATCAAGAGGAGGAGCTCAAGCACGACCACCAAGAGGCACCACCGCAGCAGCACGTAGCACGTCCATCTCCACCTCCCTCTCCCTCTGCTCCCAAACCTTTTTATTAGAATATATTGAGTACATTCTGTCAACTTGTGTGTCAGTAAGAACAAAAACTAATTATCTAAGGTCCTGTTATTATTACCTATATATGACATTGCTACTGGATTGCCTAGTGCCCCTGTTCATGGTGGGCTAAACTTGTATTTGCTCCTGCTGCTGCGTTTTGATGATCATGAGTGTGATGCATTTTGATGATCTCCTTGTACCAGATGAGTCCGTCGATGAAGTGGCAGCGTCTCCTCTAGAGGGTGACGGTGGTGGCGGCGCCTGTGTGCGGCTTCGACAACAACCTCCTCTTGGTGAGTCCTTCTCCTACCTCTAGCTCCATCTCTGAGCTGCTGGAATACCATGCTCTGTTTCATGGCCGTGGCTTATTTAGTCTGTGCTTGCTATGCCTTGTGTATTGGAGCCTAATTAGCTTCTATTAGGGGATAATCTACTGGTTATACCAAGATTTTACATGAAATTTTTTTCTGCTAAGGTTGTTTGCAATGGTTATACATATGTTACACAATTTTTGCTGCTGGCTAATGAGCTTTAGAGATGGTAACATGGTGCTGCACTCTCAGGATCATCTTATGACACACAATCAATTTTTTGTGTGCTCAAATTTTTAATTTTAGTGATAAGGAAATATCCCACCTAGTTTGCTGGCTCTCTCACTTGAGTTGGTTTAATAGTAGTGGCCTCCTGACTTGTACTTAGTTGGGTAGGTGCTGGCTGGGAGCAAAATTTTATATGCATGGATAATGGACTTGCACTAAATGGACATAAATAAAGGAGTTGAGTATTAAGTGAACTTGTTCTAACTGGAAACAATTTCTGTATGGTGTACATAAATATCGAGTTGATAGCTGATATGTAGGAAATATAGCTGCGCGTAACTTCTTTACTTGGTTCCTCTTTTACAGGAGCTCCAGGCCTAAGAAAGTTGGAAGTGCGAAGACGTAAAGAAAAGCGCGAAGCCGTGAAGTGCTACTCAGCAAAGAGTTGTCTGTTCTATTTGACTGTAATATTGTAATAGCTGGTATACCTAGGTTGTAATAGTCTACAGAAATTGTAGTACACTAATCTAGTGTCATTTAACGAGTTTCACATGTTCTCTTGTTTGGAATATTTGATTATGAATGTGATTTGATTGTGTGTGAGATGGGAACCTGACCAGTGCAACCCACTTATGAAATAATATGACTAGTTCGTAACTTTTTTATGTGTGGGATCAATGTATGAGATTAACATGACTAGTGGGAACAGCTCCAAAATATATTTTCCAAAAATATATAATCAATAGACTGTAAAAGGCTGAAATGTTGGGCTTGGCCCATGTAGCCCAACAGAATTTGTAGGAATAATAATAATAATAAAAGGCTGAATTGTTGGGCTAGGCCCATGTAGAAAACCGAATTGGACCGGGCTGAATCTTGTGCCACATCAGCTTGCCACGCTGGATGCCTACGTGGCCTGGGGAGGTTGCTAGTGACCAAAAATTTAGTCGTGGAACCAACAACCTTTTACAGAAGGTCAATATATATAGTTTACGACCACCAGCTTTTAACCTTCTGGTTTTGGTCACAGAAAGGTCGCAAATGAAAAACTATGACCTTTCAGAGACCAATAGTGAGGGTCACAAGTTGACATATTTCTTGTAGTGCTAGCAGCAGTGGCTCCAACGGATGCCGTGCTTCTTCTTCAATCTCTGATATTCTAGCTTCACCCGCCCAAAAAATTATTCCTCCCCGACATCCGGGCGCACCGTTCAAAGTGACTGTGGGCCTACTAAGTTGGCGTACCAAGGGCTTTGTCAACTTAGTCAATATAAACGATTCTAGCTGCGGTGACCGTCGATGTCCATCCAACGGCCGTCGTGCTTCTTCAACCTCTGGTCTTCTTGCTCCGGCCGCCCAAAGCAGCGTCGGTCGTGCCGCTTTGCTCCTGCCTCCGTGGCGGCTGTCTTGCCGCAGAGGCCTCACCGCCCCTACTACTCCCACCGCTGGCCGTGCCATCCCTCCACTCACCCACACCCCATGTTATTCTCAAGGCGACGGCAGCGCAGCCGAACCAGTGAACCCTCGTACTCCTCTCCGCGTGTGCATCCACTGTCGCGTCTTCCCCGGCTCCGCGTCGTCCCCTTCCTAGGCCTCACCGTCGTCCACCGCCCCGGTGCTCTCGGCACGGCGTGGTCAACATGGTCAAGGAACGACTTCCATCGGACATGGACTGTACATGGAGAGGCTGACAGCTGGGTCCACAGCAGCCGCAAGGAAGTGCTTCCTTATTACGCGCAAAATAATTATTCCTCCACCTGACAGCGAGGACCCACCAGATGGGCCACCGTATTTCGCGAAAAAAATGATTCACCCCCTGACTGCTGGGACCCACGAGCTACATCTTCGCACGCAAGGAAGTGCGTCCAAAAAAAAACGATTCGCCCCCCTGACTGCTGGGACCCACCAGCTACATCTTCGCACGCAAGGAAGTGCGTCCGTGTCAGGACCCCGATTCCAAGCCACATCGATCTAGCCGGTAACACCTCATATCACTTTGCGGCCTCACGCACGGTATTCCCACGGGTGTCGCCTTACCATGGCTCGGGACCGTTTGCGCCTTTTGGCTCACGTATATGATAGTGTCGCTAGCATCCATATGACAGAGAACCCGGGCCGACATGGCTAGTCGTGAACCCAAAGCGGCACTAACCCATGGGGACACGCATACATGAATCACATCGAGCATGTCGGTCAGCAGCGTGTGAATCCGGGATGTAGCACTGGGCTAACAGGACTCCGGGAACCCATGCTGTAGGGGTGTACTTCTTCACACACGCTCTCGCCACTTACCACCATGTACACGTCGTGTATCTCGGCAACCTTCAAGCGGAAGCCTGGCGAGGGAGTCGGCCACGACCTGACTAACCACACAAGTCTCTAGTCCAGGTTTATCGCCTATTCGGGTTCCATCCGTGAGGAGATCCGGCCGGGGTGTCGCTCACGGCCCCAAACTATGTCTGCAGGATTCCCGAGACACCAAACGGGCGCTTGGTACACCGGGCCACGGTGTATCTACCGCATCATAGCCCACCCCTAGGGTCAGCGCTACGCACGGCCTCCAACACATATCCTACAAACACCAGAAACTAGTTGCAACTCCTGGACAGAGATCAAGTTGATTAATAAGTCGAGAGAGCTTGGAGTGCCCGGAGCCCAATGTGTGGTAGTAACTGTTTCATGGATCACAAACACAGAACTCAGTTCCTGAGGACGGCTGCAATGAGACAACCCACCATGTACTCCTACATGGCCTCTCACCGCTACCTTTACCAAATCGTATTCCCACACTTAGCTCTCAATAGTAGGACATGTTCACACACCTCTGATTCATCCTCGATGAATCAGACCTGACTCAACTCTAAGCAGTAGCATGCATGACAAACAAGCATGAATGAGTAGGCACAACAGGGCTCAAACAACTCCTACTCATGCTAGTGGGTTTCATCTATTTACTGTGGAATGACAAGTCATGCAAAGGATAAAGGGGTTCAGCTACCGCAGCTAGTAACAGATGAATCGTTGTTGTCCTAATGCAGTAAAAGAGAGCAGGTGCGAGAGAGTGGGATTGTATCGGAATGAACAAGGGGTTTTTGCTTGCCTGGCACTTCTGAAGATAGCATTGAGTCTTCATCAGTGTCAACGATCACAACGTCGGTACAACGTCTACCGAGGGTGAACAAATACCGGCAACAGAGAAGGAAACACAATCAATGCAATGCACAATATGATGCATGCTCATGACATGGCAATATGAGTGTGTTGGCCCAATGCAACTACAACCAGATGGATTTGGGTCATATTGAACCAAAGGTTCAACCACAAATTCAAATTATGAATTCAAATAGTGCCTTATCATGTTTTTCACTAAACAACAAGGTTAAGTTGTTTAAACATGCATGAAACCAGTGCAGATGGATATATTGGATTTTTCTGATCATTTTTCATATATAACTTATTTGATTTGGAGCTACAGTTGAATTACTATGATTTTTAGAAGTTTAGGCAATTTTCTGGATTTTCCTATAAAAGAATAAATCCAGAAAATGATTTACTACGTCAGCATGACATCACTGTGATGTCAGCAGTCAACTGACCTGGTCCAGGTCAAACCTGACATGTGGGGGCCACACGTCAGTGACACAGGGCTGTTTAGGTCGCTGACATGTGGGACCAGTCAACGCTGACTTGGCCAAAGTCAAATTGACACGTGGGGTCCGCAAGATTAGTACTAATTTTAACAGGAATAAAGCTAACCTAAACGGGCACAGGGGCCCACATGGCAGTGGCTCTGGGGAGGGGGTTAGCGGGGTCATTAGTGCTAACTAAACCGGGATTAGGCCGACGGCTCGTCGCCGGCGAGGTCAGTGGCGGTGGAGCGCGTCGGGTTTCACCCTCCGGCGACCAAACGGGCGGCGGTTTGGCTTGGCGTGATGCTGGTGCTCGTCCGCATGCAACGGAGCCACCAGCTCGCATCGGAGATGACCAGAACAACGGCGGCGAAGGGAAGTGCGGTGGCCGGAGTTCGGACAACAACGGTGTGGGCGGTACGGGGCACGGGAGGAGCCGTGGACGGTCGTGTTCGACTCGTGGGAGTGCGGTGAGTGCAACAGTGAGCTCGAACGCGAGCTTGCGCGGCCGTAGCTACGATGGCAACATGGCCGGCGGCGGGGAGCTTCGGCTCCGGTGAGAACGAGGGCTACAAGGCGCAATCGAGGCGGGGAAGAGAGGGGTTCGAAGCGGTAGCTCACATAGAGTTGAACGGAGGCCTCGGCGAGTTCGGGGAGGGGCTGGTGGCGACGAGAGGTCGCCGGCGATCTCGGTGGCCGAACGAAGAGGGCGGTGGCGGTGGCCGTGTTGCAGCGCGTCCGGGGCCTCATGGCTCGTCGAGGAGGTAGAGGACGAAGTGGCGGAGCTTCTGGGTGCGTCAGTGAGGCGTGGGGTGGCCGGTGGCCGCGGGAACGGCGAGTGGCGCGACGGCCAGGTTCAAGGCGGCACTGGCGTGAGAGAGATAGAGGAGGGTTGGGGTCAGGGAGAGAGGAGAGGTGCAGGGGCGAGGGGAGTCGTGGCACTCGGGCACAGCTCGTGGCGCCGGAAGCAGGAGGTTGCTCGGGCGCGTGTGCGCGTGTGGCGAGCACGCGCTCTGCCTACTGGCTCGGGGAGGAAGACGACAGGGGAGAGGGCTAGGTGGGCTGGGCCGGCTACTTGGGCCGCCAGGTGGACTGGCCAGGTGGGCTGCCTAGGTGAGTGCCAGGTAAAACTCTCTCTCTGTTAAAATTTGTTTCTATTTTCTATTGTTTGCCTCTGTTTTGATTTAGTTTAACACCAAATCATTTTTATATAATTCTGAAAATATTTTTGGGCACTTTTGAAATTATTCCCAACAGCCCTCAACTAGTTTCAGAATTATTAGAGCATTTAAAATATATATAGGATTTAAATGCCCCAATTCAAATACAATATGAGTTAATTCAATAATCCAAATGTCATGGAAAATGTGCAACATCTCTGGTTACTGTTTCCAGCATTTTCCAAAAATGGTGAACATTTTTTAAGGCCATTTGGGTTCATTGAAAAATAATTTTAGTTGAACCTATTTGAATTGATTTAGTGCTAGGGCTTGGATCAAACCCCATTTCAAGTTTCATGAAATTTAAACATGATGCATGGATGCAATGCCACTAGTTACAAGCAAACTCTAGGGCTGTGACAACTCATCCCCACTAAACAAGAATATCGACCCGAGATTCAAGACGTGAGGTAAGAAGACAGAGGGAACACAAAGCTAACACGATCTTCACGATTCAAGTTGCACTTCATATGAACGTTGATTCGATCACCATCTTTGTCTCGATGTCTTGCTCTGAGAACTCCAACCAACATGACAATGAGAGGAAAGGGAAAACTCTAGTAGGATCGATCTTCTTGGAGATCGAACAACTCAGGATCAACTCATGGAGTGAGACATTGAAAACATCTCTCGAGCTGAGACACGAAGCATACATCCAGAGGGATGGAGTGAAACAGATGACGAAGATTCACTAGGTAGGCAACAATTCCACACTTAAGAAGGTGGTGAACGGTTGTCAACGTCACGAGGAGTTGAGTTGCCATGATACCATAACGAGACATCTTAAGGAATATGACTCGCAGAAAAATTCCCTTAAGTGGCAAAAAGAATTACTTTTGATTCAGAGATCATTGAAACTCTTATACCAACCTAAGGCAAATTCACAAATGATCATTTGAAGGAGTACGACGGAATGGCATACCCGGACTAGAATGGACGATGTGGACTACCTTGTTGAAGACAACGCAATGGGTGATTTTTCCTTATCACCGGAAATGGATGGGACTCATGACAAGTCCACTACTAAAGATGATCTTGGACAGCAACTGCTGAGAGGGGCAGCCCATGGGAAATTGGCACAATGGCGGTGCAAGCTGGGAACAAGACGCAACTGTTGGGAATGTTCCAACCATCATATCTGCCTGAGATTCAGATCCAATTGGTGATGGGATACTTTAGACTCGGCATGTCTGAAAGAAAGTTTGCAACACGATTCGACGAGATGGCGTTGCGAGATTCTTGAGGAATGAACTGAGATAGCAAGTTCCAAAACATGAGCTGGTTCTGCTAAACACATGTGAACACGTTGTCCCAGACAAACATGACCACATAGTAGTCTTATGATAAAACACTACCGAGTTCTGATTAGGAAGCATCATTGCGGATATCGAAGTCCTTACATAAGTACGGATTAGCTCTTAGGAAGGAACTTCTTCTCCTTGAACAAATCAATCAGTGGCTTGTCGTGCTAGGAAATTCATATGGAATGAAGATGATCAGTCTATCAGACCATAGAATACTTGGCACATGCATGACTGACTTGGAATGGTACCAGAGGAAACAAAAACAACCTTTCTCGAACTCATGGCGGCAACTTGCATCAAATGCACATGAATTCGAGGAAGTCACTTCTTCCATCCAAGCATAAGCTTCATGAACGGAACACGAAGGCATTGCTTACAAAAGTTTCCAACACTAACTTGATGTTCAACATGAATCATGGAGGAGACAAGATGCTGCTGATGGGCTCAACATCAACTCATCAGGATTTCCATATCACTGGACTTCCACCATCATGTGAACAAGGTGATAGCATTGGTCAGACCCAAAGAGTATAACGTTGTATGCTCGAGGAATCAACCACGAGTAAGACAACATTACGAATATCGTTGGTTCTGATTTGACTTGACAATAGCCCATACTCAAGTCAAAGTTTTGACAAGGCAATAGATCCAACAACTGACCACGAGGACCAATCGATGGAGATATCATCTTTCGTCAACACACACACACACACACAAAGATATCCCCTAACATGAACTAAGTCAGACCAACTTTTATCTTCCAACTCTCCAAGTTGTTGTTTGGCTTAACCAACTAGCTCAAGGGTATCCAACAGGGATTCTTGGAGAAGGGGTGGTTATAAGAGAACCAACTTGATCACGAACTCAACATAATGATCAGGGAACAACCTGGTAATACCTCCGAGAAGATATTCAGAAAATCATGAACCACCGATATGTTACTAAGCTCAAGATCAATCTTGCTTTTCAGAGCAAGACGATGTGATCAAATAAGAAAGGGATTGACACAATCCTAACTCTTTGATCAAAGAGTGCACCAGGAAATATGGACTAGGTAGCACGATCAATCTTAGGATGATGATTCAATAACCAACACGCTAAGAATGAAATTATTGTTCATTAGCTACCAAGCAACAGAGTTGCTAGGAGTATTGATTTCACGCATCACAGTTCACTTGTCGGCATTCCGGTTACAATAACACGGAACTGAGGAATGAAACAATGATGGCGAGAAGTATCCCTGCATCAAGAATTCATAAGATATGGTGCAATTCTCATGACATTCTTGACATAAGATGGTAGCACTCCAAGGTAGAACAGAGCAAAGGCTGGATTGGCATTTGATCTGCAGAGAACAACTACTTTGACCCAATCCTGGATATGGATGAGGTACTGGAGTTTGTTTCTCCTAGTCATTCCGGAATAGAATGGCTTGACGGACCACAAGAATAATAAGCATCGATAACACGGATGCACAATTACTACTGACTATCAATTGATAGACGATGGTCGGAATACAAATGAAGAGGGACAACTCAAGGGAACATATATCTTTTTGAGTTGTGGATGCATAGATTAATATGTCAAACCAAGTTCAACATGTTTCTTCCAGATAACCCATGCAGAAAGGCAGAACTGGCAGAATCACAATATAGAATGGAGGACTCATCAGAGCACTCTGGTTGTGATTTTTTGGTTCAACGAGGAACTTCTGCCATAAGTAGTTCATGGTATTTGGAAGAAGGATATACCACGGACCTCGAGGAATATCACAAAGTTACTAATATCCTAAAGGAACTAGCAAACACTATCAACAGGAGGTAAGTAGGGTGAATCTCGGGTTCAAGAACCCAGGAATAGAATACCTACTACTAAATGGCATCACAGGATGCTTTCGAGAATAATGGCCAGAATCATCACACCGGGAACACAAAACATGGCTGGATTACTAGGTGACTCCCTAAAACACCTAGGTTCATAAAAATAGCTCCAACATATATGCCGAGGCAGCGGAGTACCTCAACACACTAATTTGTGTGATTAATCTGGCCCAAATGAGCATTAGAAAGGAAGGGAAGGGATTTGCAAATGCATCAGACTATTTAAAAATCTGGGATGACTCGGACAGCATAACGGCAGTAAATGCTAAAAATTATTTGAGAAATCCTGCAAAATAGTGGCATGACCACTCAACATCACAATATCAAGGTTCTGAGACCAGCTATGAACATACGGAAGTAGTAAAAACTGAACTGAGATTTGAAACTATCAATTCTATAAGTCTATGGATTAGTAACACGTCATCCTAATAGATAGATGAGAAGCCTAGTTCTTAATCCCTATAGAAGAGAAGAGGATGACCCAGATCAGAAGGCCATGAGGTATAAGGAGTAAAAAGAGCCTTACATTCCCTTCCACAATCAATTCCCTTAATAACTAAAGCATTTCTAGACAAAACTTCGACCAGTTTGGCTTGGTAATCCTCTGAGCGATCGGGGCTCGATACCAAAGCTGTTAGGACCCGATTCCAAGTCACGTTGATCTAGCGGTAACACCTCATATCATTTTGCGGCCTCACGCACGGTATTCCCACGGGTGTCGCCTTACCATGGCCGGGACCGTTTGGCGCCTTTTGGCTCATGTATATGATAGTTTCGCTAGCATCCATATGATGAGAGAACCGGGCCGACATGGCTAGTCGTGAACCCAAAGTGGCACTAACCCATGGGGACAGGCATACATGAATCACATCGAGCATGTCGATTGAGCGTGTGAATCCGGGATGTAGCATGGGCTAACAGGACTCAGGGAACCCATGTCAGTAGCAGCTAGGCAGACTCGGATGTCACCGCGTGACATTTCCCGAAGGGATGTACATCGAACGGTGAAACACATGCCGCGTCAAGCGCCCCGCGGTAGTCTTTGGGCTAGCAGGACTCGTGAACCAGTCAGAAGCGGACTACTATGGCTCAACGAAGCACTAGACTACATTTCCCCATAAGAGAGGCTGCCAAGGATAAACAACTAGATTGTCGGATCCCACACATACCCAGCATTTCAAACATACACACAATATACTCGATATGTGTAAATACAACGTGGCATCACAACATAACTCTACGACTCAAATATTTATTCATTAGGCTCCGAGGAGCGAGATATTACAAACATGGGTCTCATGAACCAACATTCAGAGCATACAAGTCAAAGCACAAGTGAAAGCTTAACATGTCTGAGTACAGACATCTACAAATGAAAAAGGCTGATAAGCCTGACTAACTACCAGATCCTGCCGAGGGCACAAGATCGTAGCTGAGGTATCAAGCTAACGTCGAAGTCCACGCGGAACTATTAGCGAGACTGAAGTCTCTCTGCAAAACATAAATTAAGCAAATGTGAGTACAAATGTACCCAGCAAGACTTACATCAGAACTAACTACATATGCATCGGTATCAACAAAGGGGGGTGCTAGAGTTTGACTACAGCAAGCCAGCTTTGACTCGGTGGCTATCCTGAACTACGACTGCAAGTAACTCTTTTGAGGTGGCGCACACGAGTCCACATATTCACCATATCAAGACACCACTATGGATCCGCTCCCGTCTCCCTATGAGAACGCCATCCATAGCACTCACGCTTATCTTGCGCATTTTAGAGTATCCACTTTCACTTGTCTACGAACTGTACAGGCAACCCAGAAGTCCTTTATCGTGGACGCGGCTATTCGAATAGATGATGTTAACCCTGCAGGGGTGTACTTCTTCACACACTCTCTTGCCACTTACCACCATGTACACGTCGTTTATCTCGGCAACCTTCAAGCGGAAGCCTGGCGAGGGAGTCGGCCACGACCTGACTAACCACACAAGTCTCTAGTCCAGGTTTATCGCCTATTCGGGTTCCATCCGCGAGGAGATCCGGCCAGGGTGTCGCTCACGGCCCCAAACAATGTGTGCAGGGTTCCCGAGACACCAAACAGGCGCACGGTACACCGGGCCACGGTGTATCTACCGCATCATAGCCCACCCCTAGGATCAGCACTATGCATGGCCTCCAACACATATCCTACAAACACCAGAAACTAGTTGCAACTCCTGGAAAGAGATCAAGTTGATTAATAAGTCGAGAGAGCTTGGAGTGCCCGGAGCCCAATGTGTGGTAGTAACTGTCTCATGGATCACAAACACAGAACTCAGTTCCTGAGGACGGCTACAATGAGACAACCCACCATGTACTCCTACATGGCCTCTCACCGCTACCTTTACCAAATCGTATTCACACACTTAGCTCTCAACAGTAGGACATGTTCACACACCTCTGATTCATCCTCGATGAATCAGACCTGACTCAACTCTAAGCAGTAGCATGCATGACAAACAAGCATGAATGAGTAGGCACAACAGGCCTCAAACAACTCCTACTCATGCTAGTGGGTTTCATCTATTTACTGTGGAATGACAGTTCATGCAGAGGATAAAGGGGTTCAGCCACCGCAGCAAGTAACAGATGAATCGTTGTTGTCCTAATGCAGTAAAAGAGAGCATGAGCGAGAGAGTGGGATTGTATCGGAATGAACAAGGGGGTTTTGCTTGCCTGGCACTTCTGAAGATAGCATTGAGTCTTCATCAGTGTCAACGATCACAACGTCGGTACAACGTCTACCGAGGGGGAACAAATACCGGCAACAGAGAAGGAAACACAATCAATGCAATGCACAATATGATGCATGCTCATGACATGGCAATATGAGTGTGTTGGCCTAATGCAACTACAACCAGATGGATTTGGGTCATATTGAACCAAAGGTTCAACCACAAATTCAAATTATGAATTCAAATAGTGCCTTATCATGTTTTGCACTAAACAGCAACATTAAGTTGTTTAAACATGCACGAAACCAGTGCAGATGGATAGATTGGATTTTTCTGATCATTTTTCATATATAACTTATTTGATTTGGAGCTACGGTTGAATTACTATGATTTTTAGAAATTTAGGCAATTTTCTGGATTTTCCTGTAAAAGAATAAATCCAGAAAATGATTTACTGCGTCAGCATGACGTCACTGTGATGTCAGCAGTCAACTGACCCGGTCCAGGTCAAATCTGACATGTGGGGGCCACACGTCAGTGACACAGGGCTGTTTAGGTCGCTGACATGTGGGACCAGTCAACGCTGACTTGGCCAAAGTCAAACTGACACGTGGGGTCCGCAAGATTAGTACTAATTTTAACAGGAATTAAGCTAACCTAAATGGGCACAGGGACCCACATGGCAGTGGCTCTGGGGGGGGGGGTTAGCGGGGTCATTAGTGCTAACTAAACCAGGATTAGGCCGACGGCTCGTCGCCGGCGAGGTCAGTGGCGGCGGAGCGCGTCGGGTTTCACCCTCCCGCGACCAAACGGGCGGCGGTTTGGCTTGGCGTGATGCTGGGGCTCGTCCGCATGCAACGGAGCCACCAGCTCGCACCGGAGAGGACCAGAACAACGGCGGCGAAGGGAAGTGCGGTGGCCGGAGTTCGGACAACAACGGTGTGGGCTGTGCGGGGCACAGGAGGAGCCGTGGACGGTCATGTTCGACTCGCGGGAGTGCGGTGAGTGCAACGGTGAGCTCGAACGCGAGCTTGCGCGGCCGTAGCTACGATGGCAACATGGCCGGCGGCGGGGAGCTTCGGCTCGGGTGAGAACGAGGGCTACAAGGCGCAATCGAGGCGGGGAAGAGAGGGGTTCGAAGCGGTAGCTCACATAGAGTTGAACGGAGGCCTCGGCGAGCTCGGGAAGGGGCTGGTGGCGACGAGAGGTCGCCGGCGATCTCGGTGGCCGAACGAAGAGGGCGGCGGCGGTGGCGGTGTTGCAGCGCGTCCGGGGCCTCTTGGCTCGTCGAGGAGGTAGAGGACGAAGTGGCGGAGCTTCTGGGTGCGTCGGTGAGGCGTGGGGTGGCGGTGGCATGAGGCTATCACATCCCTAGTTCTAGTATGCCTTGAGCTAGCTAGTCATGTGTTGCATCATGTTTAAATTCTTTTGAAATTGAAATGGGGATTGCCTAAACCCTAGCATTAAAGGAATTCAAATAGGTTCACCCAAAATATTTTTCAAAGTGAATCCAAATGGCTTTAGAAAATGTTCATCATTTCGGAAAATGCTATAAACCATAACCAGAGGTGATGCACATTTTCATGACATATTTGGTCTTTGGATTAATTCTTAAAGTATTTGAATTGGAGCATTTAATGCCTATAAATATTTTAAATGCTTCAATACTTACGAAAACAATTGAGGGCTGTTGGAAATAATTCAAATAGTGCCCACAATTTTTGTCAGGATTTTACAAAATGAGTTAGTATTTTTACTAATTCAAAACAGATCAAAATAAATAGAAAACAGAAACAATAAATAAAATAACACAGAGAGAGAGAGTTAGTACCTGGGCCTTACCTGGCGCCACCAACCGGCCCAGCACGGCCCAGCCCACCGCCGCTTCCCCCCTGTCGTCTTCCTCCTCGCTGAAGGACAGAGGCGTGGCCGCCTGCGCCGCCACCTCCTCCCTCCCTGCCTGCCTGGCTCCTCCCGGTGCTCCTAGACGACGCCACGGGGACGCCACGACACCTCCTGGACCCTCCTCGCTCTCTCCCTCACCCTCACTTCCCCCCTGGATCCCTCTCTCTTCCCCACCGAGCGCCGCCGTCGCCACCGACGCTGTTCGCGCATGCCACACCACCTCCCGCCCGACGAGCGACCAGAAGCTCCGCCTCGCCCCCTTTTCATCCCCACCTGCATTTAAAGGCGCGGAAGCCCCAGATGCCGCTAGCTCCGCCGTTCCCCTCCTCGGGTCCCGGCGATCGCCGCCGTGATTCCACCGCCGTCCGGACATCCCCGAGTTCGCCGTCTGCTCCAACCGACTCCCCGCGAGCTCCTCTTCCTTCTCCCCCTTCCCGTTCTCGCTCTCGAGCACCACAGCAACTGCACCGGGCTCGGCCGCACCCGCCGCCGCCACCGCACGTCGCCGTCGTGGCCACAGACACGTTGGATCAATTCCGAGGATGTCATCGTCTCCGCCGCACTCGCACGAGCCCGTAGCACTTCCCACGTGCCTCGCCGTGCCCCCTAGCATCGGAACCAACCTCGCCCGAACTCCGGCGACCGCCAAGGTCATCGCCGGCGACGTTTCCGGCCACCCCAGCACCTCCCACCGTCACCCTTCGACGCGCGCGAGCTCCAGCTCCACGTAACCGCTCTCCTCCGTCGATTTGGTCGCCGGAGGAGGAAACTCAAGATTTCCACAGCGGCCCCGGCCCCGCCAATGACGAGCCACGGGTCAACTTCGCGAGTTTGACCGGGTTTGACCGCACTGACCCTCTCCTCTCTCGACGTGTGGGCCAGGCACTGCTTACTTAGGTGTTAGATTAGTTAACACTAATTAATTTAGTTAATTAATTAAGCCACTAACATGTGGGCCCAACCCTGCTGACATTTTCGTTAGTATTAGTTTAACCCTAATCAACTCAGTTAACCAACTGAGTCACTGACCAGTGGGCTCCACTGGTCGGGTTTGACCTAAACCCGCCTTGTTGACCTGATGACGTCAGGGTGATGTCGTGCTGACGCAGTAAGTGATTTTCTGGATTTTAATTAAACCAGGAAATTCCAGAAAATAATGTAAACTTCTAAAATTCATATAAATTCAACCGTAGCTCAGATTGAAACAATTTATATATGAAAAATGATTAGAAAAATCCAATCTATCTATCTGTACCATTTTCATGCATGTTAGAACAATTTATAGCTGCTGTTTAGCACAAATCATATAAACGGTATTTGAATTTCACATATGGAGTTTGGATTTGAACTTAGGGTTCAAACCAACTTCATTTAACTTTGTTGTTAGCTGAATTAGCTCAAAACACCAGCATGTTGCCATGTCATGAGCATGCATCATATTGCGCATTGCATTGATTGTGTTTCTTTCTCAGTTGCCGGTGTTTGTCCCCTCTCAATAGACGACGTACCGACGATGAGTTCGATGACACCGATGAAGAAGTATAATATCTTCAGAAGTGCCAGGGAAGCAAAACCCCCTTGTTCATTCCGATATAATCCCACTCTCTCGCTCCTGCTCTATTTTCTGCATTAGGACAACAACGACTCATGTGTTACTTGCTGCATGTAGCTGAACCCCTTTATCCTCTGCATGACCTGTCATTCCACAAGAATTAGATGAAACCCACTAGCATGAGTAGGAGTTGTTTGAGCCACGATGTGCCTACTCATTCATGCTTGTTTGTCATGCCTGCTATTGCTTAGAGTTGTAGTCAGTCTGATTCATCGGGATGAATCGGAGGTGTATGAACATGTCCTCTTGTTGAGAGCTAAGCTGTGTGAACACGATTTGGTAAAGGTAGCGGTGAGAGGCCATGTAGGAGTACATGGTGGGTTGTCTCATTGCAGCCGTCCTTAGGAACCGAGTTACGTGTTTGTGATCCATGAACAGTTACTACCACGCATTGAATGCTTAAGCGCCCTCTCGACTTATTAATCAACTTGATCTCTGTCCGGGAGTTGCAAATAGTTTCGGTGTTTGTAGGTAGTGTTAGTAGTCTACCAAGTGGCACCCGGTACAGGTGGGCTTGGGACAGACTAGGCACCATGGCACGGTGTACCAAGCGTAGATCCACCCGTCGAGGTGGGCTTGGGAACCCTGCTCACATCGTTTGGGGCCGTGAGCGACACCCCGGCCGGATCTCCTTGCGGATGGAACCCGAATAGGCGATAAACCTGGACTAGAGACTTGTGTGGTTAGTCAGGTCGTGGCCGACTCCCTCGCCCGGCTTCCGCTTGAAGGTTGCCGAGGTACATGACGTGTAACATCCCAAATTTTCAATTTGGAATGTTATACATTAGGTCATCATGCATATCATATTTTTCTCGCATTTTTCCGATCCTAGAAATTTCACGCAACTCAAGGACCCTCGGAGAGAGTTGGAAGTTTCATAATTTTCATATTTGGGATCTCTCAAATTTTTTGAAAATAGGATCATTGGATTATTTAAATTATCTTCATAAAGTTTTTCCTATAAAAATATCTTGAGAGGGAATAATATGACTTTCCCAAACAATTAGGAAAAATGAAGATATTATAAATGAACCAAATTTGGTTTTTGGAGATTTATTTTGCTTAGGCAAAATGAGCTTTTAAAAAATATTTTTGCATGTATTTTGTTTTTAAAGTTCATTTTGTTCGATTCATTTTATGAGTCGGAGAAAATTTGTTTTAATTAATTTGGAGTTCATTTGATATTTATTTTATTTGTTTTGTTTTAAAGTTTATTTAAAAAAAAACGCCCACTGGACCGAGGCCCGGCCCGGCCCAGCCAGCCAGCCTCGGCCCGGCCGCGCCTGCCCATCTCCTCGCCTCCCGCTCCTCGCGCCCGAGTCCCGCTCGAGCACGGCAGCCCGCCGCCGCCGAGTCCCGCCCGCCCGCCTCCTCGCCTCCCAAGCAACCGGCCCGCCTCCCCCTCTTAAATAGCCCCCAGCCCCCTCTCTCTCCCCAAACCCCCCGCGCTTGAGCCCGACCGCGCCCGCCCTGGGCCAAAAGCCAGGCTGCGTCGCCCCTCGTCGCCAGACGACGCCGGCGCAGGAACCCGCCGCCCTCGACGCCCGACCCGCCGTCACCACCTCCCGCCCGGAGAGCCGCTGGCGATCGCGGAGGTAGCCACCGCCCGCCGCCCGATTCGGTCTAATCCCGTGAACCGTCCGTTTTTTTTTAAAAAAAAATATTTGTATTTTTTTTAAAACCTAGATCGGTTTTGTTTTTTTCGGTTTTCTTATTTAACGGACGTTCACCGAACCGTTCGTTTGATGAACGCGTTCGTTAGATTCGATTCGTTAACTAACGCTTGCTTTTTAACTCGTTAAATCGTTTTCTTTTAATCGGAATTAATCTGTTATTTTCGATTTGATTTGAGATCTGATTTTCAAAACTGTTTTATTTCTCGCTCGCTTATCGGAATCGGGTGATTCAAGCGCTGGAGTTTCAAATATGAAACCGCCGTTCGACTACTCTACTTTCACAGAGTTTTGCCACTGTGAAATTTTGACCTAATTTCGGATCGCTAACCGAGAGGTTTCTCTCGAGTTTCGACTTTCGGAGTTTGTTTTGATTCGATTCTTTTGCAACCAGGGTTCTTAAGTTGAACTTTCTGGTTAGATCTTTTATTCGAGATTTCCTGTGCATTAGATGAGTACTTATTGTATGCTTGTTGTTTGTCTGCGTTAGATCACCCGAGTCGCCGCTTGTTACTTGAATCTCTAGGACTCATGGATCATCGCAAGGCAAGTAACACTTTGATCATACCCTTCTACTACCCAGTTTTATGCATTAGATATATTCCTCAAACACTTGCATGATTAGGATCTAATTAAATTGTGGGATGGGAAGTAGATTGAGGTAGTACCTATTACTGTTTTACTTATGAAACCTTGGGAGTTACTTCTCGTTTGCTTGTTCATGCTATGCTATGCTAGTAGGCGTGGATTGGGTGAGTGAATATCCATGACAGATGTGAGATTGTTAATTAATGGTTTATCTAAGGTGGCAACCTAACACACATCTGGGTGGATTGAGGCACCTGGTTTCTATCAGACTTGTCAGATTTCTTGGACCGCCACCTGTGCTCTAAGGGATCATAAGATTATTCAAACTGGAAACTTCCGTGTGCAGCCACAAGCCAATTATGGGCTCTGGCGTAGTTGACTAAGTCGTGCGAACTCTTACGGGTAGGCTAGCTGATGTAGGGGATGTAGGTTGGTACGGTCTACCCACATGTAAGGTGCTAGCGCGCTCGAAAGACTATGTCTCGGTCATCCGTTTCTCAAACACCATGTAGTCACGAGAACCAAGCGGAGGCGATCGAGTCTTGTGGGGAAAAGTCGCAAACCTCTGCAGAGTGTAATAAACTAATCATGATTAGCCGTGTCCCGGTTATGGACAATTTGAGTATCCGGTACTTGATTATCATGTGAATCTCAACATGTTACTTCTAAATAAAAGCTATTGGGTTTTGATGAGTACTTTTAAATTGGGATTGAGGATGTGTCAACCATCTTCAATGTTTAACAACCACCATGATAGTTAAATAAAATTATTCCTTTGATGTAGGAAAAATCAGCTTTATGCAAATGTAATCAGAGAGCCTTACCACCAGCCAAATATGCATGTAGTATAGGCTTATTCATTCATTGCTCTTTATGTGTTACATTGCCGGCATATTCCATGTCTTGACCCGTTTTGGCTGCAACTTTTACGTTAGACTTTTCGAACGACAGTAAGGTGTTAGGTCGTGGTTCTATTCTCGGTGATGCCGTTGGAGTTGATGGACTCGCTTATCTTCCAAGCCTTCATTGTTATTATTAGATGGCCTTAAGCCATATTTTTATTCAGTTCCTTGTGGACATCGATGTAATAAGTGTGTGATTGCTACTCGCTATAAATCCTTCAAATCTTGTGTGGTGTCGGCATTCTTGATCCAGGATGACCTCGAGCACAGAGCGCTAGATCCATTCGGTCTGGTCGCTCTGAGAGAATGGTATCGAGCACACGCTGACCGTGAGGACACCACCACTAAGTTAAAGCCATAGATCACTCTCTCTTCTCATTTTCTAACTCCTCATCTTTTCTACTCTCTTTAGGATGACGGACGCGAAGATCAAGTACACCCAACCGGATGAAGGCACACCTTTTGGATTTCACTTGAAGGAAGTTACTAAGTACTGAACATTGGATTACCAAGCTTCACGGAACTTTCAACGCCACTCTGCTCAAGAGGAGCTGGAAGATTCATGCTCACGTTCGGGAAGGACATTCGCCCCAATCACCAAGCCAATAGATAGTGTTTTGATTGCACCAACTTGGAGTCTGGGAAAGAGCATGGCAGCTCACATCACCATGGGACGCATTGGAGAAGTCTATCAAGAAGATCTCAAGGACACCATCTACCAAATTTGCGGACGCCGAGATGACAACTGGGACGTCGTCAACACCAAGAAGGATAGGTCCATTGCCGCATTCATCCAGGAGTTAAATCAACACATTCGACGCCAAGAGAATCAAATGTGCAATGACATGTTGGAGTTGCAGAAGACAAAGGAAAGGATCATCGAAGTGGAAGAAGAACTAAAGACTACACGCAAGGACTACATGGACGAGATCGTAGCTCTGGCAAGACACAACAACGATCTTAAGTACGAGATCGAAGAACTCAAGAAGAAGTTGGCACTCAGGAATGAAGACCAGTATGTCGAGCATCAAATCGACTACATCAACATTGACGACTCAGATTCGGATCCAAGTGAACCCGACTTTGAAGACGAAGCTGGAGCAGACATCATGGAGTCTTCCACCGGTTCAAATTAGTAGAAGTCCCCCACATATTAGTAGTATTCCCTCCATGTAACATTATAGTACACGCACTTTTGCGATAGTTAGATCGTTGTAAGCCCTTGTTTGATTGAATGAAGTGATTTTGTGTGCATTTGCTCATGTGCATTTGGGTAGTGATTCCCCTTAGACCTCATTCTATTCTATTTCCTCTTCTTTTCTAAACCCTTCAGATGCCTCCGAGACGCGACCCGGATTCGTTTTCCGCCAGAGATCACCCAATTGATCCAGCAGCAGAATACCTGATTCAAACATTGGTGCGTAACAACAACAACAACAACAACAACAACAACCCACCGCCACCACCACCACTGCGGATCATCGACTCGTTTCCTTAGATGAACCCGCGGTGTATTCCGATAGACACCGAGCCAATTGTAGCAGATGGTGGCTCCGCAAGATAGGAAGGAGCTGACCACTGCAGGATGCACAGATGGTGAAAGGGTGAAGTTTGCAGCACATCAACTTGAAGGACCCTTGGCGGCATGGTGGGAGAATTTCACAGCCACTTACCCCGGAGACACTGTCACATGGGATCGGTTTCAGCAAGCTTTTCGCACAGCCCATGTTTCAGCAGGAGCTATGGCCATGAAGAAGCGTGAGTTTCGCAACTTACGCCAAGGAGGAAGGACTGTTGGCCAGTATGTGGATGAATTTAGCAAATTAGCACGTTATGCCCCGGATAGCGCTACGGATGATGCTAAACAGAGAAGTTTCTAGAAGGACTGAATGATGAGTTCAACATGCCGTTGATGGTAGCAAGTTTCAATAACTACCAGGAGTTAGTAGACCGAGCTCGATGATTGAGGAAAGCAGCAGAGATTGAGAACTGCAAGCGGAAGTATGGACAAGGAAAGTATAACTCTGGAGCCCATGAAGCCCGTTATACCCCTAAATCAGGAATTCAGTTTCAGCATACCCATGGAGGAGGTAATTCGCATAACCATAATGGCACCAAGAATGGGAACGGGAATGGAGGAAGCAACGGACAGAACCGCACCAACCCGTCTACACCATCCAAGGTAGACCTGAGTCACATTACTTGCTTTAAGTGCCGCAAGACTGGGCATTATGCAAATGATTGTCCAGAAAGCCAGAATGGAAATGGCAATGGAAGCTCTGGAAAGAAGCCCAACCCTTTCAACAGGGGACAAGTGAACCACATTGATGTGGAGGAGGTTGAAGATCAGCCCGATGCAGTAATCGGTAAGTTTTTGGTTAAGTCTTTTACTGCAGTTGTTCTTTTTGATACTGGTGCATCGCATTCATACATATCAAGGGGATTTGTGGATAAGTACCAGTTACCAACCCAAGCCCTTAGGTCACCCATGCTAGTAACCTCACCCGAGGCGAGCACATGGCTAGTAAATGGTGTGATCGACTGCCACTACGGATTGGACACTATGTTTTCCCCTCAGACCTAATAGTTCTGGAATCCCAAGGATTGGATGTGATATTAGGAATGGATTGGTTATCAAAGTATGGAGGAAACATAGATTGCACCACAAGGTCAATTTTGCTCACCACACCAGAAGGAAGAAGGATTAAGTATGTATCACGGCACGAGCCGAGGAGAGCACAAGTTAATTGCTTATCAGGAGTGGTGCAAGAAGAAGTACCAGTGGTGAAGGATTATCTGATGTATTTCGGAAGAGTTGCGGGAATGCCGCGGATAGAGACATTGAGTTTTAATCGAGTTGTTGCGAGAACAGGCCCGATATCGAAGCGACCGTGCATGTGATGCCCGCAAAGGATTTGGCAGAAATTAAGAAGCGATTAAGGAACTATTGGATAAAGGTTTTATTCGCCCAAGTTCTTCACCTTGGGGATCACCCGCTTTGTTGGTGGAGAAGAAGGATGGATCTTTGAGAATGGTTGTTGATTACCGTGGATTGAATGAAGTAACAATCAAGAACAAGTACCCACTACCAATGATAAATGATCTGTTTGATCGCTTGCAAGGAGCCAAAGTGTTTTCTAAGATCGACTTGCGATCGTGGTACCATCGATTGAAGATTCGGGAGCAAGACATACCCAAGACAGCGTTTACCACGAGATATGGATCTGATGAGTATACCGTTATGTCATTTGGACTGACTAACGCACCAGCCTATTTCATGAACCTGATGAACAAAGTGTTTATGGAGTTTTTGGACAAGTTCGTCGTGGTGTTCATTGATGACATTTTGATTTTTTTCGAAGAATGAAGAGGAACACAAGGAACATTTGAGATTGGTTTTGAAGAAACTAAGAGAACACCAGTTGTATGCCAAGTTCAGCAAATGTGAGTTTTGGCTAAAGGAAGTTGGATTTCTCGGACATGTTATATCCGGAGAAGGAATAGCAGTTGACCCCACAAAGGTTGAGACCGTAACCAAATGGGAAGCACCAACGACAGTTGGAGAGATTCGGAGTTTCCTTGGACTCGCAGGATACTACCGAAGATTCATTGAGAATTTCTCAAGGATTGCAAAGCCTATGACTGAATTGTTGAAGAAGGAAAACAAATTCATATGGGTGAGGACTGTGAGGCAAGTTTTCAGGAGTTGAAGAAAAGATTGGTTACCTCACCAGTTTTGATATTGCGGATCAAACTAAGGATTATGAGGTGTTTTGTGACGCTTCACGTCGAGGACTTGGAGCAGTGCTTATGCAGGAAGGAAGAGTTGTTTCGTATGCTTCACGACAACTTAAGCCCCATGAGTTGAATTATGCCACTCACGATTTGGAGTTAGCAGCCGTTGTGCATGCCTTGAAGACGTGGAGACATTTTCTCATTGGAAATCATTGTGAAGTATATACGGATCACAAGAGTTTGAAGTACATTTTCACACAGAAGGAATTGAATCTCAGACAAAGGAGATGGTTAGAGCTAATCAAGGATTATGATATGAGATTGCATTATCACCCGAAAGGCTAATGTCGTAGCAGGCGCATTGAGCCGTAAGAGCCACGTCAATACCCTAATGATGGGAGGAATACCCAATAAGTTAGCCGAGGACCTTCGAGAGCTATGTTTGGAAATAGTTCGAGAGGCTATGTAGCAGCATTGGAAATTCAATCGACATCGATGGACAAAATCGAGAAGCCCAAAAGGCGAGATAAGGAAGTTGCCTCTATAAAGGAGAAAATGAGCAAAGGAAAAGCTAAAGGATTTCGTGAGGACGAGCACGATACCCTATGGTTTGAAGACCGTGTTTATGTGCCCAATGACCCGTAGATCGGGAAGTTGATTTTACAAGAAGCCCATGATTCACCCTATTCGATTCACCCAGGAAATACCAAGATGTATTTGGATTTGAAGAATATTTTCGGTGGACGGAATGAAGAAGGATATTGCGGAGTATGTAGCAGTTTGCACGTATGTCGAAAGTAAAGGCGGAACATCGAAGCGGCAGGATTGTTACAACCATTGCCGATACCGAATGGAAGTGGGATAAACTAGGCATGGATTTCATCA
Organism: Aegilops longissima; assembly: GCA_021605205.1. Classification (NCBI taxonomy): domain Eukaryota; kingdom Viridiplantae; phylum Streptophyta; class Magnoliopsida; order Poales; family Poaceae; genus Aegilops; species Aegilops longissima. The sequence continues at coordinate 472,316,864 of CM038678.1, forward strand.
CAGGTTTGCCAAAGACCCGTTCAGGATATGACTCGATTTGGGTCATAGTCGACCGTTTGACCAAGGTAGCCCATTTCATTCCAAATCAAGACTACCTATAGCAGTGCTAAGTTGGCAAAGATATACATGACCAGAATTGTGTGTTTACGAATTCCAAGGAGCATTGTATCGCATGAGGAACCCAGTTTACCTCTAACTTTTGGAACCAGTTGCACGAGACATTGGGAACCAGATTGGAATTCAGTACAGCTTTCCACCCACAGACCGATGGACAGACCGAGAGAGTCAATCAGATTTTGGAGGACATCTTTGAGAGCTTGTGCACTAGATTATGGATCTAGTTGGGATGACAATTTGCCGATGCAGAATTTTCCTACAATAACGATTACCAAACCAGTTTAAAGATGGCACCTTCGAGGCCTTGTATGGAAGAAGGTGCAGGACACCGTTGTCATGGGACTAAACCGAGATCGTCATTGTTTGGACCAGATTTGATTAAGGAGTGCGAATGAGAAAGTTAAGTTGATTCGGGACAGGCTCAAGGTAGCCCAGTCGCATGTAAGAGCTATGCCGATTCAAAGCGCAGCGATTGAGTACGGTTGGAGACAGAGTATATCTCGAGTATCCCGCTCGAGGAGTGAAGCGTTTGGAGTTAAAGGAAAATTAGCACCCGCTTTGTTGGACCATATAAGATTTTGCAACGCATGGGAGAAGTTTGCGTATAAGTTGGAATTGCGGAAGGACTGTCAGGAGTTCATGATGTATTCCATGTTTCCCGATTGAAGAAATGTCACCCGAGATAGCAGAGGTACCGTTAAGAGACACAAGTGCCACTGGAGGCAATTCAGTTGAAGGATGACTTGACATATGAGGAAAAGCCGGTTAAGATTCTCGATTATGCCAGCAGAGTTACCCGCAGCAAGGTTATCAAGTTTTGCAAAGTTCGGTGGAGCCACCACACCGAGGATGAAGCCACCAGGAAAGAGAGGAAGTTTTGCTTAAGGACCACCTCACCTATTTTCTAGTTAACCCGAATCTCGAGGGCTAGATTCATCTTAAGGGGTAGGTTTGTAACATCCCAAATTTTCAATTTGGAATGTTATACATTAGGTCATCATGCATATCATATTTTCTCGCATTTTCCGATCCTAGAAATTTCACGCAACTCAAGGACCCTCGGAGAGAGTTGGAAGTTTCATAATTTTCATATTTGGGATCTCTCAAATTTTGAAAATAGGATCATTGGATTATTTAAATTATCTTCATAAAGTTTTTCCTATAAAAATATCTTGAGAGGGAATAATATGACTTTCCCAAACAATTAGGAAAATGAAGATATTATAAATGAACCAAATTTGGTTTTGGAGATTTATTTTGCTTAGGCAAAATGAGCTTTTAAAAAATATTTTTGCATGTATTTTGTTTTAAAGTTCATTTTGTTCGATTCATTTTATGAGTCGGAGAAAATTTGTTTTAATTAATTTGGAGTTCATTTGATATTTATTTTATTTGTTTTTGTTTTAAAGTTTATTTAAAAAAAAAAAACGCGCCGCCCCCCCCCTGGACCGAGGCCCAGCCCTGCCCAGCCAGCGCCTGCCCATCTCCCTCGCCTCCGCTCCTCGCGCCGAGTCCCGCTCGAGCACGGCAGCGCCGCCGCCGCCGAGTCCCGCCCGCCCGCCTTCCTCGCCCCTCCCAAGCAACCGCCGCCGCCTCCCCCCCCTCTTAAATAGCCCCCGCCCCTCTCTCTCTCCCCAAACCCCGCCGCCGCTTGAGCCGACCGCGCCCGCCTTGCTGCCTTGCCATCGCCCTCGTCGCCGGACGACGCCGCCGCCGCGGAACCCGCCGCCCCTCGCCTCGACCCGCCGTCACCACCCGCCGCCCGAGAGCCGCGGCGATCGCCGGAGGTAGCCACCCGCCCGCCGCCCGATTCGGTCTAATCCCGTGAACCGTCCGGTTTTTTTTTAAAAAAATATTTGTTGTTTTTTTAAAAACCTAGATCGGTTTTGTTTTTTTTGGTTTTCTTATTTAACGGACGTTCACCGAACCGCTCGTTTCAAAGTGAACGCGTTCGTTAGATTCGCTTCATAATCTAACGCTTGCTTTTTAACTCGTTAAATCGTTTTCTTTTTAATCGGAATTAATCTGTTATTTTCTCGATTTGATTTGAGATCTGATTTTCAAAACTGTTTTATTTCTCGCTCGCTTATCGGAATCGGGTGATTCAAGCGCTCGAGTTTCAGAACGAAACCGCCGTTCGACTACTCTACTTTCACAGAGTTTTGCCACTGTGAAATTTTGACCTAATTTCGGATCGCTAACCGAGAGGTTTCTCTCGAGTTTCGACTTTCGGAGTTTGTTTTGATTCGATTCTTTTGCAACCAGGGTTCTTAAGTTGAACTTTCGGTTAGATCTTTTATTCGAGATTTCCTGTGCATTAGATGAGTACTTATTGTATGCTTGTTGTTTGTCTGCGTTAGATCACCGAGTGCGCCGCTTGTTACTTGAATCTCTAGGACTCATGGATCATCGCAAGGCAAGTAACACTTTGATCATACCCTTCTACTACCCAGTTTTATGCATTAGATATATTCCTCAAACACTTGCATGATTAGGATCTAATTAAATTGTGGGATGGGAAGTAGATTGAGGTAGTACCTATTACTGTTTTACTTATGAAACCTTGGGAGTTACTTCTACGTTTGCTTGTTCATGCTATGCTATGCTAGTAGACGTGGATTGGGTGAGTGAATATCCATGACAGATGTGAGATTGTTAATTAATGGTTTATCTAAGGTGGCAACCTAACACACATCTGGGTGGATTGAGGCACTGGTTTCTATCAGACTTGCTCAGATTTCTTGGACCGCCACCTGTGCTCTAAGGGATCATAAGATTATTCAAACTGAAATTTCCGTGTGCAGCCACAAGCCAATTATGGGCTCTGGCGTAGTTGACTAAGTCGTGCGAACTCTTACGGGTAGGCTAGCTGATGTAGGGGATGTAGGTTGGTACGGTCTACCCACATGTAAGGTGCTAGCGCTTCTGAAAGACTATGTCTCGGTCATCCGTTTCTCAAACACCATGTAGTGCGAGAACCAAGCGGAGGCGATCGAGTCTTGTGGGGAAAAGTCGCAAACCTCTGCAGAGTGTAATAAACTAATCATGATTAGCCGTGTCCCGGTTATGGACAATTTGAGTATCCGTACTTGATTATCATGTGAATCTCAACATGTTACTTCTAAATAAAAGCTATTGGGTTTTGATGAGTACTTTTAAATTGGGATTGAGGATGTTGTCAACCATCTTCAATGTTTAACAACCACCATGATAGTTAAATAAAATTATTCCTTTGATGTAGGGAAAATCAGCTTTATGCAAATGTAACAGAGAGCCTTACCACCAGCCAAATATGCATGTAGTATAGGCTTATTCATTCATTGCTCTTTATGTGTTACATTGCCAAGATATTCCATGTGTTGACCCGTTTTGGCTGCAACTTTTACGTTATGACTTTTCGAACGACGAGTAAGGTGTTAGGTCGTGGTTCTATTCTCGATGATGCCGTTGGAGTTGATGGACTCGCTTATCTTCCAAGCCTTCCGCTGTTATTATTAGATGGCCTTAAGCCATATTTTTATTCAGTTCCTTGTGGACATCGATGTAATAAGTGTGTGATTGCTACTCTGCTATAAATCCTTCAATCTTGTGTGGTGTCGGCATTCGATCCAGGATGACATCGAGCACGAGCGCTAGATCCATTCGGTCTGGTCGCTACATGACGCGTGTCTGAAGGCGATAAGTGGCGAGAGCGTGTGAAGAAGTACACCCTGCAGCGTTAATATGATCTATTGAATAGCCGTGTCCGCGGTAAAGGACTTCGGGTTGCCTATAACAGTTCATAGACAAGTGAAAGTGGATACTCTAAAACTCGCAAGATAAGCGTGAGTGCTATGGATGGCGTTCTCGTAGGGAGACGGGGCGGATCCATAGTGGTGTATTGATATGGTGAATATGTGGACTCGTCTGCGCCACCTCAAAAGAGTTACTTGCAGTCGTAGTTCAGGATAGCCACCGAGTCAAAGCTGGCTTGCTGCAGTTAAACTCCACCACCCCCTTTTGATACTGATGCATATGTAGTTAGTTCTGATATAAGTCTTGCTGAGTACATTTGTACTCACGCTTGTATGTTTTCGCAGAGAGACTTAAGTCTAGCTAGTAGTTCAGCGTGGACTTCGACGTTTAGCTTGTTACCTCAGCTACGATCTTGTGCCCTCAGCAGGATCTGGTAGATAGTCGGGCTTCTCAGCCCTTTTTCATTTGTAGATGTCTGTACTCAGACATGTTAAGCTTCCGCGTGTGCTTTGTTTTTTATGCTCGTATGTGGGGTCATGAGACCCATGTTTGTAATATCTCGCTCCTCGGAGCCTAATGAATAAATATTTGAGTCGTAGAGTTATGTTGTGATGCCATGTTGTATTTACACATATTGAGCATATTGTGTGTATGTTTGAAATGCTTGGTATGTGTGGGATCCGACAATCTAGTTGTTTATCCTTGGCAGCCTCTCATATGGGGAAATGTAGTCTAGTGCTTCTGAGCGATAGTAGTCCGCTACATCTCGGTTCACCGAGTCCTGCTAGCCCAAGACTACTGCTTTGGACACTTGGTGGCGGCATGTGTTTCACTTCGTTCCTATGTACGTCCTTCGGGAAATGTCACGCGGTGATATCCGAGTCCTGCCTAGCCTGCTACAGCCGGGTTACTGGAGTCCTGTTAGCCAGTGCTACAGCCGGATTCATACGTTGATGACCGACATGTTCGATGTGATTCTGTATGCCTGTCCCCATGGGTTAGCGCCGCTTTGGGTTCACGACTAGCCATGTCGGCCCGGTTCTCTGTCATATGGATGCTAGCGACACTATCATATACGTGAGCCAAAAGACGCATAAACGGTCCGGGCCATGGTAAGGCGACACCGGTGGGAATACCGTGCGTGAGGCCGCAAAGTGATATGAGGTGTTACCGCTAGATCGATGTGACTGGAATCGGGTCTGACAGCTTTGGTATCGAGCCCTGATTGCTCAGAGGATTACCAAGCCAAACTGGTGAAGTTGTGTCTAGAAATGCTTTAGTTATGTAAGGAATTGATTGTGGAAGGAACGTAAGGCTCTTTTACTCCTTATACCTCATGGCCTTCTGATCTGAGTCATCCTTTTCTCTTCTACGGGGTTTAAGAACTAGGCTTCTCATCTTTCTATCAGGATGACGTGTTACTAATCCATAGACTTTTAAGATTGTTGGATTTAAGCCCAGTTCAGTTCCTACTATTTCTGTATGTTAACTGTTGATCTTAGAATCTTGTTATGATGTTGTAGAGTGGTTATGCCACCATTTTGCATGATGTCTCAAATCTTTTTGAGCATTTACAGCCGTTATGCTATCCGAGTCATCCCAGGCCTCTAAATAGTCTGATGCATTTGCAAATCTCTTCTCTCCATTTCTAATGTTCATCTGGGCCAGATTAATCACACAAATTAGTATGTTGAGGTACTCCGCTGCCTCAACATATATGTTGGAGCTATTATTATGACCCTAGGTGTTTAGGAAGTCACCTAGCAATTTAGCAATGCTTTTGTATCCCCAGTGTGATGATTCTGGCCATCATTCTCGAAAGCATCCCGTGATGCAATTTAGTTAGTAGGCATTCTATTCCTGGGTTCTTGAACCCGAGATTCACCCTATCTCATGTTGTTAGTATTTGCTAGTTCCTTTAGGATATTAGTAACCTTTGCATTAGTCCTCGAGGTCCGTGGTATTTCCTTCTTCCAAATGCTATGAACCGCTTATGGCAGAAGTTCCTCTTTGAGCCTAAAGATCGCAATCAGAGTACTCTTGAAGAGTTATCCATTCATAATTGTGACTCTGCCAGTTCTACCTTCTCTGCATGGGTTATCCGGGAGAAATGTTGAGCTTTGCTCGATATACTAACCTATGCATCCACAACTCAGAAAGTTATATGTTCCTCGAGTTGTTCCTCCTTAGTTGTATTCTGACCCCGCCTATCAATTGATAGTCAAGGGTATGTGTGCGATCGTGTTTATCGATGCCTATTATCCTTGTGGTCCGTCGAGCCATTCTATTCCGGAATGACTAGGAGAAACAAACTCCAGTACCTCATCCATATCCAGGAATTGGGTCAAAGCAGTGGTATTCCGCGGATCAAAATGCCAATTCAGCTTTTGTTCTGTTTCTACCTCAAGTATTACCCACTTTATGTCGAGAACGCCGTGAGAATTGCACCTTCTCTTATGAATTCTTGACGAGTGATATTTCTCGCTATCACTATTCATTCCTCGGTCCCGTGTTGATGTAACCGGAATGCCGACAAGTGAATTGTGATGTGTGAAATCGATACTCCTAGCAACCTCGTTTCTTGGTAGTAAATGGACAATATTCTCATTCTTAGCGTGTTGGTTATTGAATCATCATCCTAAGATTAATCGTGCTACCTAGTCCTTAGTTCTGGTGCACTCTTCGATCTATGAGTTAGGATTGTGTCAATCCCTCACTCTTTTGATCGTATCGTCTTGCCCTCAAAAGCAAGATTGTTCTCGAGCTTAGTAACATACCGATGGTTCATGACTCTCCAAATATCTTCTTGGAAGTGTTACCGGGTTGTTTCCTGACTGTTATGTTGAGCTCGTGATCAAGTTGGTTTCTTGTAAACCACTCCTTCTTCAAGAATCCGTGTTGGATACCCCTGAGCTAGTTGGTTAAGCTGAACAACAACTTCGAGAGTTGGAAGATAAAAGCTTGCCTAACTTAGTTCATTCCAAAGGGATATTCTTGTGTAGTGTGTGTTGAAGAAAGATGATATCTTCATCGATTGGTCCCTGTGATCAGTTGCTGGACCTATTGTCTTATCAATCCTCTGATTTGAGTGTGGGCTATCGCCAAATCAAATCAGTACCAACGATGCTCGTAATGTTGTCTTACTCGTGGTTGACCCCTCGAGCATACACCATTACATCTTTTGGTCTGACCAATACTATCACCGTGTTCACATGATGGTGGAAGTCCAGTGATATGGAAATTCCGATGAGTTGTTGTTGAGCCCATCAACAGCATTTTGTCTCCCCCCATGAATCATGTTGAACATCAACCTAGTGTTGGAAACTTGTAAGAAATGCCTTCGTGTTCCGTTCATGAAGCCTATGCTTGGATGGAAGAAGTGACTTCCTCGAATTCATGTGCTTTAGGTGTAAGTTGCCGCCATGAATTTGAGAAAGGTTTGTTTTGTTTCCCCTGGAATCGTCCCAAGTTAGTCATGCACGTGCGAAGTACCCTATGGTTTGATAGGTTGGCCGCCTCCATTCTATATGTATTCCTAGCACACCAAGCCACTGATTGACTTGTTCAAGGAAAAGAAGTCTATGCTTGGGATCTAATCCATGGACTTGCGTAAAGACTTTGATATCCTCGATGATGGTTCCCCACCTGGACTCGGTAGTGTTTTATTATAAGACTACTATGTGGTCATGCTTGTCTCGAACAACATGTTCACATGTTGGTAGCAGAACCCGCTCATGTTTTGGAGCTCACCACCATAGTCCATCTCCCGAGAATCTCGCAACATCATCTCGTCGATTTGTGTTGCACCTTCCCTTTTCACACATGCTGAGTCTGGAGTATCCTATTACCAATCGGATCTGAATCTCAGGCAGATATGATGGTTGGAACATTCCCAACAGTTGCATTTTGTTCCCAGCTTGCACCCCATTGTGCCAATTTCCATGGGCTGCCCCTCTCAGCAATTGATGTCTAGGATCATCCTCAAAAGTGGACTTACCATGGGTCCCCTCCACCTCCAATGATAAGAAAAATCATCCATTGCGTTGTCTTCAACAAGGTAATCCACATCATCCATTCTAGTCCGAGTATGCCATTTCTTCGAGCTCTTTCAATCAATCAATTGTAAATTGCCTTAAGCTGGTATGAAGAGTTCCAATGATCTATGGATCAAAAGTAATTCCTTTTGCCACTTGAGGGAATAGTTCTTAGAGTCACCTTCTCCAAGGTGCCCCGTTACGGGATCATGGCAGTTATTTCCTCGCCACCTTGACACCATCCACCATCTTTCTAAGCGTGGAATTTTTGCCCACCAAATCAAACCCCCGTCATCTGTTCTTCCATCCCTCCTGAAGTGTGTTTGAACATCTCAGCACAAGAGGTGTTCTATGCCTCATTCCGTGAGTTTATCGTCAGTTGCTCGATCTTCAAGAAGATCAAACCTTGTAGGGTTTCCCTCTCTTCTGTTGTCGTGTCGAGTGAAGATCTCGAAGGCAAAGATGTCAACACCAAGATGATGGAATGAATCAACATCTTTGAGAAGGGCAATTGGATCGAGAAGATTGTGATAGTTTTGTGCCCCTCTGTCTTCTTACCTCACGTCCTGAATCTCGGGACGAGATTTTTGTTTAGTGGAGGTGAGTTGTCACATCCCTAGTTCTAGTATGCACTGAGCTAGCTAGTCATGTGTTGCATCATGTTTAAATTCTTTTGAAATTGAAATGGGGATTGCCTAAACCCTAGCATTAAAGGAATTCAAATAGGTTCACCCAAAAATATTTTTCAGTGAATCCAAATGGCTTTAGAAAATGTTCATCATTTCTGGAAAAATGCTATAAACCATAACCAGAGGTGATGCACATTTTTCATGACATATTTGGTCACTGGATTAATTCTTAAAGTATTTGAATTGGAGCATTTAATGCCTATAAATATTTTAAATGCTTCAATACTTCGAAAACAATTGAGGGCTGTTGGAAATAATTCAAATACTGCCCACAATTTTGTCGAGATTTTACAAAATGAGTTAGTATTTTTACTAATTCAAAACAGATCAAAATAAATAGAAAAGCAGAAACAATAAATAAAATAACACGAGAGAGAGAGAGTTAGTACAGGCCTTACTGGCGCCACCAACCGCCCAGCCACGGACCAGGCCACCGCTTCCCCGTCGTCTTCCTCCCTCGCCGAGAAGGGCAGAGGCGCGGCGCGCCCCTGCGCCGCCACCTCCTCCTCCCCGCCTGCTGGCTCCTCCCGTGCTCCTAGACGATGCCACGGGACGCCACGACACCTCCTGGACCTCCTCGCTCTCTCCTCACCTCACTTCCCCTGGATCCCTCTCTCTTCCCCACCGAGCGTTGCCGCCACCGACGCTGTTCGCCCGGGCCACAGACCACCTCCCGCCTCGCCGCCGACCGAGCTCAGAAGCTCCCCCCCTTTCATCGTCACCCAGACGAAGGCGCCGAAGCCCTCGGATGCCGCTTAGCTCCGCCGTTCCCTCCTCGGGTCCCGCGATCACCGCCGTGATTCCACCGCCGTCCGGACATCCCGAGCTCGCCGTCTGCTCCAACCGACTCCCGTGAGCTCCTCTTCCTTCTCCCATTCCTGCTTCGCTCTCGAGCACCACAAGAATCGCACGGGCTCGGCCGCACCACCGCCGCCGCCACCGACGCCACCGCGTGGCTACAGACACGCGTTGGATCGATTCCGAGCACGCCATCGCTCCCCAGACTCGCACGAGCCCGTAGCACTTCCCAGCGCCTCGTCGTGCCCCTAGCATCGAACCAACCTCGCCCTCAACTCCGCGATCGCCAAGGTCATCGCCGCGACGCTTCCGCCACCCTAGCACCTCCCACCGGCACCACTCGACGGCGAGCTCCAGCTCCACGTAGCCGCTCTCCTCCGTCGATTTGGTCACGGAGGAGGAAACTCCAGACCGCACCGCCGTCCACAGCCTCGCCGGGCGACGAGCCACGGGTCAACTCCGCGAAGTTTGACCGGGTTTGACCGCACTTTGACCTCTCTGTCTCTCGACGTGTGGGCGAGCCTTGTTTACTTAGGTGTTAGATTAGTTAACACTAATTAATTTAGTTAATTAATTAAGCCAGCGACATGTGGGCCCACCCTGCGACATTTTCGTTAGTATTAGTTTAACCTAATCAACTCGTTAACTAATCGAGTCAGCGACGATGGGCCCCACTGGTCAGGTTTGACCTGAACCCGCCTTGTTGATCTGATGACGTCAGGGTGATGTCATGCTGACGCAGTAAGTGGTTTTCTGGATTTTAATTAAACCAAGAAATTCCAGAAAATAGTGTAAACTTCTAAAATTCATATAAATTCAACCATAGCTCAGATTGAAACAATTTATATATGAAAAATGATCAGAAAAATCCAATCTATCTATCTGTACCATTTTCATGCATGTTAGAACAATTTATAGCTGCTATTTAGCACAAATCATATAAATGGCATTTGAATTTCACATATGGAGTTTGGATTTGAACTTAGGGTTCAAACCAACTTCATTTAACTTTGTTGTTAGCTGCATTAGCTCAAAACACCAGCATGTTGCCATGTCATGAGCATGCGTCATATTGCGCATTGCATTGATTGTGTTTCTTTCTCAGTTGCCGGTGTTTGTCCCCTCTCAATAGACGACGTACCGACGATGAGTTCGATGACACCGATGAAGAACTATAATATCTTCAAAAGTGCCAGGCAAGCAAAACCCCCTTGTTCATTCCGATATAATCCCACTCTCTCGCTCCTGCTCTATTTTACTGCATTAGGACAACAATGACTCATGTGTTACTTGCTGCAGTAGCTGAACCCCTTTATCCTCTGCATGTCCTGTCATTCCACAATAATTAGATGAAACCCACTAGCATGAGTAGGAGTTGTTTGAGCCCTGATGTGCCTACTCATTCATGCTTGTTTGTCATGCCTTCTATTGGAGTTGTGTCAGGTCTGATTCATCGGGGATGAATCGGAGGTGTATGAACATGTCCTACTGTTGAGAGCTAAGTGTGTGAACACGATTTGGTAAAGGTAGCGGTGAGAGGCCATGTAGGAGTACATGGTGGGTTGTCTCATTGCAGCCGCCCTCGTGAACTGAGTTCGTGTTTGTGATCCATGAACAGTTACTACCACGCATTGGAATGCGTAAGTGCCCCTCTCGACTTATTAATCAACTTGATCTCTGTCCAGGAGTTGCAACTAGTTTCTGGTGTTTGTAGGTAGTGTTAGTAGTCTACCAAGTGGCACCCAGTACAGGTGGGCTTGGGACAGACTAGGCACCGTGGCACGGTTTACCAAGCGTAGATCCACCCATCGAGGTAGGCTTGGGAACCCTGCTCACATCGTTTGGGGCCATGAGCGACACCCCGGCAGGATCTCCTTGCGGATGGAACCCGAATAGGCGATAAACCTGGACTAGAGACTTGTGTGGTTAGTCAGGTCGTGGCCGACTCCCTCGCCCGGCTTCCGCTTGAAGGTTGCCGAGGTACATGACGGTACAGGCGATAAGTGGCGAGAGCGTGTGAAGAAGTACACCCTGCAGGTTAATATGATCTATTCAATAGTCGTGTCCGCGTAAAGGACTTCGGGTTGCCTATAACAGTTCATAGACAAGTGAAAGTGGATACTCTAAAACTCGCAAGATAAGCGTGAGTGCTATGGATGGCGTTCTCGTGAGGGAGACGGGCGGATCCATAGTTGTGTATTGATATGGTGAATATGTGGACTCGCAGCGCCACCTCAAAAGAGTTACTTGCAAATGTAGTTCAGATAGCCACCGAGTCAAAGCTGGCTTGCTGCAGTTAAACTCCACCACCCCTTTTGATCTTGATGCATATGTAGTTAGTTTCGATGTAAGTCTTCTTGAGTACATTTGTACTCACGCTTGCCTATTTTATGTTTTTTGAGAGAGACTTCAGTCTCGCTAGTAGTTCCGCATGGACTTGACGCTTAGCTTGTTACCTCAGCTATGATCTTGTGCCTCAGCAGATCTGGTAGATAGTCGGGCTTTCAGCCCTTTTTCATTTGTAGATGTCTCTGTACTCGGACATGTTAAGCTTCCGCGTGTGCTTTGTTTTGTATGCTCAGATGTGGGGTCATGAGACCCATGTTTGTAATATCTCGCTCCTCGGAGCCTAATGAATAAATATTTGAGTCGAGAGTTATGTTGTGATGCCATGTTGTATTTACACATATTGAGCATATTGTGTGTATGTTTGAAATGCTTGGTATGTGGGATCCGACAATCTAGTTGTTTATCCTTGGCAGCCTCTCATATGGGGAAATGTAGTCTAGTGCTTCCCGAGCGATAGTAGTCCGCTACAGCCCGGTTCACCGGAGTCCCGCTAGCCAAAGACTACCGCTTAGGACACTTGACTGGCCGGCATGTGTTTCACTTCGTTCTTATGTCTGTCCCTTCGGGAAATGTCACGCGGTGATATCCGAGTCCTTCCTAGCTCTGCTACAGCCGGGTTACGGAGTCCTGTTAGCCCATTGCTACAGCCCGGATTCATACGCTGATGACCGACATGTTCGATGTGATTCATGTATGCCTGTCCCCATGGGTTAGCGCGCTTTGGTTCACGATTAGCCATGTCGGCCCGGTTCTCTGTCATATGAATGCTAGCGACACTATCATATACGTGAGCCAAAAGACGCAAACGGTCCCGGGCCATGGTAAGGCGACACCCGTGGGAATACCGTGCGTGAGGCCGCAAAGTGATATGAGGTGTTACCGGCTAGATTGATGTGACCTAGAATCGGGGTCCTGACAGGAACAGCGAGCGGTGCGACGGCCGGGTTCGGGCGGCTACGCGTGAGAGAGATAGAGGAGGGGTTGGGGTCCAGGGGAGAGGGGAGAGGTGCAGGGGGCGAGGGGGAGTGCGTGGCACTCGGGCCTGGCTCCAGAAGCGGCGGAAGCAGGAGGTGGTTCAAGGCGTGCAGGCGCAGGCGGCGAGCATGCGCCCGCCCCTCTTGGCTCGGGAGGAAGACGACAGGGGAGAGGGCTAGGTGGGCTGGGCCGGCCACTTGGGCCGCCAGGTGGGCTGCCTAGGTGAGTGCCAGGTAAAACTCTCTCTCTGTTAAAATTTGTTTCTGTTTTCTATTGTTTGCCTCTGTTTTGATTTAGTTTAACACCAAATCATTTTTATATAATTCTGAAAATACTTTTGGGCACTTTTGAAATTATTCCCAACAGCCCTCAACTAGTTTCTGAATTATTAGAGCATTTAAAATATTTATAGGATTTAAATGCCCCAATTCAAATACAATATGAGTTAATTCAATAATCCAAATGTCATGGAAAATGTGCAACATCTCGTTATCTGCTTCAAGCATTTTCCAAAAATGGTGAACATTTTTTAAGGCCATTTGGGTTCATTGAAAAATAATTTTAGTTGAACCTATTTGAATTGATTTAGTGCTAGGGCTTGGATCAAACCCCATTTCAAGTTTGATGAAATTTAAACATGATGCATGGATGCAATGCCACTAGTTACAAGCAAACTCTAGGGCTGTGACAATCCGAAAAAAACGATTCACCCCCCGGCTGCTGGGACCCACCAGCTACACTTCCGCACACAAGGAAGTGCGTCCGGGCAAAAAAATGATTCGCCCTCGACAGCCGGGACCCAAGAGCTACACCTTCGCACGCAAGGAAGTGCGTCGGGCAAAAAAAACAAAACGATTCGCCCCGATTGCCGGGACCCACCAGCTACATCTACGCAGTAAGGAAGTGCCTAACGGTCGGGACCCACCTGGTCGAAGCGCGTAGCATTGTCATTCTGGTCGCGAACGGTAACGCATATACTTGGTCAATGTAGAGGCGCACGGTCGTGGTAGAGGCGCACGTGTCGAGTAGAGGCGCGCGACGTAGCATGTACACATACGTACAACGGCCAGGGTGCAAGAAAGAAAATACGGCCACATATGTGTACATACGGGCAGGGTCTCGAACGCCTACTCACGCATACGTACGGCCAGGGCTCGTGTACATGGCTGGGTCGGAACGGAGAAACAACGTCGTCGTCGTGTTCATGGGGAGGCAACGGAATGCGTTGTGTTCATGGGGAGGCAACGGAATGCATCGTGTTCATGGGGAGGCAACGGAATGTGTCATGTTCATCGGGAGGCAACGTAATGTGTCGTGTTCATCGAGAGGCAACAGAACGCGTGGGAGCCAACCGGCTGGGTCGGAACAGAATGCTTGGTCGTGTTCATCGGGAGGACTTGGACGGAACAGGCAATGGAAACAAGGCCTGGCGTACCGCAAAACGGAGGATACAGATCTTCTACGGTCGAAACGGGGTCCTGTTGATCGGGAGGGGTTTGGCGTACCGCAAAACTGTCGAAACGGACCTCCTACGGTCGAAACGTGGGTCCCGTTCATCGGGAGGGTGTGGCGCCGCAAAACGGACTCCACGGATACCGTTCATCTCCACCGCCGATCTCCTCCAGCCTCCACGGGCTACCGTCGACCACCTCCAGCCTCCACGGGCTCCTGCTCATCCAGCCTCCACCGCTTACTCCACCGCCATCGCTCAACCACCCTCCACCATCTATCGCTCATCCAGCCTCCACACCACGGGTCCTGCTCAACCACCCTCCACGGGCACCCTCCACCGTCATCGCTCATCCAACCCTCCACACCACGGGTCCTGTTCATCCGAGGCAACGCCACCGCCACTTTTCATCCAAAACCCCGCAACACTCACTGCTCATCCAAGAGGCAGCATCGATCGGCTTCGATTAGCAGCAAGAGCAAAGGAATCGCCGATCGGGTTCATTAATGACCATCGATCGATCGCTCGGGTTCGTGAACGTAGCCCGCAGCAGTAATCGCCGTTCGCTAGAGCCCAACGCCTCGCCGGGTTCGATAGAGAATAACGCCGCACACACGCAGCCAGATGTGTACGAGAGAACGCGATCGCTTCGCCCCGACCTCCCACCGTGAACGGGAACTCCCCAAATTTTCCTCGCCTCGCTTCTACCACGGTTTTTTCCCACATGGACGGCCTAAAGAATGTCATGCAGCTGTGTCTCCGCCCGCCCAGACGAAAAGCCCATTTTCCGTCATGATTTTTGTCATAGAAGTAGGAGCCCACCACATCTATGATGATACCAGGTTTTGTCACAATTATCGCTATAGAAGTGTCATATGTATGACAGAAAAAAATTCGTTCGACCCAAAATGTCACGTATGTGTCTATTTTTTGTAGTGAAGAGCATTTGCATTTGGTACTTGGGAAGCTCAGAGAACATCAGTTATACGCCAAGTTCAACAAGTGTGAATTTTGGCTGAAGGAAGTTGGATTCCTTGGACATGTTATATCTGGAGAAGGAATAGCGATAGACCCCACCAAGGTTGTCACTGTGACAAACTGGGAGTCACTGACGATAGTTGGAGAGATCCGGAGTTCTCTTGAACTCGCAGGATACTACCGGAAGTTCATTGAGAATTTCTCAAAGATTGCAAAGCCTATGACGGAGTTGTTGAAGAAGGACACCAAATTTAATTGGACTGGGGAATGTGAGGCCATCTTTCAGGATTTGAAAAGACGCTTGGTTACATCACCAGTGTTGACTCTGCCAGATCAACGCAAGGATTATGAAGTATATTGCGATGCTTCTCGTCGAGGACTTGGAGCCATACTTATGCAGGAGGGAAGAGTTGTTTCATATGCCTCACGACAGCTTAAACCGCATGAGTTAAATTATGCTACGCATGATTTGGAGTTAGCAGCCGTAGTGCATGCGTTGAAGACATGGAGACATTTTCTCATCGGAAACCATTGTGAGGTATACACGGATCACAATGTCGGCGTTCTGGGAACGGGGGTACCCAGACTTGCCTGCCTGCGGCCTGTGGCGTGGCTCAAGGGGTGGCCCAGTACAGCCCATCTTCATCAGCACAAGCTAAAGACACTCGCGAGGGGCCAAGCCTCACGGGGCGGATGACAGGAAGCCTCCTCAGGCTGGCTCGCGAGGAGGCGGAGAGATCAAGGTGGGGTACCTCACGAGGTGCCCATGATGCAAGCCATGACGACCAAGGGCGCCAGGCGGGCGCCGGCCCGCGCAGTGTCCTCATTTCCTCTTTGGTGCAAAGGGGGCAAGCGCATGCAAGAGTATCAAGCAAAGGCACCCGTTTCGGTGCAACAAGAACAAGACCGTCGCAACGGCAGGAAGGAAGTCATCATGGAGCCCAAGTCGGCGTCACCACTAGACCCTTTGACAGGCGAGGACCAACTTTAGTCAGATAAGTGTACTAGATGTTCCCTTCAAATGGCTAATTGTTGGCGCCCTTCCCGCTCAATATTTGGGAAGAGGCCCAGTGGCCTTTGCCTATAAATAGGACTAGCCACCCACAGGTAGAGGCATCTTGAATCAGCAGAGAGAGCGAGTGAACTCCCCTAGCAGTTCATCGACCGCCAAGAATGCACTGCAAGGCTGTTCTTCCTTGTATTGTTCATCATCAGCCCAAGAGGCAATCCACCACACCACACACTGGAGTAGGGTGTTACACCACAATGGTGGCCCGAACCAGTATAAACCTTGTGTCTCTTGTGTTGTTCTTTTGGTAGTTTAGATCCTAGCGAGGCGACGAGGTGCAGGTAGGTAGGAGGCGAGATCTCCGTGCGCACCCCAGAGTTCGAACCTAGAGGGTCTGCCGGAACCCGAAATCCAACATTTGGCGCGCCAGGTAGGGGTGCGCCGGAATTCGTCTTCCATCGCCCTTTTCTTTGCCGACCATCGCATCCATGTTAGACGCTCGTCGGGCCTGCGCCGAGCCGCCTCGCTCTCAGCGCCGCCAGACGGGCCCCCATCGGCGTCCGCTTCACCGTTCCGTCGCTTTGCCGTCAACGCCGCCATCGGCCCGGCAGGGAACGAGCAGCAAGCATCGTCCCAGCATCCATCCGTGAGGCGAGACGGTAGTACCGCTACTCCTTCACTCGCCCCAGCTGGTTCTTCGTCTCGCGTGCTTCGCGCGCCCAAGGAGGCTCGAGCTGCGCTCATCGCGGCAAACGAGCTCCTGCGCTACCGCCCTGTCGACGACGTCTACGAAGAGTGGCTCGACCGCGTCGCCGAGCTCGTCCGCGCTCCCCCGCGTCGTCCTTCTCCATGCACCGCGCCCCGCCCTGCGCGGGAGATGAGGCTCCAGGGGCGCCTCAGCCGCCTCCCCCTCAAGAAGGCGCCTTGGCCCCAAGGCGCGTGGCCCCTGGGCGGAATCCACTCCGTCCGTCGCCAGCGCAGCAAGAGCAGAGTTTTCAAGAGGTCCCTCGCCCCCAAGAAGCTGCCCAAGTGCTCCCCGCACCAGCTCATCACGACCATGCTCCTGCTCCAGCACACCAAGATCCCGCGCTGCTCCCAGCGGCAGCGCATGGGGACCCGCAAGACCAGGCTCTTCGTCACCAAAGGCCTCCCGTGGCCACAGCAGCTGCCGCGCTTTCACCACCGAAGGCGCAGCGTCGTGCGGGGTCCGGCAAGTTTAAGCCAGACTTGCCTCCTCGCCACGACGGCACGGCCGACCCTGCGGAGTTCTTCAGCTCTACGAGCTGGGCATCAAGCCGCCAACGGGACGAAGGTCATGGCGAACTGGTTTCACATGGCACTCAAGGACGGGTCCGCACTGCCCTGAACTGGCTCTCGCACGATCTCCTCCCGACGAGATGTTCACCCGCTTCATCGCCAACTTCAAGGCACTTCGCGACCGCCTCCCTGCCGGAGAGACATGCGCCAGATCAAGCAGCAGCTGGGAGACCTGCGAAGTACATCCAGCGCTTCAACAACACATGCCTCAAGATTCCCAAGGTGACCGAGGAGGCCATCATCTCAGCCTTCTCCGACGGTGTGCGCGACGTCAAGATGAAGGAGGAGCTGGCGATGCATGAAGATCTGTGCACTTCCTTGGAGCTGTTCAACTTGGCGACCAAGTGCGCCAGGGCTGAGGAAGGATGCCTTTCCCTCCTCGAGCTGCCAGCCGCAGACCCAGAAGAGAAGAAGCCCAAGGCCAAGGACGTGAAGCGCAAGGGGGCTGTCGTGCTCGCGATAGAACCAAACACCAAGCGAGGCAGAGAACAGCCCAAGTCTTCCAAGGGTAGCCGGTACTGTGTGTACCACGACCTCCACACCCACAACACCAACGAATGTCAAGAGCTCCGAGCCGTGCGAGACGGGAGAATCGGTCGACGCCCCGACCGCAACGATCGATGCTACGGCCGAGGAGGAGGAAGAAACGCAGGACGCTGGGAAGACCGTGGCCCTCGCCAAGGGTGGCGTGACCGACCTCGTGAGGATCGCTGGTAGGATCAGCCTTGCGAGGGAGGCTGGAGGGATCAGCCTCGCGAGGATCGCCTGCAAGGAAACGCAGACCTCCCTCCTCTGCTGCCGCAGCCAAGGAGAAATGAGGACCATCATCAGGACGAGGGGGCTGGGGGCTTCCAGGAGCCGCGCGCGATAGCTTGCATCCTGGGCGGAGCTCAAGCCCTAGCCTCTCAACGCATCTTCAAGTAGTTCACCGGTGAAGCGAACGCAGTCCTCCCCAAGCTCGAGGCTGCGCCTCTCTGTGGTCAGCGCGCCATCACGCTCAGCTCAGCGGATCAGCTCAAGTGCGCGGCCACACCGGAGTCCTCCCGATGCTTTGTTCCCCAATCATCAAGAACGTGCAAGTCACCAGACCTCATAGATGGCGGAGCAGGGCTCAATGTCCTGTCGTCCAGAGACATTCAACAATCTCCAAGTGCCATACAATTAGCTTCAGCCAACCAAGCCTTTCTCCGAGTCACCGACGGCTCCACAGCCCGATTGGGCAGGTCCGCCTCCCGTCACCTTGGCGCGCGATAACCATCAAGACCGAGCTCATCGACTTCGATGTCGCCCACATTCGGCTCCAGACAATGCCATCCTCGATACCCAGCTCGCCAAGTTCATGGCGTTGACTCATCACGGCCACAACGCCCTCAAGATGCCAGTGAAGGGCGGAGTCATCACGGTGCCTTGTGAAGAAAGAGACGCAGCAGTGCTCCCCGGAGCGAAGCTTCTCAAGCTGCTTCACTTGAAGACCCAGATCGCAGGAGCGGAGGCCCCGAGAACGCTCCCAAGAAAAGAAGACATTGCCAGGCCCGACCTCGGGAGGCAGGCCCCTCGTGGTCCGCTACTGCTCAGGGGCACCTCCTTCTATCGTGATAGGAAGGCGCGCTGGCGCCCTCCTCAAGCAAGGCTCGGGGCTCTCTCCCGAGGGCCACCGACCTTGCTAAGGTCACGAGGGAGGCGCTTGGGCACCACTTGAGGCGTGTTTCAGCACGCTTCCCTCAGAAGGAGCGAGGCAAGGAGGGCCAAACCTCAGGAGTTCGTCACCAGATCATTCAGAGCTGCAGGAGTCAAGAGTCATGAGTGGCAGCCGCCGCCACTCCGCCAGTAGCTCCCCATCCAGCGAGGATGGTGGGTTGCGCGTCTGCATTGACATACCAGGACTCAACCGAGCCGCCTCAGAGCGCTTCTGCCCCTCACGCTGGGCGCCAAGGTCCACCCACAGCCACGCTCAGATGCCCTACAAGCAAAACCGAACGCGGCCGCCACGCCAGCCTCATGGGGAGCAACCTGAGGCTCAAGAGGCCAAGGCGTTCCTGCAGTCTGGCGCGGAGATGGAGACGGTCATGAGGAGCCACTAGCGCCCCGGAGCCTCCCGAGGCTCCTGGCCCGGGGCTTGTGAAGATCGGCTTCCGCAGCCCTCGACGTCCGCTACTTTAGCATCCCTTCGTCTTCAACGTTATCGTGACATCCTTCAAGTTTCATTTCTAGCCGGGCGCCTCTGTGGCTGCATCATTCCCAGCCGCGTGGGTCCGTCCCTGCGGCATGTATCCCTTTTACTTCATGTTCCTAGCTTACCTTGTTGGGGTCGCCCCTCGGGTTGCATCATCCCCAAGTCGCTCGGGCCAGACCCAGCAACGTCTGCCTTCCCTGCTCTTATCTAAATGAACTTGCTCCTTCGTGATTAACGTGCTTGACCTAATTGCCTGCTTGACTGACACCAACTGATGGAGCTGCTCCCCAATGGCACGACGCTTGCGCATGGGTCCATCCCTGCAACACCGACAAACCTGAATGGCTGAGCTCTGGCCGCGGCAGCCCCGCACGGCGCCACCACGTCAGGCCTTCAGTGCCTCATCACCCCTCCAAAGCAACCAACGGCTGATCATCGCTTGTCATAGTGGACCTTTGTTTTTCTTGTGGTGAGCCTGCAGGATCTCTTCAAGGCGCAACGCTAGGCGAGGCCCTCACGGCGTCTCCTTCACTCTTGCCCACGCGAACTGCTTGCACGTTAAAGGGGGGTACCTGAGCATCGCGACTCACGGGCTCCTACTGGCTCTCCAGCCCTCACCCTCTGGCCTTGACCACGGCATCGCGACCTGGCATACCAGCGACGGCTGAGACCCGCTCGAGGGCCCGGACCTGGGGACGTAGAGCAGAAAGGGGAGCAGAGGCGAGAGGGAAGAGGCACGCGAGGACCTCGCCAGGCAACCCCTCGCCTGCCGATGCGTGGACCGAACTCGCACCAGGAAGCGGTCCCTGACTCCTGAGATAAGTCACCCTCCGGAAACACTGGCTATCGCAGCACCGACCACGTACCTAATGCAATCCCGTGTTATCAACATCGCGCTCCTTTCTCACCGAACGATGGCTGCTTGAGCGCTAAAGGGGACCTCCTGAGCATCGCGACTCAGGGGCTCTTACTCGACCCCGGGCCGCTCACCTCCGGCCTTGACCACGGCATCGCGGTTCGGCATACCAGCCGACGGCTGAAGCTCGCCTTTGGGACTGGACCTGTCGGCGCAGAGCACCAAGCCCTCGTGAGGTTCGAAAGGAAGAACTAAGCTAAGGCGGAATGAGCATCTCGCACTACTTCACATCAAGGATCATATTAACAAACAGAACCACAGGCACCTTACAAGCCCCCGCGGGGCGCGCTTTTCGATTCCTCGCAGGGAACAGAGGAAGCAGATCCTAAAATAACGCTAACTATGCGCGCTTCCGCGAGAGAAGCCATCATCAACAGTGGGCCGCCAGGCACCGGCGTCAACCTCATCCAGATCAGAGGCGGCGGCGGCTTGCCGAGCCCGCCCTGCTCCGAGAGCGGTGCAGGCTCGGGGGCTCATAGCTATCGTCACTCGTCTCCGGAGTCGCGGAGAGCTCGGCGGAGTCGCTGGATCCTTCGACGCCTCTGCCGCCTGAGGAGCTGCTGAGGGAGCGATCGACGAGCCTGGTCCTCGCCACGGCAGGACCCCGACCGCCTCTCTCAGGGCAGCACTCGAGCCGGCGTCCTTCCGTGTCGAAGACCTTGAAGAGCATCATGGAAGCGTCGTCGTTCTCCAGGTGGATCACGAGGGCGCCCCTCGTCCTACAAACTCGGGCGACCTCGCCCCAGCCTCGAGTCATGAAGACCTTGCCCGGAGCGACGACCGCGACCTCCACTTCGGTCACGAGGGTGTTGCAGCCGGCGTGCTGCAACCAGAGCTCCAAATATCCCCCCTGCGGCATCACGAAAGCGAAGGAGGAAGGAAGGCGGCGTGGAGCACAAACTCTCGGGAAGAGCCCTCGGCATGGACTCCAGGAGGGACAACGCGCACCGCCGTGATCCGCCGACGCCTGCGGCGGCGTCGTCCATGGCGCTCGACATCAACTCCTTCAGGGCCCTCAAGGTGGGTGTACAAGGGCAGCGGGAACCCTGGCGGTGGCCGCTCGCACCAAGGCCTCGACACCTCCTGCCGGGCGCCCTCGTCTCGACGGCATAGGGCTAGCCGTTTCTTCGCCAGAAGCGGGTCGGGACCCTCTCGGGGAGCCTTTCCCTTCTATTCCGCGGAGAACTGGCGGATCAGAGCCATTGCCGCAAAGTGGAGCAAGGATGGAGAAGAAGGAGAAGCAAGAAGAGATGGACTGGAAGGGCACGCGCCGTTCCGTACTTATAGCCGGGGAAGGCCAACCGGCGACCTCCGCGATCACAGGTAATCATGACCTGCTTTGCATGCAGGGACTTGTCAATTCGTGCAGTTGCTGAGGCGTCGTGGGGAAGCAGGGGTGCCCACATCCAATAAACCGCCACGCGGCACCCAAGGCCGCAGGCTGTTAGGGCTCGCGGCGCTTCGCACTTGCCCCTTCGCTTCTCTGCTCAGCCAAGTCCAGGCGCGCCTCGGGCCCGGGGGCTACTGTCAGCGTTCTGGGAACGGAGATACCCAGACTTGCCTGCCTGCGGCATGGCTCAAGGGGTGGCACAGTACGACCCATCTTCATCAGCACAAGCTCAAGACCCTCTCGAGGGGCAAGCCTCTGGGCGGACGGCTGTGAAGCCTCCTCGTGCACGGCCTCGCCAGCTGGCTCGCGAGGAGGCGGAGAGATCAAGGCGGGTACTCACGAGGTGCCCATGACGCAAGCCATGACGCACCAAGGGCGCCAGCGGGCGCCAGGTGGGCGCCAGCCGCCGACAAGGTCCTCATTTCCTCTTTGGTGCAAAGGGGCAAGCGCAGCGAGAGTATCAAGCAAAGGCAACCGCTGGTGCAACAAGACCAAGACCGCCGAACGGCAGGAAGGAAGTCATCGTGGAGCCCAAGCCGCCTCACCACCAGAGCCTCCGACAAAGCGAGGACCAACTTTAGTCGGGATAAGTGTACTAGATGTTCCCTTCAAATGGCCAATTGTTGGCGCCTTTCCCGCCAATATTTGGGAAGAGGCCCAGGCCTTTGCCTATAAATAGGACTAGCCACCCACAGGTAGAGGCATCTTGAATCAGCAGATAAAGAGAGCGACCGAACTCCCCTAGCAGTTCATCGCACCGCCAAGAATGACCCTCATGAGGCAGTTCTTCCTTGTATTGTTCATCATCAGCCCAAGAGGCAATCCACCACACCACACACTGGAGTAGGGTGTTACACCACAATGGTGGCCCGAACCAGTATAAACCTTGTGTCTCTTGTGTTGTTCTTTTGGTAGTTTAGATCCTAGCGAGGCGACGAGGTGCAGGTAGGTAGGAGGCGAGATCTCCGCGCGCACCCCAGAGTTTGAACCTAGAGGGTCTGCCGGAACCCGAAATCCGACACACAAGAGTTTGAAGTATATCTTCACGCAAAAGGAGTTGAATCTCAGGCAGAGGAGATGGTTGGAGCTTATTAAGGATTATGATATGAGATTGCATTATCATCCCGCAAAAGCTAACGTAGTAGCCGATGCGTTGAGCCGCAAAAGTCATGTCAATACACTCATGACCGGAGAGTTACCCAAGGAGTTGGCAGAAGACCTTCGCGAGCTATGTTTGGAGATAGTTCCGAGAGGCTATGTAGCAGCATTGGAGATTCAGTCAACTTTGATGGATACGATCAGAGAAGCTCAAAAGACGGACAAGGAGATTGCCGGGATAAAGGAAAGAATGAGTAAAGGAAAAGCTAAAGGATTTCGTGAGGATGAGCACAATACCTTATGGTTTGAGGACCGCATATATGTGCCAAATGATCAGGAGATCAGGAAGTTGATTCTGAAAGAAGCCCATGATTCGCCCTATTCGATTCACCCGGGAAATACCAAGATGTATCTGGATTTGAAGGACAGTTTCTGGTGGACCGGAATGAAGAAGGATATTGCGGAGTATGTAGCAGTTTGTGATGTATGTCAGAGAGTGAAGGCAGAACATCAGAAGCCAGCCGGATTGCTACAACCATTGCCGATACCCGAATGGAAGTGGGATAAGCTAGGCATGGATTTTATCACGGGATTACCCAGGACTCGTTCATGCTATGACTCGATATGGGTTGTAGTCGATCGTTTGACGAAAGTAGCTCATTTCATCCTAGTAAAGACCACTTACACCAGTGCTAAGTTGGAAAAGATATACATGATCAGGATCGTATGTCTGCATGGAGTTCCGAGGAGCATTGTATCAGATAGAGGAACCCAGTTTACTTCAAAGTTTTGGAATCAGCTGCATGAAACTTTGGGAACCAGGCTAGAGTTTAGTACAGCTTTTCACCCACAGACAGATGACAGACTGAGAGAGTAAATCAGATTCTGGAGGACATGCTGAGAGCTTGTGCGCTAGACTATGGATCTAGTTGGGACGACAATTTGCCTTATGCAGAGTTCTCATACAACAACAGCTATCAAGCTAGTTTGAAGATGGCCCCTTTCGAAGCACTGTACGGAAGGAGGTGCAGAACACCGTTGTTGTGGGAAGAAGTTGGAGACCGACAGTTGTTTGGACCATATTTGATTAAAGAGTCTGAAGAGAAGGTTAAGCTGATTCGTGATAGACTCAAGGTAGCCCAGTCCAGGCAGAAGAGTTATGCGGATTCAAAACACAAGGAGACAGTTTACGGTTGGAGACAGAGTGTATCTTCGTGTATCCCCACTTCGAGGAGTGAAGCGCTTTGGAGTTAAGGGAAAGTTAGCGCCACGTTTTGTGGGACCATATAGAGTTTTGGAACGTATGGGAGAAGTTGCCTACAAGTTGGAATTACCCGAAGGATTGTCAGGAGTTCACGATGTGTTCCATGTTTCTCAGTTGAAGAAGTGCCACGCAGAGATGGCTGATATTCCTCTGAGAGATACAGTGCCGCTGGAAGCGATACGGTTGGATAGTGACTTGACATATGAGGAGAAACCAGTCAAGATACTCGAGTTTGTCAGCCGAGTTACACGCAACAAGGTTATCAAGTTTTGCAAGGTTCAGTGGAGTCACCATACCGAAGATGAAGCCACCTGGGAATGAGAGGAAGACCTACGGAAGGATCACTCTCACCTATTTTCTAGCCAACCCGAATCTCGAGGGCGAGATTCATCTAAAGAGGGGTAGGTTTGTAACATCCCAAATTTTCAATTTGGAATGTTATACATTAGATCATCATTGCATATCATGTTTTATTGCATTTTGGTTCGATCCTAGAAATTCTACGCAACTCAAGGACCCACAGAGAGAGTTGGGGATTTCATTATTTTCATATTCGAGTTTTTCTCGAATTTTTGAAAAGAGGATCATTTGATTTTAATTATTTTCTCTGAAATATTTATTTTATTAAAATAAAAGGGAGAGGATAAAATGACTACCTCAACATAAAGAAATATCAGAGATTATATATTAAAATCAAATAAGATTTCTATTTGGAGTTTTATTGCTATTTTATTTGAATTAGGAAAAATATGCGTTTTTCAAAATTGCATTTTAGGCCCAAACAAATGTTCACCTTGTCCGGCTTATTTTTAGAGGACGAGAAATATTTATTTCGGAATTTTTGGAGTCAGTTTAGTATTTCTTTTATTTCTTTTTCTGCACGACGGAATTATTTAAAAAAGAGTCAAACCCTAACCCTAACCCGCGCCGCCGCCCAAACCCTAACCCTAATCACTACCAGCTACCGCTAGTTGCCACGCCACGCCGAAGAAGCCCGCCTTGGCCGCCAGAGCCACCCGCCATCGTCAGCCGAGCCGGATCCGCCGGGAGGTAGCCACGACGCCGCCTTGTTCTCGTTAGAAAACCGTCGGTTTTTTTAAGAACCCGCAGTTTATTTTTTTAGATCAGTTTATTTTTATTTTTTCGGTTTAGTTATATAGCGAACGCCCGTTCGTTCGTTCGTTCGTTCGTTCGTTTTAACGAACGGTTTTCACCGTTCAATCGCAGACAACAAACGTTCGTTCGTTAGCCTGTTCCTCACTTTTTCTTTTTCTCGGATTTTCCGTGATTACTTTTTATCATGATTTCTGATCCGATTTTCGTTCACTGGTGGCTTTTCTCAAGATAGCATAAGTGTTATGGTAGGTGAACAAATTACTGTCGAGCAATTGATAGAAAAGTGCATAGTTATGAGAATATCTAGGCATGATCATGTATATAGGCATCACGTCCATGATAAGTAGACCAAACGATTCACGCATCTACTACTATTACTCCACACATCGACCGCTATCCAAAGATGCATCTAGAGTATTAAGTTCATAAGAACAGAGTAACGCATTAGGCAAGATGACATGATGTAGAGGGATAAACTCAAGCAATATGATATAAACCCCATGTTTTTATCCTCGATGGCAACAATACAATACGTGTCGTTTCCCCTTCTATCACTGGGATCGAGCACCGCATGATTGAACCCAAAGCTAAGCACTTCTCCCATTGCAAGAAAGATCAATCTAGTAGGCCAAACCAAAATGATAATTCGAAGAGACTTGCAATGATAACAAATCATACATAAAAGAATTCAGAGAAGATTCAAATATTGTTCATAGATAATCTTGATCATAAACCCACAATTCATCGGATCTCAACAAACACACCGCAAGAAGATCGAGGAGAACTTTGTATTGAGATCCAAAGAGAGAGAAGAAGCCATCTAGATAATAACTATGGACCCGAAGGTCTGAGGAAAACTACTCACACATCATCGGAGAGGCTATGGTGTTGATGTAGAAGCCCTCCGTGATCGATGCCCCCTCCGGTGGAGCGCCGGAAAAGGCCCCAAGATGGGATCTCACGGGTACAGAGAGTTGCGGCAGTGGAAATAGGGTTTCGTCGTGCTCCTGGATGTTTTTGGGGTATAAGAGTATATATAGGCGAAGGAAGTCAGTCAGGAGAGCCACGAGGGGCCCACGAGGGTGGGGGCGCGCCCAGGGGGGCAGGCGCACCTCCCTACCTTGTGGCCTCCTCGGTTGTTTCTTGACATCCACTCCAAGTCCTCTGGATCACGTTTGTTCCAAAAATCACGCTCCCGAAGGTTTCATTCCGTTTGGATTCCGTTTGATATTCCTTTTTTGCGAAACACTGAAATATGCAAAAAAACAGCAGTTTGCACTGGGCCTAGGGTTAGTAGGTTAGTCCCAAAAATAATA
Organism: Aegilops longissima; assembly: GCA_021605205.1. Classification (NCBI taxonomy): domain Eukaryota; kingdom Viridiplantae; phylum Streptophyta; class Magnoliopsida; order Poales; family Poaceae; genus Aegilops; species Aegilops longissima. The sequence goes on from CM038678.1 coordinate 472,343,588, forward strand.
TAAAGTGTATAATAAAGCCCATTAAACATCCAAAACAGAATATATAATAGCATGGAACAATAAAAAATTATAGATACGTTGGAGACGTATCAAGCATCCCCAAGCTTAATTCCTGCTCGTCCTCGAGTAGGTAAATGATAAAAACAGAATTTTTGATGTGGAATGCTTCCTAGCATATTCCTCAATGTAATTTTCTTTATTGTGGCATGAATGTTCAGATCTGAAAGATTCAAGATAAAAGTTTAATATTGACATAAAAATAATAATACTTCAAGCATACTAACTAAGAAATTATGTCTTCTCAAAATAACATGGCCAAAGAAAGTTCATCCCTACAAAATCATATAGTTTGGTCATGCTCCATTTTCATCACACAAGAATGCTCTCATCATGCACAACCCCGATGACAAGCCAAGCAATTGTTTCATACTTTAGTAATCTCATACTTTTTTCAACTTTCACGCAAATACATGAGTGTGAGCCATGGATATAGCACTATGGGTGGAATAGAGTATGATGATGGGGGTTATGTGGAGAACACAAAAAAGGAGAAAGCCTCACATTGACGCAGCTAATCAACGGGCTATGGAGATTCCCATCAATTGATGTCAATGCAAGGAGTAGGGATTGCCATGCAACGGATGCACTAGAGCTATAAATGTATGAAAGCTCACCAAAAGAAACTAAGTGGGTGTGCATCCAACTTGCTTGCTCACGAAGACCTAGGGCATTTGAGGAAGCCCATTGTTCGAATATACAAGCCAAGTTCTATAATGAAAAATTCCCACTAGTATATGAAAGTGACAAAACAAGAGACTCTATCATAAAGATCATGGTGCTACTTTGAAGCACAAGTGTGGAAAAAGGATAGTAGCTTGTCCCTTTTTTCTTTTTCCTTTTTTTTCCTTTTTTTGGGCCTTTCTTTTTTTATTTGGCCTTTATTCCTTTTTTTTATTTGGGACAATGCTCTATGAATGATTATCATCACACTTCTATTTATTTACAACTCAATGATTACAACTCGAGACTAGAAGAAAGTATGACTCTATATGAATGCCTCCGGTGGTGTACCGGGATGGGCAATGAATCAAGAGTGACATGTATGAAATAATATGCAGGGTGGCTTTGCCACAAATACGATGTCAACTACATGATCATGCAAGGCAATATGACAATGATGAAGCGTGTCATAATAAACAGAACGGTGGAAAGTTGCATGGCAATATATCTCGGAATGGTTGTGGAGATACCATAATAGGTAGGTATGGTGGCTGTTTTGAGGAAGATATAAGGATGTTTATGTGTGATAGAGCGTATCGTATCACGGGGTTTGGATGAACCGGCGAAGTTTGCACCTGTCGGATTTTGGGTTCCGGCAGACCCTCTAGGTTCGAACTCTAGGGTGCACGCGGAGATCGCACCTCCAACCTACCTACATCTCGTCGCCTCGCAAGGATCTAAAACTACACGAAGAACAACACAGAGGACACGAGGTTTATACTGGTTCAGGCCACCATTGTGGTGTAGTACCCTACTCCAGTGTGTGGTGTGGTGGATTGCCTCTGGGGCTGATGATGAACAATACAAGGGAAGAACAGCCTCGCGAGGGTCTGTTCTTGGCTGGAGCGATGAACTACTAGGGGAGTTCAGTCGCCTCTCTCCCTCTCTCTCTAGATGTCGATCTCTCTATCAGGTGTCCATCCTTCTCTCCCCTGGGTGGCTAGTCCTATTTATAGGCAGAGGCCCTGGGCCTCTCCCCAAATATTGAGCGGGAAGGGCGCCAATAATTGGCCATTTTGATGGGGAACATCTAGTACACTTATCCTAAATACAGTCGGTCCTCGCCTGCCAAAGACTCTGACGGTGACGCCGGCTTGGGCTCCACGATGACCTCCTTCCTGTCGTTCTGCTGGTCTTGGTCTTGTTGCACCAAAATGGTTGCCTTTGCTTGATGCCCTCGCCGCGCTTGCCCCTTTGCAATCAAGAGAAACAAGGACAACTTGGCGGGCTGGCGCCCCACTGGCGCCCTCGGTCGTTATGGCTGCCATGGGCACCTCGTGAGGTACCCCACCTTGATCTCTCCGCCTCCTCGCGAGCCCCGACGAGGCCGTGCTCGGGAAGCTCTCGTCGTCCGCCCATGAATCTTCGCCCCTCGCGAGGGTCTTGAGCTTGTGTTGATGAAGATGGGTCGTACTGGGCCACTCCTTGAGCCACGCCACAGGCCGCAGGAAGGCAAGTCTGGGTACCCCGTTCCCAGAACGCCGATAGTAGCCCCCGGGCCCAAGGCGCGGCTGGACTTGGCTTAGCAGAGAAGCGAAAGGGCAAGTGCGAAGCTCCGCGGGCCCAAACAGCCTGCGGCCTTGGGCGCCGCATGGCGGTTGATTGGACGTGGGCGTCCCTACTTCCCCACGCCTCCTTATTTTGCGCCCAGCTAGGCGGACCCGCAGTTGCACACAGTCATCCCTCTTCTCGCCGCTCGCGCCTCCCGCTTCTTCCTCCTCTCGAGCTCCAGCTTCGCTTCCAATCAATCTCGAATCCTCCCCTTCACATGCCGCCATGGCGCCGACGAAGAAGGGGAAAGGGCGGAAGCCTGCGCCTTCGCCCCGCTCGCCGTCGCCGAGGGCTCCTGCTGTCGATCGGTCGTTCATACTCAACCTGGAAGGCTTGGGCAAGGTCAGTTCGGCCCTCGCCACCATCTTCAACGAGTGTGGGAGGACGACGGTCTAGCCCGCATCTCACTTTTCCATTGACAGGATAGTCACCGAGGTCCGGTACTTCGACGACGCCCTTTGGGCGGGACTGGTTCCCCCCTTTTCTGATTTCTTCAACGCCGTACTTTCCCATTACCAGATCCACATGATGCATTTGGGTCCCGAATCCATTACTCTCCTTGCCGTTTTCGCCTTTGTTTGCGAGGCGATGGTCGGCATTCCTCCTTCAGTTGCCTTGTTGCGCCACTTCTTCTCTTTCCGCCTCAGCAACCCCACCCAATGCTCGGGGTGCATGAGTTTCCTTGCCGCGCCAGAAACAGTGGCCTCGGGGATTGATTTCAGCCTTCCCCCGCCTGCGACTGGGTTCCGAGAGCGGTGGGTGTACGTGGATGTTGGAGTGCCCAGCCCCCTGCACTCGGAGCCTACCTCGCCCGCTATCCCCAATTCGGCTAGGGCCAGGAGACGCTCACGAGCCCCCGGCTCGTCTTCGTCTGGTGTCGCTTTGCGAACTTGAGGGCGCTCGGTGTGACGGCACCCAAGGTGGTGAAGGAGTTCCTCCTATGCCGCATCGCCCCTCTCCAGCGCCATTCTCGCCGGATGTGGGCCTTCGTGGGGCGCAAAGACCGCATGAGGCTTCAGGAGGAAGATCTGCCGCCTGAAGTGTTGAGGAAGGTTCTCATGATCCTGACTGGGGACCCTTCCCCCGGCAGCCTCCGGCGAGAGGGTGCCCTGCTGTACCTTTGCTCGAGTAGGGCCGATTTCGTGAAGCAGATGCCCAGCTTTGACGAATGGGGGCTGCGCCCCGCGGGCCTCATGGGACCTCGTGAGAACCCAGTTGTGGCGGTTGCCCTTCCGGTTGCCCGCGGTGGTCCTTCCTCGAGTGGTGGAGCTGGGAGGCAAGGGCAGCCGGGGGCTGGGGAGGCCGTCGTCGAGACGATGACGCCATGCGGAACTCCTAAGGCGGCAGCCCCTGAGGTCCGCCCTGCGGCGGCTGGAGGTGTTGAGCCGCGGCCCGCGGCTCCCGTGGCAGAGGCCCCTGAGGCCCCGGCCACCCTTCGTGGGGCGGCATCTGGCTGTCACACCCTGATTTTCATGGCACAACACTTAAGATGATAAATCATGATAAAATGTGGTTTGACAAAAACTTTTGAGTGTTTTGGACTTTGCTTGATTTGATTTTTTTTGTCTGCTATTTGCAAGTGCTCTAAAAATCAAATAAATCCTCCAACTCTTATACTTCATCCCCTTGCTCCAAACTTCTGCCCAATGACCATACCATGTGTATAGAATAGTATAGTATTTTCTTACAAAAATAATTTGGCCAAATAGTATTTTCAAAAATTAGTTTTCCAAAAACCCCTGAATTGAGATTTGCACTGCAAGTACTTGATTTGGGGTATGAAAAATATTTCAAAAAAAGTATATTTGAGACCTATTAGATAGAGGAATCCCATAAACCACAAAAATATAATTTTAAAAGTTATTTTACTATTTTATTTAAAAGCTTTTTCTTAAGGCCAGAAATGGTCTTTAATAGGTTAAAATTATTTTTATGCTTTAAAAATATTTGTGAAAATTTAGGGAAACTCAGTGGACATATGTTGTCCATATATATGAGTTTCATCACATGGTAATGTTCAAAATATTGGTCAAATCCCTCAAAAACCCTTTCTGGATATTTCAAGCTTTTGAAATATTTACAAAGGAAATATTCCCCAACAATTCCAAGAAAATTCTAGCATGTCACATATGACATGCTTGATGATCTTGCCAAGTCTCATGCCATGGAGAATAGTATAACCCCATGAAACCCTCTCAAAACCATTTCTGTCAATTTTGAAGTTTGAGCAACTTTACATTGCCAAACATGTCCAAATGTTCTCAAACCTGGTAAACATGCTTAAGTGGTCTAATAATTCATCTAGACCAAATGGAACAAGTTGGAGAAAATGTTATATTGATCAAAGTGCCCCAAAACCCTTTCTGTCTAGAACCAAATTTGAACAACTCTACATTGGAAACTTTCTCCTTTTGATCTCAACTTTTGTGGACATGTTCAGAACCTTAAATGATGACACTACACCAAGTGGTTCATCAAGGAGAACAGATTTGCATGACTAAATCTTGGAAAGTCCATTTCTGCTGATTTCTAGGGTTCACAAAAGTTGCATTGGCAACTTTGCCCAAATGAACTCAAGATTGGTGGAAGGCCCTAATTATGTGTGCCATTTCATCCTGTGGAGTCTCATGACAAATGGGACTCATCTTCTTGCCCAAACCAGCATCAAACACCTTCTGGCAGAAACTAAAAATGCATGTTCTGGCCATTTCCACTAATCTCCATGAGCTAATCTTTCTTCCACAGCACCATCTGATCCTCCTCTAACCCCTGCATCTTTCCCTGCCCGAGGAGCCATGATTATGGGGGTGAAAAGCTCTTTTCCCCTCTCTGGACAACACCAAATCTCTCTCTCTCTCAACCTCCCTCCTCACTCCAGTGGATCCCCAGGGCATCCAATGCCATATCCACATTGTTTACTCCCTTCTGCAACCACCAGACGCAAGTGGGCGTGTGAGGATGCGAGAAAAAGCCGCGGGTGCCGGCCATTTGCGCGCTCTGGAGCACGTCAGCGTGCTCCCGACCGTTGACGCCGCGTCCCCCGACCACCTCGAGCCTCCCCCTCGCGCCAGTCGAGGTGCCTCGACGTCTGCAGCACGCCACCAGGCTGGCCCCCTTCTTCCCCTCTCTGTCCTGCCCGTGCCGCGCGTACCCAGAGCCGCCCGAGCCGGCCAATGCGTGCGCGAGCCCGTGGCTCCACCGGGAGCTCGCCCCTCTCTCTCTCTCTCTCCCTTCCCTACACCCAACACCACCCCCACGAGCGCCGCAGACAGCCCCAAGCCTCCTCCCGTGGCCACCACGGCCATTTCCGCGGCTGCCCGTAGGCCACGTCCACGGTGAGCCGCGGCCTCGCCATTTAAGGCCACCCCCGAGCCTCCTCTCTACTCCTTTGGCTCTCTCTCCCTCCCAGCGACCCTCCGTACCAACCCACTTCCCCCCTCACGCCCTCCAACCACCTCCATGGCCGGAGCCACGCCATCGGCCTCCGCCAAAATTTGCATCCACCACTCCTCCTCCTCCCCTCTGGGCTGCACCAGAGCCTCTCCAGCATCACCGCGGGCCCTTCCCGCGCTTCTCCCTCTCCTCCCCGTGGTCGTGCCATCGAGTTCCATCATCACCGTCAGCCTAGTCCGCCGCGGCCGACGCCTTGCTCAATCCGGTGCCCCTGGGAGACCGTGCCACCCATGGTTGGACGCGGCCGGGTCCCGTGAGCACATTTTTCCAGAGACCTTTTCTTCACAAATATTTATCAAATCCTACTTTTCCTATTTCTGTGATGAACTTTAGAAAATCACAGAGAGCTCAAAATTGATCCAAATGCCATGATTCAAATTCCTAGATGCTTCTAAGTTCATAACTTAGTTTATGAACATTTTTGTTAATACTTTCTGTACCACATAAAACAATGAGCCATTTCTTCATATTTGTCAACTTTGCAAATCCATAGAATATTCATTTGAACTCCAAATCCAGTGAAACCAACTCCTAGATGCTTCTAAAATCATGGTTTGTTAAATGGGTACCTTTGCACATTTTTCAAAAACATGTTTCTGTACACTTCTTGCAAATCCATAAACCCCTTGATTACATCATATTGAAATGTTAGAGATATCCATCGATCCAATTCCAATGAAACCACTCGGTTATTTTTCATATAACCAGGGATGTCCTAGAAAAGTCAAATTAATATTTTTGGAGCACTTATATTTCTTGCCTTGTTGTGTTGCTTATTGTGATTGTTTCCGGCGTTAGTTGACGAAGTAGGCGAATTACATGGAGAAGGACGAGAAGATTTCAAGACTCGGATGAACGAGGCAAGCAGCCCTTTGACCATGTCCATGAAACCCTTTTTATGCATGTCATTATCACTTATTATTGTTGCATCGAAATCATGATGAGATGGTAAACCACGTTGGTTGGTTGCCTCTGTTACTTCCTCATTGATACTTGCATTGTGCATGACCCTACCTCCTTATGAGGGTTATGCCGGTGGGAGTAGATAGGATGCTAAAGTAGTTGCTACGCAAAAGGGCGGGAATATGCATGGTGATGGAGGCAAGTATGTTCCCAAAGACTTTTGAAAACCCGTCGGGTGCCACTAATGCCGAGGGAGATGTTGAGCTAGGTAACCACTTGACAAAGAAGTGGTGTACGGAGAAGGATATGTGAGTGTGGTTTCAAAAACGGATTGGTTTAAGTTGCGACCGTTATTCCAACCTTACATGCGCAACCACTCTACCCTTGTATGGGAAAGGGCATTATTGATTACCTAGGCCGATACTAGCTTGGAGCCCGCATTACTAGTGGCGGGGAGAGTTGGTGCTCTCTCTGGGACGGGTCGTGCCGGTAGGGCGGCCATGACTGTCTTCTGAGGCACGGACACACCGTTGGCACCCCGTGCTTGTGGTATGTGATGAAATGGGAGCGAGGCTCCACGATTTTAAGATGTGAAATGTTGGGCACGGGGGTTACTGCCAATCGAGTGGACTCCATGTTAGTGTCGTCTAGGGAAAGATAGTGATCGGGTGCTTAACCCGGGTACTTGAGGTATCGCGGGTCGTGGATGACACGGAAGTTCCCCGGATCTTGTGGGTAAAGTGTGCAACCTCTGCAGAGTGTAAAACTATTCGAATAGCCGTGTCCACGGTCAAGGACAGTTGGGTAACCGCTCTTGGGCTACGTCCATATGTTTACGAAACCAGGTGAGTATGTATGGATGAGTGGAGAGAACTACATGGGTCAAGTCCAAGGACTTAACATGATTGAGTTGGGTTGGTGCCCTCCATTTATGTTGATATCTATAACTTGTCCTCGGGGATTACATGAATCCTCTTGATGCATGCTATGCAAGTTGTTGAACATGTCGTTGCACTCAAAACTAGCTTTCGCAAAAATTTACCTATATCATGCATTGTTGAATCTTGAACCAAAACATGGGTTGCTTGCGTAGTACATTCAAAGTACTCATTGGCTTGCCCTTGGTTATTTTATTGGCGGGCATGAAAGAACAGGATGTGATGAAGGACACTTTGGTGCGAACATGCGAGCTAGGGCGCTTTCCGGTCGAGAATGCCTGTAGGGTTAAGGCAGATGGCATGGGTCCAAGTTATCGGCGAAGATTTCTGCTGCAATGTTATACTCAAGACTTGACCATAATGGTCCTACTTGTATGTCTGGTATGTATGGATGTAAGCCTCTTGTTATTCAGCTTATGTGTGTTCGGTGAGCATTGATCTCTGGGATCACTGTACACGTGCATTCGGTGATCACGACTTATGAGTCGGGGTCCCCACACTGGCGGCATGGGCCAGGGCGATGCCCCCGACGCCGGTCACATTGGCGCTTCTTCCTCGTTGCAGGCCGACCCTTGCGCCGAGCTCCTAGGCCGCTTCCACGTGGACTTCGAAGCTCTCCGAAAGAGAAAGGAGGCCTTGGGTGATGATTACCTTTGCCGCCTATTGAAGCGCAGGAAGTACTTCGCCATTGAGGAGTAAGCCTTCCCCTTTCTTAGTTCCTTACTTTCCCGTTCCTTCAACTGATCATTGCCCTGCAGGGCCCTTCCTGCCGAGCTCATGGAGACGGCTGAGGAGCCATCCCCCCAGGCCTCGCCCTCTCCACCGTCCCCAAGCGCCCCGAGCTCAAGCACTGCCCTCGTGGTGAGGCCGGTTGAAGAGGTGAGCCATCCTGTGATGCATCATGATTCTGCGCACCTCGTGACCCTCCTTCGCGAGCCCTCCCGGGGTATAGCAGCCTGCCTTGGGCTCTTCGATTGGTCGTGGATGGCGACAGGCTGAGGTCGGCCTTGCGTTCTTCCTTTGAGGACGAGCCGGCTCTGGGCCGGGCTTCTAGCGAGGCGCGTCCGGCCATCGCGAGGGCGCCAGCCCCCAGCCCCCTGCCCAGAGGGGGAGTGCTGGTTCGTGGCCCCCGCGCACGCCTGGGGTGGAGGACGACGCGGAAGACGTGCTCGAAGGCTGGGGGCGCCCGCGCCCCGCCAAGGTTTCTCGGGAGGGCGGTGGCGACCGAGCCAGCTCGGTGTAGAGCTTGTCGGCGAGGACGTGCGCCTTGAGGCCGAGGGCCTGCGCCTAGCTGAAGAGAGGCGCAAGCTGAAGGTGGCAGTTGCCCTTGCGCGCCACCAGCGTGACCTCGACAATGAGAAAGCCGAGGTGTCGCTGGCGGCTTCTCGGGAGGCCTGCTCCCGGGCCATTGGGGAGGCTTGGGAGGCTGACCGGCGGCGCGAGGCTACAGAGGAGCGGGCGCGGGAGCTTCAGGCCTGGAGTAACTCCCTGGAGCAGCAGGTGGAGCTGCGTGAGGCGGCCCTTGCATCGATGAAGGGGGCTTCGGTCGACCAGGCGGAGCTCCAGAGACGTGAGGAGGCACTAACGCTAGAGGCCGCCGAGCGCGCCCGTGACCTTGAGCGGCTGCAGACGAGAGAGCGCTTGGTGGCGCAGGCGGAGGACGATGTCGCTGCGCGGGAGGCCCGAGTCCTGGAAGAGGTTGATCACCGGGTGGCGGCGGCCCGCTCGAACCTCGAGCACGAGTTCGAGGAGAGGCTGGAGTTGATTAAGGTCGAGGCAGAAGGCAGGACCGCCGCCCTGAAGGCCAAGCTGGATGAAGTGACGCGGCGGGCGGACGCTGCCCGGGCCGCCCTTGGCGCGGCACAGGGGGAGCTGAATTCCTCCCGCGCCGAGGTGCTTCTTCTCCATCAAAGGGTGTACGCGGCTGAGGCTGTCGGCGGCGGAGCGAGGGCGAGATCGCCGCGGTGCAGACCCTAGAACACGAGCATGGCCCTATGCTCGCGACGCCCGGAAAAAGCTAACACGGCCTTGGGAAACATCGTGAGGCGGCCGTTGGGGAGCCTCATGTGGTTAACTATCTTTGGTAACCTCAGTTCTTCAGCGATGTGGTGACACATTTGAGGCCTTGATCGGGCAGAGCCAACAGGTTGGTGGAGGAGAGGAGCCGTGCCCCTTTCCAGCGTGCTTTTTCTCACGTCTTGATCACCTTGAACATGGATCCCCACTTTGACTTCGATGCCGCCCTCGCCCCGGTACCCCTGGCCATCCGGGATGGCCTGGCGCACTGGGTGGAAGACAACGTAGACGCCCTCTTCAGGGCCTTCACTACTGATAACGACGGCGTGGTCGTGGTTGCTGATGAAGGCGGCGTGGTGAACGGCCCGGACGCTGCCGACGGCGACGCGGAGGGTGATGGCGAGGCCAGCGACGCCAGTGACGACTCGGGAGGTGCCCTTGAGGATGCATTGGGGGATTTATCCAATTGACCGCGTGCTGTTCCTGCTTTCTATCCTGCGCAGAGAGAGTCCGGGCTTGGCCCTGAAGGTTGTAAGAAAATTTTGGGAGGGGGAGCCCCTCGTGTAAAAACTTGCAGTTAGCGCATTAGTAGACACGATATCACCCGTACGCCTACGCCAAGTGGCTGGTCTTGCGACGAGGCGACTGGCTTGTTTACCTTCGACCCGCGTGGGCCACGAGATAGCCTGCGGAGGGATGTGGTGTCCTGAGTGCCTCCTGAACGATCCCATTGAACATGTAATGAGAACCTCCTGAGAGGGCGTGGTGACGGCAGTCCGGGCTGTACGCATGCTAGGCCTGGCCCGGCTCGCGAGGGGCTCACGAGGGAGGCAGTGAGGCGGATGGGCATAAAGAATAACGAGCGAGAGATTGCTCGAACAAGACTAAATACCCCTTCCCGAACACACACAAGTATCAAGCTCAAATCAACTTAAATCAAGCGGGGAAAAATGACAACCAAAGGAAAGGCAAAAAAGAAGCAAGAAAGGCGCGTCCGGCACCTAGTCTAGTCTTCGACGTCTTCTCAAGCGCGGAGCTAAGTGCTGCCACTGGGCGTGGGCGGGAGCCCCGAGGCCCGAGGCGGCTCTCCGGAGACTCAGGCGTGTACAGCCCACTCATTATTACGTGAGAGTGTCGCAGGCGGCGAGCTTCACGAGCCTGGGCCTTCTTCACAGTACCGGCCTTGCTTTATATCGCTAGACGAGGGCCCTGCCTTGCGTCACACTCTAGTGCCATCGACGACGGCTGGAGACCGAGGACGCCGCCGATGGGGTAGAGCGGTCGCCAGCGGTTCCCCCGACGACCACGGGTCCTCTGCCGGGGGTAGGCCCTGAGGCACCTCCCCGGCAGAGGGCCTACCTACTGAGGACGCCTTGCTCCAAACGCCGCGGTGGTGATGCCGGATCTCGTCCCCTCTCCTGCAGCCCCCGGCACCCTCCTCCTGAGGGGTAGTAAGTTGCTGGATCGGGGCAGCCGTCCGCCGCGACGACCTGTACCTCCTGCGCTCCATGGTTAGCGTATGCCTGCTCCTGAGGAATTAGCGGTACCCGATAATCGCTGCCTCCAGCATGGTCGATGGGGCTTTCCCGGGGCTCCTGAAAGAGCTCAGCTTCGGGTATCTCTTCCCCCCAGCTTGGGCCGAGGAGCGAGCCATGGTCTTCCTCCTGCGCGTGCCCTTGATCCATCATGTGGGGCACATACTCTTCCGCGGCCGCCACCCTGAATGCTTCGCTGTAGTGCCCCGTGTGCCACGCAGCCCTGCTCGAGGCGCCAACCTGGGGGTGGTAGCACGGCGGCCCACCGGGACCGTGGGTTGTGGCGAGTCATCCTTCACTGGCCGGGGGAGGAGGCGGCGCCGTTGTTAGCCCGGTACTGACGGCCTGGTTGGTGTTGGAGTGGCCTTGGAATCCGCTCGGAGCTGCGTGGGCGCACGTGAGGCCTCCGTGCGGTCCGCCTTGGACCTGAGGCGGCGGCTGGGTGCAGAAGGGGTGAGCCCCCGATGCGGCGAAGCCCAGGAGCTCGCCACCGCTCGATGTACGTCGCGGCCGCCCTCCAGCAGCTTTGCATTGCAGTAGCTCTCGGGCCACCGTGAGCGCGGCCCTTGAGTTCGCCTGCTCCCGTCGGGTGTACGGCGCCGTGGCCACAGCGTGGCTCAAGGCCCTCGCCGCCGACAGCACCTGCCGCGGCGTGAGAGCTGACGTCGTCTGACCGCGTCGCCCATGGCCCACAGCACCCTGCGGACCGCGGGCCGCCTGTAGCACAGGGTTGAGGCCGCCCTCGGCGAGCGGCTCTGCTGCAGGCGGCCAGCTGCCGAGGATCGGGATTACTGTTGGGTCGCGGACATGATGATGGCGATCGACGGGTGCGAGTGCGGCGGCGAAGGCGGATTCGGTGCACCTACAGCGCGCCAAATGTCGGTTCGGGTGTGGCAGACCCTCTAGGTTGAACTCTGGGGTGCACGTGGAGATCGCACCTCCAACCTACCTATGTCTCGTCGCCTCGCAAGGATCTAAAACTACACGAAGAACAACACAGAGGACATGAGGTTTATACTGGTTCAGGCCACCATTGTGGTGTAATACCCTACTCCAATGTGTGGTGTGGTGGATTGCCTTTGGGGCTGATGATGAACAATACAAGGGAAGAACAGCCTCGCGAGGGTCTGTTCTTGGCTGGAGCGATGAACTGCTACAGGAGTTCAGTCGCCTCTCACCCTCTCTCTCTAGATGCCGATCTCTCTATCAGGTGTCCATCCTTCTCTCCCCTGGGTGGCTAGTCCTATTTATAGGTAGAGGCCCTGGGCCTCTCCCCAAATATTGAGCGGGAAGGGCGCCAACAATTGGCCATTTTGATGGGGAACATCTAGTACACTTATCCTGACTAAAGTCGGTCCTCGCCTGCCAAAGACTCTGACGGTGATGCCGGCTTGGGCTCCACGATGACCTCCTTCCTGCCATTTTGCTGGTCTTGGTCTTGTTGCACTGAAATGGTTGCCTTTGCTTGATGCCCTCGCCTGCGCTTGCCCCCTTTGCACCGAAGAGGAAACAAGGACACTGCACGGGCTGGCGCCCGCCTGGCGCCCTCGGTCATCATGGCTTGCGTCATGGGCACCTCGTGAGGTACCCCGCCTTGATCTCTCCGCCTCCTCACGAGCCAGCCTGACGAGGCCGTGCACGAGAAGCTTCACTGTCGTCCGCCCATGAATCTTGGCCCCTCGCGAGGGTCTTGAGCTTGTGTTGATGAAGATGGGCCGTACTGGGCCACTCCTTGAGCCACACCGCAGGCCGCAGGCAGGCAAGTCTGGGTACCCCCATTCCCAGAACGCCGATAGCACCAACTCTCAAGGTGAGAAAGGGCAATGCACGGTACCGAAGAGGCTAGCAATGATGGAAGGGTGAGAGTGCGTATAATCCATGGACTCAACATTAGACATAAAGAACTCACATACTTATTGCAAAAATCTACAAGTCATCAAAAACCAAGCACTATGCGCATGCTCCTAGGGGGATAGATTGGTAGGAAAAGACCATCGCTCGTCCCCGACCGCCAGTCATAAGGATGACAATCAAAGAACACCTCATGTTTCAAATTTGTTACACAACGGTTACCATATGTGCATGCTACGGGACTCTCAATACAAGTATTTCTCAAATTCACAAATACTCAACTAGCACAACTTTAATATCACTACCTCCATATCTCAAAACAATCATCAAGTACCAAACTTCTCTTAGTATTCAATGCACTTTATATGAAAGTTTTATTATACTAATCTTGGATACCTATCATATTGGGACTAATTTTATAACCAAAGTAAATTGCCATGCTGTTCTAAGGGACTGTCAAAATAATATAAGTGAAGCATGAGAGATCAATAATTTCAATAAAATAAAACCACCACCGTGCTCTAAAAGACATAAGTGAAGAACATAGAGCAAAACTATATAGCTCAAAAGATATAAGTGAAGCACATAGAGTATTCTAATAAATTCTGAATCATGTGTGTCTCTCCCAAAAGGTGTGTACAGCAAGGATGATTGTGGCAAACTAAAAATCAAAGTCTCAAATCATACAAGATGCTCCAAGCAAAACACATATCATGTGGTGAATAAAAATATAGCATCAAGTAAAGTTACTGATGGACGAAGACGAAAGAGGGGATGCCTTCCAGGGCATCCCCAAGCTTAGGCTTTTGGTTGTCATTGGATTTTACCTTGGGGTGCCTTGGGAATCCCCAAGCTTAGTCTCTTGCCACTCCTTGTTCCATAATCCATCAAATCTTTACCCAAAACTTGAAAACTTCACAACACAAAACTCAACAGAAAATCTCATGAGCTCCGTTAGCGAAAGAAAACAAACCACCACTTCAAGGTACTGTAATGAACTCATTCTTTACTTATATTGGTGTTAAACCTACTGTATTCCAACTTCTCTATGGTTCATAACCTCCATTACTAGCCATAGATTCAACAAAATAAGCAAACAACACACGAAAACAGAATCTGTCAAAAACAGAACAGTCTGTAGTAATCTGTATCTAACACAAATTCTGTAACTCAGAAAATTATACCAAAATAGTACGCACTAAATAATTTGTTTATTGATCTAATGAAGTTGAAATCAGTATTTTATCACGTGCTGGTGATTTTAAACAAATGTTTTCATGAGCAGAAAGTTTCTGACTTTTTCAGCAAGATCAAATAACTATCATCCAAGAAGATCCTATAGGTTTTACTTGGCCCAAACATTAAATAAAACATAAAACCACATCTAACCAGAGGCTAGATCAAATATTTATTGCTAAATAGGAACAAAAATCAAGGAACAAAAATAAAATTGGGTTGCCTCCCAACAAGCGCTATCGTTTAACGCCCCTAGCTAGGCATAAAAGCAAGGATAGATATAGGTATTATCATCTTTGGTATGCAATCCATAAGTGGCTCTCATAATAGATTCATAAGGTAATTTATTTTCTTTCTAGGCAAGGGTTCCATGCCTTTCCTTAATGGAAATTGGAATCTAATATTACCTTCCTTCATATCAATAATTGCACCAATCGTTCTAAGGAAAGGTCTACCAAGAATATATAGGACATGAAGGATTGCAATCTATATCAAGGACGATGAAATCTACGGGCACATAATTCCTATTTGAAAGAATAAGAACATCATTAATTATTCCCATAGGTTTCTTAATGGTGGAATCCGCGAGATGCAAGTTTAAGGAACAATCATCAAATTCACGGAAACCTAACAAATCACACAAACTTTTTGGAATCGTGGAAACACTAGCACCCAAATCACACAAAGCATAGCATTCATGATATTTAATTTTAATTTTAATAGTAGGTTCCCACTCATCATAAAAATTTCTAGGGATAGAAACTTCTAATTCAAACTTTTCTTCATAAGATTGTATTAAAGCATCAACGATATGTTTGGTAAAAGCTTTATTTTGACTATAAGCATGAGGAGAATTTAGCACGGATTGCAACAAGGAAATACAATCTATTAAAGAACAATTATCATAATTAAATTCCTTGAAATCCAAAATAATGGGTTCATTGCTATCTAAAGTTTTGATCTCTTCAATCCCACTTTTACCAATTTTTGCATCAAGATCTAAAAACTCTGAATCATTGGGACGCCTTTTAACTAAAGTCGACTCATCTCCAATCCCATCATTATCAAGATTCATATTGGAAAACAAAGATTTAATAGGAGACACATCAATAACTTTTTAGATCTTCATCCCTATTATCATGAAAATTAGAAGAACACGCTTTTACAGAGCAATCTTTCTTAGCACGCATCCTAGCGGTTCTTTATTTGCACTCATCAATGGAAATTCTCATGGATTTGAGAGACTCATTGATATCATGCTTAGGTGGAATAGATCTAAGTTTCAAAGAATCAACATCAAGAGAAATTCTATCCACGTTCCTAGCCAACTCATCAACCTTAAGCAATTTTTCTTCAAGCAAAGCATTGAAATTCTTTCGAGAATTCATAAACTCTTTAACACTAGTCTCAAAATCAGAGGGCAACTTATTAAAATTTCCATAAGAGATGTTGTAGGAATTACCATAATTATTAGAGGAATTACTAGGGAACGACCTAGGATTAAAGTTTCCTCTATACGCATTGTTACCAAAATTGTTCCTACCAACAAAATTCACATCCATAGATTCATTATTATTCTCAATCAAAGTGGCCAAAGGCATATCATTAGGATCAGAAGGAGCACTCTTATTAGCAAACAATTTCATATGTTCATTCATATTTCCACTCAAAACATTAATTTCTTCAATCGCATGAACCTTTTTACTAGTAGATCTTTCGGTGTGCCATTGAGAATAATTAACCATAATATTATCTAGGAGTTTAGTAGCTTCTCCTAAAGTGATTTATATAAAAGTGTGTCCCGCGGCCGAATCTAAAAGATTTCTAGAAGCAAAATTCAATCCGGCATAATTTTTTTTGTATAATCATCCATAAATTCAAACCATGCGTAGGGCAATTACGTATCATTAATTTCATCCTCTCCCAAGCTTGTTCAACATGTTCATGATCAAGTTGCTTAAAATTCGTAATATCGTTTCTAAGAGAGATGATCTTAGCGGGAGGGAAATACTTAGAGATAAAAGCATCTTTGCACTTATTCCAAGAATCAATACTATTTTTAGGCAAAGACGAAAACCAAGTTTTAGCACGATCTCTAAGCGAAAACGGAAATAGCTTCAACTTAACAATATCATTATCCACATCTTTCTTCTTTTGCATATCACACAAATCAACAAAGTTGTTTAGATGTCTAGCGGCATCTTCACTAGGAAGGCCAGAGAATTGATCTTTCATAACAAGATTCAGTAAGGCAGCATTAATTTCACAAGATTCAGCATCGGTAATAGGAGCAATCGGAGTGCTAGGAAAATCATTGTTGTTGGTATTGGAAAAGTCACACAATTTAGTATTATCTTGAGCCATCGTGACAAGCAAGCAATCCAACACACAAGCTCACAAGAAGCAAGCGAAAAAGAGGCGAACGGAAAGAGAGGGCAAATAAAATGGCAAGGGTGAAGTGGGGGAGAGGAAAATGAGAGGCAAATGGCAAATAATGTAATGCGAGGGATAAGAGTTTGTTATGGGTACTTGGTATGTCTTGACTTGTGCGTAGACTCCCCGGCAACGGCGCCAGAAATCCTTCTTTCTACCTCTTGAGCACTGCGTTGGTTTTCCCTTGAAGAGGAAAGGGTGATGCAGCAAAGTAGCGTAAGTATTTCCCTCAGTTTTTGAGAACCAAGGTATCAATCCAGTAGGAGACCACAAGCAAGTCGCCTCGTACCTACACAAACAAATAAGAACCTTGCAACCAACACGATAAACGGGTTGTCAATCCCTTAACGGGCACTTGCAAAAGTGAGATCTAATAGAGATGATAAGATAATATTTTTGGTATTTTTATGATAAAGATTGAAAGTAAAGAGTGCAAAATAAACGGCAATAGAAATAGCTAGTTGACGGGAGATTAATATGATGGAAGATAGACCCGGGGGCCATATGTTTCACTAGTGGCTTTTCTCAAGATAGCATAAGTATTACGGTGGGTGAACAAATTACTGTCGAGCAAAGAATTGAGCATAGTTATGAGAATATCTAGGCATGATCATGTATATAGGCATCACGTCCGCGACAAGTAGACCAAAATGATTCTGCATCTACTACTATTACTCCACACATCGAGCGCTATCCAGCATGCATCTAGAGTATTAAGTTCATAAGAACAGAGTAACGCATTAGGCAAGATGACATGATGTAGAGGGATAAACTCAAGCAATATGATATAAACCCCATCTTTTTATCCTCGATGGCAACAATACAATACGTGTCGTTTTCCCTTCTGTCACTGGGATCAAGAACCGCATGATTGAACCCAAAGCTAAGCACTTCTCCCATTGCAAGAAAGATCAATCTAGTAGGCCAAACCAAACTGATAATTCGAAGAGACTTGCAAAGATAAGAAATCATACATAAAAGAATTCAGAGGAGATTCAAATATTGTTCATAGATAATCTTGATCATAAGCCCACAATTCATCGGATCTCGACAAACACACTGCAAAAAGAGTTACATCGAATAGATCTCCAAGAAGATCGAGGAGAACTTTGTATTGAGATCCAAAGAGAGAGAAGAAGCCATCTAGCTAATAACTATGGACCCAAAGGTCTGAGGTAAACTACTCACACATCATCGGAGAGGCTATGGTGTTGATGTAGAAGCCCTCCGTGATCGGTGCCCCCTCCGGCGGAGTGTCGGAAAAGGCCCCAAGATGGGATCTCACGGGTACAGAGAGTTGCGGTGGTGGAAATAGCGTTTCCTCGTGCTCCTGGATGTTTTTGGGGTATAAGAGTATATATAGGCGAAGGAAGTCGGTCAGGAGAGCCACGAGGGGCCAACGAGGGTGGGGGGTGTGCCCAGGGGGCAGGCACGCCTCCCTGCCTTGTGGCCTCCTCGGTTGTTTCTTGATGTCCACTCCAAGTTCTCTGGATCATGTTTGTTCCAAAAATCACGCCCCCGAAGGTTTCATTCCATTTGGATTCCGTTTGATATTCCTTTTCTACGAAACACTGAAATAGGGAAAAAACAGCAATTTGCACTGGGCCTTGGGTTAGTAGGTTAGTCCCAAAAATAATATAAAAGTGTATAATAAAGCCCATTAAACATCCAAAACAGAATATATAATAGCATGGAACAATCGGAAATTATAGATACATTGGAGACGTATCAGCACTTGATTCGCAAGTAGTTTTAGTGTTTTTTTTCTAGATAGCTCAAGTGCTTAAGCTTCTGCAATCATGATAATCAAAAGAAAGTACCATTAGTCAGGTTCCATTAACAAAATGTTTCACATATATTAACATGTATACGTTGATAGAGATGTAGTGGATCCGCAAGTAGTTTTAGCGTTTTAGTCTCATGACATTCATGATTTTGAGATTCAACCTTTGACTAGATATTTGGAGAGATAATGTACAACTCAAACGGTGCTCTCTGCCCATATTTGAGTACAAGCAATAGCAAAGTTGACACCTCAGGTCCGAATTATGCTGAACTTTTTGATCTTTTTATTAGCCACATCGATGGCTAAAATAATTCACGAGTAATAACACAGACTAATAAATTTCTATTTATCTTATCTATGCTATAAGAAACCAGAGACTAAATTTTCGACATGCAAGGATTCCTTACACATCAACAACTGAAGCTACTACTCTCGTAGCTCTACGCTTTTTCTTCTTCTTTCCGGACACCCGACAACCTGAGCTTGCAAGAGCAGCAGCACGAGCAGGCCGTGCTGCACAACATCAACAGAGCGCTCTGACCACAGTGGAACTACTCGGGCATCTCTGACGATAGCATGCTTGATACTGAAGTTGAAGAGTGTAGCACAATTGATGAGCTGAAGCGGCATGAAAACATTAATTTTTATTAAAAATAAGGATATTTCCATGTTTAACCTTATTATCAACGTTTATTAAAATTGGATACAAAAAGGTGCACAATGACACATGAAGCAGGTTGTGCCCCTTTTATCGCCCGGTGCAACGCATGGCATTTGTACTTATCTAATAGCAAAGCACCAATCGGGCCGTTCACCATCGTGGCATTTTTCAGAAAAGTCCTTGCGTTTCTGAGTAATTCAACCCGCAATCCACACCTAAGTACAATAACGATTCACTAGCGACAACACCAGCCGCACGTCCTTTCCTTATCCTGACCTCTCGACCGCCACAATGGCACCCCATCACCCGACGAATCGCGCCGCAGCTCCCCCCTCTCCGGCGAGTCGACGACCACCACGGACCAACCCATTCTGCCACCATAACTACCCTGCTTTGTCCTCGCCTCCCTGAGCATTGCCTCACCGCCGCCACTCTATTCCCAGCCAATATCAACCAAACACTACTGAGGGAGTCCTGGATTAGGGGTATCCGGACAGCCGGACTGTGTACAATGTCCGAACTATTGAAGCATGAAGATACAAGACTCAAGAATTTGGCCCGTGTCCGGATGGGACTTTCCTTGGCGTGGAAGGCAAGCTTGGCGATCCGGATATTATATTTCCTTCCTTGTAACCGACTCCATGTAAACCCTAGCCCTCTCCGGTGCCTATATAAACCGGAGAGGTTGGTCCTTAGAAGGCCGATCACAATTACATTCATACCATCATAGGCTAGCTCTTAGGGTTTAGCCTCTACGATCTCGTGGTAGATCTACTCTTGTACTACCCATATCATCAATATTAATCAAGCAGGAAGTAAGGTTTTACCTCCATCGAGAGGGCCCTAACCTGGGTAAACATTTGTGTCCCTTGCTTCATGTTACCATCAGCCTTGACGCACAGATCGGGACCCCCTACCCGAGATCTGCCGGTTTTGACACCGACATTGGTGCTTTCATTGAGAGTTCCTCTGTGTCGTTGCCGCCAGGATCGATGGCTCGTCTCATTGTCAAGGACGACATTACTTCGGACGGGGCTCTGGCTGTAGGCCAGACGCTCCGGCTCGGCGGCTTTATCATGGCCACCCCGTCGGCGGTGGCGCCGACGATGACTTCTCGGGTCATCAATCATAACCTCCACGTCAGTTTGGAACTTGCCGAACAGATGGATCCAATGGAGCTCTCCTCCCTTAACGAGCTCTTGGATCGCATCACCGCTTTGGGAGTCGCTACAGACTACGACCGGATTGGGCTTAAACCCGACCAAAGGGACATCAGGTCCCCACCGGCCACCCATGAGATAGCGATAGTGGAGGAACCACACGCGGATTGCCCCTCAACTTTGAGGACAAGCTGCGTTCGGATCACCGAACTCCTTGAGCCAAAGACCTGCTCAAAGGAAAATCTGACCCAAGTCCCGGACTTAGAGTCAGGCATCGGGCCGAAGAAATTGGGCACCCCGGATCCTGAACTGTTTAGCTCGGAATCGCCCGCGCCCTTGGGCGATAGATCAGATCAAAATCCGGACCCTAAACTGGACCTAAACTGTCGCTCCCGCATCAGGCAAGAGCCCCAGGAAACCGTATATCGCTACTGGGCCAGATTCCTCCTTGCGCTTAACAAGGTCAGGAGCTGCCGCGAAGAGGACATGGTCTCACTTTTCTGCAAAAACTGTACGGACGAAGGACTCCTCAATGTTATAAGCCGCCGCGACATAGTACGCTTAGCGGACTTGGCAACCATAGTACGGAAGTACTGTGCGATGGAGAGTGCTTGGAAAACCCAAACAGAATTTTGGGATAGTACTGCTCTCGCCAAAACCTTTGTCCGAACTAAACGGACGAACTCTCGTAAGTCGTCCGACCCAACCCCCAAGAAACCAAAGCCCACGCCAGGGCGGAGATCCGTATTGGAAGAATGGCTCGATGGGCCATGTAAGCTCCATAGTACTCCGGATACAACACCTACTCATAGCCTTAAGGCATGTTGGATACTCCGGCAGGTGGCAAAAAGTGGCGAGGATCTTCTTGTGGGCCATAAAGCGGAACAACATCCCGCCAGCGAACACAATACGGTACTAACAGTCTTCGAGACTTTTGCCTCAAACAATAGGCGCAAGCGAGCTCTCCGAAGCTCCGCTGAAATTTATCGTGTGGAAAAAATAAACCCTTGGAACGACACTGCTATAACTTTTAATGCCAGTGACGAACCTCGATCCCGGGCTGTCCGGGCACCAGCTGCTCTGGTCCTTAGTCCGATTGTAGATGGCTTTCGGCTCACCAAAGTACTCACGGATGGCGGAAGCGGATTAAATCTGATTTATGAAGAAACGCTCAACAAGATGGAGATTGATAAAAGCCGCATTGAACGGAGCGACACGACCTTCAGGGGAATTATCCCTACTGGGTAAGCGTGGTGTGCGGGAAAAATCACACTCGATGTGGTATTCGGCACCCCAAAAAATTACAGGTCCGAAGAAATCACATTCCAAGTGGCTCCTTTTAACAGCGGATACCACGCCCTTCTAGGGCGGGACGCGTTCGCAAGCTTTCAAGTTGTACCCCATTATGGGTACATGAAGCTTAAAATGCCCAGACCCAATGGAATAATCACTCTAGCCAGTGATTAAGGACGTTGCGCTTCGCGCCGAAAATAAAACCGCAGCTCTAGCCTTGGAGGCATTATCCGAAGCCCTAGCAGCCGAAGAATTAACAGCACTATGGGCCACCGTGGACAGGGACGACGTAATACTCGACAAACGACTCAAGTCCACCTCATTCAAACATGCAGACGAGATAGTCAAATTCCAGGTCCACCCAACGGACCCCACGAAGACAGCTTCCATCGGGACACAACTGAGCCCCACGATTGACGCCGCACTTCAAGATTTCCTACGCGAGAATTGGGACCTTTTCGCCTGGCACCCATCGGACATGCCAGGCATCCCACGCAGACTGGCCGAACACAGCCTTAATATCCTAAAAGGATATAAACCAGTCAAGCAGACCCTAAGGCGGTTCTCAGAGCCCAAACGACAGGCAATGGGGAAGAGTTAGCCAAGCTACTCGAGGCCGGATTTATCAGAGATATTAAACATCCGGATTGGCTGGCAAATTTGGTGATGGTGCCAAAGAAGGATAAATCCTGGCGCCTATGCGTCGATTTCAAAGACCTCAACAAGGCTTGCCCCAAGGATCCCTTTTCCCTCACCCGCATCGCTCAAATCATCGATGCCACAGCTGGACATGACTCACTGTGTTTCCTCGACGCATCCTCTGGATACCATCAAATAAAGATGGCAGAGTCTGACCAAGCTGCAACAGCTTTCATAACGCCATATGGCCCTTTCTGCTTCAACACTATCCCTTTCGGGCTCAAGAACGCTGGTGCAACATACCAACGCATGATTCAAACATGCCTGGAAAAGAAAATCGGCAAAACAGTGGAGGCATACGTGGACGACGTGGTCATAAAAACAAGACATGTTGAAACCCCGATAGACGACTTGAAGCTTACATTTGACAATCTCTGGACATACGACATCAAGCTGAATCCGGAAAATTGCGTTTTTGGCGTCCCCTCGGGGAAGCTTCTCGGCTTCATCGTTTCCAATAGAGGAAATGAAGTGAATCCGGCAAAGATCCGAGCTCTGTCACAGTTGGCTATACCAACAGACCTCAAGCACATCCAAAAACTAGCGGGATGCGTGGCTGCTCTTAGCCGCTTTATCTCCAGGTTAGGAGAAAAGGCACTACCGCTTTATCGCCTTCTTGGCGCACGAACACCGTATGGATGGATGCAGCGGCGGCGGACTGGATGAAATAAAGACCCTATTGGCGGTAATCCAAGATAACAGGCACGAATATCGGCGAACCTATGATGTTGTACATAGCTGCAACGCATCAAGTCGTAAGCGCAGTGCTCGTCGTTGAACGAGAGGCCGACGGATACAAATACCCGCTCCAGAGGCCAGTCTACTACGTGTCCACGGTCCTAACCCCATGCAGATCCCGATACCCACACTATCAAAAAATAGCATACGCGGTGTTTATGGCATCCCGGAAGCTACAACACTACTTTCAAGAGTGTTCGATTACGGTGGCCTCTGAAGTACCACTCAATGACATAATAAATAACCGCGATGCTATGGGCCGGATTGCCAAGTGGGCTATTGAGCTCCTGTCGTTCGACATAACATACAAACCACGGTGGGCCATCAAGTCGCAAGTGTTGGCTGACTTCGGCCCGAATGGGACAGGCGAACTCCCTAAAGAGTACGGCGCATACTCAAACTGGATCATGCACTTCGACGGATCTAAAATGCTGGCCGGATTGGGAGCAGGCGTAGTCCTGACATCTCCCACCGGCGACACGGTCCAGTACGTCCTCCAAATATTATACACAGACTCCAACAATGCAGCCGAATACGAGGCTCTGTTGCACGGTCTTCGGATGGCAGTCTCTATGGGCATTCAACGCCTAGAGGTGTGCGGGGACTCAAACCTCGCAATATCACAGATGAACAGAGATTTTGATGCCAAGGACCCGAAAATGGCGGCTTACCGTAATGCCGTCCTCAAAATGTCAGCTCGGTTCGAGGGGCTCGAATTCCACCATGTGGCTCGAGAAAACAATCAAGCGGCGGATGTCCTCGCTTGCATCAGCGCTAAACGCGACCCTGTCCCACCTAATATATTCTTGGAACGGCTGTTCAAGCCATCCGTAGTATGGGAAGGGGAATCCGGCAATACTAGCATGGATCCAAATACATCCCCAGATTCTGAACCATCAGACATAGTCGGAGGTTCTACCCCGAAATAACGTCCTCGGTCCACGAAGTCATGGTTGTAATTGCCCCTTGGACCGAGCCCTTCTTGGCCTACCTAAATAGGCAGGAGCTCCCTGAAGACCAAAATGAAGCGCGCTGCATTGTTCGGCGTTCTAAAGCTTACATGGTCTACGAAGGGGAACTCTACAAGAAAAGCGCTACCGGAGTACTACAAAGATGCATCTCCGAAGAGGAAGGGCGGCAGCTCTTGGCTGAAATCCACGCCGGCCTGGGCGGGCACCACGCCGCTGCTCGGGCATTAGTCAGCAAGGCCTTCCGTACACAGCTTTTATTGGCCGACGGCCCGGCCAGACGACAAGACCTTGTCCAACATTGCGTCGGTTGCTAGCTCTTTGCCAATCAGTCACATGCCCCCTACCGCACTCCAAACAATCCCCATAACTTGGCCCTTTGCGGTGCAGGGGCTGGATATGGTCGGACCTCTAAAGGGGAAGCCATAAGAAGAAATACTTATTGGTCATGGTGGACAAATTCACCAAATGGATAGAAGCTAAACCAGTCAAAACGGCTGAATCCGGACCAGTAATAGACATCATATCCGGGGTCGTACACCGATACGGTGTCCCCCACAGCATCATCACTGATAATGGCTCAAATTTTACAGCCGACAAAGTGAAAACTTGGTGCGCAAAAATGGGCATCAAGCTCGATTACGCTTCCATCTACCATCCAAAAACTAACGACCAGGTAGAGCGGGCAAATGGTCTCATTATGAGCGGCATCAAACCCAGGCTAGTGCGATCCTTGATAGAGTCGGATCGCCTTTGGGTGGAGGAGCTCGACTCCATACTACAGGGGCTGCGGACCCGCCAAATCGCACCACGGATACACACCATTTTTATGGTGTGCGGCGCGAAGCATATTATCTTGCGACATAATACATGATTCGCGCAGCGTCGCATGTCGAAGAGAAGGAAGCAGAGTTAGATCGGCAGGATAATTTGGATGCCTTGGAGGAGGCGCGACGTCGCAAAAAGCCCGTTCGCACACTATCAACAAAGAGGCTCGGCGATACCAAAGCAGAGAAGTGCGGGCCAAAACTTACAATATTGGCGAGCTCGTTCGACGACTACCGGAGAAGAAGAAGGACAAACTCAAACCCAATTGGGAGGGTCCCTTCATCATTGACAAAGTTCTCACCGGAGGAGCGTACCGCTTACGTAATGCATCCGATAACAGACTCGAGCCGAACCAATGGAACGCGGCAAGACTACGGAGATTCTACGCCTAGCGCCGAACACAGTGTTCGTCTCCTAACCCCTCCCTTTTAATTATGCCCCATCCTCTTTTCCTTTCTCGACCTTTTTCTCTCTTCACACAAAGTATTCAATACGGTGCGGTTCCGGATCCTCGGCCGCACTAAGTGTGTAAGTAATACCTGGGGGCTTCCCATGCGGAAGCTAAAAATGATTACTCACATTGCTTTTTTCCCGTCGCATATGCATTCTTTTTTCATATGTGCCTTTTCTTCACCATTATATGCATCGATATGACTTAAGATGTTGCCAAGCTGGGTTGCCTGGCTCTTGTGTTTATGCCCTACGTTCCCGTTAATTCGGCTAGGGCATAAGGGGAGCACCTTTGCGATTGTTACTGCCGGTTCAGCCGGATGTGTACCTCAGACTGGGTGAAGCCGAAAGCTAGCTTCCTTAAGAGAATATTCGGTCGGTGAACAAAATATGTATTCGTTTATCATAACATAAATCCCCAGAAGTCTTGTATCATGCGCCATCGCTCGCAGTCCGGACATGCGCATCGCCGCATTCGTACCCAGGGAAAGGAACCCCTAACGGAACTATTCTCTCTGGAAGATGTTTCTTACTATCCATGTAATATAACATAACTAGTTGGGTACTTATGCATTCAAGCACTTATGACCCCTACGCCTTGTTTCCACGCATACCCGGTTTTGTATAGCTGGCGGGTATTCGGATACACCGGACTATAGGATCCGGGGCTGAAGCTTAAAAGGCCCGCCATGACAAATGATTTTAATCCGGCTAGGGCTAATCCGCCCATTAAATTACGATTATTTGGACTGATTACATTCCTCTTCTATACCGCCCAACAGGCTATCTAGCTTACAATCCTGTTGAGAATACTTAGCGGCTAATGCTACCTGGTCATACACCGGACTAACGGGAATTTCTTGCCCATCGGGCCCCTTGATCCCACTTTGGCCATATGGTTCGGGTCCAGCTTGGTGTAGCGTGTCTTCACCATTGCCCAGCTTCTCTTGCTCCTTGCCGGCATGCTGATATCTTCCATAGGCGGAAGCGCCACGGGCCCCTTGAAGCAGTGTCGCAAGTTCCCCCATGCCATTAGGCGGGGCTTGATAGCCACAAAGCACGAGCAACACCCTGCATCACTTGCCGAGCTCGCTCGTGCGATCGTGAAAGATCTTGCGATAAATCATTTGCGAGATGAGGGCATCTCCTCCTCGGGCGACCCGTTAACATTCACGCAAGCAAAATTCTTTCAATATACTTCCTCGCCGAACTGCACAACAGTTCGTCTCAAACACTTCTTGTAAATGCCCCATCGAAGCCTCTTGTTCTCCTTCATGGAGTCCGCCGACTAAGCGCGGAGATCTTTTAACTCCACGTCCAGCTGGACTTTGGCATCTTGAAGATCGTTCTTCTCCGCCTAACTTCGCAGAAGAATGCGCTTGCCAGCCTCTAGCTGCTTTTTGAAATCTGGCGTCCTCTCCTCGCCCTCTGGATTCACCACAGGATTGTCTCGCAGAATTTTACATTAGACTTGTCATATTATCCATTTACTAAGCTGGTGCATCTTCGCATAGTTGTGATAATTTTACGAGATGAGGGCCTTTGGGGTTCCTCTAACTTGGCTACATGCCCTCGATTCGGCCTTGTAGTGCTCCAGCTCCGAAACAATTGGCGTTCTTCTCTACAAGGACACATACATAAATTGATCCTTAAAACTATTGTTTCAACCGTTTCAAGTCTCAGGGGCTACTGCTATACATACTTATCAAAATTCCTCACCCGTATGTCTTTGGTATACTGGTTTGTCACTTGGGCAAGCCCGCCCCGAGCAGCTTCGACATACGCGTCCGCCGAATTGAAGGCATTAAACGCCTCTTTGGAAAAGACGTTGTTCCGAAGTATGGCCCGTCGGCGCCTGTGATTCATGGCGCTCTCTACTTCGGAATTCGTGGCTGAGAGCAGGTCCGCACTCTCTGTCGGAGAGCAATGCGGCGCTGGCCCCGTGTCCGCCTCTGCCCCTAAAGCCGGTTCCGCAATCCGGCTGGTGGAGGCGTGATTGGTAGGGTCTCCGTATATAGTTCGTTAATTCTTCTTCCTGCCAAACACGAAGGGTGTTGTCATATTTTAAATTCTATAATTACAGGACAGGTTATTGTTTTACCTCTGTAGCGGTGTGTCAACCCTCACCGCCTTCCTATTGAGCCTGCCCGATCTGGACGCCCGTGGTTGACGAGTCCCTAGGGGCTCGGCCCCTCGCTCCAGCCGTCGTTTTTGCAAATAGAACGACGCCTCAAGGGTAAATTATAACACCTGGGGGGAGTCCTCTTCGAAGGACAGGGCTTTCTAGTTCGGCTTACACATGAAGAGGGGAGCAGTCCAGGGTAGTCGGCCGTAATGGCCACTAGGGCGCCATCCCAGCTCGCGTGATAAAATACCCCGTTGACAAGCTCCACAGTGATATCCGGATCCACTTTAAGTCCCGGATCTAGGGCCCTTCGAGGTCCTCGGTTCTTGAGGAGGGCTCAAGATTCCTTCTATGGCCCTCCTTAATTCCTGACCAGAAGCATTGATGCAAGTAATCTTAGTAGAAGAACGCTAGAGCAAAGCAGGGAAAAAGAATGGCAACGTACCCACGCTGGGGGGTTGTACATGGAGAATCCTTCCCGCGTTTGTATGCGAAGGAATTCCTCCTCTTCCCCTTTGTACAGATCGGACAATATCCTTGCCAGAGCGGCAGCGGAGTCCGGACCGTTACGGCCGCAGCAGGAGGCGTCGTCTTCCCCGTTGAAATGTCACATGGGCTTCCCCCGATATTGGAGCGGTTGCACTCCCCGTCTTATGCATATCACCATAACCTCAACTACCGTCAGTCCGGATTTGGCCAGTAACTTTATCCTGTCCATCAAGAGGAATATTTCCCTCGTGTCCTCTTCTTGAGGACCCCGGGGGCGCCAGCTTAGGCGTGCCCTCGGCGGGGCGTTGCTGAACTCGTGGAGACCAGTCCAGACTGGATCCGGAAGGAGGATGTCGTTTATATAAAACCACTCTGAAGGCCAGTTTTCTGGTGCCTTCTTAGGAGTGCCGGATAGGTATCCGGTCTCGGCAATGCGCCATACCGCCCGCCCACTTGACATAGGGACTCCCCACAGGTGCGGGGACAAAGCGTAACAACTTCCGCCATAATCTGAAGTGTGGTTCACAGCCTAGAAACAGCTCGCACAGGGCAACATACCCTGCTATGTGCAGAATAGAGCCAAGGGTAAGATCGTGTAACTGGAGGCCGTAGAACTCCAGGAGCCCGCGAAGAAACGGGTGGATAGGGAACCGCGCCCCTCGGCGAGATGAGGGATCGGACATATATGCTCCTCCGGAAATGGGTTAGGAGATCCCTCGGCTGGTCTCCTCCGTCATCTCGGCTATTCCAACTCGGGACGGAGACCATGAGCGCCGTGGGAGAAACCCTTGGGTTTGTAACTTTTTCAAGTGGCTATGAGGAACTGAACACTCTCCCCAATCCCCCGACTTGGAACGAGAAGGGAAAGCAGAAGAGCTGCAATGGCCGGCCATGTTGGAATGGCTTTTTGCAAAGCGCTCTGTTGGATGCTGGCTCTGGGAGGGAGAGTGAGGTTTGGATCTGAGAGTCCCCGTCCCTTCAAATATACGGTTCGCCCGGAGAATCGAGGGTGGCAAATGCAAAAATGCCTCGACTCCTCGCATTCGCTCGACACGTGGAGATGGTCATTACTAAGGCACCGAAGCCGAAGAGCACAACATTGATTTGAGGCCAGACACTATTCGCCGTAACAAGCACTTTGGAGTATTCGGAGAAGGAACCCGCCCTGCAATGCCGAAGACAAGTCTGCGCGCCGGACTCGTCATCATTGAAGCCTGGTTCAGGGGCTACTGAGGGAGTCCTGGATTAGGGGGTATCCGAACAGCCGGACTGTGTACAACGTCCAGACTATTGAAGCGTGAAGATACAAGACTCAAGACTTCGGCCCGTGTCCGGATGGGACTTTCCTTGGCGTGGAAGGCAAGCTTGGCGATCCGGATATTATATTTCCTTCCTTGTAACCGACTCCATGTAAACCCTAGCCCTCTCCGGTGCCTATATAAACCGGAGAGGTTGGTCCTTAGAAGGCCGATCACAATTACATCCATACCATCATAGGCTAGCTCTTAGGGTTTAGCCTCTACGATCTCGTGGTAGATCTACTCTTGTACTACCCATATAATCAATATTAATCAAGCAGGAAGTAGGGTTTTACCTCCATCGAGAGGGCCCGAACCTGGGTAAACATCTATATCCCATGCTTCCTGTTACCATCAGCCTTGACGCATAGATCGGGACCCCCTACCCGAGATCCGCCGGTTTTGACACCGACAACTACCATGGCAGCAAGCAAGGGACGAGATGAAGAATAACGGGGGGTACGGGGAGGCGGACCGCATGGTCTCGAGCCTTACCGTCAGGACCATCATTTCAGTTTTGGGGGATAGAGATCAAGTGGCGGCTGCTGAGGAGTGGGGATGGATGTCGGGATCCGTACGCCTGCTACTTGTTCGACCCAGTGCAGGCTGTCTCAGGTGGAAGAACTAGGGAAGAAGGACAGGGAGAGCGTGCCCGGGCACTCAGAGATAAGGCAGAGGACAAGGACACATAGGGGAAGCCTTGAATGGGAAGAGAAACAAGCTCGAGCTATGAGCGCGGGCTGGCAGAGCGGCCGAGCGGGGCGGGTCGATCATAGGCGCGCATGAGAGGATGGAAAATAGGGAGAGGCAACAACAGCCCGTCAGCAAGAAGGCAGCAGGTGGCGTGCAGCACCAGCCTTGGCCAGGTCTTGGCCAAGGTGGCCTCAGACCCGCGGTGCAGCCTTTGATGTGGTGGAGGCAGGAGCTTTCCTGGTCATCCTTAAATTGGCTCGCCGAGGGTGAAGCTTTGGTGGGGATTAAGGCCAACTCCAGCGCACGACCCCAAACGGACGTCCGTTTTGCCCGGATTCTGTCTGTTTGGGTTGAGCAATCGAGTGTGTCCGGGCCATTTCTGGGATGCGGTGGCCGTGCGCCCAACGCGCAGACGCATCCCGTTTGCATCCTTTTTCAAACGCCAATTTTCGAATAAACAACGCCCTAGTTCAGGCCAGCGGCCCTAGTTCACACCGGCAACACAGCCAGCGGCCCTACACGCCCTCGCCGGCAACACAGCCAGCGGCTGGCAACAGAGCGAGCCTACAAAATGAATAGTTTTGTCGCCAGCAACACAACCATCGCCCGGCAACACAGCCAGCCCCCAAAATGAATAGGTTTCTCGCCGGCACACAGCCAGTGGCCCAGGGGCCGGCACCCATGCAGCCTCCAAAAAGAACGACCACAGCCGAACAGACGACCTAGTTCAGTCCGTCAGCGTCGAACATCTCCTTCTGCCTGGCCTTGAACCAGCTCCTCGCTCATCTTGGTCAAATCCACGCTCATGATCGCTAGGGCCACCTCCTTTGCTTTGGTTGCAGCATTGGTGGCCTCGATGTCGAGCTGCCTTTGCCGTGACGCCTCCTCCATGTCGATCTTCCTCTTCTTGGCCGTGTGCTCCATCTCAAGCTTCTTACTTTGAAGCTCTATGTATTGCTTCATTTGCTTGTCCTTGCTTTGTCGCTTTTTCTCGTCCCTCACATCCTTTTGAGACATCATGCCGTGCATAGTCTCATGCAAGGCCATGGATGACGCATCACGTATGTCATCCACCTTGGAGTTGGTCTTGCCCCTCGGCCTCTTCAACGCCTCACCATCTCCACCTCCGACCAACGCGGCCGTATTTTTGCCTCTCTTCCTTTGAAGTTCACGATATTGATCTTTGAACTTAGGGAAATTGTTGATGATCATCCAACAATGCGTAAGAGTGAATGACTTGTCATTCTGCCAGGCCTTGAACACTTCCAAAGATTGAAATGCCTACTCGACCAACAACAATTGAACATGCAAACATATAGAAGGTCGAAGTCTCGTGGCCGTAGCAACGAAAGAACTAGGATGAGGAGAGCATACCATGTCCCCATTGCCGAGACCACTCAAGGGTCGTGCTTCAATGCTCTCAAGTGCGGCAAAATACTTGTTGCATTCATGTTGGATGAACAACCACCTCTTTTGAACAACTTTCTTTCACAGAATCTTTTGTGAACTTTTGTCCAAAAAACAAGTCCCTTTTATTGCGCACCGGTCCTCGGATCTTGAGAAATCTCCATCTGTGTTCTCATACATTGATCCCATCTCAGATTTCATGGCCCAAGCCATTTCGCGGAATCTGGGCTCATCATCGCTTCCTCATAGTTCGTAGGTTCGTCATGGTCAAGTAACATGACTTCCAAAACAGGATTACCGTACCACTCTGGTGTGGATCTTACTCTAGTTGACCTACAAGGTTTGGTAGTAACTTGATATGAAGTTTCATGATCATTATCATTAGCTTCCTCACTGATTGTTGTAGGAATCACTAGAACTGATTTCTGTGATGAACTACTTTCCAATAAGGGAGCAGGTATAGTTATCTCATCAAGTTCTACTTTCCTCCCACTCACTTCTTTTGAGAGAAACTCCTTCTCTAGAAAGGATCCATTCTTAGCAATGAATATCTTGCCTTCGGATCTGTGATAGAAGGTGTACCCAACAGTCTCCTTTGGGTATCCTACGAAGACACATTTTTCCGATTTGGGTTCGAGCTTAGCAGGTTGAAGCTTTTTCACATAAGCATCGCAGCCCCAAACTTTAAGAAACGACAACTTGGGTTTCTTGCCAAACCACAGTTCATATGGTGTCGTCTCAACGGATTTAGATGGCGCCCTATTTAACGTGAATGCAGCCGTCTCTAAAGCATAACCCCAAAACAATAGCGGTAAATCAATAAGAGACATCATAGATCGCACCATATCTAATAAAGTGCGGTTATGACGTTCGGACACACCATTACGCTGTGGTGTTCCGGGTGGTGTGATTTGCGAAACTATTCTGCATTGTTTCAAATGAAGACCAAACTCGTAACTCAAATATTCTCGTCCATGATCAGATTGTAGAAACTTTATTTTCTTATTACGATGATTTTCCACTTCACTCTGAAATTCTTTGAACTTTTCAAATGTTTCAGACTTATGTTTCATCAAGTAGATATACCCATATCTGCTCAAATCATCTGTGAAGGTCAGAAAATAACGATACCCGCCACGAGCCTCAACACTCATCGGACCACATACATCAGTATGTATTATTTCCAACAAGTCTGTTGCTCGTTCCATTGTTCCGAAGAACTTTGTTTTAGTCATCTTGCCCATGAGGCATGGTTCACAGGCATCAAGTGATTCCAAAAGCCCATCAGCATGGAGTGTCTTCATGCACTTTACACCAATATGACCCAAACGGCAGTGCCACAAATAAGTTGCACTATCATTATTAAACTTATATCTTTTGGTTTTAATACTATGAATATGTGTATCACTACTATTGAGATTCAACAAAAATAGACCACTCATCAAGGGTGCATGACCATAAAAGATATTACTCATATAAATATAACAACCATTATTCTCTAATTTAAATGAATAACCATCTCGCATCAAACAAGATCTAGATATAATGTTCATGCTTAACGCTGGCACCAAATAACAATTATTCAGGTCTTGTTAACCATCAACAGTTGATGCTCCTTCTTGATTTCTACCTCTGTAGCCTTTAGTATCACGAAGAGCTCGGGAATTGTCTTATCCAGCCCTTGCATATTATAGTTCATCACGAAGCTTTTGTAGCTTGGTGGAAGTGATTGAAGAACTCTGTCAATGACACTATCATCAGGAAGATTAACTCCCAGTTGAGTCAAGTGGTTGTGGTACCCAGACATTCTGAGTATATGTTCACTGACAGAACTGTTCTCCTCCATTTTACAGCTGTAGAACTTATTGGAGAGTTCATATCTCTCAATCCGGGCATTTGCTTGAAATATTAACTTCAACTCCTAGAACATATCATATGCTCCATGACGTTCAAAACATCGTTGAAGTACCGGTTCTAAGTCGTAAAGCATGGCACACTGAACTATCGAGTAGTCATGAGCTTTGCTCTGCGAGACGTACAGAACGTCCGGTGTTGCTCCTGCAGCGGGTCTTGCACCTAGCGGTGCTTCCAGGATGTAATTCTTCTGTGCAACAATGAGGATAATCCTCAAGTTACGTACCCAGTCCGTGTAGTTGCTACCATCATCTTTCATCTTAGCTTTCTCTAGGAACGCATTAAAATTCAAAGGAACTGTAGCACGGGCCATTGATCTACAACAATATAGACATGCAAAATACTATCAGGTACTAAGTTCATGATAAATTAAAACTTAATTAATCATATTACTTAAGAACTCCCACTTAGATATACATCCCTCTAATCATCTAAGTGATCACGTGATCCAAATAAACTAAAACATGTCCTGTCATCACGTAAGATGGAGTAGCTTTCAATGGTGAACATCACTATGTTGATCATATCTACTATATGATTCACGCTCGACCTTTCGGTCTCAGTGTTCCGAGGCAATATCTGCATATGCTAGGCTTGTCAAGTCTAACCCGAGTATTCTGCGTGTGCAAAACTGGTTTGCACCCGTTGTATGTGAACGTAGAGCTTCACTTATACCTTGAAACTTAGTGAGAGATCATCTTATAATACTACCGCCGTACTAAGCAAAATAAGATGCATAAAGGATAAACATCACATGCAATCAATATAAGTGATATGATATGGCCATCATCATCTTGTGCCTTTGATCTCCATCTCCAAAGCACCGTCATGATCACCATCGTCACCAGCGTGACACCTTGATCTCCATCATAGCATCATTGTCGTCTCGCCAACTATTCCTTCTACGACTATCGCTACCGCTTAGTGATAAAGTAAAAAACAATTACATGGCAATTGCATTGCATACAATAAAGAGACAAACATATGGCTCCTGCCAGTTGCCGATAACTCTGTTACAAAACATGATCATCTCATACAATAAAATGTAGCATCATGTCTTGACCATATCACATCACAACACGCCCTGCAAAAACAAGTTAGACGTTCTCTACTTTGTTGTTGCAAGTTTTACGTGGCAGCTACGGGCTTAGCAAGAACCTTTCTTACCTACGTATCAAAACCACAACGATTTTTTGTCAACTGTGCTGTTTTAACCTTCAACAAGGACCGAGTGTAGCCACACTCGATTCAACTAAAGCTGGAGAAACAGACACCCACTAGCCACCTGTGTGCGAAGCACGTCGGTAGAACCAGTCTCATGAACGCGGTCATGTAATGTCGGTCTGGGCCACTTCATCCAACAATACCGCTGAATCAAAATATGACATGCTGGTAAGCAGTATGACTATTATCGCCCACAACTCTTTGTGTTCTACTCGTGCATATAACATCTATGTAACGCCACGGATTCGATGCGCCAGGTGTCCGCCAGTTATTCGCCGTCGTTGCCATGTCATTTGCTTGCGTGTTGCACTTTGCCATGTCATCATCTGCTTTTCATATCATGTCATCATGTGCATCGCATTTGCATACGTGTTCGTCTCATGCATCCGAGCATTTTCCCCGTTGTTCGTTTTGCAATCCGGCACTCCTATGTCTCCCGGCGCTCCCTTTTACCTCTTTTCATGTGCGGGTGTTAAACGGTCTCGGAATGGACCGAGGTTTGCCAAGTGGCCTTGGTATAGCACCGTGAACCGCTGTCAAGTTTCGTGCCATTTGGAGGTCGTTTGGTACTCAACAGTTAATCGGGTAACATAAAAGCCCTCTTTGTCTTGCAGCCCAACACCCTTCCATAGTGGCCCAAAACCCAGCAAACTCCCTCCATGCTCTCGGTCGTTCGATCACGATTGTGTGGCGAAAACCGCACCTCATTTGGAGTCTCCTAGCTCCCTATGCCTATATAAACACCTCCCGGCCCAATCCGGGTCCCGAACCCTAAAATCGTCCGCGCTGGCGGACATGTCCGCCGCCGTCCGGACAAACCAGCGCCGCCGCCCGCAGAGCCATCCAGCGCGCACGTGTCCCCGCCTGCCTCTCTCTCTCCTCCGCCGCGCGGCTCGCTGAGCCAGGTCGGGCCGCCCGAGCCAGCGTGCCGCCCAAGCGCCTCGCCCGACCCCCTCTCCGGCGGATCGCGCCGCCGCTTGCGCCTGCGCGCCGCCCGATCGCGGCGTGCCCGCGGGCTCCGCCCGCCCTTGCCGGTCGTCGCCGCCTCGGCAAATCCGGCGTGCCGCCTCGCTTCGCTCCGAGCTCCACGCCCGCCGCCGCCCGCCGACCCTCCGGCGGCGGATCCGTCCCCATGGCGGATCGGCCCGTTCCGCAGCTTCGCCGGACCTGCCCGGCCTCCTCCTGGCGCCCTACCGACCGCGCGCCGTCGCTCGTCCTCGTCGGCGAAGGGCGGCGTCCTCGCCTCGGCGCGCTGCCGCCAGCGTGGGCCACGTGGGCCCCACAACCCATAGCAAGCAGCCCGGCTTCCGGCCAGCCGCCTCTGGCCCGATCCATCCCCACAGGCCTTGGCCCGCTAGGTGAGCAGCCCGTCTAAATCCCGCCCGGTATGCTGTTTACTTACTATGCGCTCATTACGGCTTTTTTCCTAAAACGGCAAGTCCTCGTAGAATTTGCACTTTCGATGCATACTTTGACCTGCTGTAACTTGCTGCATAATGCTCCGTTTAGTGCGTGTAATATGTCAAAATGTTCGCCTCGAAGAGTAGATCATTTTATCTCATTGCATCATTTTCTTTTGAGCTCATCTTGATGCCCGAAATGCTGTTAGAAGAGTGCTATGTGATGTTAGTTTGATTCTTATCGTAACATGCACTTTTGTCATTTTGCCATGATTGATGTGTGCACCCTATGAACTTGAGTCCTACATGTGTTTTGTAATATGCCATGCCATATTTACAGGGGTGTATGCCATGTATTTTTGTGATCTATGTGGTGACTAGCACAAGCATGCAAACTAGGCTTCATGATGTTGCTGATTTCAGCCCCTGTTCTGCTGATATTTTTATGCCATGTTAACTTGATGCTACCGAGAGATCCATGCTTAGTTTGAGATACTTAAGTAAGGATGTTTTGAACATATGGTTATTCTCTATCAATCCATTCCCTAGTTTGAAATTATGGAGTGCCATAGCTTGAGTCAATCGAGCTCTACTTTTGCTATAAAATGTTCCTGGCAGATTGTTTACATGTTATTCAATTTTGCCAAGGTTGTTGTAGTTGATCCTTGCATGCTATGATGTTGTTCTTGCCATGTATAGCTTCTATGCCATGTCTTCTTACTGTGAGTTGCCTTGCCATGCCATGTATTGCTCTGTGGTGAGTGGTTCAAGCTCACCAACATGCCTACTTATTGTTGTTCCTGCCATGTATGAATCTGTAATATAACTTGCCATGTTTACATGGGTGCCATCATATTTTCTGATCCTTTTTGGCTTGTGGTCAGTAAGGGACTTTTGATCTATGCTTTTAGTAGATTCATGCCATGCCTTTGTTTGCCATGATAAGTTCCTGTAACATGTTGTTTGATAGCTCTAAACATTGCAACCTGATGTTATTTCCTGCTAAGCCTGAAACTGTTATTATTTGCAATCTTGCCATGTCATTTTGAGCATGTTCTAGTGATTTCTGGAGATAGCTCAGTCTTCATGTTTTGTAATGCTTTACCTGTATATCATGCCCATGCCTTCTGTTATTATGTTGAGGTCCTGTAGCTTGTTGTTTTAATGCTTGCAATATGCCTAGTTGCTGTTTTGGACAGATTGTTGCTATAACTTGTATTGTGTGTATGTGTTGAACCGTTGCTCCGTTTTGAGTGTGCTCTATATGAAGCTTGCTTGATTTTGCATGTAGTTTCATATTATCATGTTGCATCCATGTTTTGAGGGGTTTGCTTGATGTTTGCATGCATTTTGCATCAATGCCATGCTTATCTTGTTTTGCTCATATCTTCTAGGCCGTAGCTCCGAATCTAATGAACTTTAGACTAGAATTTCGTGTAGATCATCTTGGTGCATATTAAATTGCTGTTTAACAACTTGAACATAAGGTTTATTCAGATCTGGACCAATTTCGAAATTTGCATATGAGGACTTACCGGAATTGTTATATGTTGTTCCCGGCCTCATTTAAACTTGCCTTGATGTGTTGTTCTTGTTTGCATCATCTCTTGCCATGAGTAGCCTCATATAGCTTTGTCATGCATCATGCTTTGTTGTGCATCATGTCTTGTTCATGTGTGGTGTGTTTACTATGTTGTGTGCTTCTTCTTGTTAGTTCCTGTTTCGTTGCGATCGTGAGGATTCGTTCGTCTACGCTCGGTTCGGCTTCATCCGTTCGTCTTCTTCATGGACTCGTTGTTCTTCCTTGCGGGATTTCAGGCAAGATGACCGCTACCCTGGATCTCACTTCTATCATTGCTATGCTAGTTGCTTCGTTCTATCGCTATGCTGCGCTACCTATCACTTGCTGCTCAAGCCTACCTAATTGCCATGTCAGCCTCTAACCTTTGTCACCTTTCCTATGCAAACCGTTGTTTGGCTATGTTACCGCTTTGCTCAGCCCCTCTTATAGCGTTGTTAGTTGCAGGTGAAGATGAAGTTTGTTCCTTGTTGGAACATGGAGATGTTGTTCCTTGTTGGAACATGTTTACTTGTTGGGATATCACAATCTATCTTATATTATTAATGCATCTATACACTTGGTAAAGGGTGGAAGGCTCGGCCTTATGCCTGGTGTTTTGTTCCACTCTTGCCGCCCTAGTTTCCGTCATATCGGTATTATGTTCCCGGATTTTGCGTCCCTAACGCGGTCGGGTGATTTATGGGACCCCTTGACAGTTCGCTTTGAATAAGACTCCTCCAAAGAAGGCCTAACATTGGTTTTACCATTTGCCTCACTACCAATTATTTTCCTTGGGAGTAATTAACCCAAGGGTCATCTTTATTCAGCCCCGGGCCAATGCTTGTCTAAGTGTTGGTCCAAACCAGAGCCACTTATGTGCCGCCCTAGGCAACTTGGGGTATCATCGGTTGCCGTCGTAGTGTTCATCCGGTCGTGGCACGAGACGAGATACGCAGGCTACTATCGGGTGTTGCACGCAGGGAGGTCTTGCTGGTCTTGTTTTATTCTTTGTCGAAATGTCTTGTAGCCGGATTCCGAGACTGATCGGTCTTCCGGGAGAAGGAATATCCTTCGTTGATCGCGAGAGCTTATCATGGGCTGTTGGGACACCCCGCAGGTATAAACTTTCGAGAGCCGCGCCCATGTTATGTGGCAGATGGGAATTTGTTAATATCCGGTTGTAGTAAATTTGAAGCAAACTCTTCTAAAATACACCAACCGTGTGCGTAATCGTGAGTGTCTCTTTTCGGGTTGATCGAGAGGAGAACACGGTTTCGGGTTATGTCGGCGTAAGTAGGAGTTCAGGATCACTTCTTGATCATTACTAGTTGACGACCGTTCCTTTGTTTCTCTTCTCGCCTCATTTGCGTATGTTAGCCACCATACATGCTTAGTCGCTGCTGCAACCTCACCACTTTTCCCTTCCTTTCCCATTAAGCTTTGCTAGTCTTGATACCCATGGTAATGGGATTGCTGAGTCCTCGTGGCTCACAGATTACTACACCACCAGTTGCGTGTACAGGTTTTGCGATGATCATGACGTGAGAGCGATGTTTGCTTGTTTGGAGTTCTTCTTACGCTTCTTCTTGATCGGGATAGGTTCGGTCGGCAGCCCTGGGCTAAAGGTGGTGGATGTCGTTTGAGTTTCTGTTTATGTTTCATCCGTAGTCGGATGTTGATCTTGTATATTATGTTGTTGATGTATTCTTGTGGCATTTGTGCCTTTTGTATGTATCCCCACTATTATGTAATGTTGATGTAATGATATCCACCTTGCAAAAGCGTCTCAATATGCGGGTCTATCCTTGGTGGGACCGTCGAGTTCCTTTTGGATAGGGTCGCATATTGGGCGTGACAAGTTGGTATCAGAGCCTCGACCGACCCTAGGAGCCCCTTGATTGATCGTGTAGTTTGGCCGTTGTTGAGTCTAGAAGAAAACTGTTTTCAGAGTCTAGTTATATCGGAGAGTAGGAATTCTTTTTACTCCTCTGCCCCTTCGTCGCTCTGGTGAGGAATCTTGACGTAGGTGTTTTGAATTTCTCCTCTTCCCCTTCAAATTTTTCTTTAGGTTCACGTAGTTGGTTTTCCGATTGTTGTTCCTCAGCCCTGTGCATCCGGTGCATTTCTCGTCATTTGACTTGAGCCTCTTCATCTTTGAGTTCAATCCTCAGTTGTTTTCTTTCCCACCCGCCCACCCTTCTTCTTCTCGGAACCGGAGTCCGTAATCGAGTATCCATCCTACTCGTGCGAAGTCTTTGCTTTCTTTCCTCAATGATTTCAACCGGTGTTTGCTCTTCAAGATATTCGTCGGTTTCCCCTTCAAAGTTGCCTTTGTTTTCCCGCCCTCCCACCCTTTTTCTTCCCGAAGTTTGAGTCTGTTTCGACCATCAATTTCATTCGTATGGAGTCTCTTCAGTCTTCCCTCAATCATTTCAACCGGTGAATTCTCGTCTCGTTCGTCATTCTTCACCCTTTTTCTTTTTCCGGTGGATTCAATTCAAGTTTTTCGGGTTAATCATATTCTTTTCCTTCGAAGTGTTCTCTTTGCTCGTTCGCCTCTCGCCAGTTTATCATTCCGGAGTTCGGAAGACATATCAGGAGATTCGTCTGTGTTCCAATTAATTCGAGGTTATCACCTCATTCAAATATTTCAATCGTTCCGGTGCATCATCTATCTCTTCAACAATCCTTTCCAATGGTGTTATCCTTTTAGTGGGCCCTAACCCACAGGTCTTTTTCCAGGATCTTACCTGACCCTTCTATTTCCCCGGAGTTATTCTCAATCCTTTTCGTAGTTTGACGTAAGTATGGATTTCATCAGTC
Organism: Aegilops longissima; assembly: GCA_021605205.1. Classification (NCBI taxonomy): domain Eukaryota; kingdom Viridiplantae; phylum Streptophyta; class Magnoliopsida; order Poales; family Poaceae; genus Aegilops; species Aegilops longissima. The sequence goes on from CM038678.1 coordinate 472,383,801, forward strand.
AGATGCGTTTTCAAGATCGATTTCAAATCATTTCATTGATGGTTCAACCCCTTTGCTTTCCATTCTTCCAGAGTATCTCAGTAATTTTGGTGGTGTTTCTTGTCGTCATTCTCAACTTTGAAGATCGAGGAAGAGTTTCTCTAAATCTTGCCCGTTCTCTCGAAGATTCGTGGCTCTAGCTTCTTGTTACCCTCTCGAATTATTCTGTTTGTCGGAAATTCTTTTTCTCAACCATCCGGAGTATTTCAGGAGCTGATTTCTGTTTCTTTTCACTGGAGGTCATCGTTCCAGAAGAATTCTTTGTCCTCACATTTCAGCTATCGTTCTCTATTTATCCCGGTGCTTCGCTCAAGTGTTCTCAATCAGCTCATGATCTCTTTGTTCTTTTGCATCTAAATCCCCTCGAGCATATTTGTTCTTCAAAGTCTTCCCGACGATTCATTCTCGTTCGTCAGTCATTCTTGATTTCTTACGGTGGTTTGTTCAAGATTCTTTTCCTTGTTTATCATATTAATCCATTCGTTCTTTTCAATCCTACCGGTGGTTCATGAAGACCTTCTCAAGTTTGCGATATGTCACTTCTCAATTCTTTTTCAACGCGAATAAGTAGTATGCAAAATCCATTGCTTCTCATCAATTTAATTTGATGAAGGATAAGCATACAATAAATCTTATTCTTATTTCATCCAAGTGAGTAATCCCTTCCTTTGGAGTTTGTTCTTGATGAATAAATTCTAGTTCCAAGTGTTTTCATCTTTTCTTTTCCGGAGTTCCAAGTCTTCTCGCTTGTCTCGTCGCGAAGCTCCATCCGAATCATCGCAAGGCTCATCTTATTTCCTTTCATCCATCAATCGTATCTCATCATCCTTTTGTTACCGGAGTTCTTCATGGTGATTCTTCATGTTTTAACTCATTATTCAAGAGTTCATCAAGATTTTTTGGTGGAATTCAAATACCTTTTCTTCTTGCATCTCGAAGTGCAATTAAATCTTCGTATTCTTTTGAAGTGGAGTTTTGCATTTCTTCGTTCTTCTCAGTTATTTAATCTTTTCTGCTTGTGGTTGGTTATCACCTCATAATTTTGAGAGGTTATCCATAAGTCCACAACAAGCTTATTCTTTTCGTTGTTGATTTTCTCAACGACTCCGTTCAACCCTCCTTCTAAATTCTTTTCATTCCATTCTTCAATTCTTCCGGAGGCATTGTGTTGTTCCTCTCGTCAACTATCATTCCATTTTGTCAAACTTAGTTCCAACTCCTTCCATGTTCAGCCGAAGTGCTGCATATATCCTTTCAGTCTTATCCGTTTTTTTCTCATGCTAACCACTCCGGTTAGAACGAGTGCTTTCATAGTCTATCTGATTCTGTGAGCTTTTGATTCTCGTCATTCTCGTCGTTCCTCTCTTTTTCTCGAGTGCTCTCGATTCTTTGCTTCTTCTCTTCCATTCTTGCTTCACCTCATCCCTTTTCCCTTCCGTCTCGGTCCTAAGATCTCAGGACGAGATCTCTTGTTAGTGGAGGAGTGTTGTAACGCCCCGGATTCGATGCACCAGGTGTCCGCCAGTTATTCGCCGTCATTGCCATGTCATTTGCTTGCGTGTTGCACTTTGCCATGTCATCATCTGCTTTTCATATCATGTCATCATGTGCATCGCATTTGCATACGTGTTCGTCTCATGCATCCGAGAATTTTCCCCGTTGTCCGTTTTGCAATCCGGCACTCCTATGTCTCCCGGCGCTCCCTTTTACCTCTTTTCATGTGCGGGTGTTAAACGGTCTCGGAATGGACCGAGGTTTGCCAAGTGGCCTTGGTATAGCACCGGTAGACCGCCTGTCAAGTTTCGTGCCATTTGGAGGTCGTTTGGTACTCCAACGGTTAACCGGGTAACCGCAAAAGCCCTCTTTGTCTTGCAGCCCAACACCCCTTCCATAGTGGCCCAAAACCCAGCAAACTCCCCTCCATGCTCTCGGTCGTTCGATCACGATCGTGTGGGCGAAAACCGCACCTCATTTGGAGTCTCCTAGCTCCCTATGCCTATATAAACACCTCCCCCGTCCAAATCCGGGTGCCGAAACCCTAAAAATCGTCCCCGCGCTCGCCGGACATGTCCGCCGCCGTCCGGACAAACCCACGCCGCCGCCCGCAGCCATCCAGGGCGCGCCACATGTCCCCGCCGGCCCTCTCTCTCTCCTCCCGCCGCGCTGCCGGCTGAAGCCGGGTCGGGCCGCCAGAACCAGCGTGCCGCCCGCGACCTCCGCCCGAGCCCCCGGCCGGATCGCCGCCGCCGGGCCTGCGCGCCGCCGCCCTTCGCCGGCGTGCCGCCGAGCTCGCCCGCCCTTGCTGTCACCGCCGCCGCCCGGCAAATCCGACGTGCCGCCTCCGCTCGCTCCGAGCTCCACGCCCGCCGCCTACCATGGCGCCGCGCCGCCGGCCCTCCGACGGCCGGATCCGGTCCCCATGGCCGGATCGCCTGTTCCAGCTCGCCGGACCTGCCCGGCCTCCTCTCGGCGCCCTACCGACCGGCGCCGCCGTCGCTCGTCCTCGTCGGGCGAAGGACGACGTCCTCGCCTCCCGGCGCGCCTGCTCGCCCGCGTGGGCCACGTGGGCCCCACAACCCGCAAGCAGCAGCCCAGCTTCCGGCCCAGCACGCCCTCCTGGCCCGATCCATCCCCCCTGGGCCTTGGCCCGCTAGGTGAGCAGCCCGTCTAAATCCCGCCCCGGGTACCGTTTACTTACTATGCGCTCATTCTGGCTTTTTTTTCCGGAAAACGGCCAAGTCCTGTAAATTTGCACTTTCTGATGCATACTTTGACCTGCTGTAACTTGCTGCATAATGCTCCGTTTCATGCGTGTAATATGTCAAAATGTTCGCCTCGAAGAGTAGATCATTTTATCTCATTGCATCATTTTCTTTTGAGCTCATCTTGATGCCCGAAATGCTGTTAGAAGAGTGCTATGTGATGTTAGTTTCAGATTCTTATCAGAACATGCACTTTTGTCATTTTTGCCATGATTGATGTGTGCACCCTATGAACTTGGGTCCTACATGTGTTTTGTAATATGCCATGCCATCTTTACAGGGGTGTATGCCATGTATTTTTGTGATCTATGTGGTGACTAGCACAAGCATGCAAACTAGGCTTCATGATGTTGCTGATTTCAGCCCTGCTTATCATTGATATTTTTATGCCATGTTAACTTGATGCTACCGAGAGATCCATGCTTAGTTTGAGATACTTAAGTAAGGATGTTTTGAACATATGGTTATTCTCTATCCATCCATTCCCTAGTTTGAAATTATGGAGTGCCATAGCTTGAGTCAATCGAGCTCTACTTTTGCTATAAAATGTTCCTGGCAGATTGTTTACATGTTATTCAATTTTGCCAAGGTTGTTGTAGTTGATCCTTGCATGTTATGATGTTGTTCTTGCCATGTATAGCTTCTATGCTATGTCTTCTTACTGTGAGTTGCCTTGCCATGCCATGTATTGCTCTGTGGTGAGTGGTTCAAGCTCACCAACATGCCTACTTATTGTTGTTCCTGCCATGTATGAATCTGTAATATAACTTGCCATGTTTACATGGGTGCCATCATATTTTCTGATCCTTTTTGGCTTGTGGTCAGTAAGGGACTTTTGATCTATGCTTTTAGTAGATTCATGTCATGCCTTTGTTTGCCATGATAAGTTCCTGTAACATGCTGTTTGATAGCTCTAAACATTGCAACCTGATGTTATTTCCTGCTAAGCCTGAAACTGTTATTATTTGCAATCTTGCCATGTCATTTTGAGCATGTTCTAGTGATTTCTGGAGATAGCTCAGTCTTCATGTTTTGTAATGCTTTACCTGTAAATCATGCCCATGCCTTTTGTTATTATGTTGAGGTACTGTAGCTTGTTGTTTTGATGCTTGCAATATGCCTAGTTGCTGTTTTGGACAGATTGTTGCTATAACTTGTATTGTGTGTATGTGTTGAACCGTTGCTCCGTTTTGAGTGTGCTCTATATGAAACTTGCTTGATTTTGCATGTAGTTTCATATTATCATGGTGCATCCATGTTTTGAGGGGTTTGCTTGATGTTTGCATGCATTTTGCATCAATGCCATGCTTATCTTGTTTTGCTCATATCTTCTAGGCCGTAGCTCCGAATCTAATGAACTTTATATGTAACTTGACTAGAATTTCGTGTAGATCATCTTGGTGCATATTAAATTGCTGTTTAACAACTTGAACATAAGGTTTATTCAGATCTGGACCAATTTCGAAATTTGCATATGAGGACTTACCGGAATTGTTATATGTTGTTCCCGGCCTCATTTAAACTTGCCTTGATGTGTTGTTCTTGTTTGCATCATCTCTTGCCATGAGTAGCCTCATCTAGATTTGTCATGCATCATGCTTTGTTGTGCATCATGTCTTGTTCATGTGTGGTGTGTTTACTATGTTGTGTGCTTCTTCTTGTTAGTTCCTGTTTCGCTATGATCGTGAGGATTCGCTCGTCTACGCTCGGTTCGGCTTCATCCGTTCGTCTTCTTCATGGACTCGTTGTTCTTCCTTGCAGGATTTCAGGCAAGATGACCGCTACCCTGGATCTCACTTCTATCATTGCTATGCTAGTTGCTTCGTTCTATCGCTATGATGCGCTACCTATCACTTGCTGCTCAAGCCTACCTAATTGCCATGTCAGCCTCTAACCTTTGTCACCTTTCCGATGCAAACCGTTGTTTGGCTATGTTACCGCTTTGCTCAGCCCCTCTTATAGCGTTGTTAGTTGCAGGTGAAGATGAAGTTTGTTCCTTGTTGGAACATGGAGATGTTGTTCCTTGTTGGAACATGTTTACTTGTTGGGATATCCCAACATATCTTATATTATTAATGCATCTATACACTTGGTAAAGGGTGGAAGGCTCGGCCTTATGCCTGGTGTTTTGTTCCACTCTTGCCGCCCTAGTTTCCGTCATATCGGTATTATGTTCCCGGATTTTGCATCCCTAACGCGGTCGGGTGATTTATGGGACCCCTTGACAGTTCGCTTTGAATAAGACTCCTCCAAAGAAGGCCCAACATTGGTTTTACCATTTGCCTCACCACCACCTATTTTCCCTTGGGAGTAATTAACCCAAGGGTCATCTTTATTCAGCCCCGGGCCAATGCTTGTCTAAGTGTTGGTCCAAACCAGAGCCACTTGCGGTGCCGCCCCTAGGCAACTTGGGGTATCGTCGGTTGCCGACGTAGTGTTCATCCGGTCGTGGCTCGAGACGAGATCTGTGCGGCTACTATCGTGGTGTAAACGCGCCGGAGGTCTTCTGGTCTTGTTTTATTGCTGTCGAAATGTCTTGTAGCCGGATTCCGAGACTGATCGGGTCTTCCCGGGAGAAGGAATATCCTTTGTTGATCGCGAGAGCTTATCATGGGCTAAGTTGGGACACCCCGCAGGTATAAACTTTCGAGAGCCGTGCCGCATGGTTATGTGGCGAGATGGGAATTTGTTAATATCCGGTTGTAGTAAACTTGAAGCAAACTCTTCTAAAATACATCAACCGTGTGCGTAACCGTGAGTGTCTCTTTTCGGGGTTGATCGAGAGGAGAACACGGTTTCTGGGTTTTGTCTGACGTAAGTAGGAGTTCAGGATCACTTCTTGATCATTACTAGTTGACGACCGTTCCTTTGATCCTCTTCTCGCTCTCATTTGCGTATGTTAGCCACCATATCATGCTTAGTCGCTGCTGCAACCTCACCACTTTACCCCCCCTTCCTTTCCCTTTATGCTTTGCTAGTCTTGATACCCATGGTAATGGGATTGCTGAGTCCTCGTGGCTCACAGATTACTACACCACCAGTTGCAGGTATAGGTTTTGCGATGATCATGACGTGAGAGCGATGTTTGCTTGTTTGGAGTTCTTTTTCTGCTTCTTCTTCGATCAGGGGATAGGTTCCAGGTCGGCAGCCTGGGCTAGCAGGGTGGATGTCGTTTGAGTTTCTGTTTATGTTTCATCTATAGTCGGATGTTGATCTTGTATATTATGTTGTTGATGTATTCTTGTGGCATTTGTGCCTTTTGTATGTATCCCCATTATTATGTAATGTTGATGTAATGATATCCACCTTGCAAAAGCGTCTCAATATGCGGGTCTATCCTTGGTGGGACCGTCGAGTTTCTTTTGGATAGGGTCGCATATTGGGCGTGACAATCTACGCATAGACCTGGCTCAGATGCCACTGTTGGGGAATGCAGTATTTCAAAAAATTTACCTACGATCACGCAAGATCTATCTATGTGATGCATAGCAACGAGCGGGAGAGTGTGTCCACGTACCCTCGTAGACCGAAAGCGAAAGCGTTAAGTAACGCGGTTGATGTAGTCAAACGTCTTCGTGATCCAACCGATCAAGTACCAAACGCACGGCACCTCTGCGATCTGCACACGTTTAGCTCGGTGACGTCCCTCAAACTCTTGATCCAGCTAAGGCCGAGGGAGAGTTTCGTCAGCACGATGGCGTGGTGACGGTGATGATGAAGTTACTGACGCAAGGCTTCGCCTAAGCACTACAACAATATGACCGAGGTGGAAATCTGTGGAGGGGGGCACCGCACACAGCTAAAAAAATCAACTTGTGTGTCTATGGAGTTCCCCCCTCCCCTGTATATAAAGGAGGGGAGGAGGGGGCCGGTCGGCCTCATGGGGCGCGCCCCAAGGGGGGAATCCTACTCCTACTAGGAGTAGGTTCCCCCCTTTCCTAGTCCAACTAGGAGGGGAAGGAAAGAGGAAGAGGGAGAGAAGGAAAGGGGGGCCTGCCCCCTCCCTAATTCGGATTGGGCTTGTAGGGCGCGCGCCTCCACCTAGCGCCTCCTCCTCTCTTCCACTAAAGCCCATGTGTAGCGACCCGACCTCAGACGGTCAAGTCTCTGTGCTCCAGTGTCATCCCTGGATCGGTAATGCTGACCCACACAGTACTCGAAGGATTTATAACAGAGTAGCAATCACACACTTATTACATTGAATGTCTCAAAAGAGAACTTATTACAATAAATATGGCATAAGACCATCTAATACGATAACAGCGGAAGACTTGGAAGATAAAGTGAGTCCATCAACTCCAACGGCATAGCTGAGCTGCACGCAACGACCTATGAACCTTACTCCTCGTCTGAAAAGTCTGCAACATAATACGTTGCAGCCGAAACGGGTCAGCACATGGAATATTTGGCAATGTAACCTGAGAGAGCAAGAACAGAATAATGTTATCACTACATGCATATTTGGCTGGTGGAAAGGCTCTATTGTTATAGTTTTGTGAAAAGCCAATTTTTCCCTACAACAAAGGAATATATTTTATTTAACTACCATGGTAGTTGAAACATCATTGAGAAGGTTCCTCCAACTCAATCCCAATTAAAGTAATTATCAACCCAACATATTAAATTAGAGTGACGAGATACATATGATAATCCAAGTACTAGATACTCAAGATGTCCATAACCGGGGACACGGCTAACCATGATTAGATTGTACACTCTGTAGAGGTTTGCACACTTTTCCCCACAAGACCCGATCTCCTCCGTTGGATTTCTCGCACTACATGGTGTTTGAGAATCGGATGACCGAGACACAGTCTTTCAGAAGCATTAACTCTAACCCCGGGTAGACAATACCAACCTACATCCCTCTACATCTGCTAGCCTACCACTGGAAGAGGTCATGCAACTTACTCAACTATGCTAGAGCCCATAATAGCTTGTGGCTGCACACGAAAGTTTCTAGCATGAAATATCTCAGTTCCCTTTGAGCCTGGGTGGCGGACCTTAGGATTATCACACGGGTACTCCGGGATATCCTAGGACAACACTGGATTCTCCAGGTGCCCGACAAGCAATCCACCCAGATGTGTATTAAAGTTGCCACCTTAAGTTAAACCATTAATTAACAATCTCACATCTGTCATGGATTCACTCACCCAAACCACGTCTACGAGCATAGCATAGCAATATAAGCAATACGTAGAAGTAACTCCCAAGGGTTTGATAATAACAGGGCAATAGGTTCTAATACCCACAAGTTAATCACATCCTAATCATGCAGTGTTTGAGGATTGGAGATAATGCATAAAAACTGGGTATGAAAAGAGTATGATCAATGTGTTACTTGCCTTGCTGATGATCCGCAAAACCTAGAGACTCGTAGTAGCACGCTTCGCACTCCGGGAATTCTATCGCAAACAAACAATAGCATACATAAGCAATCAAGCAAAGATGCAGGGGTAAAACTCATATAAGAAGATCTAACCAGAAAGTTCAACTTAAGAACTCCGGTTTGCAAAAAGAATCAAATCAAAGGGAGCAACGAAACTCAAACTGCGTAAGAAACAAGATTCATTTACTAATCTGGACTAAAGTCAAATTTTACAGTACCAAAATATTGTTCAAGTTGGTTAGACAGAAAGAGGGCTTCGGGGTGAAGATCTAGGTGCTTGAATCGCCTGATTATGATAAACGAGCGAAAAGATAAACTAAAACGAAAATCGGATCAGAAATCGCGATCGAGAATAATCGCGAAAAACCCGAGAAAAATAAAAACTGACGAACAGGTTAACGAATGAATGTTCGTTGTCTGTGACTAACGAGCGAAAACCGTTCGTTAAAACGAACGTACGGACGAACGACCGCTAAATACTCTAAACCGAGAAAACCAATGAACCGATCTAAAAAACGTAACTAGGGTTTTTTAAAAAAACCGACAATTTTTACCTAAACCGAAAAAAAACGAACGGCGAGATCTGCGAACTCTGGCGCGGCTCAATGCTTCCGGCGAAGCGTGGCGGCGAGCGGCGACGGCGGGTGCGGGTGGCGGAGGAGGGCGTGGCGGCTGGGCGACGGCGAGGCACGGCGGCGCAAGGCGGCGGTGGTGGGCGACTCTGGGCTGCTACTTCTGCTGCTTAAGCGGCGTTGTGGGGCGGCGGCGGCGGCTATTTAAGAGGGGGAGGGGCGGGGTCGGCTTGTGGGAGGGGCAACCTGAGGCGATGGTCTCCCGGACTCCGACGGAGTCCGGTGCGGGCACGGGGCGTGCGAGGGAGGCGGTGGCACGGGGTTGGGCCGGCCGGCTCGGCTGGGCTTCGGCCCAGTCGGGCGCTGACTTTTTTTAAAAATAACGTTCCGCCGAAAATAAATCCTAGAAAAACAAATAAAAATCTAAAAATGGCAAAAAAAACTTCACCGTCTAAATAAAATATTTAGAACAAGATGAACATTTTCTTGGCCCTAAAATGCAATTTTGAAAACGTGCAATTTTTCTAGTGCAAATAAAATTACAATAAAATCCAAATAAAACATTTATTTGATTTTAATATTTTTCCTCCAATATTTCATTTATTTTGGGGAAGTCATATTATCTCCTCTCATATATTTTAATATGAAATATTTTCAGAGAGAAAAATAATTAAAACAAATAATCCTCGTTTCAATATTTGATAAAATTCAAATATGAAAACAGTAAAATCCCCAACTCTCTCCGAGGGTCCTTGCGTTGCTTAGAATTTCGAGGATCGCGAAACAAAATGCAAATAAAATATGGTGTGCATGAATGACCTATGTATAACATTCCAAATTGAAAATTAGGGATGTTACACCATGTAGGCCCATTAACCCCCGCGGGGTTCCGGTAACCCCCCGGTACTCCGGAAAATGCCTGAACCTATCTGAAACCTTTCCGGTGTCCCAACATAACCTTCCTATATATCAATCTTCATGTCTCGACCATTTTGAGACTCCTCGTCATGTCCATGATCACATCCGGGACTCCGAACAACCTTCGTTACATCAGAACACATAAACTCATAATACCGATCGTCATCGAACGTTAAGCGTGCGGACCCTACGGGTTCGAGAACTATGTAGACATGACCGAGGCTCATCTCCAGTCAATAACCAATAGCAGAACCTGGATGCTCATATTGGCTCCCACATATTCTATGAAGATCTTTATCAGTCAAACCGCATAACAACATACGTTGTTCCCTTTGTCATCGGTATGTTACTTGCCCGAGATTCGATCGTCGGTATCATCATACCTAGTTCAATCTCGTTACCGACAAGTCTCTTTACTCGTTCCGTAATGCATCATCCCACAACAAACTCATTAGTCACATTGCTTGCAACGCTTATAGTGATGTGTATTACCGAGAGGGCCCAGAGATACCTCTCCGACGATCGGAGTGACAAATCCTAATCTTGATCTATGTCAACTCAACAAACACCATCGGAGACACCTGTAGAGCATCTTTATAATCACCCAATTACGTTGTGATGTTTGATAGCACACTAAGTGTTCCTCGGTATTCAGGAGTTGCATAATCTTAGTCATAGGAACATGTATAAGTCATGAAGAAAGCAATAGCAATAAACTAAACGATCATAGTGCTAAGCTAACAGATGGGTCAAGTCAATCACATCATTCTCTAATAATGTGATCCCGTTCATCAAATCACAACGCATGTCTATGGCTAGGAAACTTAACCATCATTGATTAACGAGCTAGTCAAGTGGAGGCATACTAGTGACACTCTGTTTGTCTATGTATTCACACATGTACTAATTTTCCGGTTAATACAATTCTAGCATGAATAATAAATATTTATCATGATATAAGGAAATATAAATAACAACTTTATTATTGCCTCTAGGCCATATTTCCTTCACAGAATACTCTGAATCTTACAATAGCCAATATGATACCAAGTTTGATTTGCTCAAGGTTGTAATCTACCAAGTGCCCACAAGATCTGCGAATTACAAAGACTTCAGGCTAATTGCATTCTTCAACCGCGGTCTCGCCAATCTAACAGGTCACAGTGGCAAGTGGGTAAATCTGCACGTCCATCGTAGGATCATACATCCTCCATGGTTCTCTAATGCCATTGAACACAAGGGCTTCATTTACGTCGTCGACTCCTTCTATGGCTGGACGTATTGCTGGCCTACTCCAGTCATCGCTACAAACGGCTGTGACAGCAGTATGTTACTTTCCTATGATATCATGATGGCTTGCCTATATTACTGCCAACATTTACTGAAAAATATTCATGCTCATAACATGTTGTTCTTAAGATTGACTACATTAAGAGCCCTTTTTTATTTGACTCCAACATGATATGATGTTGTAGGCCACCTGGTGTCCCTACCATACCTAATCCCAGAACCTTTCAAAGAAAAGCGGCATGGCTTTTGCAGGTGGTTCCTGGCTCGATCAGACGACCGCGAACGATTGATGATCGTTCGCACGTACCGGATGTGTTGTTTCGCGGAATACAATCATAGTCACTTCAAGATCTTTGAGCAGGATCCCAACTTCTCTGGGCCTTCATGAATTTTTGACTGGAGGCTGGTAAGTAGCCTTGGTACACGCTCTATGATTACCGGACTGAATTATCCGATTAACCAAGAAATAACCGATGGCAAGGATCATGATGGCAGCCCGGTTTCATTCATCAGGCAAAACTGTGTGTACACAGTGTACCATGCGTCTCTGCATGCACCTGAAGGAAATATGCCCTAGAGGCAATAATAAAGTTGTTATTTATATTTCCTTATATCATGATTAATGTTTATTATTCATGCTAGAATTGTATTAACCGGAAACATAGTACATGTGTGAATACATAGACAAACAGAATGTCACTAGTATGCCTCTACTTGACTAGCTCGTTGAATCAAAGATGGTTAAGTTTCCTAGCCATAGACATGGGTTGTCATTTGATTAACGGGATCACATCATTAGAGAATGATGTGATTTACATGACCCATTCTGTTAGCTTAGCATTCAATTGTTTAGTATATTGCTATTGCTTTCTTCATGACTTATACACGTTCCTATGACTATGAGATTATGCAACTCCTGAATACCGGAGGAACACTTTGTGTGCTACCAAATGTCACAACATAAGTGGGTGATTATAAAGGTGCTCTACAGGTGTCTCCGATGGTACTTGTTGAGTTGTCATAGATCGAGATTAGGATTTGTCACTCTGATTGTCGGAGAGGTATCTCTAGGCCCTCTCGGTAATGCACATCACTGTAAGCCTTGCAAGAAATGTAACGAATGAGTTAGTTGTGGGATGATGCATTACGGAACGAGTAAAGAGACTTGCTGGTAATGAGATTGAACTAGGTATTGATATACCGATGATCGAATCTCGGGCAAGTAACATACCGATGACAAAGGGAACAACGTATGTTGTTATGCGGTTTGACCGATAAAGATCTTCTAGAATATGTAGGAACCAATATGAGCATCCAGGTTCTGCTATTGGTTATTGACCGGAGATGAGTGTCGATCATGTCTACATAGTTCTCGAACCCGTAGGGTCCGCACGCTTAACGTTCGGTGACAATCGGTATTATGAGTTTATATGTTTTGATGTACCTAAGGTAGTTCGGAGTCCTGGATGTGATCACAGACATGACGAGGAGTCTCGAAATGGTTGAGACATAAAGATTGATATATTGGACGACTATATTCAGACACCGGAAGTGTTTCGGGTGATTTCGGAGAAAACGAGTCTTGAGGGTTACTGACCCCGGGAACTAATTGGCCTTGTTGGGCCCTAGTGGAGAGAGAGAGGGGCAGACGGGCAGGGCAGGCGCCCTCCCTTAAATCGAAATAGGACAAGGAAGGGGGGCGGCGCCCCCCTGCCTTTCCCCTCTCCCACTCCTTCCTCCCCCCTCCTAGTGGGACTAGGAAAGGAGAGTCTTACTCCCACTAGGAGGGGGACTCCTCCTCCTGGCGCGCCCTACTAGGGCCGACCGGCCTCCCCCCTTGCTCCTTTATATAAGGGGACAGGGGGCACCCCAAGACACAAGTTGATCAGTTGATCTTTTAGCCGTGTGCGGTGCCACCCTCCACCATAATCCACCTCGGTCATATCGTAGCGGTGCTTAGGCGAAGCCCTGCGTCGGTAGCAACATCATCACCGTCATCACGCCATCGTGCTGACGGAACTCTCCCGCGAAGCTCTGCTGGAGTTCATGGGACGTCATCGAGCTGTACGTGTGCTGAACTCGGAGGTGCCGTGCGTTCGGTACTTGGATCGGTCGGATCATGAAGACGTACGACTACATCAACCGTGTTGTCATAACGCTTCCGCTTTCGGTCTACGAGGGTACGTGGACAACACTCTCCCCTCTTGTTGCTATGCATCAACATGATCTTGCATGTGCGTAGGATTTTTTTTGAAATTACTACGTTCCCCAATAGCACCATACCCTGATATGTGCCGCCACGCTCTGCAGCCCAAAGTAGGAGAGAGGGTCGCAAGTATCAAACTTTGACCTGCTGGCTGGAGTTTCCCCATCAGGCACCCATCTCGTTCAAGCCGTCAGCTAATCTCCATAGCTTAATAAATAGTAACGTCTAACTGAGCCAGTTAGTTAGATGCGTACACTTGGTGTAGTAGGATCTTTATTTAGTTTGATGCATACACTTGTTCTTTTTTGGTAGCCCTTTTGTAATGATGGTTGATGTTTGGTTTGGAAGAGAGAGCTGCGTCTTTGCTCTTCTGGCCTGCTTACTGCTTCTATTGCACCCCCAGCCCTGGTTGTTGCTGCTGTTGTTTTCAATGTACAATCAGTAGTATATTTCGTTTGTCGGTTGAATAAATGTGTTGTTAGAATGGCAAACACAATGTTTTGGAAGTCGTTGCACAGTCCGATCCTTTAGTTTTTTGGGGGGTGGGGGAACGGTCTGATCCTTTAGTGCCCCGTACCGTACGTAGCGCATACTATTTTTGGTACGGGACACACTTCCACTTGTTGATAACATGCAACACACTGATGAAATCCCAATACAGGAGCCCATAATTAACTGGAAGGGAGGATCTCACATGAATCCGGCCCAGGTACATGCTCATGGTCCCCTAAACATAAATAAGTAAATAAATAAATAAAGCTAAATGCTCATGCACCAGTTCTTTATATTCACGATTTAACAGGAGGATATTATTTCCTATGATAGTGTCTATACATTCAGTCGATATCATTCTTCGGCAAAGATGGCAACCCATCTTCTTTCTCCCATCATTTTCTTCCTGCAACCAGTGGGCCCATGCAAATTGTAGTCAACGTCATAAATAGTTCCGGTCCATTTTTATTTTTTAATAAGAATGTCCAACCCAGCCCAACACATTGGCGACAGCACTTTATCCTCCGCCTTGGTGCGCTCGCCGCGGCGTCGCCGTCCGGCCCCTATCAACATAGTGAATCAGGAGAGGGTTGTAGTTGTGAATATGACAATACGAACCCACCAGGTCCACTCCCGAAAACAAGCAAGCACCTCTTTTACTACCAGCGGACCCTTGTTTTTTTACTCTAATCCACCCTGCTGATATCTGGGACTCACATCATTTTCAACGTATAGTCAATTAATGACATAATTGCGCAACTTTTTTAGTAGTAATTCGGAGGAGCAGGCTATAAACTGGGTTGTGCGGTCTCTATGGCCCGTCTAACAACATGACCAACCCAACGGTTTTTTCTTTGGGAAAATAGGTAGCCCAGTATTTCTTTTTCAAGAATACCCAAGCTACGCCTATTTGTTTTCTCCGACTTACTAGGCTGTAAATCTTTCAAGACGAGTAGGGGTGCATTCCGGCCTGGCCAAAGAGTATGGTCAGTGTCTGTTAAAAGTAATATCAAAGGGGTTGAAAATTCCCAAAAAAATATAGCAAATGGGAAATTAGTTTCTTTTTTGTTTTTTTTTCTTCACTGATATTTTATATTTCATTGGATTTTAACATGACATAGTACTAATCTATTTTTAAATTTGTTTTAGTATGGCTACTAATTTTTGGTTAAGAATATTTTGTTCCCCAGCAAAAAATTGCGAATTTTCAAAATTTTGCACATATTTAGTTCAATTTTTAACCACAATGCTGACGGAAAATGGGCAGCAATTCTAAAAATGGAAAATGGGTTGCAATAAATTCCATATGAATTAGAAAATGAGTAAAAATTATAAAAATAATAACAAATGGGCTGTACACGCCATAGATTTCGAGGATGACTTGTTTACGCAAGGCTTTGTTAGTCAACACACGATTCTAGCAGCAGTGACTGTTGGATGTCCATCCAACGGCCGACGTGCTTCTTCAATCTCTGATCTTCCTGCTCCAGCCGCCTAAACTAGCACGGCAGGACTGCCTGCTCCCTCGTCTTGTGGCCCGCTGTGATGCCGCACGCAATCAACTACCTCCTTATTAAGCGAAAAAATGATTCCTCCCACTGACATCTGGGGCGCACCGGTTGGGACACTGGCCTGTGGGCCTACTAAGTTGACGCGTACACAGGGCTTTGTCCACTTAGTCAACAAACGATTCTAGCAGCAGTGACCATTGGATTTGAATCAAATGGTCCTGTTACTTCTTCAACCTCTGATCTTCTTACTCCGGCCGCCCAAAGCAGCGCCAGTAGTGTCGCATGCTCCTGCCTCCCGTGGCCGGATGTGCTGCCGCGGAGGCCTCACCGCCCCCTACTACTCCCACCGCTGGCCAGGACCTGCGGCAATGGCAGCCTCACACAGCCGAACCAGTGAACCCTCGTACTCCTCTCCGCGTGGGCATCCACTGCCACGTCTTCCCCGGCTCCGCGTCGTCCCCTTCCTAGGCCTCGCCGTCGTCCACCGCCCTGGTGCTCTCGGCGCGACGTGGTCAATGTGGTCAAGGAATGACTTCCATCGGAAGAAATCTTGTCGCGTGGAGGCGACAAGCGGGTCCACGGCCGCAGCAAGGAAGTGCCTCCTTATTACGCGGAAAATAATGATTCCTCCACCTGACAGCAGGGACCCACCGGACGGGCCACCGTATTTCGCAAAAAAAACATTCCCCCCTGGTGCTGGGACCCACCAGCTATATCTTCGCACACAAGGAAGTGCATCCATATTACGGGCAAAAAAATGATTTGCCCCCTGACTACTGGGACCACCAGCTACATCTTCGCACGCAAGGAAGTGCCTGGCAGTCGGGACCCACCTGGTCGAAGCATACATAGCGTCGTCATTCTAGTCGCGAACGTGTACGTACATACTGGTCAATCGGTCTGTCAGCAGGCTGTCATAGTAGAGGCGCGCACGTGTCGTAGTAGAAGCGCGCATGTAGCATGTAATGTACGTACAACCAGGGTGCAAGAAAGTAAATACAGCCACGTACGTACATATGGGTGGGGTCTCGAACGCCTACTCGCGCATACGTATGGCCAGGGCTCGTGTACATGGCTGGGTCGGAGCGGAGAAACTGCGTCGTCGTCGTGTTCATGGGGAGGCAACGGAATGCGTCGTGTTCATCGGGAGGCAACGGAACGTGTGTTGTTCATCGGGAGCCAACCAGCTTGGACGTAACAGCCGATGGAAACGAGGCCTGGCGTACCGTAGAACAGAGGAAATGGCCTTGTGTTCGACCGGCCACGGTCGAAACGGGATCTTGTTCATCGGGAGGGGTCTGGCGTACCGCAAAACGGAGGAAACGGACTTCTCTTGGACCTCCTACGGTCGAAGCAGGGTCTGTTGATCGGGAGGGTGTGGCGTACCCCAAAGCGGAGAAACAAATTTGTGTTGGGCGCCACGGTCAAAACCGGGGTCTGTTCGCCGGGAGGGTGTGGCGTACCGCAAAACGGGACTCCACGAGATACAGTTCATCTCCACCGTCGACTGCCTCCACGGGCTAGTGTTCATCCACCGTCGACCTCCTCCAGCCACCACCTGCGACTGTTCATCCAGTCTCCACCGCACGCTCCTCCACCGGCTACTGTTCAACCCAGCCCTCTCCACAGGGTCCTGTTCAACCACCCCTCCACGGGCTACTGTTGATCTAGCCCTCCACCGGCTCCTGTTCAACCAGCCCTCCACGGGGTCATGTTCATCCATCCCTCCACGGGGTCCTGTTCATCCAGCCCTCCACGGGGTCCTGTTCATCCACCCCCAACCGGCTCGATCGGGGTCCTCTTCATCCAGCGGCAACGGTCTACTCTTCCGATGGAATGTCATTGACCACGCCGCACCGAGAGCATCAAGGCGGTGGACGACGGCGAGACCTAGGAAGGGGACGACGCGGAGCCGGGGAAGACGCGGCAGTGGATGCCCACGCGGAGAGGAGTACGAGGGTCACTTGTTCGGTTGCGTGTGAGGCTGCCGTCGCCGCAGGGCCTGGCCAGCGGTGGGAGTAGTAGGGGGCGATGAGGCCTCAACGGTAGCACAGCCGGCCACTGGAGGCAGGAGCAGGCGGTCTCCTCGGCGCTGGTTTGGGCGGCTGGTGCAAGAAGAGCAGCGATTGAAGAAGCAGCAGGACCGTTCGATTCAAATCCAACGATTACTGCTACTAGAATCATTTGTTGACTAAGTTGACAAGCCCTGCGTACGCGTCAACTTAGTGGACCCAGCTGTCAGCCTCTCCACGTATAGTACTCTTCTAATGGAAGTCGGTCGTTGACCACATTGACCACGCCGCGCCGAGAGCACCACGGTGGTGGACGACGGCGAGGCCTAGGAAGGGGACGACGCGGAGCCGGGGAAGACGCGGCAGTGGATGCCCACGCGGAGAGGAGTGCGAGGGTTCACTGGTTCGGCTGCGGTGTGAGGCTGCCGTCGCCGAGAATAAGGGGAGTGGGTGAGTGGAGGGATGGCCTGGCCAGCGGTGGGAGTAGTATGGGGCGGTGAGGCCTCCCGCGGCCTGACCCGCCGCCACGGAGGCGGAGCATGCGACACGACCGGCGCTGCTTTGGGCGGCTGGGGCAAGAGACCAGACGTTGAAGAAGCACTACGGCCGTTGGATGGACATCGTTGACCATGCCTCGCCGAGAGCACCAGGGCGGTGGACGACGGCAAGGCCTACGAAGGGAACGACATGGAGCAGGGGAAGACATGGCAGTGGCTGCCCTGTGATGTAGAGATTATGAGGGTTGATGGTTAATTTGCCGCGCGGAAAATAATAGGAGGTGTGGGTGAGTAGAGGGATAGACAGGCCAGGGATGCGTGTGTGATGGGGCCGTGAGGCCTCCCCGGCAGCACTGCCGGCCACGGGAGGCGTGATCAGGCGGTTCTGACGACGCTGGTTTGGGCGGCTGGGGCAGGAAGATCAGAGACTGAAGAAGCACGATTGTCGTTAGATTGACATCTAACGGTCTACCGCTGGTAGAGTCGATTGTTGACTAAGTTTCTTTTTTGAGAAACCTTGTGTAAGCATGAACTTAGTAGGCCCACAAGTCAGCCTCCAAATCTTTGGTAGACAACATAAAGCCCATTTGCTATTTTTTATAATTTGCAGCCCATTTGCTCATTCTTAAGTAATTTATTACAGCCCATTTTCTGCCCAGGACCACGGTCAAAAAGTTCAACCTTATTTTGCATATTTCGGTGGAGTCCGAACTGTTGTAATCCCGAAATGATAAACATTTTTTAAGAACTTATTGATTTGCCAAAAAATCGTTTTGTTTTTGTAAGCAAATAAGACGTGGGACAATTGAGTTGGTTTAAGGGAAAACCAGTGGTAAAAAAATCAGCGCTGGGTGGGAAAAAACAACAAAAATAAGGATGTAAATATGAAAAGGGAATTTTATGTGTTTTCAATATAATGATACATGTATATGAACTAGTAAAACTATAGGTAGAGATTAGAAAACGGATGTAGGACATGCGTTTCAAGAGGAAAATAGAACTGGGCTGTGTGTTTGATTCAGTAAAAAAACTGCCTGCGGATGTTGTAAGACAAAATATAACTAACTTATTTGGCGGGCCGAGGCCAGAGATACCTGCTGGATCTTTGTGCCCGTTGTGCGTCATGGGCTGGGCCTATTAAAAACAAAACCAACCTGGGCAGTCTACAGCCCAGTTGAAACTTGCTCTCGACTGAAAAACAATATATGTGCTCAATAAGCGAGAGAATTCTGCAAGTACAGACTAATAACTGGGATGCAGCACGGATATTGTTTTTTTATCGTGATAATAAGTGCATGCACTTGTTTCGAAAAAATTGGAGAACTGGGAATTCGAACGGTGGGTGCTTATGCTACCCATCAAATAAAAATCAGGTGCCTGAAAATTCGTTTCAAAACAAATGATTCAGCTTTATATCCACGTCGACCCTTGGCATGATGGTTGGAAGCAAATGCAAGTTCATACCAAAAGATCATTAACAACAATACCAACTTGCGGATGACAAGGTAGTACAACTACCAATACCAAACTAACTTATAATCTTTTTACTCCTGGCCCTAGTGTTAAATGCGGTAGAAAATCTTGCAGAGGACCAGCTCCCGCTCCTTCTCTTGCTCCAGGTCCCCGAGGTGGTACTGGTGCATCACCCAGTTGGTCCTCTGCTAGTCGAAGTTCTTGTTGGTGTGCAGCACCAGGACCTTTTTTGTTGCCCTCCTGCCGGCCGTTGACCATCACCGGCAAGGTATTGTCGGTCTTGTGCCACATCGTGTGCATGCCGCCTCTCGATTGTATCTTGCGGCAGCGTCCGTGCCTTTTGAGCGCCTGGAATTGCGCTGGAAGAAATGCTTCCTTAGGCCACTCAATGTGATACCTGCAGTATTGTGGAATACAGGTTTTAGTATACCTAGTTGGCATTTTCATAACATCTTTGGCATGTTGCGTCACTTGTTTCACTTTTTATTAACTGTCAAATTGTAATTGCTTCACCAGGTCTGCGTCTAAAAAAAAAAAGAGCTATAAACAAAGGAATATGTTTGTGCAAGTAGGCGGCCGATCGGTGTCTTATCTGGAAGTTTCTCGGGTTGGGTGTAGCATATGCCGTGCTCGCTGTCGATGGTTGGTATGAACAAATCGATGAGAGACTGAAATCTCATTGTCAAGACTCACTTTGGCCTCAAGGTGCTCGATCAGCTCCTGATCCATGGGATCGAACTTGACGCCAGCCGGCAGCACCGACCAATCCTTCTTCAACTTGCATCGGTAATTCCAGTTATATGGTACTCAATGTATGATCAATTGACTGTTTTAAGTGAATGATGAAAGATTTCGACATATAAGTGGTACTCCAAATCTGGAGTCCAAAATACCCAAACACGCCGCCGGGATTCTTGTGTCACCTCACGCGCAGCGTGTTGTCACGTCAATTCAATGTGTGGACATGATGAATAATTTGACCGACGTATACTAGTACTGCTACTCTACTACTTACTAGTCGTATTTAGTGTCACAATTTATACATAGGTTTAACTAACAAGTACGCACTTGAAGCCTAATGATATATATATATATATGGCTTCGCACAACATCTCCATCATCATTATTAGTACATCCCACATGGTGAGTTAGGATGCACTTGATCCCGTGAAAGTATCTATCCTTCAAACCAGAGGAGTGCTTCAAACTAACAACAGTACATAATATCCAACAAAGAGGATCGTGCTACTGACAGCAGAATACATGGCTCGGTCTAGATATCGCACGAATCAAGTTGTGCATATTTGCTGTTGGCATGAACCACATCGCCGCATGTCGGGTTTGCAAAAGCCATCCATCGCATGGAAGCTTGATGCCTTTCACACATCAAGATTATCGGCAACAAGCTGTGTCGACAAATCTCCGGATATGGTGATTCATGAAACCCATGGTATGATGTGTAAACACAGCCCCCTCACGAATGGAAGTTGTATAGCACAGTAATCATCGCGGTGATATGATCGATGATTGGTTGGATGATCGGATAATTGAGCCCGAGGAACAAGGAGTGGTTGCGAGGCTGTAAAACCCGCCTCGATTGAATCGCCGCCCAATGAGCTGGGATCTTTCTCGAACACGAAGCAGCCATAGCCATCAATGTCACGAATGCCCCACGCATTGTACTGCATGTGGTTTGATGTAATGGTTTGGTCAATTTGGTATGTGCGAATGAGCATCAAATGACCACCGTCAGCTAAACGAGCTATAAACAACCACCCATCGGCTGGTATGATTCCAGGTCCTGGAATCATGAAGGCCAGTGCATTTGCATCTGCTGCAACAATTCAAATTGGAGACCAAAAGGACAACAATAAACAATCATGTTCAGAGTATGTGTGGAATTAAGATTATTATAACAG
Organism: Aegilops longissima; assembly: GCA_021605205.1. Classification (NCBI taxonomy): domain Eukaryota; kingdom Viridiplantae; phylum Streptophyta; class Magnoliopsida; order Poales; family Poaceae; genus Aegilops; species Aegilops longissima. The sequence continues at coordinate 472,404,884 of CM038678.1, forward strand.
TGACACATATCATAGACAGAGAATTGCAATGCCATGGTCATAATCATACCCCAAGTTAAAAAGATAAGCCAATGGCTTTCATATTCTAGCAATATGTCATGGTTCAAACATCATGTAACAATGAGAGGAAAACAGCTATGACAGCGCCTACTCATATTCTACCATAGCACTTACTACTACTGTTCTCATATCAACTCTAAGCAATAACATGCGTTGTTATAGAAGTCTTGTAAACGAGAGTAACGTATAGCAATCATGATGTTATGCTCATAATATGTATTCTAACAATCATTAGATGCCAATTGTTCTCATATCAACTCTAACAATAACATGTGTGGTCATAAAAATCTAGGAAATTAGAGGAACATATAGCAATGATGTGGTTATAGACATGCTATGCATCCTAAATTTGTAACAAATGAACAGGCAGTCGTATTCATAAGGTAAAGATGAGATGAGATAGAACAATTACACGACGATAGATTCCACCAGTATAGGCAGCCAATCTGTGTGTCGACCACGTAAACGATGCCATCATGCACTATAGCATCAGACAGAAATGTTTCCTCAGCAGGATTGATGATGGGCCATAACCATGTATGGCGACCGGATTCCAGGTAGACTAATCCCTTGTTGAACAAGGCAATGAGCTTGTAATCCATTTAGTCTTCTGATGGTGTGGGAACTTCGCAGATTACAACTTTCTGCAAACAGAGGTCGAGCCAAAAGCTTGACGCGTCTCGTGCGTAGTAGGCAGGAGTGTCCGGCGGGCTGCGAGGCTCAATGGCGGTGGTATCCAATGATGGAAGGGTGATCTCTCGCTGGGTGTAGATATCCACGAGACGCCACGGACTACGGTGTGGTGGATGAGGATGATCAGTTGGCCTTCATGCCCGCCCGATGAGTGGCGCGCATGAAGGACAGGTGGGCGGTAGTGGTAGCATGTCGAGGTGCACCACGACAACCTCCGTAGGATCATCAAGTCGGTGTCGGGCCACCGCGAGGATCGGGCATCGACAAGGTGGTGTCTTGAAAAGAGCGGCGGTTGCGAGCAGTAGATGGTACAAAGACACCGAGCATGCGGCCGGAAGGGACGGTCTTGAGTAGGTCCATCGACTACAGATCTGCTCCAAGACAACATCGGGAGGGAATTCAATCGCGGCTCTGCGTGTCGATCGGTTCTGCCATTGGGGTTTTCGGTGCTGCGAGCCAGCGGGAAGTGGATTCAAGGCGGCGAAGAAGCTTCTCCTCGTGTGGCGGCGGTGGCGGGGATATGGTGCGCGATCTACCAAGGAAGATGGCGCGGCGGCGGCAGCGATGAGCGGGGTAAATGGTGTCTGACGGCGATGGGGAAGAGAGGAGGAAGAAGAAGAAAGGAGGAAGAAGAGTGGAAGGCGGGAAGAAAGTGCATTCAATCTCAATTCTACTAGTACTACTACCGGGATATACCGTCCTTGGTGTAAATAGTTACACCGATGACATGTGGGTCTACTACAACAGGGCCCATATGTCGCTTAATGGAGGACAGAGGTGCGAGGCGTATTTGCGAAGCGTGCTCTACTTGCAAACATGATGGCAGTACTGGGTAAGGCTGATTTAGTAACACCAACATGCTGGTTCAGCTTATTAATTACGTGTCCCATCTGCTGTAGCGTGTATTGTCACTTCACTGCGAAACTAGTTGAATAGTTCTCTCTGATCGAGATGGGGAATAATGGATCGCGAGGACTTACTTTCTACAGTATCCCTATGCCTCTACGCTCACTTCACTCATTTTGCTCCGTACCTAGTCACTTGTTGAAATCTGTAGAAAGACAAATACTCTGTATTTGGGAACAGAGGGAGGCTTTTACTCCGTACTATTTGGGAACAAAGGGAGTATCACCATATGGATGGAACAGAGGAAGCTTGAAATATGAACATGTCAATGGGAGGGAGTAAGCCCCATGCATGCATGCATGCATGCATGCATGCATGCAACATGCAACACTCACACGTACACATGGACGCACGCAACACTCACGCACCCATGCGGCACACAGCACACAACGCAACACACGTGCTCGCGCTCAAGTGCTCAACCTACTCCCTACGTCCGTGAAAGACTGTACGTTTAGAGATTTACACATTGACCAGGGCATAATTAATGCCCAAAAATAGCAGACTTATGTGTGCATGCGACCATTGAGATAAGAAGATTAAATGAAGGTCGTTGCATGCTGTAATTAAGGATAGACATGTAGCCTATACCTACAGCATAAGATGGTGCATTAGTCAATCAATATCGATTTAGATTAAAGGCTAAATGCATTGGAAGTGTAGATGTACATCATGTACTACACTCTTTGTTTTATAGTCGATGTACACTCTTTGTTGGAAGACCGAGGGAGGACACGTGCATGCACTCACATACACAGCCAGGGCGGTTCATGCGCAAGGGTTGGACTCGTGTCGCGCCTGCGTAAAGTTTTGTTTAACTGATTTCTTTGCTCTGCCAACTGACAGGTGGGACCCAGAAACCAGGTGACAATTTAACCAGTCAACAAAGTGCCACGTCGACTATGTGGCGGTCGAAGAGGGTGCAATCTGATTGCTCTCGATGAGCTAGTGATCGTATAATCGCCGCAAAACTATATATAGTGACCGTAAAGAGCGTATTCTTACATACGTTGACCGCCAGTGTATTTTTCTCGTTTCAAATTAAGCCATATTAATCGTAAAGGACGCAGTATGGACTACTACTACTAGTACAAGTACTGCTTTGATGTGTCCCGTCAACTCGCCAAACAAGGAGAAGCTTGCTTACTATGCCTCTCCCTCGCCCACGTGCGCGGTGGTTCGCAGGACGAGGAGAGGGTTTTGACTACAGCGCCCTCTCCCTCTCCCTCTCCTTCTCCCTCGCCCTCTCCCTCGCCCTCGCGGTGGACGTGCAGCAGTTCAATCGGTGTCAGATTGCCAGAAGCATATTGTACTGTAGTATCATCATTGTTGGACCTTCCGAAGAGGCGAAGAGCTAAGTGCAAGGTTCACACGAGTACGAACTGTTGAACCTCCCGAAGAGGCAAAGAGCCAAGCACAAGTTTTTATAGGAGTTTTCGTCCTAGTAGGAGTGTACTACAACTATAGCGAACGATGCTACTGTATGATGCCGCCACGTCACGTATATCCAAAGTTGTGCCACCTTTTTTTCTCAAAGAGCGTGTTGGAGCCCGTGTAACAACCACACAAGTTGCACATACACATAACACATTTACTAGTAATAAATTCTAAAGGACAAATGCCAGTATGCCACACAAGTTCATCTCCAACTCATGTGATAAATTTGTGCACGACTAGTCTACATATATTCACAGCGTACCGTTCACAATTACCGTACTCCACTTACACGTTATAGATGGGCTACATGTCCTCCTCCAGGTTCCAGTCCCAGGTGTTCTTCATGGATGGCACGATCCATAGCGGTGGGCAACGGGAATCATTGTTGCAGCTTTCTAGTCCAGTTCCACACGATGGAGACTCATCCAAGCTGAAGCGGCATAAATCAGGGATAGCGTGTCCCAGCATGTCGTTCATCCGGCAGTGCGCACTAAAGACACAACCATGCTTCATGAACGGCAGACCTTCCGTGTTGTGCACGGAAGGTGGCATCCGCTTCACAATGGGGTAGTTGTCCCCGATGAAAAGCGAGTACTCTCCAAGAGTGTTCCTTGGCACCCACGTAGCATCACGGGGGTCGAACTCGGCGCCGTTCATCTGGTACACGCGGCATCCCAGATCTGGACACATGGTGACGTACATAGTCAAGGTCCATGCATAATAATGTTGTGCTCAAATATGGCGGTCGATGTCTTGTGCAGCAAATAGTACTACTCGGTATAGAGGAAGTAAAATAACCGGCTTATTATATATAGCCACTCTTGGCTCCATGGATGAGATAGTAAGACATGGAAAAACAAAAATGGTGGCATCTAGTGGGTTCAAGTCTTCAAGGGCCTAGCTAGCTATACACGTCCTCCAAGGTAAAAAGTACTCCTACTAGTACTACAAAGTATACTACTTGTACAACAATGAAAGAGAAGGCGAGAGGGTTAAAAAATGGAATACTTGGGTAGATGGTGACGGTCCGATCGTGGTAGATTGTGTGACCATGTTGCACATCAGTGGTACCATCGGTAACGACTGCTAAGATAGTTGATCCCAATATGCCAAAGTCAGCTACAAGGTTCCAGGTTAGACCGAATCGCGGATGCAAATGCACATCCAGGATCGCCGATCTTATTTTGATCGGGGGATGACTGGTCCGTGCAAAATAATGGAGTACCGTTAGGGATGCAAATGATGGTTTGTGCATTCCGTTTGTAATCTCCCATACCATAGGATGGAAACCAGATGAAACAAGTCCCCTGGCTTGTCACCGCGAAGATCCGGCCTAGATGGAACACGGCGTCTTCGAACGTGTAGGGGTACAAATCTGCCGCGGCCAACATGCGCCAGCCTCTGCCCTGTCTGTCGTTACTGCCTCTTGTATTGATGGCAATCCTTATGTCGAACACCGCGATGAGATAGTAATCATCGTAGGCTCGTCGCTTTCTCGGCGGGTCCGCAATTGCTATCTTCTTCAATCTCATGGAGGCGTATTCAAGCCCAGCCAGTCCGGAAGGCCGGTCCCAATGGTGGAGAAGGGGTCTACCGGAACGGCCGCACTGCTATGGATGTTGTGCAAAATGATGGTGGTATCCGGCCGGAGGTATGCAAGCCAATCTTCGTTGGCACCGACCCAGACCTATATATAAGACGGTGGGCAGCGGAGAAATTACGGGATGGAAATGGAATAACTAAGTACTACATGATCAAACTCCATTACTGACTTGCTCATCGGACAAAATCCGACTACCTCTCAGCGTCGGCAACTCTAGCGGAGTCAACGTGCAACCATGGCTGTGGGGCGGTGGACTATTGAAGGATTGTCCCATAGAAGAACCTTCTCCTCGAGGACGCATGGAAGACCAACAAGCATGGCCTTTTCCCAAGCCTGTTTAAGTAGCGTCTAGAAAAAGTTGGTGCAGGAAGCACCATGTCTTGCGGCGGTGAGGACGTCGGAGCGGCGTGCGATTTCTCCCAGAGGATTGTCGTCCAAGGTCTCCCAGCCCCGACGAGGAGGAGAACCGCCTGGCGAATCCATGGGAGCAGCGACGAACTGCCTTCTCTTGGGGAAGGGGGCTGGCGAGGAGGAGATAAAAGCGATGCTGAGGGCCTCGTCCCTTCCAACTGTAGATCGTTCCTCGTGAAGGGGTGAGGCTATTATTTACTACTAGTACTAGCATTATGGAGCGTTATGGGATTGCATTATATTGTAAATAATAGCACTAGTAAGAAATTTTGGCACTAGGTAGTAGTTTTTGCCGTGGATTAAGAAATTTTGGGTATGTTTTTGCCATTTTTGTACCGCCAACTAGTGTCAAAAACGCGTCTTCTGATATGATGTGAGATGAGTACTCGTCTTCAGAGCAGATACTAGTACTACTTTTCTCAACTAGTAGTGCGATGTCTTGTACTTCTAGTCTAGTCTAGTATAGTGCACCAGTTTTGAACTCTTGAATCTCGGGGCCAAGGAGCTACAGCTGGAAGTGGAGGGTACTACTATTCTCTAGAACCATCGATGTACTATCAATGCAGGGGAAGTACACCTGCGTATTGGCCTAGTAGGTACTCTCGGTGCTCTATTCAGCCGCTGCTCTCACGTAGCTGGCCTACTCAGCCGCTCCTCTCACGCACACACTAGCAACTTGTTTATCGGCGATGGTTACTGCGGGGGCAGAACATTTGAGTTATTTGATACAGCGAGACTAGGCTTTTCGATTCCATTTGTGGAGGTGTAATGGATCTCGTCGAACTTTGTTAGTAGTTCCTTCTTTATGAATGAGATGAAGCAAAGCTTTTGCCTCCGTTTAAAAAAACACGTCAAGAGGAATTTCTTTTATAGTAGAGCCGATAATGGAGTGAAGTCCATGAATGCAACGCCACAAGCTACAGAGTAGTAGTAGAGCACTTTACGTACAGAGCCATATTGCACAGATTCCCAATGCCCTTGAACTTCCGGCTCCTCGGGGTTAATTGGGAGGCGCTAGTTTAAATATGCTACTAGCTGGAAGCTGCAAGCGAGGTGCGGCTAGGGCGAGCACGCGAGCCACGGAATGCTGGGAAGGAAAACCCGCTCACGTGGCTAGGCTGTCCAGTGCACCCAGATTGTGGGGCCGCACCTCCATTTGACTTCAAAACTCAAATTACCCGTGTAAAATATTGGCTCGCAGCGAAGTGTAGTAGTACTATTTAAAAAAAAGGCCGCCGTGCGTTCGGCTGGGATCGAACCCACAAAATGAGGTATACACTCCCGCGACCACTAGTAGTACTCGTTGGAGTACAACGCAACCTAGAATCGCCTTTTGTTGCTAGTAGTACGTACATTGTTCCTTACAAGAAACCCCTAAGAGCATGGTTAATAGTATAGCCAGCTGCTGGCTATAAGCCAGTGCCATGTCATCTACAGCCCATCTTATAGCCAACATGTAGTACAATAATAGATCAAAAGAGTGTACTACTTTTTTATTATGTGGCCCACTTCTCATTCTCATAAAGTGCCTAGGAGCACATGCTAGAGCTGGCTCTTCACGAAGAGCCCGCTTACCTTCTCTCTCCTCTTCTCTTTCCTCCAACTAAGTAGAAATATACTACTCCCTCCGTCTAGGTGAATAAGTCATCTTAGATTGTGCACCGTGACCAAGGAGGAGGGGAAAACTAGAGAACTTAATGTTTATTTGCTAATTAATAGCATTGCATGCAAATTAACCACTGCATGTCGTGTTTGGTAGTTTCAAGTCATTAAAAGCATGCACACTCACATCTCTTATTGGTTGATATGTCAAGAAACAAGAAACGAGGTAGAAGTTAATGCACCACACCTAAGTGTTTTGGGATTATTTGGTTTTCGTAAGATGACTTACACACCTAGACGGAGGGAGTAGTTTATTTCTTATAGCCCGCTGACTCAACTCTATTGTACTTGCTCTAATAATGCAAGAAACCACTAAAATGCCAAGAAACTACTACCACTTGCATACATGGCACACTTAAGATAGGACTACCTTATCAACCATTGTACATGCTCTTACCAACAAAAATCCTCGAGTGACCTCCTACCTCCGGCCCGTCCACCTAGTCATCCTCGACCATGGGGAGCCACTACCGCCCGCCGGTGAAGGCGAGGTCAAAACCGCCGGCGGTGCGGAGCCCATGTTGCGGCAGCCCGGATGCCAGCTCCGTCCAGCACTCGCGGCCGCTAGCTAGCCAAGATAGCTCCGTCCAGCTGCTTGTCTGCAAGGTTGCTAGCTAGATTGGCACGGCAGCACGGCGGCTTGCTCGCACGCGCCGCGCTAACGCCGACCATCCGCTCGGCGAAGGCGCAGCGGCGGCTTGCTCGCTCGTGAGTCACGCTTTCGGCCAGAGTGCCAACCGTGCGGAGGCCAAAGACGGCGCCCGACCCGTCCGGCGGAGCGGCGGCCAACTCGCTCATCACCGGCGCCACCGGCGAACACGCATCGATCTTGTTTGAAGTAATGTTCAGGAAAAATAATGATTTGAGGGGGAATAACAGGATAGAAGGTCAGATGTGGGTCCCTCGTGTCAACGGTCAAACAAAATGTGTTGGTTTAAGCTGCCTCGTCAGCACGGACATGTGGGCCAACCCTGTCATAAATGGGTTTAAACGAACCTAATCGGTAGGAGTACTAGGTAATTTTTGGCGTGGATTAAGAAACTTTGGGTATGTTTTTGCTATTTTTTGTACAATAGATTCTTCCTAGGGCTGGTTGAAAGTGGTATTTTTTTGTTAAATACTCTACATATTGTAAATAGGAGTGAAATTTAAGCTTTGGAAGCCAATAAGCAAGGCTAGTTACATAGTGTATATGTGTACATGATTGAAAGTAAATATCAACCATGAGTGACTAATATCTTGATGGAAAACTCGAAACTATGGAATACTATGAAAAAATGCATGGTTGGAAATACTAGCAATGTTCATGTCCGTTGCAACGAATCATAATTAGAATAACTAGTCATCAACCCGTGCATCTGCACGGGCTAGCACTTCTAATATTAAATACGAAAAAGTGGGTACCTATTACATATGTTGGACAATAATATTAGAATGTTATAATTGATTGTTATTATTATATCAGTAGACAACATGGTTACAAATTCAAAAGTTGTTGCATGTATCATGTATTTGTTACATTTAAGTTTATAATTATATAATCAAGTTCCCTATTGTAGCATATATTCTCTTTTCATTTTGCTACCTGAAAAGCATACATCTTCATTCTTGCCTCCCTTGGCAACGTTGGATCGTACCTAGTTTTGTTTGATTATAAAAGAATTTGTTTCTGTAGACAACGATGAAACAATGGACATACACGGTTTCCTATCAACATGTAAAACTATAGCAAAAATATACATAAGAGATTATGTTCTCTCATACCTTTATGAGCCATACATTATTGAGATTTTAAGTTGTTGTCTTAACCAATAAATTCTTACAAATTTTCTTTTATGAATAATAGAGTAGTGAAATTGTGTGATAGATCATTCAGATTAAAGCCGTGCATACCCAAAAAATCTTTAAAATTTATTATATGATTATTCTTGTCTTTAATACTTTCTATTCCTACTATACACACATATATCATATACGTAATCATGTGTCTATATGAGATCTCGTGGTGAATGATATGCCAAGTTTCTTTTGGTTACTGTAGTAAGTACGAAGTTTTAAAGATGTTTTAACATGTATAATAAGCTATCACTGATAAAGGCCAAAATAAAGACATGCATGGACGTCCTATATATACGCAAGTAATAGGTAGTAATAATCCACGCCATGCGAAGAATATCATGTGAATGGGTCTAATTCATGAATTGCAAGTGTGCTATTCAAAGATGTATGTCTGCATGCATAATAATAATGAATGCTAGAGCTGATTTAGCATCCAGCGGCGTACATGAGGAGCCCCCTAAAGCCATTCTGTACACGCCATCACTTCATGATATGAGCCAGCAGGAGGTGACGGCCATGTAGAGGAGTCCATAGTGATTCTGATCAGCAGAATATATTTTTAATAGGAAAAATATTTTATTGATGGAGGCTTTCCCTTTTTATTTTAACATGAGGCTTTATTTCCTCTATTTTTTGACGTGAGATTTTCCTTTTGTTTTTTCACGTGAAGCTGCCATTTTTTATTTCGCTGGACATATGAGAAATTTAAATGCTACACGTAATCAGTGTGGTAATTTAGACTTCTTTCCGTTTTTACATTGGACTTTTTGTGGAGAGGCTTTCCTTTTTTTTACGTGAGGCCGCGCTTAATCAGCGGGTTTGTTTAGATTTTTTTCCTTTTTTACGTTGGACATTTTGTGAAGAGGCTTTTTTAACCTGATGCGATCCTTTTTTTCTCGCCGGACATATGAGAAATTTAAATGCTACGCGTAATCAGCGGGGTAATTTAGATTTCTATCCTTTTTTTACGTTTGACCTTTTATGGAGAGGCTTTCCTTTGTTTACGTGAGGCCGCCCGTAATCAGCGGGGTCATTTAGATTTATTTCCTTTTTTCGATGCGGGTAATCAGTTGGGCGTGTGGATTTGTTTCTCTTTTTTATAATGTTTTTTTACACGGAGCAAACTTGAAAGGTACGGGCACATGGATGCTTTCCTTTTTTTGGACGTGAGCTTGTCCTTTTTTATTTTAATGATCATAAGAGAACTTTAAAGGTACACATACTCAGTGTGACGTTTGGATTTCTTTCCCTTTCTTACGTTGGAGTTTTTATGGAGAGGTTTTCCTTTTTTTGACGTGATGCAATACTTTTTTTATTTGGAGGTTTTATTTGTTTCGTATACAATTAACATTGGACGTGTTAGATGCCACTTTTTTGTGGTATGGGGCCATCTACGTTACGCAAGTTTTCTTTTTATCCTGAACGTAAATTCTATAATCCAACGGTGTAATTAATTTTGATGATGTGGATTAATGAGAGATCTTGAATGGTGCCTCCAATTAGTAAATATGAGATACTTATTCACAAACTTGGTACAAAACACTCTAATTTTGATATACATATGTCACTAGAGATATATTATGTTTCAATTAGAATATATTCCTTGGGCTGTTTTGGTGAGGAAAGGGAGGGATGTGGTTGGTTTTAAGATACTAATTATGGGTTTTTCTGCAAATTGGTAGACAAGTGGGATGCTGGTGAGAAAAGGCAACAACTTACCTCACAATCGTTAGATGTAGATCCAATGGTCAGAAACGACGGATGGCAGACGCACCAGCATCACCAACTTAGTCTTGTGTAGGAGTACTAGCAAGATCCGTGCATTCAAGATGCATTTTTTTTATAAAACACTTGTTGTGATTGACCCTTGCGGGAGTAATCCCATGTGTAAAAACTAATGGTATCTCGAGAAATATGAGATAAGGTGAAGAGGAGTGAGGTGTGGTGGTGGTTGGTGGTGGATGGCGGAGGCATGGGGATTGTCGACGCCTTGGCAGCGGCCACCGAGCCGCTTTGTTCCAGAGGCTTCCTTTTTTAATTGCTCAACAATGAGGTTTGTTGGAGATAAGGATGAACGAGGGAAGGCCTTGTCTGCAAATGTGGAGAGGGGTGCGGGTATCTTTTAGTTTAATTTCCATCCATCAGATATAGATCGAGCGGTCTATATTGCAAGATGGCACACGTACCATCATCACCAACTTGGTTTTTTATAAGAGAAGAAATATAAATATGGAGATACAAACGTATTATCGATACTTGCTTCCGTAAACTAGCATCTACATTCTATTCAACGCCTCGGCATGTGGGGCCTTAGCACAATGACTTCTCGACTGTGTAAAACAAAGATTTTCCCGTCGCCGACAAGGAGGGGGTGACGGCGGCGCGATTTTTGGCTTGCTCTAGTCCTAGTAGTCATACTAGGTCGTCTAAGCACGTGTAGATTTATTCTTTTTCACGTCTCGTGTTCGCCGTGCTGCCACAACTATTGATGAATAGACGGTAAGTTATTCACGGGGAAACCCTTGTTAAGCTTGTTTGCGAGAGAGAGAGAGAGAGAGAGAGAGACAGTGTGCGTGTGTGATATGTTAGAGACTGAGGCAATGATAACAGATTCTTTGTGTCTATGTGTGTGGAGGATAGAGAGAGACATGTACATGGGGCTTTGTGTTGTGTAACGTGGAGACACATATACATAATTAGAGAGTGAGTGTGTGAGATACACATGCGGACATGAGGATAGATGAGGATCCAGATAAATGGGTGTTTGTGCGCGTCTGTGTGTGTTTGTGCACGCGTTTGTGTGTGAGAGGGAGAGAGTGTATGTGGAGTAGAGAGACCACTGATGATGTAAACCTAGTATAAGGGAAGGGGGAATTGTGTGACATGTGTAGTAGCGAGATAGCACGGGTACGGGCGGGGGGAGCAGACTATTTGGAAGAGACATCGAGTGTGTGTGTGTGGGAGAGGGGTGTGAGAGTGAGAGAAAGAGAGAGCTAGCGACGAAGAGAGAGAGAGAGAGGAAGAGAGGGGGCGAGAGGGGTCGTTTGTGTCCATAAATGGTGTATAGATAGGGAGACAATGTTGATGTTATCCAAAATTGGCCTATGAACGGAGAAGCAAGGGAAGCGAGTCATCGTGTGTGTGATAGGGACTTCATGAGAGATATAGAATAGATGGTGTAGAGAACAATGTGCGAAATCGAGAACGATTATACATTAGGGAGCTATGCAAAGAGTCACGCCATATATGTATACAGGGAAGGAGCTTGGGCGGGTCCGCATGTGGGAGAGATAGAAAGAGGAGAGTGGTGCACAAGGAGACAAAGTGTGCTTGTTTGCAGTGAGGGTGGTGTGTGAGGTGAGTGCGCGAGAACCACATAACTAGGGAGATAGACATTTGGGGGCGACGTTTTATGTGTATGGGAAATATACACTCTACATAGTGCGTGTGCTTGGGTAAGAGAGATAGCGGGATACCTAGAGAGTGAGGAAAGAGATGTGTGCATACCCGAGAGACAAAGTGATACAGACCTATGTTGGGGTCCGGACTTTACAAGAGAGAGGGGTGTTAATGTGCTCGTGTGTTGGTGTTTGGGGGAGAGAATGACTTCTCTATGTGTGTGTGTGTGTGTGTGTGTGTGTGTGTGTGTGGGAGGGGGGGTTGACTTCAGATAAAGAGTGAGGTGTCTATATTTGAGGGACTTTAGCGTAATTGAGATATTGTGCACTCATGGTTGATCAATTTGTTTCACAGTATGTACTATGAGATAACGATACTTTTGAACATCGTGATATACCTTGATGTACCGAATTACAAACCTAAGATTGGAATTTTGGAATTGACTCCATCATTAGCTTTTGTAATTCATTTAAATGGAGGTACATTTTTAAGCCGGGATTTCGTGATTTCGAATTCATATATCAAACCTAGAGATATACACATACAGGCATGTTCAAACTTTATAATCATCCACTTTATTCATACACATACACATTTTTGCTTTTGTCATCATATTTAGGATAAACACATTTGGAATTTCATTTGAATTGGACCGTATGATGGTATTTGCTTGTAGTAGCTCAATGATCCATATTTGAATTGAATGGACAATCTAAGTTTCGAGTTGGAGACATTGATTTTCAAAACTTACACTTTTTTTTGCGTGCAAAAGAAACAAATTGTCGGCCATGATATCATAGTTGGCCGTACGAGAGCAGAATACTTATAATTTTAGGCGCCAAAAGCTTTCAAACTTCCTGCTCAAATCGAAATATCACGCGCCCGAAAGTTTAGCCCTGCGATATTCCTGTTTTACCCCTGCCACATGAACGGAAAAGGGCTGCTTTGGTAACTCCATTATTTTCCCTCTTTGCCCCAACATTCTTCCCAGAGCCCTCCCTTCCCTCCCGACCCCCCAACCACGGCAAGCTGCCGAATCTAGTCCTCCGCCGCAGCGGTGGACCTCACACCCCGCCGAATCTACCTTCTGCACCTTGGAACCCCCAACTGCGAACCCACCACTTCACCGGAGCCACTTCAGCGAATGGCTTGTCCACCGCTCCAGATCTCCTTGACCGCCATCATGGTCCACCGCACCGGATCTGCCTAACCGGCGCCCTCGTCCACCACAGCGTAGGCCCTTCACTGACTCCCTCGTCCGCCCCTTCACTGGCTCTTCATACAAGCCCTCGTCCGCCGCAACAGATCCGCCTCACCGAAAGCACTGTACAACGCGCCCACCGAAGCTTTCGTCCACTGCACCGGACCCGCTCCACGGATGCCATATTCAACTCCACCGGCCCTGCTTTACCGACGCCGCAGCCTCATCAGATTATTTCGATTTGTACTCCTTCGGTTTTTCTCTTTATCGTACAACTGTTCACTTACCATAGATGAGCTTTCTTGTATGTCGACAGCGCCATAGCCGTAAGCTGGAGCCGCTTCAGCGACGGCGCATACCGCCCAAACTCAACCGCAACACGAGCACCATCGGCGATCCTTAGCTATCAAGTAAGACAATGATACCCATACGCGCCGAGAATCGGTACTATTATCCAACGGCGGCGCCTACGTTCACTTTCTAGCATAAGCACCGCACCTTTGAATTTCTTGAGGCATCATTCAGTTTTTCATGAGGCGCGTTATTTCGCTTGGACACAGAGGGCCATACTTCTAGCGATGAACATGTTACATGTGCTAAATTACATACCGGTGCACATATAGTTAATATGCTTTAGTTTTGTTACGATGCCACTGTTGGTTCCATCGATCGCTTAATATTCTCTATGTAATTACACATCAGCAAACTAGCATGTGGTTCCGCTGCTTTTGTTCGTTTTACCTACATTTTCGATGCTAGCTATTACATCTTTGCTCCGAGCCTCTGTTCATTACTTGTTTGTGTGTTCTTGATCTTCCCAAGTTGCATGACTAATTTGATGCTTCTATTAATTATAGAGCTGCCAACCCCATCAAGCAAAATATTTGTTCTTTTGGGACTGGCACCTCAAACAAGCATAAAAATAGAGGGAAGCAGATATGCTCCCTCCAATTCTATTTACTCTGCGCATAACTCTTGACCCGCATACCAAGGAGGGCATTGGTTTAATTTTTCTGGACTAATTTGCCAATTAATTAGGGCAGAGGCGGATGGGGCGGGGCACAAAAGGAAACCAGCTCTAGGAATTGGCAACGTGCAGACTAATACGAGAAAACTGAGAAAAAGTTATATGCAAAGTAAAAAGAATCGGAGGGAGTATTGTCGTGTATGCACACACCCTTCTTTAATTAGTTTAGATGAACCATTGATGATCAATTCGGACCAGTGCATGCGATTAAAATTAATTTTACCTAAATAGATGGTGCAGAATAAACTACAACAACTAGATTTGTAACCACGGGATCTTGTGATATCTTCAAAGAACATTGCAACAGCAGCTAGGATTCACACAACATATGGTAAGCCGGTGTGTTTTAGTACATGTGAAATGTAATGCGAGTGGGCTGCTTTCTTGGCTTGTGCCCTCAACGTGTAATCCTACCAAATTACAAATAGTTCAGTTATGCGCTTTCTGTATTGCTTGATTGAATGCTTATTTGTTGTTACGCTATACAGAGTTGACCAATATGTCGTGATTACTGCTTTGTACTATCGTAAAGAAATGCATGCCTATTTCATTTGAGTCCTTAACTTTTCCTCTCAACTTCATCACAAGACTGTCTTCGTATTTTATATGAGGCCACCTGTTAAGTGCTTTCTCGAGATTATTTCAACTGCTTAGATGCCTTGGCAACTTAAATATAGCGGTTGTACACTCCCTTTCAACTAGGGATGTCAAGCGGGTCCCGTTTAATCGATTAAAGTCCACTAGTGGTATGTTAGTTCAAAAGAGTTTTTGTTTTTGAGGAAAATGAACTAGGGAGGTAGCAAAAACTATCTAGGCGGGATGGCGGATGTCGTTTATTTGCCACTTACATCCCTAGTTTCATCTTACCATTTTAATTTCTTTTGGTGATCTGCTTGAACCATTTAAATATAGTTTGCCATGCTTGGCAATAATTAAATCCGTCGTTTACCATGTAAGCTTACTGCTGGATCATACGATAACTATCTCTTCTTGATGTCCGGTGAAACCTTTCAGGATGCCGTTCACACTAGGACACAATGTACAACCCCATAATCTATTTGTGGAAGCAGTGCGCCATCCATGTTACCAGATGGTAGCAGTTCAGAGGCAACACCGCCGGAGAACAATCTGAGCACAGATATTATAGTGCTTGAGGCTCTACTAGAGGCAGAAAGAGATGGTGTGGCTGCCATGAATGAGGTAATCTTTATCTTGAGGCTGGAAATTACGGAATTAGCGGCACGCATTATGCAAGCAACCCAAGAATTGGAGGAAGTAAGAATGTTGCATTCGAAGACGGAGAAGGTCCTGTTGTTTCTGCTATCTGAAACCCAAGATAATCCTGGTTCTTCTTTAGATACCAGTTGAAATTCTCATTAGATTATTGTACTTGCATGTTGTGTCATGTCTCTGAATGGATTATGTTGCAAGACCCCCTATGTTGTCCATGTGTTGTAATGATCCGAATTTTTTAGGCGAGGTAATCCTCAGTACTTGTATGATTGACATATGGTGAACTATTTTTCGTGTGAGCATATTGTATTGGATGAAATAACTGTTTGGCTCATAGTGTATCCAACCTACTGAATTCGAAGATCACGACATTTCTAAATCATAATCATATATAAAGGTGGAATAAATCTTTGTTGTGGTTTTGAAGAAATAAATAACAAAATGTATAATTATCTGTGGATATTTGTAATCGAATACAAATTGGATTTTAATTTAGTTTGCCAGGTCCCAGGGCAAACGTGAATGCTAGTTCTCCCAAGTTTTGAACGAAGCGGCTAAACACCCACTATAATTTGTGGGCTGCCCGAAGCAAGTGTTTGCAATATGGACATTATTGTCTACCCCTGACACTTGACATCCTTATCGACCGGATTTACACTGCTGTCGATAGGGGTAGACTAGTAACTTCTATCAGACGTGACACGACGGCCTCTGAGCCCATTCAGACACGGTGGGCGCCAAACGTGGGCGGCAAAACACATTTGATTCAAGCTCGTCCGAAAGACATGTGTCTCTTCCTCCATTTCCCCATTCATACATGGTGGGCGGCAAAACAAACTCTACTCTTACGAAATTGATGTAGGCTAATATTTTAAATAGGGGCAGATGTGTAACTTCCATCAGATGTGACACAACCGCCCTACATCAACCCGTTCATACAGTGAGGCGCCAACCGTGGTGACAAAACACCCTCTCCTCGCTTGAAATAGTTACGGCAAATATTTGGGAGATCGAGATTACCGTCCTATCCCCAACCGGCGTGATGTCCGAAATTTTAAGCGGGGATAAGTTCATAACTTTCCGCCATTTAGAGAAGCGCGTCCCAAAGTTTGAGATCCTCCTCCTCCATTTCCCCATTCATACACCATCGGTGCACGACAACCTCCGCTTCTGCGGCCAGCCTCCTCGTCCGCCACCCCATCCTCCGACTTGCGGAGCCGCTACCCCTACCCGCCGTCCTTTGCAAGAGATGGACATCTCTCATCCACGGCGCTGGACCAGGATCCTTTCATCGCCTCCTCTCGCTTCATCGGCGCCGTCATCCACCTTGCCGTTGCCGCTCCTACGACCGCCTCATCCACGGCAACAGGATATATCCCCCGACCCGGCCGTCTAAAATCTTCTTCCCCGCCGCCAACAGCCATCGCACCCGCATCACTCTCAACGTATCAGCATAGGCCTACACTGCGTCGCAAGAGAGGTGGTACTCTTCCATATGTGCTTAAGTTATTGATCTCACCCGGAAAATAGATCGTAATTTGTTTACTGTACTTTTCTTGTCCGTACCAAATCGTAGTGGCTAGTTGAAAGCTGTGACACCCTCGATTCAATCGTACACTAATCATACACCCAAATGTGTACAATCAAGATCAAGGACTCACCGGAAGATATCACAACACAACTCTAGACACAAATTAAAATAATACAAGCTTTATGTTACAAGCCAGGGGCCTCGAGGGCTCGAATACATAAGCTCGAAAACACAAGAGTCAGCGGAAGCAACAATATCTGAGTATAGACATAAGTTAAACAAGTTTGCCTTAAGAAGGCTAGCACAAAAGCAACATCGATCGAAAAGGCAAGGCCTCTGCTGGGAGCCTCCTAACTACTCCTGGTCATCGGCGGCCTCCACGTAGTAGTAACCATCGGCGGTGGCATCGGCGCCTGGGCTCCGTCATTTGGTTGCATCAACGGAAAGAAGAAGAAGGGGAAAAGGGGAGCAAAGCAACCGTGAGTACTCATCAAAGTACTACGCAAGCAAGGATCTATACTATGTATGCAACATTATCAAAGGAAGGTGTATATGTGGGTGGGCTGCGAAATGCGAGAATAGAGAGAAGGCCTAGTCCTATCAAAGACTAGCATCTTCCGAAACCACCATCTTGCAACAACCGGAAGGAGTAGAGTAGCATAACGTAAAGTAGTAGTGTTATCAACCTCGGCCGAGATCCTTTCTCGACTCCTGCGAAAGAGATCCCGAGCCATACTATCCGATTATCATCACAATCCATTTATCATCACCATCAAATTCTCACCACAAGTATCCAGTTCTAGTTGTATCGATCGGGATACAACTCCAAGTGTCCGTTACCAGAGGACAGGCTATCGATAGATGTTTTCTTCCCTGCAGGGTGCACCAACTTACCAACCACGCTTCGCTTAACTCCGGCGGACACACTTTCTGGGTCATGCCGGCCTCGGCCAAACAATACGCCGCAACCCGACCTAGGCTTAATAGAGAGGCCAACCGCGGACTAAACCTATGTCCCCGGGGTCATGGGCCATCTCCCGGGAACTCCCTGCGTTGTAGGGCGGCGGTGAGCAGACCTAGCTACCTCCTTCAACAAGGCGGCGTTCGCAGCCCAACCCGGCGCCGCTTCGATTCTTGGCGTCTATTAAGCTTCGGCTGATGTATCTGGCGCAGAGCGCCCATACTATGCCCACGTGATGGTTAGTGCTATCGGGCGAGGCCCTCGGATCAAATATCCAAATCGTGAGTGGATTAGGAGCGCGGTAACAAGCAGAGACTCACGAAAGATGTGACCCCGTTGCCCCGTCTCGAGGACTTGCGGCAAGGGCTAGGAATGCCCGGCCACGCCTTGTAATTATCTCGCGGGCATCCTCCAGGTCAACCCGACTCCACATCACTCGCAATTAAGCTCGCGCGGGTACCCCTCAGGGTCGACCCGACTTTCCAAGTCACATTGGTAAAGTCCAAGTATCCTTGTGTACAAACATCAAGGGAAAACCGAGAATCACCCCGGTGAATTCCACTCGATCACGATCATCAAGGTGAGCGTAAGAGGATTCACCCTCGAGGTCGACACTTGAGGGTTGCACAGTCGTGTCGAAGTGGTTAAGAGAAATCACCCTCGATGACCACGACCGAATGACTACACTACGAGGTTAACATCGGAAGTCTTGAAGAGGTTCACCCTCGGTACTCGATAGTACCCGTAGTGTCGAGCAACTAAGGGAAGTGATGTGCGGTGCGGGGCCTGGTCTTGATCCCGTTGATCGGGTCTTCGATTATCTAGCGGGCGATCGGGACAAAGTGGGGTCATCGATGGATCACTAACCAACCTATACTAAGCAGTTTAGGATAAGCGGTAGGTAACAATAGCATGTTACAATAAGCAGGCTATGCAGCGAGAGAATAGGAGCAAACAATAACAGTAGCAAAATCTAGTGCGAGCATGAGAGAATGGAATGGGCGATATCGGGATGCTCAAAGGGGGGGCTTGCTGGTTGCTCTGTCAAGGAGGGGTCGTCGTCGACGTAGTCGATCATAGAAGCGACATCGGCCTCGGGGTCTCTAGAAGAGAAGAGGGGAAGAAAGCAGTAAATATAAAGCAAACATAGCATCACAAAGCGAGCGTGGCAATATCTGTGCAGGGAGTGACCTAACGTATGGCTACGATAAAAGGTGAAGGGGAAAATCAGCAGGAATGAATTCCGGTTCGGACTAATGTCGACGAGATGACCGGAGGGGGGAAAGTTCCATGTCCAGCATGCTAGGGGCATGTGACAGATGAACGGACCACGTATCCAGATTCTTTGGATTTTTCTGAGCAACTTTCATATAGAAAACATTTTCATCCGAGGAATGGTTTAATTTCTATGAATTTTTAAAGTTTAAACAATATTCTGGAATTATTAAAAAAAACAGAAAAGGAAAATAGCGTCATCATGGCGTCATTGTTGCATCAGCGATCAGCAGACTAGTTGACTAGTCAGCGAGGCCGAGGGGACCTTGGCGATGTTGGCGATGCCCGTCAGCCATTGACTAGGTCAGCAGGGCCAGCCGGCCCCGAGGCCACGGGCGGTGACCAGGCGGGCCCAGTGTGCCACGTCGGCGGCGTCGTCGGGTTTCGCCGCGGCGACCAAAACAGCGTAGGGTTCGCGGACTTTGCGGAAAAACGTCCACGAAGGGCCGTTTGGCGGCCGGGCTCGTTGGACGCGGAGGAGCGGCGCATCAAGCTGTGACCTTAGCTCGGCGGGCGGGCTGCAACGACGGCGGCGTCGAGTAGGGGCGGACGCCGGACTTGATCATCGTCGGGATCGAGGGCTGGGGCGTTTGCGGGCAAACCAAGCGGCTAAACGAGGCCTACGCGAAGGCGGTGGCCTTGGCTGGCAGCAGCCCGTGACCATTTGGTCACGAGTCTTGCCGGCAGCGAGATCGCGTCGAGGCGTTCGGGCATCTCAATGCGACCACTACGGCGATGGAAGCGCACGGGGAGAGAGAGAAGGGCGATGACTGCTCACGGGCCTGTGGGTGTGCAAACATGGGATCGGGGGCTCGGTGGAAGCGAATCGGCGGCGGCGAGCTTCAAGGCGTCGAGGAGGAAGACGGAGTGGATCGGCGCTGCCGAGCCTTCCGGCTCCAGCGGTGGGCACCGTTCGACGTGGAGGACGGCGGCGGGCGCCTCGGCATGTTGGCGGCGAGGCGAAGACGGTGGCAGCGGGATCGGCAGCGGCGGCGGCGGCGCAGGTCGAAGAGGGAGTGCTCGAGGGATCGAAGGGAATGGGGCGCAAAGGCGGCGAGAGGGGGGCAAGTGGGAGAGATGGGAGGAGGCCGAGGCGTCGGGCCTTATCCCCTCCGGCGTTAGCGCCGGCGAGGTGGTCAGGCGGGGCGTGCCTGTGGCGACACGCACTGAGGGGAGCAGGAGGGAGGGAGAAGCGACCGGGAGGGGCCGGCTTCTTGTGGTGGGCGAGGCCCATGGGAAGAAGCGCGGTGGCCGGTGGCTCGGGTGGGCGAAGCCTGAGTGAGGCATAGGGCCTCTCTCTCCCCTCTACCTCTCCTTTCCCTTTTCTGTTGTTTTTCTTTTTCTTTTCCAGCAGCTTTTACATTTTCTTTTAGCCACAATTGACTTTGCAAAATTATGCCACTGACCAAAACAATCTCAAAGAATTAAAGTGCATTGCCTCAAAAAGGTTGGGAGGCTTTTGGAATAGTTGCCAATTTTATAAATTAAAAAGGGCATTTAATTTATTGCTTAGGTCACTGCTATAAGTAGTTTAGGCCACTTAAACCCTTTGCAAAAATGTTGGTTCACCACCAATATTACCAGAAGAATACTTTCCACATGATGAACATTTTAGTTTTCATGTTTGAGCATTTTGAATTTCACACAGAATTTGAATTTGAATTCAACTAGAATGTGAAAGAGCATGAGACAATAATGATCAGGCACATGTTTAGCAAAACAATTAACTTAACCCCAGGGGTTACTGTAGCATCATTACACCGGGGTGTTACAACTCTCCTCCTCTAAAAGAAATTCTCGTCCCGAGAATTAAGAGGTAGAAGGGAACAGGTCGGGGTATTCAGCCCGGAGGTTATCTTCGCGTTCCCAAGTGGCTTCATCTTTAGTATGATTCGACCATTGCACCTTGAGGAACTTGGTAACCTTCTGGCGTGTTCGACGTTCAGCTTCTTCAAGAATGTTGATAGGATGCTCTTTGTAAGTGAGATCATCTTGAACTTCAATCAATTCCGGGTCCACTTCACGTTCCAGATCCTTGAAGCATCGACGAAGTTGCGACACGTGGAAGACGTCATGAACATGAGAAAACTGAGGTGGCAACTCAAGTTGATAAGCCACCAGCCCACGACGGGCCAGAATGCGGAAAGGACCAATGTAGCGCGGAGCTAGCTTGCCCTTGACTCCGAACCGATGAGTGCCTCTCCAAGGAGTGACACGCAGATAAGCTTGTTCACCAGTTGATAAGTTGAACCCAGTGTTTCCGGTCATAGTTGCTCTTGGCGGACTGGGCTGCCTTGAGATTATCCGGACAATGCGAACCTGCTCTTGACTTGTTGAATAATGTCTGGACCAATGAGTGCCCGTTCCCGATTTCGACCAATTCGGAGGGTTGGCACTTACGTCCATAGAGCACTTGAAGGTGCCATCTTCAAGCTGGCTTGATAGCTGTTGTTATAAGAGAACTCGCATAAGGAGAGATTCTTCCACTTCTTGCGAAAGAAATAACACAAGCCCGAAGCATGTCTTCAAGAATTTGATTATTTCGCTCGACTTGGCCTTGGGATTGGGGATGATAAGCGGTGCTCCGGGTAATATGAGTTCCCATTGCCTCTTGAAACTATCCCGAACTTTGAAGTGAAAATCTGCCACGATCTGGCTGATCTCCTTGAATGCCGTGGGTGATACAATTCGGAGATATACAAGTTTGCTAATTGACTAGCGGTGATTGTCTCCTTGGTGGCGAAAGTGAGCAACTTTCGAGAATTGGTCGATGACAACAAAGATAGCATCGTTACCTTTACGAGACTTGGGAAGGCTGTGGCGAAATCCATTTGGATCTTATCCCACTTCCATTCGAGAATCGGAAGCGGTTGTAGAAGTCCAGCCGGTTTACGATGTTACGCTTTGTGTGACGGCAAGCGTCACATTCTTGATATATTGAGCAATGTCTTGCTTCATTTTAGACCACCAGTGCTTGACGGATGTCTAGATACATCTTGGTACTTCCGGATGAATAGAGAGAGGGTGTCATGCGCTTCTTTCATCACCTTCTCATCATAAGCTCGAACCGGGTACTACAATGCGGTCTCTGAAGTATAAGGTTCCATCTTCACCAAGTGAGAAATCTCTAGATTTCTCTAAGGCAAGATCCTTTTTCATCAAATCAATGTGAGCATCTTTGGCTTGAGCAGACTTAATTTCTTTTAGAAGAGTTGGTTCCAGTACAAGGTTATTCAGAGAACCCTGTGGAACTAGTTGAAGGTTTAGCTTGCATAGCTCTTCATAAAGGCGGGGTTGAGCTTTGTAGACCATGTGATTATTGCAATAAGACTTGCAGCTCAGGGCATCGGCCATTACATTAGCCTTACGAGGGGTATAAGATATACCGCAGTTGTAGTCCATAATAGCTTCCATCCACCGCTGCTGATGGAGGTTCAGATCTGGTTGAGTAAGCAGTACTTCAGACTCGATGATCGGTGAAGATCTCATAGCGATTACCGAGAAGGTATTGTCGCCATAGCCGGTGCAAAGATAACCGCTGCAAGCTCAAGGTCATGAACCGGGTAGTTTTCCTCGTGAGGGCGCACTTGACGGAAGCATAAGCAATCACCCTGCGCTCTTGCATTAGAACACAGCCTAATCCTTGACATGAAGCGTCACAATAGATGATGAAGTCCTTGCGAGAATCGGGAGGAGCAAGCCTCGGGGCGAAGTCACTTGTCCTTGAGTGCTGGAAACTTTCGACATTTATCTGTCGGTCGAACTTAACGCCTTTGTGAAGCAGATTAGTCGATGGCTTGGCGATCTTGGAGAAATTCTCGACAAAGCGGCGACGATAGATGGCTAGGCGAGAAAGCTTCGACTTGCTTGCAGTCTTAGGAGGGGTCGATCAAGAATAGCCTGAATGCGCTCTGGGTTGACGGCAATACCATCCTTGGAATAACATGACCAAGGTAGGTGACTTGCAACCAGAATTCACACTTGGAATACTTGGCATAAAGTTGATGCTCTCGAAGCTTTTCGAACAAGGCGAAGATGTTCACATGTTCTTCTTTATTCTTGAATATACCGGTATATCATCCGGATAGACTCTGACGAACTTGTCGAGGTAATCCATGAATATATAGTTCATCGGACGAGAGAATGTAGCTGGAGCATTGGTTAAACCGAATGACATGATGGTGTACTCGTAAGAACCATAACGAGTGACGAAGGCGGTCTTTGGAATATCCTCTTCATGAACACGGATCTGGTGGTAACCCAACCTCAAGTCGAGTTTAGAGAATATCGATGATCCAGCCAGTTGATCATCTGGATCATTGATCCGAGGAAGGGATATTTGTTCTGAATTTTAGCTTGGTTGATAGGACGATAGTCTTGGACCAAACGGTTCGTACCGTCCTTCTTCTTGACGAAGAGAGAAGGTGCTCCCCAAGAAGAGGAACTTGGACGAATGAAACCACTGCGAAGAGATTTGTCGATTTCCTCCTTCAGTTCAAGGAGCTCATGAGGCGGCATCTTGTAGGGCCGTTTGGCGATAGGAACGGTGCCTGGTTTCAAATCGATGACGAACCCAACAGCCCGGGCAGGGGGTATTCCTGGAAGTTCTTCTGGAAATACGTCTTGGAAGTCGCGAACAACTGGAATCTTTTCAATTCCCTCAAGAGGTGCCGCGTTCAAAGCATAAAGTCGAGCTTCAGCATTTTGAACCGGACGAGCATTGTAGCTTACTATCTCATCTGAAGGGTGCAGAAGGTGGACGGTTTTAGTGGCACAAACGATAGAAGCCGTATGTGCTTTCAACCAATCCATTCCTAGAATGAGGTCAATATTGGAAGACTTCAGAAAAATGGGAGAGGTATGGAACTCTAATCCTTCAATCTCAATGAGGACGTTGTGGCTAACCATGGTGGTTCGACATTGGCCCGCGGGGGTGTTTACCACAAATGGAATCGCATCTCTTACGTATTTAATGCCATGCACGAATGCAAAATCTTGACATGAATGAATGTGATGCTCTGAATCGAATAAAAGCGAAGCGGTACTGAATTAACAAGGAGAGTACCCATCACGATTGGCGAGCTGGTCTTGAGCTTCATTCAGATCAACATGATTAGCGACCACGACCATAAGGTGCAGCATTGTTGTTATGGGGTTGATTATTACGGTCGAGTTGAAGGCGAGCCACTGATTACGATTCGAGGGCATTTCTGGGCGGTGACTGGAAGGCCACACTTGAAGCATAGACCATCATTGGGATTGGGAGCAGAAGCTTGGGGTGGTACAACCCGAAGGGGCTGCCTCTGCGGTGGAGGAGGCAGATGAGGTGCAACATAGGACTGTCTTGGTGCAGTGCGGTTGGACGATACATCTTGTGGGAATCCATATCCGGCAACCTGCTGTTGACGGGCCGAAGATGAGCCAACATCGTGACTCGCCTAAGGGATCCTGGTGTTCTGAAGACCAGTCTCAACCTGAATAGCCTTGTTCACCAAGGTGGCAAAATCGGCAAAGTCATGAGCGAGCAATGCTAGCTTGATATCAGGGTGAAGTCCATCACGAAACTTCTCTTGCTTATGAGCATCGGTTGCAATGTCTTCTTGACATAACGTGACAAGTCCAGAAATTCCCGTTGATAAGCATCTACAGAATTGTTGCCTTGGGTGAGGTTGCGGAACTCTCGCTTCTTCTGTCCATGGTCCCACGAGGAATGAAAGCGCACGGAAGGCAGCTTGGAAATCCGGCCAAGTAATGACCGTTCCAGCGAGGTAGAATGCGCTGTGGCTGTCCCACCATTGAGCAGCAGGACCCTTGAGGAAGAAGGATGCGAAGGTGACATAGTGGCAGGGGCAACACTAGCAGACTCCATTTCATATGTGATGTCGCGAGCGATCATCAACATCAAGGGGTTGAGTTGAGCTGCGGTAAATAGTTGGGTTGAGGCGCATGAAGTCCTGCGGAGTTCTTGGGGTTGGCTGTTGATTCATGTTCGACGAGAAAGCGAGCCATCATTCCTTCCATGAACTGGCGGTTCAGCTCAAATTGTTGCATCATTCCAAGAAAGAATTGAGGCGGTGGTGGATCATTGGCACCACGGCCACGACCAGTGAGTCTAACCATCCTGCTAACAAGTAACAGGGGGTAGTTCAGCATTGAGCATTTTCAAAGACAAGGATCATTCATGATGAAACATGCATAAGGAAAGATGTACGATGGATTCCACTTCGTAGTCAACACGACAGGTGTGTGTACTATTCAAGAGGCTATTCTAAGGAATAATTATGGCTATATCCAACTGCGGGGTGAATGTGGTCATGGGATCCTGATGTTAGTAAATTCGTTTAACCCGAGTAGAAGAGAGTTCAGAGTCCCAGAGTATAGACGAGGAGTAAAAGATGCTAATACCACCCAATGGCGACGTGGGACCGTAAGCCACACAACCAATGTTAGTAAAAGTTTTTTTTCTCGGTGACTAGACTCAACTTCGGCCAAGGAGTTGGAAAGGGGGCTACCTACAGGCAGTCGGCTCTGATACCAACTTGTGGCGCCCTCGATTCAATCGTACACTAATCATACTGCGCAAATGTGTACGATCAAGATCAAGGACTCACGGAAGATATCACAACACAACTCTAGACACAAATTAAAATAATACAAGCTTTATGTTACAAGCCGAGGGGCCTCGAGGGCTCGAATACATAAGCTCGAAAACACAAGAGTCGTGGCAGCAACAATATCTGAGTCTGGACATAAGTTAAAC
Source organism: Aegilops longissima (assembly GCA_021605205.1). Classification (NCBI taxonomy): domain Eukaryota; kingdom Viridiplantae; phylum Streptophyta; class Magnoliopsida; order Poales; family Poaceae; genus Aegilops; species Aegilops longissima. The sequence goes on from CM038678.1 coordinate 472,430,882, forward strand.
AAGTTTGCCTTAAGAAGTCTAGCACAAAAGCAACATCGATCGAAAAGGCAAGGCCTCCTGCTGAGAGCCTCCTAACTACTCCTGGTCATCGGCGGCCTCCACGTAGTAGTAAGCATCGGCGGTGGCATCCGCTCTGGGCTCCGTCATCTGGTTGCATCAACCGGAAAGAAGAAGAAAGGGGAAAAGAGGGAGCAAAGCAACCGTGAGTACTCATCAAAGTACTGCAAGCAAGGATCTATACTACGTATGCAACATTATCAAAGGAAGGCTGTATATGTGGTGGGCTGCGAAATGCGGAATAGAGAAGGCCTAGTCCTATCGAAGACTAGCTTCTTACGAAACCACCATCTTGCGACAACCGGAAGGAGTAGAGTAGCATAACGTAAAGTAGTAGTGTTATCAACCTCGGCCAGAGATCCTTTCTCGACTCCCTGCGAGAAAGAGATCCCAGAGCCATACTATCCAGTTATCATCACAATCCATTTATCATCACCATCAAATTCTCACCACAAGTATCAAGTTCTAGTTGTATCGATCGGGATACAACTCCAAGAGTCCGTTACCGTAGGACATGCTATCGATAGATGTTTCCTTCCCTGCAGGGGTGCACCAACTTACCCACCACGCTCGCTTAACTCCGGCCAGACACACTTTCCTGGGTCATGCCCGGCCTCGGCCAAACAATACGCCGCAACCCGACCTAGGCTTAATAGAGAGGCCAGCACGCCGGACAAAACCTATGCCCCCAGGGGTCATGGGCCATCTCCCCGGGAACTCCTGCATGTTGCGAGCGGCGGTGAGCAGACCTAGCTACCACCTTCAACAAGGCAGCGCCACGCAGTCCAACCCGGCCAGCGCTGCTGCTCGATCGCCGACGTCTATTAAGCTTCGGCTGATGTATACGACGCAGAACGCCCATACTATGCCCACGTGATGGTTAGTGCTATCAGGCCAGAGGCCCCTCGGATCAAATATTCAAATCGTAGTGGATTAGGAACGCGCGGTAACAAGCAGAGACTCATGAAAGATGTGACCCCGTTGCCCCGTCTCGAGGACTTGCGGCAAGGGCTAGGAATGCCCGGCCACGCCTCGTAATTATCTTGCGGGCACCCTCCAGGTCAACCCGACTCCACATCACTCGCAATTAAGCTCGCGCGGGTACCCCTCAGGGTCGACCCGACTTTCCAAGTCACATTGGTAAAGTCCAAGTATCCGTGTGTACAAACATCAAGGGGAAAACCCGAGGAATCACCCCCGGTGAATTCCACTCGATGTAGTCATCAAGGTGAACGTAAGAGGATTCACCCTCGAGGTCGACACTTGAGGGGTTGCACGACAGAGTCGTATCAGAAGTGGTTAAAGAGGAAATCACCCTCGATGACCACGACCGAATGACTACACTACAGGGTTAACATCAGAAGTGCTGAAGAGGTTCACCCTCGGTACTCGATAGTACCCAGTAGTGTCGAGCAACTAAGGGGAGGTGATGTGCGGTGCCGGGGCCTGGTCTTGATCCGTTGATCGGGTCTTCGATTATTCAGTAGGCGATCGGGACAAAGTGGGGTCAGCGATGGATCACTAACCAACCTATACTAAGCAGTTTAGGATAAGCGGTAGGTAACAATAGCGAGGTTACAATAAACAGGCTATGCAGCGAGAATAGGAGCAAACAATAACAGTAGCAAAATCTAGTGCAAGCATGAGAGAATGGAATGGGCGATATCGGGATGCCCAAAGGGGGGGCTTGCCTGGTTGCTCTGGCAAGGAGGGGTCGTCGTCGACGTAGTCGATCACAGGGGCGGCATCGGCCTCGGGGTCTACCAAAGAGAAGAGGGGAAGAAACAGTAAATATAAAGCAAACATAGCATCACAAAGCGAGCGTGGCAATATCTGTGCGGGAGTGACCTAACGTATGGTTACGATAAAGGTGAAGGGGAAAATCAGCAGGAATGAATTCCGGTTCGGACTAATGTCGAATGATGACCGGAGGAAAGTTCCATGTCCAGCATGCTAGGGGCATGTGACAGATGAACGGACCACGTATCTGGATTCGTTGGATTTTTCTGAGCAACTTTCATATAGAAAACATTTTCATCCGAGGAATGGTTTAATTTCTATGAATTTTTAAAGTTTAAACAATATTCTGGAATTATTTAAAAAAACAGAAAAGGAAAATGACGTCGTCATGGCGTCATTGTTGCATCAGCGTCAGCAGACTAGTTGACTAGTCAACGAGGCCGGGGACCCATCGGCGATGTTGGCGATGCCCGATCAGCCATTGACTAGGTCAGCAGGGCAGCCTGGCCCCGGGGCCACGGGCGATGATACTGAGGCGGGCCCAGGTGTGCCCGTCGGCGGCGTCGAGGTTTCGCCACCGGCGACTAAAACAGCGGCGAGGTTCGCCGGACTTCGCGGAAAAACGCCACGAAGGGCCGTTTGGCCTTGGCCGGGCTCGTTTCGACGCTGGAGGAGCGGCGCATCCAGCTGTGACCTTAGCTTCAGCGGGCGGGCTGCAGCGCAGCGGCGTCGGCGGTGCAGACGCCGGACTTGATCATCATCGGGATCGGGCTGGGGCGTTTGCGGGCAAACCAAGCGGCTAAACGAGGCCTACGCGGTGCGGTGGCGTCTTTGGCATCGCCCGTGACCATTTGGTCACGAGTCTTGCTGGCGGCGAGATCGCGTCGGGCGTTCGGGCATCTCAATCGACCACTACGGCGGCGAAGCAGCAGGGAGAGAGAGAGAAGGACGACGGCGCTCACCGGGCCTGTGGGTGTGCAAGCGTGGGCTCGGGGGGCTCGGCGGAGCGAATCGGCGGCGGCGAAGCTCAGGCGTCGAGGAGGAAGGCAGGGTGGATCTGGCGCTGCCGAACCTTCCGGCTCAACGGTGGGCACCGTTCGGCGTGGAGGACGGCGGCGGGCGCCTATGGCATGTTGGCGGCGAGGCGAAGAGCGGTGGCATGGATCGGCGTGGCGGCGGCGGCGGGCACGCCGGGTCGAGAGAGAGGGAGTGCTCGAGGGGATCTGAAGGGAATGGGGCGCAAAAGCGGCGAGAGGGGGGGCAAGTGGGAGAGATGGGTGGAGGCCGGCGTCGGGCGGCCTTATCCCCTCCAGCGTTGGCGCCCGGCGAGGTGGTCGGGCGGGGCGTGCCTCATGGCGACCGGGAGGGGGCTGGCTTCTTGTGGTGGGCGAGGCCCATGGGAAGAAGCGCGGTGGCGGTGGCTCGGGTGGGCGAAGCCCGAGTGAGGCAGAGGGCCTCTCTCCCTCTACCTCTCCTTTCCCTTTTTTGTTGTTTTTCTTTTTCTTTTCCAGCAGCTTTTGCATTTTCTTTTAGCCACAATTGACTTTGCAAAATTATGCCACTGGCCAAAACAATCTCAAAGAATTAAAGTGCACTGCCTCAAAAAGGTTGGGAGGCTTTTGGAATAGTTGCCAATTTATAAATTAAAAGGGCATTTAATTTATTGCTTAGGTCACTGCTATAAGTAGTTTAGGCCACTTAAACCCTTTGCAAAAATGTTGGTTCACCACCAATATTACCAGAAGAATTCTTTCCACATGATGAACATTTTAGTTTTCATGTTTGAGCATTTTGAATTTCACACAGAATTTGAATTTGAATTCAACTGGAATGTGAAAGAGCATGAGACAATAATGATCAGGCACATGTTTAGCAAAACAATTAACTTAACCCCAGGGGTTACTGTAGCATCATTACACCGGGGTGTTACAAAAGCAAACATTGGTTGCGAAGTAGCTTTGTCCGGTTTGCACCTTCAGATCCGCCATGGCACGGGCATTATACTCGTAAAGCTTATGGTTTCCCCCCTTTATATTCACTACCATCATCGTAGGTGCTTCGTGTCGTGCTAGCACTGCTCCTCAAGACCTCAACCCAAAGCTTACATGTTGAAATACGAATATGATATGATGCTCATATCACTAAAACAGAGAACGTTTAATTGGTCACCTAATGTTCCTATATTCGTTTCGACAAGCATGTGCGCCACCCACTGGTCCAGCTAGTTCCACTTTCCTGATTTTTCTCTTGATGCTTAGGGTTTTCCCCTTTTATCTACTCTACTATAATCTGCGTAGGTGCTTTCTGTCGTACTAGCATTACTCCACCCTTCAAGCTAAACAACACAACACTCAGAATTCGAAAGCTTAGTTGTTCAAATATGATTGTGATATGATACTGATATTAGTTAACCGACACATTTAATTGGTTAGCTAAAGGTCCCATTTGAGTTTCCAAATGCTTGTCGCGACATATAGAGAAACAGCATAATTGCATTTCTTTGTCACTTGTTGACCGTACTTTCTTGTCCATACCAAATCTTAGTTGTTATTTGAAAGCAAACATCGGTTGCTAACTACCCTTTGCACGGTTTGCAGCTTCAGATCTGCCATCCCACTGCCATGGTCAACACTCTACTCATCATGCTTATGTTTTCCCCATTTTATGATGACCACAATCAGCCTACGTGGTTTGTGTCGTAATAGCACTGCTCCACCCATCGAGCTAAACAAGCTTAGTTGTACAAATTCATATATGATATTATTGCTGATATTAGTAAAAAACTGAGAGATGTTTAATTGGTTAGCTAAATGTTCCTACTTTAGTTTTGAAATGCATGTCAGCCACATATGGAGAGACCGGAAAGAATAGTATTTCTCTGTGCGCTCTAGTTCATCATGGGTGGCCAACCGACATTGTATGGAAAGACTTGTAATATCTTCAATCTGCTTGCTCTTCTGCTCTTCTTTAAGATGATACTCTTCTATTGCGGTCGACTAGTCAGGTCGAGTTGTTCTCCCTTAGTATATTTTGAATCTGTCAGGTCAGGTCGACTTCTTCTTCTTCACTATATGTTGAAGCTATCATCTGCGAAGTGTCATCACTTCTGGAGCTCTCATATTTTGAGTAGTAGGACACATTATATTAATGCACACAACAAATTACAGCATGCATGGCATCTCTTAAAAGAATTGCAGAGATAGCACAAAGGGGTTTCTGAGGGAGGCGTATTGGATTAGAATAAACTACGCATTACAAATAAAATCTCACTTATTTTTATGTTTTCATGCATGTCAGATATTGAACATTATCAAAATGAATATGAGAATGGGCGCACGAGAGGAATATTGCGGAACGATCCACTGGCTATCAAACTTGGCATGGTGGAGGATGGCCTATCTTATTCACCCATCAAGGTGCTTGCTCTAACTTTGCAAAGTTGTATTGGTCGCACATATTTTGCATCTGACCTCTTGCATTACTTCTACTTTGTTACACCATCTGCTTAGTTTAAGCATCATATATGAGTATATGCCATACCTATCAATTTTCTGTACCTATTCCATGTGTCGTTACACTATGTTTTTCCAGTCAAATATTGTTCTTTCGTAATAGGTGTCCTAAAGGAAGAGGGTGAGTGCAGGTCGTCAAGGAGTACAAACTAGGTATTTGGAAAAGGTAGTGATACCTGTTAAATCAGATAGATCAGCAGCCACAGAAAACACAGTCCCAACTGTACCACACTTTACCCCTACTCCAGTGGCCAAACCCCTATTAGAACTGCTGGGAGCCCAGCGTCAGGTATTGTCTATGATATCAATTCAAAAGTTGAACTCCTAAATTTATGCTTGTGCCTTACCTTCTCTCTTGTATGAAAACTAATTTCAGATGAATCTCCTTGCTCAAAGGATCATACGATCTCAAAACAATAATGGGCTCTGCATTGCTCTTGTCAGTACCTCTCTCCCTTTTTGCCTTGTAACGCTGTACTTAATTAATTGCTATTTGATTATGTATCATCAGTCTGCACCTGAGCTTCATTATCCTCTGTTTCTTCCAATATTATTTGATCTATATTTACTCTTTGCAAAATGTAGAATAATGTCAATGCTTATAAAGAATTTTCTTTGGGGAATTTATTGAATTATCCTTCCATCGACATGGAGAAGGGCTTTGTCCAGCCCGTGTTAACATGTAATGTAAGTTCATCCTTCTCAAGCCTTCAAACTTTGTTCTAGTATAGATTTGGATAGGCATCATTTCCTCCATTGTTGTTTGCTTTGCTGTTTACATCTGATTGGATGTTTGCAACAACTACCGATTTCAAATTGTAGTTGTAAAAACATGTTCCTTATCTTGAAACAGATCCATTTATTTGCTTATATAATTGTGAAACCTTTTACGTGTCTCCTTGTTTCTCTTTCAGACTCGTATCTCTTACGCCAGGCAGAACTTTAGGGAAGATAGTGAGCCAAACCATCTTGAGGACAGCGAGATGACCCCAAGGTCCATCGTGAGCCAAACCATTTGGAATGTTATACATAGGTCATCCATGCATATCATAGTTTATTGCATCCTCGTTCCGCAATCCTCGAAATCCTAAGCAACTCAAGGACCCTCGGAGAGAGTTGGGGATTTTTCCGAATTTCGTATTTGATTTTATCAAATATTGGAAAACGAGGATTTGTGATTTTAATTATTTTCTCTCCGGAAAATATTTCTTATTAAAAATAAATGAGGGGAGATAATATGACTTCTCCAAAACAATTGAAATATTGGAGGGAAAATGTTAAAATCATTATTTGGATTTGGAATTTTATTTGCCCTAGAAAAATGTGCACATTTTAAAAATTGCATTTTAGGGGCCAAGAAAATGTTCATTTTGTTCTAAATATTTCATTTAGATGGTGAAAATTTGTTTTGGCAATTTTGGATTTTTATTTATTTTTCTAGGATTTTTTGATTGGATTTAAAAAAAAAAACTTACTGGCGCCCGCACCCTCTTGGGCGAGGCCCAGCGAGGCCGGCACTCCTCGCCGCCGCCTTCCCAAGGCCGCCGTGCGCCAGACGGACGCCGAGGGAGCCCGAGCGGACTCCTCCCAGGCGCCCTTCCCAATCACCGGAGCCCCCAGTCGCCTCTCACCGCCACCACCGCCACCCGTCGCGCGCCCACCCGAGCCCTTGCGCCATCCCGAGCCCCCCGCCGCCTCCCGCCGCCGCCCTCCGTCGCCGCCGCCGCCTCCCGCAGCCACCCCGAGCCCCACCGGAGCTACCGCAAGGTAGCCGCAGCCGCCCGGTTTTCCGAAGAAAACCGCTTCGGTTTTTTTAGAAACCCTAGTTTTGTTTTTTTATAATTTGGTTTTATTCTCCGGTTTATTTTTTAAGCAAGCGTTCGCTCGTTCGTTCGTTTTAACGAACGCGTTCTTCATTTATTTTCAGTTAACGAACGTTCGTTTGTTCGTTAAACTGTTCATCATTTTTCTTTTATCCGGATTTATTCCGCGAGTTTCCTGATCGTGATTTCTGATCCGATGTTCGATCTAGTATATATTTTTGCTCGTTTATCGGAATCAGGCGATTCAAGCGCCTGGAGTTTCATCTCGAAACCCTCTTTCCGAATAACCAACTCAAACCAGCTTTTGCTTCTGTAAAATTTGACCCTAGTTCAGATTAGTAAACGGATCTTATTTCTTTCGCCGTTTGAGTTTCGTTGCTCGATTTGGTTTGATTCTTTTTGCGAACCGGAGTTCTTAAATTTAACTCTCCGGTCAACCTCTTTTAGTAGAGTTTTGCTTGTGTATCTTTGCTTGTTGCTTATGTATGTTATTGTTTGCTTGCGATAGAATTCCCGGAGTGCGAAGCGTGTTACTACGAGTCTCTAGGATTCACGGATTGTCAGCAAGGCAAGTAACACTTTGATCATACTCTTTTCATACCCAGTTTTATGCATTAGTTCCAATCCTCAAACATTGCATGATTAGGATGTCATTAACTTGTGGGATGGGAAGTAGATATTGAGGTAGAGCCTATTGCCCTGTTACTATCAAACCCTTGGGAGTTACTTCTACGTGTTGCTTATATTGCCATGCTATGCTAGTAGACGTGGATTGGGTTTGAGTGTATTCCATGACAGATGTGAGATTATTAATTAATGGTTCAACTTAAGGTGGCAACTTTAATACACATCTGGGTGGATTGAGGCACCTGGGGAACCCAGTGTTGTCTGTTTTTTTTAAATCCCGGGGTGCTCGTGTGATCTTCCTATGGACCGCCACCCAGGCTCAAAGGGAACTGAGTTTATTCATGCTAGAAACTTCTGTGTGCAGCCACAAGCTATTATGGGCTCTAGCATAGTTGAGTAAGTTACGTGAAGCTCTTGAAGAGGTAGATCAGCAGGTAGTGGGTTTTGTAGGTTTGGTATGGTCTACCGGAGTAGAGAGTTAATGTTTACGAAGGCGTGTCTCGGTCATCCGCTTCTCAAACACCATGCAGTGCGAGAAATCAACGGAGGTGATCGAGTCTTGTGGGGAAAAGTGTGCAAGCCTCTGCAGAGTGTACAATCTAATCATGGTTAGCCATGTCCCCGGTTATGGACAATTCTGAGTATCTAGTACCTGAGTATTCACATGTATCTCATCACTCTATATTAATATTGTTGGGATGTTAATTACTTTAATTGGGATTGAGTTGGGGTTATACCTTGTCAATGATGTTTCAACCACCATGATAGTTAAAATAAAATATATTCCTTTGTTGTAGGGAAAATTGGCTTTTTGCAAAAACTATAACCATAGAGTTTTCCACAAGCCATATATGCATGTAGTGATAGCATTATTCTGTTCCTGCTATACTGTGTTATATTGCCAGCATATTCCATGTGCTGACCCATTCTCGGGCTGCAACGTATTATGTTGCAGACTTTTCAGACGAGGAGTAAGGATCGTTAGGTCGTTGCCGTGCAGCTCAGCTATGCCTTTGGAGTTGATGGACTCACTTTATCTTCCAAGCCTTCCGTTGTTATCGCATTAGATGGCCTTAAGCCATATTATTGTAATAAGTTCTCTTTTGAGACATTCGATGTAATAAGTGTGTGATTGCTACTCTGTTATAAATCCTTGATCTTGTGTGTGTCGGCATTACCGATCCGATGATGACCACGAAACACGAGACTTGACCATCTCGAGGTCGAATTCATTGTAAGATGGTATTAGAGCACACGCTGAGTGTAGGACACGACCACTAAGATAAACCATAGGACACTCTTCTCTACTCATTTCGACTCCTCTCCATTTTCCACTCTTTAGGATGGCGGAGATGAAGAACAAGTTTGCACAACCGGATGAAGACACACCTTTTGGACGCCATTTGAAGGAAGTCACTAGGTACTTAAACATTGGAATACCAAGCTTCACTGGGACGTACAACGCCACCTTACCAGAAGAGGAGCGATGGATGATACAAGTACAAGTACGAGGAAGGACGTTCTCGCCAACTTCTAAGCCCATAGAGTTTTCTTTCAAAGCACCCACCTGGAGTCTTGGCAAGAGTATGGCAGCTCACATTACCATGGGACATATTGGAGAAGTCTACAACAGGGAGCTTAAAGACACCATGTACCAAATATGTGGGCGCCGAAACAAGCAATGGGAAGTAATCAGCACCAAGAAGGATAGATCCATTGCAGCTTTCATCCAGGAGTTAAACCAGCACATTCGACGACAGGAGAATCAGATGTGCGCAGACATGATGGATTTGAAGAAGGCGAAGACCAAGATTATCGAGTTGGAGGAAGAACTCAAGTTTACACGCGATGGATATGAAGAGGAAATCAAGATACTACTGGAGAAGAACGACGATCTAGTCAAGAAGATCGGAGTATTCATGGGAGGATCCGCACTGGAAGAAGAGGAAGAAGATCCCACTTGCCCGGATAACTACATCATCATCGGCGACACGATTCGATCCAAGTGATGATGACTACGAAGATGAAGTGGAGCAGACATCATGGAGTCTTCCACCGATCAAAATTTTAGATGACCACCATATATTAGTAGTATTTCCCCCCATGTAACTAGTAGTAGCTGAGCACTTTTGCGATAGTCCTAGACCGTTGTATGCCCTTGCTTGATTGATTGAGTGAAATGATTGTGTTTGCCTCATGTGCATATGGGTAGTGTTTTCTCACTAGACCTTTTTATATTCTAATCTCTTCCATCTAAACCCACCAGATGCCTCCGAGACATGACCCCGGTTTTGTTTTCCCACCGGAACTCACCCAGCTGATCCAGCAGCAGAATGCCTTGATGCAATTGCTAGTTCAGAACCAGGGCAACAACAACAACAAAAACAACAACAACAACAACAACAACAACAACAACAACAACAACAACAACAACAACAACAACAACAACAACAACAACAACAACAACAACAACAACAACAATAACAACTCGCCGCCAGTGGACAATTTAGCCCGTTTTCTGAGGTTACAACCGCCGGTGTTTTCCAGTAGCACTAAGCCAATAGTTTTTGATGATTGGCTACGCCGTATTGGAAGGGAGTTAACCACCGCAGGATGCACGGATGCTGAGAAGGTGCGCTTTGCCGCACATCAATTGGATGGACCAGCAGCCGCATGGTGGGAGAATTACACAGCTACTTTTCCTATAGCCAATGTCACTTGGGACCAGTTTCAGCAAGCCTTTCGCACGGCCCATGTCTCAACTGGAGCCATGCAGATGAAGAAGCGCGAGTTTTGCAACTTACGCCAGGGGAACCATACTGTGGCCCAGTACGTGGATGAGTTTAGTAAGTTATCATGTTATGCCCCTGATGATGTGTCCACAGATGCCGCGAAGCAGGAGAAGTTTATGGAAGGGCTGAACGATGAGATGAGCATGCAGTTGATGGTGGCAACTTTCAACAACTACCAGGAGTTGGTAGACAAGGCCCTAATGATTGAAGGAAAGCAGCAGCAAATTGAGAGTCGTAAGAGGAAGTATGGACAAGGGAAGTACAACTCAGGAGCTCACCAAAAGCCCCGCTTAACCCCGAACTCGGGAGGACTTGTTCATAACCATGGAGGCCATAACCATACTGGAGGAGGACCGCATAACCACAATGGTGCGAAGAATGGGAATGGGAACGGAGTTAACAACAACCAGAACCACCCAAACCCATCAACACCTGCCAAGAGGGACTTAAGAAAAGTTATTTGCTTTAAGTGCGGGAAGACAGGGCACTATGCCAATGATTGCCCTGAAGGAAGGAATGGAAACAGAAATGGGAGCGCTGGGAAGAAGCCAAATCCATTCAACAAAGCACAAGTGAACCATGTTAACGTGGAGGAAGTTGAAGAGCAGCCGGACGCGGTAATAGGTAAGTTTTTGGTTAAGTCATTTACCACTGTTGTTCTTTTCGATACTGGTGCATCGCATTCATACATATCAAGGGGATTTGTGGATAAGTTTAAGTTACCAACCCAAACCCTTAGAACCCCTCTTTTAGTGAGCTCGCCTGGAGCAGAGTACATGGCTAGCAGATGGTGCACCCAGATACCCCTAACCATTGGGACACATGTTTTTTCGTCTGACCTAATTATCTTGGAGTCACAAGGATTGGATGTGATATTAGGTATGGACTGGATGTCAAAGTATGGAGGAAGTATTGAATGTGCTAGAAAATCAATATATCTTACCACCCGGAGGAAAAAGGATTAAGTATGTATCCGGGCATGTGCCTAGGAGGATCCAAGTGAATGCCCTCACGGGAGTTATGCGGGAGGAAGTGCACTGTAGTAAAAGATTTTCGGATGTTTTCGGAGGAGTTACGGGCATGCCACGGATCGAGACATCGAGTTCTTGATAGAACTATTGCAGTGCAGGGCCAATATCCAAGAGACCCTATCGGATGCCCGCAAATGATCGGAGGAAATTAAGAAGCGAGATCAAGGAGTTATTGGAGAAAGGTTATATTAGAAGGAGTTCATCACCTTGGGGAGCACCAGTACTTTTGGTTGAGAAGAAGGATAAATCCCTGAGGATGGTCGTTGATTACCGAGCCTTGAATGAAGTGGCAATAAAGAACAAGTATCCATTACCAATGATCAATGATCTGTTTGATCAGTTGCAAGGAGCTAAGGTGTTTTCGAAGATTGATCTACGATCGGGATACCACCAGTTGAAGATCCGAGAAAAGGATATACCAAAGACAGCGTTCACCACTCGATATGGATTATATGAGTATACGGTCATGTCATTTGGATTGACTAACGCCCCTGCCTATTTTATGAGTATGATGAACAAGGTGTTCATGGAATATTTGGACAAGTTTGTTGTGGTGTTTATTGATGACATTATGGTATACTCGAAGAACGAAGAGGAGCACAAGGAGCATTTGCGTTTGGTTCTCGAAGCTCGAGGAACACCAGTTATCGCCAAATTCAGCAAGTGCGAGTTTTAGTTGAAGGAAGTTGGATTTCTTGGGCATGTTATATCGGGAGAGGGTATAGCGAGTAGATCGATAAGGTTCGATCGATTCTTGAATGGTTGGCACCCACTTCAGTTGGTGAGATCCATGATTTCCTTGGACTCGCGAGGATATTATCGGAGATTCATTGGGAATTTTTCCAAACTTGCCAAGCCAATGACTGAATTGCTGAAGAAGGATACTAAGTTTAAATGGACAGAAGATTGCGAGGCCAGTTTTCAGGAGTTGAAGAAACGGTTGACTACCGCCCCAATGCTGACATTGCCAGATATACATAAGGAGTTTCAAGTGTATTGTGACGCCTCTCGCTTGGGACTGGGATGTGTGCTTATGCGGGACGGAAAGGTTGTTTCGTATGCCTCACGACAACTGAAGCCTCATGAGTTGAACTATGCCACGCATGATTTGGAGCTAGCAGCGGTAGTGCACGCCTTGAAAACTTGGAGACACTATCTTATTGGAAACCGTTGTGATATGTACACGGATCATAAGAGTTTGAAGTACATTTTCACCCAAAAGGAGTTAAACCTTAGGCAGAGGAGATGGTTGGAACTTATAAAGGATTACGACATGAAGCTGCACTATCATCCGGAAAGGCCAATGTCGTATGGCAGCGCCTTGAGCGGAAGAGTTACGCTAATATCCTTGAAAGTAGAGGACTGCCAAAGGAGTTAGCTGAGGATATTATGGAACTTCGGTTGGAGATTGTTCCAAGAGGTTTCATTGCAATGATGGAGGTTCAGTCTACATTGTTGGACAAGATTCGAGAAGCTCAGAAGGAAGACAAAGAGATTGCTGAGATAAAGGAGAAGATGAGCGAAGGAAAAGCCAAAGGTTTTCGCGAGGATGAACACGATACCTTGTGGTTTGAGGACCGAGTTTATGTACCCAATAACCCGAGATCGGAAATTAATACTTGAGGCCCATGACTCACCATACCGATACACCCGGAAACACCAAGATGTATTAGGATTTGAAGGAGCGTTTACGGTGGATCGTGAAGAAGGACATTGCGAGTATGTAGCCGTCTGTGATGTATGTCGAGAGTGAAGGCGAGCATCGAAGCCAGCAGGATTATTACAGCCTATGCCGATACCGAATGGAAGTGGGATAAACTAGGCATGGACTTTATCACGGACTACCGAACCAAAGCAGGATATGACTCAATATGGGTAGTAGTGGATCATTTGACCAAAGTAGCTCACTTCATCCCGGTGAAAACAACTTATACAAGTGCAAAGTTGGCCAAAATATATATGTCCAGGATCGTATGTTTGCATGGAGTTCCGAGGACCATTGTATCAGATAGAGGAACCCAATTTACTTCCAAATTTTGGCATCAGCTACACCAGACCTTGGGTACCAGATTGGAGTTCAATACCGCATTCCACCCACAGACGGATGGACAGACAGAGAGAGTCAATCAGATTCTGGAGGACATGTTGAGAGCCTGTGCGCTAGATTATGGATCTAGTTGGGATGACAATTTGCCTTACGCAGAGTTCTCGTACAACAATAGCTACCAAGCCAGTTTGAAGATGGCCCGTTTGAAGCTCTGTATGGACGCAGATGTAGAACACCTCTGATGTGGGATGAGGTAGGAGACCGTCAGTTGTTTGGACCAGATTTGATCAAAGAATCCGAAGAGAAGGTTAAACTAATCCGAGACAGATTAAAGATTGCACAGTCCAGGCAGAAGAGTTATGCAGATTCAAAACGCAAGGAAGTAACCTATGAAATTGGAGACAGAGCCTATCTGTGAGTATCACCCTTGCGAGGAGTGAAACGTTTTGGAGTTAAAGGAAAACTAGCCCCAAGATTTGTAGGACCATACCGTGTTTTGGAACGGATGGGAGAAGTGGTTTACAAGCTGGAGTTACCTGAAGGATTGTCAGGAGTTCATGATGTATTCCACGTATCACAGTTGAAGAAGTGTCATGCTGAGATGGCTGATATACCGTTGAGAGACACAGTGCCCCTGGAGGTAATTCAGTTAGACAGTAATTTGACCTATGAGGAGAAGCCAGTAAAGATTCTCCTCATAGGTCAAGCAAGGTTATCAAGTTTTGCAAAGTTCAGTGGAGCCACCAAACTGAGGAAGAAGCCACCTGGGAACGAGAAGATGATATTCGCAAGGACCACCCGCACCTATTCTCTAGCCAACCCGAATCTCGAGGGCGAGATTCATCTTAAGGGGGGTAGGTTTGTAACATCCCAAATTTTCAATTTGGAATGTTATACATAGGTCACCCATGCATATCATATTTTATTGCATCCTCGTTCCGCAATCCTCGAAATCCTAAGCAACTCAAGGACCCTCGGAGAGAGTTGGGGATTTTCGAATTTAATATTTGATTTTATCAAATATTGGAAAGCGAGATTTGTAATTTTAATTATTTTCTCTCGAAAATATTTCTTATTAAAATAAATGAGGGAGATAATATGACTTCTCCAAAACAATTGAAATCTTGGAGGAAAATGTTAAAATCATTATTTGGATTTTATTTGAGTTTATTTGGAATTTTATTTGCCCTATAAAAATTTGCACATTTTAAAAATTGCATTTTAGGGGACAAGAAAATGTTCATTTCGTTCTAAATATTTCATTTAGACGGTGAAAATTTGTTTTGGCAATTTTGGATTTTTTATTTATTTTTCTAGGATTTTTCTCGGCGGATTTAAAAAAAAACTTGCCTGGCGCCACACCCGTGGGCGAGGCCCAGCCAGCCAGCCCGCCCGCCGCCGCCTTCCCATGAAGGCCATGAAGGCCGCCGCCAGACGCCGAGGGGAGCCCGAGCGGACTCCTCCCAGGCGCCCTTACCCAAGCCAACGGAGCCCCTCCCTCCTTAAATACCCCCCACCGCCTCTCACCGCCACCACAGCCACCCGTCGCCGCGCCCACCCGAGCCCCCGCGCCATCCCGAGCCCGCCGCCGCCTCCCGCCGCCCGAGTCGCCGCTGCTGCCCTCCGTCGCCGCCGCCGCCTCCAGCCACCCGAGCCCCGAGCCCGCGAGCTACCGCAAGGTAGCCGCCGCCGCCCGCTTTTCCGAAGAAAACCGCTTCGGTTTTTTTAGAAACCCTAGTTTTTTATATATATAATTTGGTTTTATTCTCCGGTTTATTTTTTAAGCGAGCGTTCGCTCGTTCGTTCGTTTTAACGAACGCGTTCTTCGTTTATTTTCAGTTAACGAACGTTCGTTCGTTAAATTGTTCGTCGTTTTTCTTTTATCCGGATTTATTCCGCGATTTTCCTGATCGCGATTTCTGATCCGATGTTCGATCTAGTATACCTTTTCGCTCGTTTATCGGAATCAGGTGATTCAAGCGCCTGGAGTTTCATCTCGAAACCCTCTTTCCGAATAACCAACTCAAACCAGCTTTTGCTTCTGTAAAATCTGACCCTAGTTCAGATTAGTAAACGGATCTTATTTCTTTCGCCGTTTGAGTTTCGTTGCTCGGTTTGGTTTGACTCTTTTTGCGAACCGGAGTTCTTAAATTTAACTCTCCGGTCAACCTCTTTTAGTAGAGTTTTGCTTGTGCATCTTTGCTTGTTGCTTATGTATGTTATTGTTTGCTTGCGATAGAATTCCCGGAGTGCGAAGCGTGTTACTACGAGTCTCTAGGATTCACGGATCGTCAGCAAGGCAAGTAACACTTTGATCATACTCTTTTCATACCCAGTTTTATGCATTAGTTCCAATCCTCAAACATTGCATGATTAGGATGTCATTAACTTGTGGGATGGGAAGTAGATATTGAGGTAGAACCTATTGCCCTGTTACTATCAAACCCTTGGGAGTTACTTCTACGTGTTGGTTATATTTCCATGCTATGCTCGTAGACGTGGATTGGGTTTGAGTGTATTCCATGACAGATGTGAGATTAATGGTTCAACTTAAGGTGGCAACTTTAATACACATCTGGGTGGATTGAGGCACCTGGGGAACCCAGTGTTGTCTGTTTTTTTTGGAAATCCCGGGGTATCCGTGTGATCTTCCTATGGACCGCCACCCAGGCTCAAAGGGAACTGAGTTTATTCATGCTAGAAACTTCCATGTGCAGCCACAAGCTATTATGGGCTCTAGTATAGTTGAGTAAGTTACGTGAAGCTCTTGAAGAGGTAGATCAGCAGGTAGTGGGTTTTGTAGGTTTGGTATGGTCTACCGGAGTAGAGAGTTAATGTTTACGAAAGAGCGTGTCTCGGTCATCCGCTTCTCAAACACCATGCAGTGCGAGAAATCAATGGAGGCGATCGAGTCTTGTGGGGAAAAGTGTGCAAACCTATGCAGAGTGTACAATCTAATCATGGTTAGCCATGTCCCCGGTTATGGACAATTCTGAGTATCTAGTACCTGAGTATTCACATGTATCTCATCACTCTATATTAATATTGCTGGGATGTTAATTACTTTAATTGGGATTGAGTTGGGGTTATACCTTCTCAATGATGTTTCAACCACCATGATAGTTAAAATAAAATATATTCCTTTGTTGTAGGGAAAAATTGGCTTTTTGCAAAAACTATAACCATAGAGTTTTCCACAAGCCATATATGCATGTAGTGATAGCATTATTCATTCCTGCTATCTTGTGTTATATTGCCAAGCATATTCCATGTCTGACCCATTCTCGGGCTGCAACGTATTATGTTGCAGACTTTTCGAACGAGGAGTAAGCATCGTTAGGTCGTTGCCGTGCAGCTCAGCTATGCCGTTGGAGTTGATGGACTCACTTTATCTTCCAAGCCTTCCGCTGTTATCGCATTAGATGGCCTTAAGCCATATTATTGTAATAAGTTCTCCTTTGAGACATTCGATGTAATAAGTGTGTGATTGCTACTCTGTTATAAATCCTTTGAGTACTGTGTGTGTCAGCATTACCAATCCAAGGATGACACTGAAACACAGAGACTTGACCATCTGAGGTCGGGTCGCTACAAAATTGTAGTTGTAAAAACATGTTCCTTATGCAGAACATATCCATTTATTTGCTTATATAATTGTGAAACCTGTTACGTGTCTCCTTGTTTCTCTTTCAGACTCGTATCTCTTACGACAGGCAGAACTTTAGGGAATATAGTGAGCCAAACCATCTTGAGGACAGCGAGATGACCCCAAGGTCCTGTCTTGATGAAGACAGTGAGTTGAAGCTACTCACCAGCAGGTGTGAGACAACCTCTGTGCAGTTGCTGCCTCAATCAGTTCGACTTCTTGAGTCTCAACTTAAAGCGGAAAGGCTTGCTTCAGCTCAGCTCCAACTTGAAGTCAAAGATGCAATGTAGATGTCAGAGGACTGTCATGCGCACCATCATGCCTTAAATCTAGTGTTGATGCATCTATCGTTTCAACAACTAAGGTCTACTCAGCTTCTTCAGCTGTTTGGGGGGGGGGACCTGGCAACCCCTAGTGCCTTCTGAAGTGCTCTCAATTTTGTATATTCTTTTGTCGGCGCGTTTATTTGCACTGGTGGCGAACTTTGATGCCTAGAGGATGTAATATGTGTGATAGCCGTGATAGCCTAGCGTAAGTTGCTTGCTTATTTATTTCCTTGTTGTCTTGTTTATTTGTTTGTTTGTAGTCATTGCAGTTCTTTTTCTGCGGTTTGCTAGTGGCTGCAATAACCTTTTTTTAATACTAGGCCATAATAACCATGTGCTAATATTTACTGTAGTGACACTGGGCCTCCTACGGGCCGTAGAAACAGTGGGCCTTCTACGGCCGTAGAAACAGTGGGCCTTCTATGGGCCGTAGAAACAATGGGCCTTCTACGGGCCGTAGAAACAATGGGCCTTCTACGGGTTGTATCATCAATGGGCCTTATACGGGCAGTATGATCGATTGGCCAAACATGGGCCAATAACAGGCCGCATTATGGCCATAAACGGGCTAGAGTTGGAATCGTCCGTTCATGGGTCGACCATAACGGGCCATCGTTAATAGGCCGTATTCGATGACGCTATGAAAACGGCCCAACGTATTAACGGACCACAAACGGGCCGATTATAACCACGGGCTGAATTTGGCCCACAAGCGAAAATAGCGATGAACGGGCCGTAAGTAAGCGAATCTTTGAAATGAGCCCAAGAATAAATGGGCTCGAGAAGGCCGAAAGATAACTCGGCCTGAAGCGCCCAGCGGAATAACGTGCCGTTAATGGGTATAAAGTGGTA
Organism: Aegilops longissima; assembly: GCA_021605205.1. Lineage (NCBI taxonomy): Eukaryota > Viridiplantae > Streptophyta > Magnoliopsida > Poales > Poaceae > Aegilops > Aegilops longissima. The sequence continues at coordinate 472,449,335 of CM038678.1, forward strand.
CTTTGTTCTTTACGGGCGAGTTTCACCACGGGCGTTAATGGGTGTAAGCGATACATCGTTCATTACGGGCCGTTTCACCACGATGTCGTCGATGAGCCAAGAGTTACATAGGGCCTCATATGGGCTGAAAGACGTCATGGGCCATACATGGGCCAGAAGTGAAAACGGGCTGGAATCATATTGGATGGCCCAAATGACGCTACTGGGCCTAATTTGAATAGGGCATAACGGGCCTTGGGTTAGCGGGCTATAAATGGGCTATATGCGAACAGGCCGTTAACAGGCTTTTCATGGGCCGGCCCGCCACCTTTTGACCAAGTCAAATGGGCCGGCCTTTTCACCGGAATGGGCCTCTGTTGGGCCGTGCCACTGTCGGCGTATCATAGGCGCCTATCGACCCACTAACGAGTGACCGTGTTTCGTCCGCCAATAAGAATTTTACACGTGGAAATTTCCATTGGTCGGGGCTGTTAATGGGTTATCGGATCCAAAACCCGACCCGATAGCTTAACGGCGTTCCGTTACGGTGGATGCCATGTGTCGGTCACCCTTGACGAAAGCACTTCTGTGACGCGCGATTTATCGTCATGGAAGTGGACACTTCCGTGATGATAATTTCGGCAATGTCATGGAACACTTCTACGACAGCACAGGCATGACTATCTTGATTCTGTCATAAATTTGTCATGGAGGTACATGCATGACAGAAAACGCGACCTACTGTGACAAACATGTATTATCATGGAAGTGTATTTTTTTATAGTGTAAACACGCCGTCAACTTTCAGGTGATGAAATTCAGTTCTAACTTTGTTCTCTTTTGACTGGGTAGTTTTGGTAATTGATCTGAAAGTCTTCTTGTATGTAATTAAGGCTCACACACCAATGTCCTGGGATGTACTATAAAATCCTAAAGCAGTAAATTTTTAACTTTCTGATGTACTAAGAATGTCAAAGTTGTTTTGTTATTGGTGTTCCAGTTTGTCATTTACATGTATATTAGTCCAATACTAGAGCATTCTCGTGCCCAGAAAGGAAACATAATTTTTTAATAAAATCTACATGCTCAGTTTTTATTTGGGGGAAAAAGATCCATCTTCTCCCGACGACCTGGACTCCACTATGTCGCCGCTCTTCGCCATTCACGTTTCTTCACTAATCGCTCCCCAATCACCGTCCACCAGCTGACTTCCTCTCCAATTACAGTCCATCGAAGTTTAAACTCTTTTTTTGAAACAGAGGAAAAAGATTTACCTCATTCATTAATTAAGAAGGAGAGTTTTGAGTACATAAGAACCGGCTTTACAACATAGCCCATCAACATAAGGTGCAAACGAATTACTCTCGCGGCATGATGATACTCAGAAGTCTAGCCCCCACGGTGACCCACGTCCTGGCCTCCTCCTGGTTGAGTTTTAGAATGTAGTGTGGCGGCGACGATTTCTTCCGGAAGACTCTAGTGTTTCTCTCATTCCAGATGACCCAACATACAAGCATGGTAAGTGAGGCCATGGCCTTCCTGTTTCTTGTATTTGGTTTGGACATGTTTGTCCACCAACACTTGATGTTGCGTTCCGTCCCCCACCTATTCATCTCCAGCGCCCCAAGTCCAAGCCATGCTTTGACCATTCTCCAAATACGCAGGGTAAACCGGCATTTAAAGAAGAGGTAATCGGATGTCTCGTTGGCCCTCCTACAAAGGGTGCATAGGCCACAATTCTCCCAACCCCTCTTCTGCAGCCTATCCACAGTCCATATCCTGTTTTGGATGGCCAAACATGAGAAGAACTTGACCTTGGGAGGCGCCCAAACCTTCCAGATGATCTTGTCCATGACTGTGGAGGTGGAGCCCAAGAATTGTGCCCTATAAGCAGAGCCTACTGAGTATTCTCCATTTGCCTCTAATTTACAAGTGATGTCGTCTTCAACGTCCATTTGTAATTGTATGCCTAGAAGCCGCACCCAGAGGTCAACAAACTGGACAATGTGCCCCACCGTGAGGTCGGTATAAGGGTTGATCTTGTGCACCCAAGCCTTGTCGCGCATGGCCTCCATCACACACCATTTTTTGCGCTTGCAGGCCGCAAAAATGAGTGGGGCAATATCCTTTGGCCTTTTCCCTCCTAACCATGGCGCTTCCCAGAAAGGTGTCTTCCCTCCGTTGCCCAAGGTGATGATTGTGGATGCTTAGAAAAGGTTCATATCCACCTCAGAGCATGGGTTGCCCAGGCCAACCCACAACTTAGATGGGTCCTTCCATGCCATCCAGGGCCATCTCAGCCTGAGAGCTCTCGCAAATTTCCCCAAGTGGAGTATGCCAAGCCCACAGAGATGTGTAGGGCGGCAGACTATCTCCCAATTGACCCTGCATTTTGCTCCTGTAGTTGTGTCGCTAGCTGACCACAAAAATGCCTGCTCAATCTTGTTGATGCTTTGTAGCACACCAGGGGGGCTGTGAGTGGGGTGATGTGGTAGATAACTTGTGAGGTGAGGACCGATTTCACTAAGGCCGCCCGCCCGATCATGGTAATGTTCCGCCCCTGCCAGGGGCAACCTCGCCACAACCTTATCCTCAAGGTGTTGAAAGTCAACCATTTTGAGCTGCCAGATCGAAAGGGGAAGGCCCGGGTACTTCATCGGAAAGGACATCCGCATAGCAAGAAGGCTTCCCAGAATGTCATCCACGTTCATGTGACCACACCGAATAGCAACAACAGAGCTCTTTTGAAAGTTGGTTGACAGCCCGGTGACCTCGCCGAAATATCTAAGGATGGCAGCAACGTTATGGACGTCCTCCCGCATCGGCGAGATGAAAATCACTGCGTCATCAGCATAGATTGTGATGCCCCCGATCCAATCATACACTAATCATACACGCAACGTGTACGATCAAGATCAGGGACTCACGGGAAGTGATACGTCTCTGACGTATCTATAATTTTTGATTGCTCCATGCTATATTATCTACTATTTTGGACTATATTGGGCTTTTTTTCACTTTTATATTATTTCTGGGACTAACCTATTAACCAGAGGCCCAGCCCAGAATTGCTGTTTTTTTCCTATTTCAGTGTTCCGGAGAAACAGAATATCAAACGGATTCCAAACGGAATAAAACCTTCGGGAACGTGATTTTCTCATCGAACGTGATCCAGGAGACTTGGACCCTACTCCAAGGAACAAAAGAGGCGGTCACGAGGGTGCCCCCCCCCCCCCAGGGCGCGCCCCCTGCCTCTTGGGCCCCCTATTGCTCCACCGACGTACTCCTTCCTCCTATATATACCTACGTACCCCCAAACGATCAGATACGGAGCCAAAAACCTAATTCCACCGCCGCAACTTTCTGTATCCACGAGATCCCATCTTGGGGCCTATTCCGGAGCTCCGCCGAAGAGGGCCGTCGTCACGGAGGGCTTCTACATCATCATAGCCTCTCCGATGAAGTGTGAGTAGTTCACCTCGGACCTATGGGTCCATAGTTAGTAGCTAGTTGGCTTCTTATCTCTTTTTGGATCTCAATACAATGTAATCCCCCTCTCTCGTGGAGATCTATTCGATGTAATCTTCTTTTTGCGGTGTGTTTGTTGAGATCGATGAATTGTGGATTTATGATCAAGTCTATCTATGAATAATATTTGAATCTTCTCTGAATTCTTTTATGTATGATTGGTTATCTTTGCAAGTCTCTTCGAATTGTCAGTTTGGTTTGGCCTACTAGATTGGTTTTTCTTGCCATGAGAGAAGTGCTTAGCTTTGGGTTCAATCTTGTGGTGTCCTTTCCCAGTGACAGAAGGGGCAGCAAGGCACGTATTGCATTGTTGCCATCAAGGATAACAAGATGGGGTTTTTATCATATTGCATGAAACTATCCCTCTACATCATGTCATCTTGCTTAAGGCGTTACTCTATTTTTAACTTAATACTCAAGATGCATGCTGGATAGCGGTCGATGAGTGGAGTAATAGTAGTAGATGCAGGCAGGAGTCGGTCTACTTGTCTCGGACGTGATGCCTATATACATGATCATACCTAAATATTCTCATAACTATGCTCAATTCTGTCAATTGCTCAACAGTAATTTGTTCACCCACCGTAGAATACTTATGCTCTTGAGAGAAGCCATTAGTGAAACCTATGGCCCCGGGGTCTATTCTCATCATATCAATCTCCATCACTTTAATCTTGCTTGCTTTTTTACTTTGCTTTTTTACTTTTCACTTTTCATCTCTATACCAAAAATACCAAAAATATTATCTCTATCAGATCTCACTCTCGTAAGTGACCATGAAGGGATTGACAACCCCTAATCACGTTGGTTGCGAGGAGCTATTTTTTTGTGCAGGTACGAGGGACTTGAGCGTAGCCTCCTGCTGGATTGATACCTTGTTTCTCAAAAACTAAGGGAAATACTTACGCTACTTTGCTGCATCATCCTCTCCTCTTCAGGGAAAACCAACGCAGTGCTCAAGAGGTAGCAAGAAGAATTTCTGGCGCCATTGCCGGGGAGTCTGCGCAAAAGTCAACATACCAAGTACCCATCACAATACCTATCTTCCGCATTACATTAGTTGCCATTTGCCTCTCGTTTTCCTCTCCCCCACTTCACCCTTGCCGTTTTATTTGCCCTCTCTTTCCCAATCTCCTTCTCTTTTTCCATTGCCTTTTTTCTCGCTTGCCTTTTGTTTGCTCGTGTGTTGGATTGCTTGTTTGTCGCGATGGCTCAAGATACTACCAAATTGTGTGACTTCACCAATACCAATAATAATGATTTCCTTAACACTCCGATTGCTCCTCTTGCCAATACTGAATCTTGTGAAATCAATACTGCTTTGTTGAGTCTTGTTATGAAAGATAAATTCGCTGGCCTTCCTAGTGAAGATGCCGCTACTCATCTGAATAGCTTCGTTGATTTATGTGATATGCAAAAGAAGAAAGATGTCGATAATGATGTTGTTAAATTGAAGCTATTTCCTTTTTCGCTTAGAGATCGTGCTAAAGCTTGGTTTTCGTCTTTGCCTAAAAATAGTATTGATTCTTGGAACAAGTGCAAAGATGCTTTTATCTCTAATTATTTTCCTCCCGCTAAGATCATCTCTCTTAGAAACGACATTATGAATTTTAAGCAACTTGATCAGGAACATGTTGCACAAGCTTGGGAGAGAATGAAATTAATGATACGTAATTGTCCTACTCATGGTTTGAACTTGTGGATGATTATACAAAAAATTTATGCCGGATTGAATTTTGCTTCTAGAAATCTTTTAGATTCGGCCGCGGGAGGCACTTTTATGGAAATCACATTAGGAGATGCTACTAAACTCCTAGATAATATTATGGTCAATTAATCTCAATGGCACACTGAAAGATCTACTAATAAAAAAGTGCATGCGGTAGAAGAAATTAATGTTTTGAGTGGAAAGATGGATGAACTTATGAAACTATTTGCTACTAAGAGTGTTTCTTCTGATCCTAATGATATGCCTTTGTCTACTTTGATTGAGAATAATAATGAATCTACGGATGTGAATTTTTTTGGTAGGAATAATTTTGGTAACAACGCGTATAGAGGGAATTTTAATCCTAGGCCTTATCCTAGTAATCCTTTTGTAAGTGCATTTTTATCCCTTAGGTGTTTTGGTGATTGATGACAATGCTTTTACGGACTAATCGTGTGCCTTTGAGTTTCTCAGACATTTCCTCACTAGGTACAAGACGGTTTGGTGCCCCTCGAAGACTATTGAAGATGGCATTTCTCGACGTTTCTTTTTGGTGGATTTGAGTCATAGGAAAGCCGTACTATTAAGAGGGGGTCCGCGTCGGAAAGGTTTGGGTGGAATCATCACGTACACATTCCCTTCCTTGTCTCCACCTTTCCCTTGCACTATGGAGCATCCCCCGTTTATCCTCTTTGCGATTGCCTCGGCTGCTGTTGTTGTGCTTGCGGTAGTACTGCTCCCTGGAGCGGTAGTATAGCGAGCACCTCTTGATACTACCGTGGCTCAGCGCTGATAGTACCTGCTGGAGCCACGGTAGTACCGCTCCTCTGAACCGTACTCTGTGGCCCCTGGCCAAGTACCGCTGCGTTGCGGTAGTAGGGCGGATGTAATTTTTACATCCGCGCCCCGCGGTAGTACCACGCCTTGCTTGCGCCGTAGTACCGTCGTGCGGTCTGATCCAGCAGCCACGCGGTAGTACTGCTCTCCAAATGTAGTACCGCGTCGGGTTTTGCACCGCTTGTTTCCTAGCGGAAGTAGGCACGGATGTATTTTTATTCATCCGCGCCCTTCGAACTAGGGCTTTCTCCCTGCGGTAGTACCGCAAGGAGGAAATGTAGTATGCAGCGCTTCATGTAATACTGCCCCTGTCGAGCTCATTGTAGCCCCGCTGCTGTTGCGGTAGTACTTGTGGTGGCCCATGGTAGTACCGCGTGGCCTTCGTGGTAGTACCGCGCCCCGAGCGGTAGTACCGCGTGTCGCGGGCTGGTTAAGTGGATAACGGTTGGATTTCGTCCACCACTATAAAAGGGTCATCTCCTACCTTTAGTTGACTACCTCTTCCAACCCTAAGCTCCATTGTTGCTCCAAGCTAAATTTTCGCCCGATCTCACTCCCTAGCCAATCAAACTTGTTGATTTGCTCGGGAGTGGTTGAGAAGGCCCCGATCTACACTTCCACCAAGAGAAATTTGATTCCCCCCACTAATCCCTTGCGGATCTTGTTACTCTTGGGTGTTTGAGCACCCTAGACGGTTGAGGTCACCGCGGAGCCATAGTCCATTGTGGTGAAGCTTCATGGTGTCGTTGGGAGCCTCCAATTAAGTTGTGGAGATTTCCCCAACCTTGTTTGTAAAGGTTCGGTCGCCGCCTTCAAGGGCACCAATAGTGGAATCATGACATCTCGCATTGTGTGAGGGCGTGAGGAGAATACGGTGGCCCTAGGGGCTTCTTGGGGAGCATTGTGCCTCCATACCGCTCTAACGGAGACGTACTTCCCCTCAAAAGGAAGGAACTTCGGTAACACATCCTCGTCCCCACCGGCTCCACTCTTGGTTATCTCATCCCTTTACTTGTGCTAGCTTATTTGTGTTATATTCATTGCTTGCTTGTGTGCTTGGGATTGTTGCATCATATAGGTTGTCCACCTAGTTGCATATCTAGACCAACTTACTTTGATGCAAAGTTTAATTTGGTAAAGAAAAGCTAAAAATTGTTAGTTGCCTATTCACCCCCCCTCTAGTCAACCATATCGATCCTTTCAATTGGTATCAGAGCCTCGTCTCTTTTTAAGGACTTTACCGTCCGAAGAGTATGGTTGACGTTGTAGACAATCTGGGAGAGCACTCCGGTGCGAATCCGACATTGTCTACGGGAGATGGGGGTAAGTCAATCTCACGTGAGGAATTCAATGTGGCGTTGGACACATTGAAAACCTCCATGACGACCGAGGTCAAAGATATGTTTAAGGAATTCTTAGAAGGGCTTAAACTTTCCACCGCGCCCGTGAAAGTGGGTGATCCCGCCAACACGGAGACGTATGCTAACCCCGACAAGGGGGAAGCTACTAGTGAGAAAGCTCCTATGTCTAGTGGTAAGAATGGCACCGGCATCTTTGCCCATGTGCAACCTCCACCCATTTATGGTGGACCGATTCCTTCTACTCATTTGAATCATGCCGGTCCTCCCCCCAAGATTGATAAAAAGGAGGATTTTGATTCTTGGGTCTATCGTTTTAATCGTCATTTAAATCATGTGAACACTAACCTTTGGAGAATCATTGAAGAAGGTTTTTATCCGCATGACCAGAGCAACTTCACTCCTAGAAAAACCGTGGATGATCAATTCAATGAAAATGCTCTCTTCATCATCCAAGAAGCAATCCTTCCCGAAGACCTCCCGCATCTTCGGCCCTACTCATTGGCCAAAGAAGCTTGGCACAAAGTGGTTTCCCTCTATCGGGGAAGCGCAAGCATTCAATGTTCCAATTATGAAGTGGTACAAGATGAAGCCGATGAGTTTGCAATGAAAGAAGATGAAGAACCTCGTGAGCTCTATCGGAGAGTTACCAAGCTCGCGGTCTATCGGAGAGTAAGGACACGGATGACAATTGGATCAAGTGCAAATTCCTCAAGGCAATGATGCCCTACCACAAAGCCATGTCCTCCGTCATCCGTCAAAGGCCGGACTTTCACACCTTGTCCTCAAGTGATGTCTTGGATGAGTTTGTGGCTATGAGCATATTGGACAAGACCGCCGACAATGCGGTGCTTCGCTCCCAAAGAGGAAAGAAGCCCAACCTTGCATTGAAGGCCAAGATTTGTGTCGAAGAAGAAGAAGAGGAGGAAGAAGAGGAGAGCAACCTCGAAGATACGAAGTATGCCTATCATGAACACATGCCCCTTCCTTCAAGGCAATTTTGGAGCAAGAAGAACTCAAGGACCAACTTCAACAAGAGCTGCTCAAGTGGCGCAAAGGGCAAGCAACGAGTGAGGACTTGCTTCAATTGTGGCAATGTGAGTCATTTTGTTGCGGAGTGCCCGTATGAGAAGAGGGAAGACAATGGTGGCAAGCTCATCCATAAGGACAAGTCCAAGTCTTTCCCCAACAAGAGCAACTTCACCAAGAAGACTCCTCACAAGGCTTTGGTGGTACAAGAAGAGTACAATGAGGATGATGATGATGATGAAGATGGTGAATCTATTGCCATGGCCTCCGTTGCCATTGCGACGACTCCTCGAGTGTCTCTCTTCAACTCACCCAATGAGAGCATCACCGCCAAGTGCCTCATGGCTAAAGCCACCAACAAGGTAAACCCCAACATCAAAACTACCATCATTAATCATTCTTCTTCGACGGATTTCATTGATGAACATGAGGGAACTAATCTGGAGGAGAATGAGTTTGAGGCCTTTATGGGTAAACTCAAGGGCAAATCCAAGAAGCACTTCGTTGCTCTCTTGGAACAACTTGGTGAAGCCAATGACATGATCGAGGCTCACGAAGAAACCATCTCTAAGATGGAGGGGCATAGTCGTGACTATGCCGATGAGATTTCGGATCTTTCCAATGCTCTTGAGGAAGAGTGTGGTCTTCGTTTGGCTCTTGAGGAGTCATACAACGATGATCATGCTAAATTAAAGAAAGATCTTGATCATGCTCTTGTAGTGTCTCGTGTGCTAAGCTCCGAGAAGGCGAAGCTTGGGGTTGATTTTTCTAGACTCAAAGAGGAGTTTGACATTCTCGACAAGGCTCACAAAGTCTTGAAGGGTGTTCATGCTAGCCTCAAAGAGTCTCATGATCAACTCCAAGTGTAGCTAACCAAGGAGAAAGCCACTTTTCTTCATATGGTGTTGATCGATAATGCAAATGCCACTAACCCTTGTTGTGAGCATGTGCATCTTGTTGAGGAGAATGCTAAGTTGAAGAGCAACTTTAGAAAGGCCTTGTTACATGCATACAAGGCGAGAAGAACCTCAACGACCTTTTGAGTAATCAAAAGGAAGTTGTGGCCAAGGAGGGGATTGGGTTCGCACCCAAGCCCAAGAACAAGAAGAAGAATGACAAGACCAAACGACCTCCTCCTCTCAAGCAAACTTTTGTGAGGGAGGGAGAGGGTGCTTCCAAGGAGAAGAAGAACAATGCAAAGGGTGGCGATGTCAAGAAGGGCAATGCCACCCATCCCAACAAAGCCGGCGATTTTAATCCCTCTTATGTGTTATGTCGTGCTAGTGATGGGCACGTTTATGCCAAATTTGTTGGTTCTCCTCATGAGTACATTGAATGGTCTATTTGGGTTCCTAAGACCCTTATTACTAACATCCAAGGACCCATTACAAAATGGGTACCTAAAACCAAGCATTGATCTCTTGTGGGTGTTTGCTTCCGGTGGGGGATCATGGTTGCTCGATAGTGGAGCTACAAATCATATGACCGGAAGCAAGGACTTGGTGGTGGACGTGCACAAGATTCCTTCTATGCCCACCAATGTCGAGTGGGTGATGCCTCGTCTTCTAAGGTATTGGGACTCGGCAAGGTTGTCATTTCTCATGATCTCACGATCGAGAAGGTCATGCTTGTGGAGTCCCTTGCATACAATTTACTTTCCGTTTGTCAACTTGCAATCATGGGCTTTTCCACTTTCTTTGATATTGATACCATGGCCCTCTTGTGGAGCAAGACTCTTAAAGTAGCCTTTGTTGGGCATGTCGAGAACGGTCTCTATGTGATTAACTTTTCGGTGGTACCCTCTAAGACCGCAACATGCCTAATGGCTAAAGTTGATGTGGGATGGCTTTGGCATCGCCGTCTAGCCCATGTCAATATGACATCTTTGCAAAGTCTTCTCAAGGGGGACCATGTCCGTGGACTAATGAATGTTAGTTTTGCTAAAGATCGTGCTTGCAGTGCTTGTATCGAAGGAAAGCTTCATGAAAAGGCTCACCCTCCCACGACTATCATTTACTCGAAGAGGCCTTTGGAGCTCCTTCACTTGGATCTCTTTGGGCCTCCATCCTTTGATAGTCTTGGGGGTAGGAAGTATTGCTTGGTGATTGTGGATAACTACTCAAGATATACTTGGGTGTATTTCTTCAAGAGGAAGAGCGAGACCCAAAAAACCGTCATTGACTTTGCAAATGAAGCACAACGTCAACACAATGCAAAGATCTTGACAATAAGAAGTGACAACGGCACCGAGTTCAAGAACTACACCTTGGATGAGTTTCTTAGTGATGAGGGGATCAAGCATCAATATTCTACACCCTACACCCCTCAACAAAACGGTGTCGCGGAGAGGAAGAACCGGACGTTGATGGATGCGGCAAGGACCATGATGGCGGAGTTCAAGTCTCCATACAACTTTTGGGCCAAAGCCATCAACACCGCATGTCATGCATCCAATCGGCTCTAACTCCGCAAGGGCTTGAACAAGACTCCATATGAGATACTCAGCAGTAACAAGCCCAACCTCAAGTACTTTCGGGTGTTCGGGTGTAAGTTCTTCATTCTCAAGAAAGGTGTTCGGTTGTCTAAGTTTGAAGCTAGAGCTTATGAGGGCATATTTGTTGGTTATGCTACAAACTCTCATGCTTACCGTGTCCTCAATAAATCCACGGGACTTATTGAGGAGACGTGTAACGTGGAGTTTGATGAGAATAACGGCTCCCAAGTGGAGCAAAGTGGCACTTGTGATGTAGGTGATGAAATTCCTCATCAAGCCATAAGAAGAATGTGTGTTGGTTTTATCCTACCCGTTGAGGAACCCCTTGTGGCCGAAGGAGAAGGACAATGCTCCACTCAAGTGGAGCCATCACCAACCCAAGGCCCACACGCTTCCGAAGAACAAAGTGAAGGCCCTCAACCTCATGAACAAGACCAAGGGCAAGATCATGCTCAAGAAGATGTTGACATACCAAGTGATGCCCAAGGTCAAGTTCTCTCCCCCGAGCAAGTTCAATATCAAGAACATGCTCAAGACGGCGCTCAAGATGATCAAGTGACCGCTCCTCAACTCACCACCGAGGAGGAATTAGAGCGTCGTGCCGCCAAGATTGCTTACAAGCTCACCACCAAGGGTCATCTCATGAAGAATGTACTTGGAAGCATCCAAAAGGGGGTAAGCACTCGTAGACAATTAGCAAACTATTGTGAACATCAGGCGTTTGTTTCTTGTGTTGAACCCCAAAAGGTATATGAAGCACTCGAAGATCCGGATTGGCTTAATGCCATGCATGAAGAACTCAACAACTTTGAGTACAACAAGGTGTGGAGGTTGGTGCCAAGGCCAACGGGGAACCACAATGTCATTGGGACCAAGTGGATTTTCAAGAACAGACAAGATGCCCATGGAACCATCATTCGCAACAAGGCAAGATTGGTGGCACAAGGTTACTCCCAAGTCGAGGGTATCGACTACGGTGAAACATTTGCTCCCGTTGCTCGTCTTGAATCCATTCGTTTGTTGATTGCTTATGCTTCTCATCACAACTTTAAGTTGCAACAAATGGATGTGAAGAGTGCTTTTCTTAATGGTCCTATTAATGAGTTGGTTTACGTCAAACAACCCCCCGGGTTCGAGGATCCCTACTTTCCTGATCATGTGTATCAACTCGATAAGGCATTGTATGGCCTTAAACAAGCCCCACGTGCGTGGTATGACCACCTTACCGAGTTGCTACAAGATCGCGGGTTTGAAGTTGGGCTCATCGATCCCACTCTTTTTACTAAGAAGGTCAAAGGGGAGTTGTTTGTGTGCCAACCATATGTTGATGACATTATCTTTGGTTCCCCTAACAAAGCTTTCAATGATGAATTTGCTGCACTAATGACCTCAAAGTTCAAGATGTCTTCCATTGGAGAGTTGAAGTTCTTTCTAGGTTTCGAAGTGAAGCAAAGAAGAGAAGGTACCTTCATCAACCAAGCCAAATACACTCAAGACATGCTCAAGAGATTCAAGCTAAGCAATGTCAAGCCAGCTTCCACTCCAATGCCCACTAAGTGCCAACTTGACATCGATCCCAATGGTAAAGCGGTGGATCAAAAGGTATATCGCTCCATGATTGGATCCTTGCTTTACCTTTGTGCATCTAGACCAGATATCATGTTGAGTGTGGGAATTTGTGCACGGTTTCAAGCCGCACCTAAGGAAAGCCACTATGTGGCGGTCAAGCGAATCTTTCCATATTTGGCTCATACCCCAAACTTTGGCCTATGGTACCCGAGAGGAGCAAACTTCAAGCTTGTAGGATATTCGGATTCCGATTGGGCGGGAGACAAAGTGGATAGGAAGTCCACTTCCGGAGGGTGCCAATTCCTTGGTTACTCTTTGGTAAGTTGGTCTTCCAAAAAGCAAAGTTGTGTGTCTCTCTCGTCCACCGAAGCGGAGTATGTAGCGGCCGGTAGTTGTTGTGCACAACTCTTATGGATGAGGCAAAATTTAAAGGATTACGGTGTCATTTGTGACAAAGTGCCTCTTTGGTGTGACAATGAAAGTGCCATCAAGATTTCTCTCAACCCGGTGCAACACTTCAAGACGAAGCATATTGAGATTCGGTATCACTTCATCCGGGATCACATTAGGCGAGGGGAGATCGAGCTCAACTACGTCAACACTCATGATAACCTTGGAGATATCTTCACGAACCCTTTGGATGAAGCAAGATTTCGCGAGTTAAGGCATGAGCTAAATATCATTGATTCAAGCAATGTTGCTTGAACCCTTGCACACTCCACCATACTCAACTTGTTATCTTGTTTAGGTGTAGGCATGGACATAGGGGGAGTGTTGTTCTCTCAATGAGCTCTCCCTCCCCCCATTATGCATAAATCGATCAACTCTTTCACATTAGCCATTTTTTATGGTACTTGTGCTTCAAAGACGAGTTTTGGTCATGGGCCCAAGGATAATTCTTCGCGGTGCCATACCAATTGACTCAAACATAGGTGGCTCCGGCCACCGCCCTCTCTTTGGAGAGGTGGTGTCTCATGGCTGTTTTCGTGTTGTCGTTTGCCTTTCTGTCTTCGTGTGTCGCGTGTTCTTGTGGTGTAGTGTTGCCTCGTAGTTTCTTTTCGTGCAAAGACCTCTTTTTCCTGTGCTTGGTTCCTGCGACTTCCTGAGTTCACAGTACTACCGCGGCTTGCCACGGTACTACCGCGTTGAGAGGGCACGGTACTACCGCGCCTACGTGGCAGTAATTTTTTACTGCCGCCCAGGAGAGCGGTACTACCGCTTGTGTGCGGTACTTCCGCCGAGCGGTACTACCGTGATGAACCACGGTACTACCACGCCGCGAAAGAGTGTGGGGGTTATGATTCGGGCAGGGGAGTTCCAACTCCCCATACCCATTAACTTATCTCTCTCCCCACGTCTCTCTCTCTCTCTCACGAACGGCGCCGGAGGTCCTCGCCGGATCTCCATCTCCGGCCACTCTCCTCGGATTCCGACCGGTGGGATTGTTCCCCACCACTTCCTCTTGCCATGGAACAAGGTTTTTCCCCAAATCCCTCTCTTTCTTGGTTGTTCTTTTGCTTCTAGGTTCTTGGGAAGATGCATGTTGTTCTTGAGATTTTAGGCCAAATCTGTGCAAGAGTAGGATGTAGGAGAGTTGGGTTGCGTAGGATTTATACTTGATATGCTATCCTGTGATAGATTTGATCAACCGAAGTACCGCCGAGGTTTTGAGGTTTTTCTCAGAGTTGAACTAGGTTCGGATCTGACGCGGTGCGGTACTACCGTGCCTCATGTGCGGTACTACCGCTCGTGCGGTACTACCGCCCGTCAGGTGCGGTACTACCGCGCTGGCTGCGGCACTAAAAAACTACTACCGCTCCTGGACCCGGTACTACCGTGACTTCGCACGGTACTACCGTGACTTAGAGCGGTACTAGATTTTTAGTACTGCAGCACTTGGTAGTACTTCCGTGGATGAAATATTTCTCATGGCATTTAGCATGTATGTTTCGTAAGTGGTTCTTTTTCTTTGTCGAGGTCTTTTATTTGATCCTTCTTGGTTTTCGTGTGTGTTTTGCGCTTTGTGTCTCAGGTGGTGGCTCTCACTGTTCCAATCCCAGTCGCGACACTGGATCCAAGCGTTTGCGCAATCAAGGTGAAGCAGCAGAGGGCCCCAATGCCCCCAAGCGCCATGTCAAGACCACCGCTAACAAAAACAAGGAACCCGCTAAGAGCATGGACGAGATACCCTCCGCTGAGCATGTCCGTCTCAGGCAGATGAACCCATATGTGAATCCTCGTGCTACTATCAGAGGCTGTGAGTTGTTCTGGACCAAGCAGCAAACTCTCATTTATGTGGATGTCATCAAGAACAAGCAGAATGCCTACGTGGAGGTCAAGTGGATTGACATGCATCACATGAGGAAGGAACAGTATCGTGAGTACTTTGGAGAGGCTCTGGACTTGGTGGAGCAGTTTGGTATTGAGCATGTGATTTCCTTCCATCTGGACTTTGACCCTGAGCTTGTTTGTCAGTTCTTTGCCTCTGTGTACTTTCACCCTGGGGAGGAGCGGCGGATGACGTGGATGACCAACAGTCGTTAGTTGACCGCTACCTGGAAGGAGTTCATGGACCTGTTGCATGTTCCAGATGACGGACTCAACACTCCTGTTGGTGTTCGTCCCCACGCCAATTCTGAGTCTGCTAACAAGGACAAGCTCCAGCAGTACTTTGTTGAGAAGGTGCTCTCCAATGGCAAGTCAGCTTGGGTGCTGAACTCCTTTATGGATATCATGTATCGCATCTTCCCCAACTCTCTGTTCCCGCGCATTGGCGACAAGGATAAGGTTCATGCATTTATGGTGGATATGATGCTCATGTGCGAGGAGGCCCAGGTGTCTTAGACTCAGCCTCTTGACGTCTCACACATCATGTGGCATGAGCTTCGGTTTGCGGTGTTCAACCGCAAGGTGCCTATCTATGGGCCATACCTGTTTCTGCTGATCTCCAAGACTTGGGAGAAGCTGTTCCCTGGGGATGAGTTCCTTGCACCAGACTGGATTAGGCATGATCCCATCTGTCTCCGTGTCAAGCCCAACTGGGCCAACACTACCACTCGTGCTGAGGCGTCTGCTGCTAGGAGGGATGTTGGTGAGGAGGAGACTGGAGCTGAGAATGTTGCTGAGGACCGTGCTGCTAGGTCTTTCCAGAGTTCCTCTATGCCCTCGTGGGCCAAGAAGCTGAAGGACAAGATGAAGTCTCTCTTCTGCATGCAAGCTAAGGGGCAGTACAGGACTCACATTGCCTCCAAGGAGGCTCGCCGCCGTGACTTGCACATCCTGAAGGTCTTTGGTGAGGCTCACTCCAGTGGTCGAGAGGAACATCACTCAGAGGCCGAGTGGATGGCGAAGCAGGGCTTCAAGTGGACTGATTCTGACGAGGACTTCGAGGAGGACATCCCTGCCGCCGAGTCTGAGGAGGAGCGCTGGGATGATTTCTCCGCTTGAGCCACCCCGAGTGTGTAGGTGTCCTCTCTGCCTTTTTGGCGTCTCGATGCCAAAGGGGGAGAGAGTGTAGGGATTTGCTCGTGTGTCGTTGTGTTTGGTGTGTTTGCTGTCTCGTTTGAACCTTGTTTCGTTGCTTTGGTTTGGTTTGAGACTTATCCTTCATATGGTGTAAGACATATGCACTTTATCCTATCTTAGCAAGCTTATGTTATATTGTGATACCTTTGTTTTATGCTCGTTAGTAGTTGTTTAGCCTTATCATTGCTAGATATGCCTTGTCTCTAAAATATAGGGGGAGTGTTGATCCTAGTTGTGTGCTATGCAGTCCAAAGCATTCATCTAGTTTGCACACATCTAGGGGGGGCCGTCTATATTTTAGAGAGGAGGGGTTTGCCTATGCTCTAGTTTATTTCGCTTCCGCGCAAATCCCGTATTGTCATCAATCCACCAAAAATGGGGAGATTGTAAGTGCATTTTTATCCCTTAGGTGTTTTGGTGATTGATGACAATGCTTTTGCGGACTAATCGTGTGCCTTTGAGTTTCTCAGACATTTCCTCACTAGGTACAAGACGGTTTGGTGCCCCTCAAAGACTATTGAAGATGGCGTTTCTCTACGTTTCTTTTTGGTGGATTTGAGTCGTAGGAAAGCCATACTATTAAGAGGGGGTCCGCGTCGGAAAGGTTTGGGTGGAATCATCACGTACACGTTCCCTTCCTTGTCTCCACCTTTCCCTTGCACTATGGAGCATCCCCCGTTTATCCTCTTTGTGATTGCCTTGGCTGCTGTTGCTATGCTTGCGGTAGTACTGCTCCCTGGAGCGGTAGTACCACGAGCACCTCTTGATAGTACCGTGGCTCGGCGTAGTAGTATGCTGGAGCCCACCGTAGTACCGCTCCCTCGAGCCGTACTCTGTGGGCCCCATCCAAGTACCGCTGCGTTGCGGTAGTAGGGCGGATGTAATTTTTACATCCGCGCCTCATGATAATACCGCGCCTTGCGCGTGGTAGTACCGTGCGCGGTCTGATCCAGCAGCCACGCGGTAGTACCGCGTCGGGTTTTTGCACCATTTGTTTTCCAGCGAAAGTAGGAACGGATGTATTTTTATTCATCCGCGCCCTTCCCAGGCTAGGGCTTTCCTGCCTTGCGGTAGTACCGCAAGGAGGGAGCGGTAGTACCGCGCTTCATGGTAATCTGCCCCTGTCGAGCTCATTGTAGCCCCTCTGCTTATTCTTGTAATCTTGTGGTAGCCCACGGTAGTACCGCGTGGCCTCTTGATGTACCGCGCCCCGAGCGGTAGTACCGCGTGTCGCGGGCTGGTTAAGTGGATAACGGTTGGATTTCGTCCACCACTATAAAAGGGTCGTCTCCTACCTTTAGTTGACTACCTCTTCCAACCCTAAGCTCCATTGTTGCTCCAAGCTCCATTTTCGCCCAATCTCACTCCCTAGCCAATCAAACTTGTTGATTTGCTCGGGAGTGGTTGAGAAGGCCCCGATCTACACTTCCACCAAGAGAAATTTGATTCCCCCCACTAATCCCTTGTGGATCTTCTTACTCTTGGGTGTTTGAGCACCCTAGACGGTTGAGGTCACCGCGGAGCCATAGTCCATTGTGGTGAAGCTTCATGCTATCGTTGGGAGCCTCCAATTAAGTTGTGGAGATTGCCCCAACCTTGTTTATAAAGGTTCGGTCGCCGCCTTCAAGTGCACCAATAGTGGAATCACGGCATCTCGCATTGTGTGAGGGCGTGAGGAGAATACGGTGGCCCTAGTGGCTTCTTGGGGAGCATTGTGCCTCCACACCGCTCTAACGGAGACGTACTTCCCCTCAAAAGGAAGGAACTTCGGTAACACATCATCGTCCCCACCGGCTCCACTCTTGGTTATCTCATCCCTTTACTTGTGCTAGCTTATTTGTGTTATATTCATTTCTTGCTTGTGTGCTTGGGATTGTTGCATCATATAGGTTGTCCACCTAGTTGCATATCTAGGCAACTTACTTTGATGCAAAGTTTAATTTGGTAAAGAAAAGCTAAAAATTGTTAGTTGCCTATTCACTCCCCCCCCCTCTAGTCAACCATATAGATCCTTTCACTTCTAATAATTATGGTAATTCTTACAACAACTCTTACGAAATTTTAATAAGATGCCCTCTAAATTTGAGAATAGTGTTAAAGAGTTTATGAATTCACAAAAGAATTTTAATGCTTTGCTTGAAGAGAAATTGCTTAAAGTTGATGATTTGGCTAGGAACGTTGATAGAATTTCTCTTGAGGTTGATTCTTTAAATCTTAGATCTATTCCTCCTAAGCATGATATCAATGAGTCTCTCAAAGCCATGAGAATTTCCATTGATGAGTGCAAAGAAAGAACCGCTAGGATGCGTGCTTCCAAAGATGCCTTTATTAAAGCGTGTTCTTCCAATTCTTATGAAAATCAAGATGAAGATCTAAAAGTTATTGATGTGTCCCCGATTAAATCTTTGTTTTGCAATATGAATCTTGATGAAACTGAATATGATCCTCCTTTACCTAGAAGGCGTTCTAAAAATTCGGAGTATTTAGATCTTGATGAAGAAATTGATAAACGTGGGATTGAAAGAAATAAAAATCTAGATGTTGCTAAACCTACTATATTGGATTTCAAGGAATTTAATTATGAAAGTTGCTCTTTAATTGATTGTATTTCCTTGTTGCAATCCGTGCTAAATTCTCCGCATGCGTATAGTCAAAATAAAGCCTTCACCGAACATATCGTTGATGCCTTGATGCAATCTTATGAAGAAAAACTTGAGTTGAAAGTTTCTATCCCTACAAAACTCTATGATGAGTGGGAACCTACTATTAAAATTAGAATTAAAGATCATGAGTTTTATGCTTTGTGTGATTTGGGTGCTAGTGTCTCCACTATTCCCAAAACTTTGTGTGATTTGCTAGATTTCGGTGATTTTGACGATTGCTCTCTAAATTTGCATCTTGCGGATTCCACTATTAAGAAACCTATGGGAAGAATTAATGATGTTCTTATTGTTGCAAGTAGGAATTATGTGCCCGTAGATTTTATCGTTCTTGATATAGATTGCAATCCTTCTTGCCCTATTATTCTCGGTAGACCTTTCCTCACAACGGTTGGTGCAATTATTGATATGAAGGAAGGGAATATTAGATTTCAATTTCCATTAAAAAATGGCATGGAACACTTCCCTAGAAATAAAATAAAATTTCCATATGAATCTATCATGAGAGCCACTTATGGATTGCCTACCAAAGATGGCAATACCTAGATCTATCCTCGCTTTTATGCCTAGCTAGGGGCGTTAAACGATAGCGCTTGTTGGGAGGCAACCCGATTTTATTTTTGTTTTTTTTGTTTTTGCTTCTGTTTAGGAATAAATAATCCATCTACCTTCTGTTTAGATGTGGTTTTATGTTTTAATTAGTGTTTTTGCCAAGTTAAACCTATAGGATCTTCTTGGATGATAGTTATTTGATCTTGCTGTAATTTCCAGAAACTTTCTGTTCACGAAAACAATTGTTAAAATCACCAGAATGTGATAAAATACTTATTCCAATTGCTGCTGATCAATAAACAAATTGTCTAGGTCGTCCTATTTTGGTAGATTTTTTGGATTTCCAGAAGTTTGCGTTAGTTACAGATTACTACAGACTGTTCTGTTTTTGACAGATTCTGTTTTTCGTGTGTTGTTTGCTTATTTTGATGAATCTATGGCTAGTAAAATAGTTTATAATCCATATAGAAGTTGGAATACAGTAGGTTTAACACCAATATAAATAAATAATGAGTTAATTACAGTACATTGAAGTGGTCTTTTGTTTCCTTTCTCTAATGGACCTCACGAGATTTCTGTTGAGTTTTGTGTTGTGAAGTTTTCAAGTTTTGGGTAAATTCTTTTGATGGATTATGGAACAAGGAGTGGAAAGAGCCTAAGCTTGGGGATGCCCATTGCACCCCCAATATAATCCAAGGACACCAAAAATTCAAAGCTTGGGGATGCCCCGGAAGGCATCCCCTCTTTCGTCTACTTCCATCGGTAATTTTACTTGGAGCTATATTTTTATTCACCACATGATATGTGTTTTGCTTGGAGCGTATTGTATTATTTGTGTCTTTGTTTTTTAGTGTGCCACAATCATCCTTGCTGTACACTGCTACCTCTTGAGCTTGCGTTGGATTTCCCTGAAGAGGAAAGGATGATGCAGCAGAGTAGCGTAAGTATTTCCCTCAGTTTTTGAGAACCAAGGTATCAATCCAATAGGAGGCCACGCTCATGTCCCTCGTACCTACACAAAAACAATAGCTCAACGCAATCAACGCGATTAGGGGTTGTCAATCCCTTCACGGTCACTTACGGGAGTGAGATCTGATAGAAATGATAGATAATATTTTTGGTATTTTTGATATAGAGATGAAAAGTGAAAAGTAAAAGGCAAAGCAAGATTAAAGTGATGGAGATTGATATGATGAGAATAGACCCGGGGCCATAGGTTTCACTAGTGGCTTCTCTCAAGAGCATAATTATTCTACGGTGGGTGAACAAATTACTGTTGAGCAATTGACAAAATTGAGCATAGTTATGAGAATATCTAGGTATGATCATGTATATAGGCATCACGTTCGAGACAAGTAGACCGACTCCTGCCTGCATCTACTACTATTACTCTACTCATCGACCGCTATCCAACATGCATCTAGAGTATTAAGTTAAAAACAGAGTAACGCCTTAAGCAAGATGACATGATGTAGAGAGATAAATTCATGCAATATGAAATAAACCCCATCTTGTTATCCTCGATGGCAACGATGCAATACGTGCCTTGCTGCCCCTTCTGTCACTGGGAAAGGACACCGCAAGATCGAACCCAAAGCTAAGCACTTATCCCATGGCAAGAAATACCAATCTAGTAGGCCAAACCAAACTGATAATTCGAAGAGACTTGCAAAGATAACCAATCATACATAAAAGAATTCAGAGAAGATTCAAATATTATTCATAGATAGACTTGATCATAAACCCACAATTCATCGGTCTCAACAAACATACCGCAAAAAGAAGATTACATCGAATAGATCTCCACGAGAGAGGGGGAGAACTTTGTATTGAGATCCAAAAAGAGAGAAGAAGCCATCTAGCTACTGACTATGGACCCGAAGGTCTGAGGTAAACTACTCACACTTCATCGGAGGGGCTATGATGATGTAGAAGCCCTCCGTGATGACGGCCCTCTCCGGCGGAGCTCCGGAACAGGCCCCGAGATGGGATCTCGTGGATACAGAAAGTTGCGGCGGTGGAATTAGGTTTTTGGCTACGTATCTGATCGTTTGGGGGTACGTAGGAATATATAGGAGAAAGGAGTATGTCGGTGGAGCTCCGAGGGGCCTACGAGGCAGGGGGGCGCGCCCTAAGGGGGGGCGCGACCCCCACCCTCGTGACCGCCTCTTGGCTCCCTTGGAGTAGGGTCCAAGTCTCCTGGATCACGTTCGGTGAGAAAATCACGTTCCCGAAGGTTTTATTCCGTTTGGACTCCGTTTGATATTACGTTTCTTTGAAACACTGAAATAGGCAAAAAAACAGCAATTCTGGGCTGGGCCTCTGGTTAATAGGTTAGTCCCAAAAATAATATAAAAGTGGAAAATAAAGCCCAATATAGTCCAAAACAGTAGATAATATAGCAAGGAGCAATCAAAAATTACAGATACGTTGGAGACGTATCAGGCATCCCCAAGCTTAATTCCTGCTCGTCCTCGAGTAGGTAAATGATAAAAAGAGAATTTTTGATGCGGAGGAGCTACTTGGCATAATTTCAATGCAAGTCTTCTTAATTGTGGTATGAATATTCAGATTCGAAAGATTCAAGGCAAAAGTTTATATTGACATAAAAAATAATAATACTTCAAGCATACTAACAAAGCAATTATGTCTTCTCAAAATAACATGGCCAAAGAAAGTTATCCCTCCAAAATCATATAGTCTGGCTATGCTCTATCTTCACCACACAAAGTATTTAAATCATGCACAACCCCGATGACAAGCCAAGCAATTGTTTCATACTTTAACATTTTCAAAACTTTTTCGATCCTCACGCAATACATGAGCGTGAGCCATGGATATATCACTATATATGGAATAGAATGGTGGTTGTGGAGAAGACAAAAAGAGGGGAAGATAGTCTCACATCAACTAGGCGTATCAACGGGCTATGGAGATGCCCATCAATAGATATCAATGTGAGTGAGTAGGGATTGCCATGCAATGGATGCACTAGAGCTATAAGTATATGAAAGCTCAACAAAAGAAACGAAAGTGGGTGTGCGTCCAACTCGCTTGCTCATGAAGACCTAGGGCAATTTGAGGAAGCCCATCATTGGAATATACAAGCCAAGTTCTATAATGTAAAATTCCCACTAGTATATGAAAGTGACATAACGAGAGACTCTCTATCATGAAGATCTTGGTGCTACCTTGAAGCACAAGTGTGGTAAAAGGATAGTAACATTGTCCCTTCTCTCTTTTTCTCTCATTTTTTTATTTGGGCCTTTTCTCTTTTTTTATGGCCCCTTTTTTATCTCTTCTTTTTATTTTTCGTCCAGAGTCTCATCCCGACTTGTGGGTGAATCATAGTCTCCATCATTCTTTCCTCACTTGGGACAATGCTCTAAAAATGATGATCATCACACTTTTTAATTTTCTTACAACTCAACAATTACAACTTGATACTTAGAACAAAATATGACTCTATATGAATGCCTCCGGCGGTGTACCGGGATATACAATGAATCAAGAGTGACACGTATAAAAGAATTATGAACGGTGGCTTTGCCACAAATACGATCTCAACTACATGATCATGCTAGAAATATGACAATGATGGAGCGTGTCATAATAAACGGAATGGTGGAAAGTTGCATGGCAATATATATCTCAGAATGGCTATGGAAATCCCATGATAGGTAGGTATGGTGGCTGTTTTGAGGAAGGTATATGGTGGTGTATGATACCGGCGAAAAGTGCGCGGTATTAGAGAGGCTAGCAATGGTGGAAGGAAGAAAAGTGCGTATAATCCATGGACTACCCATTAGTCATAAAGAACTCATATACTTATTGCAAAAATTTAAAAGTTATCAAAGCAAAGTATTACGCGCATGCTCCTAGGGGGATAGATTGGTAGGAAAAGACCATCGCTCGTCCCCGACCGCCACTCATAAGGAAGACAATCAATAAATAAATCATGCTCCGACTTCATCACATAACGGTTCACCATATGTGCATGCTACGGGAATCACAAACTTTAACACAAGTATTCTTCAAATTCACAACTACTCAACTAGAATGACTCTAATATCACCATCCTCATATCTCAAAACAATTATCAAGCATCCATCTTTTCTTAGTATTCAACGCACTCAAAAGAAAGTTTCACAAATCTTGAATACCAAGCATATTATAATTAAGCAAATTACCATGCTATTAACACTCTCAAAATAATCTAAGTGAAGCATGAGAGATCAATCGTTTCTTTAAAACAAATCCACCACTGTGCTCTAAAAGATCTAAGTGAAGCACATAGAGCAAAATTATAATGCTCAAAAGATATAAGTGAAGCACATAGAGCAAAACTACATAGCTCAAAAGATATAAGTGAAGCACATAGAGTATTCTATCAAATTCCAATTCATGTATGGCTCTCTCAAAAGGTGTGTACAGAAAGGATGATTGTGGCACACTAACAAACAAAGACACAAATAATACAAGATGCTCCAAGCAAAGCACATATCATGTGGTGAATAAAAATATAGCTCCAAGTAAAATTACCGATGGAAGTAGACAAAAGAGGGGATGTTGTGTCCTTGGATTATCTTGGGGGTGCCATTGGCATCCCCAAGATTATGCTTTTTCCACTCCTTTTTCCATAATCCATCAAAAGATTTCACCCAAAACTTGAAAACTTCAAAACACAAAACTCAATAGAAATCTCGTGAGCTCCGTTAGAGAAAGAAAAAAAAGACCACTTCAAGGTACTGTAATGAACTCATTATTTATTTATATTTGTGTTAAACCTACTGTATTCCAACTTCTCTATGGATTATAAACTATTTTACTAGCCATAGATTCATCAAAATAAGCAAACAACACACGAAAAACAGAATCTGTCAAAAACAGAACAGTCTATAGTAATCTGTAACTAACGCAAACTTCTGGAACTTCAAAAAATCTACCAAAATAGGACGACCTAGACAATTTGTTTATTGATCATAAGCAATTGGAATCAGTATTTTATCACGTTCTGGAGATTTTTAACAATTGTTTTCGTGAACAGAAAGTTTCTGGAAATTACAGCAAGATCAAATAACTATCATCCAAGAAGATCCTATAGGTCTAACTTGGCACAAACACTAATTCAAACACAAAACCATATCCAAACAGAAGGTATATGGGTTATTTATTCCTAAACAGAATAAAAACACAAAAAACTAAAAATAAAATTGGGTTTCCTCCCAACAAGCGCTATCGTTTAACGCCCCTAGCTAGGCATAAAAGCGAGGATAGATCTAGGTATTGCCATCTTTGGTAGGCAATCCATAAGTGGCCCTTATGATAGTTTCATATGACAAATTTATTTTATTTCTAGGAAACTATTCCATGCCCTTTTTCAATGTAAATTTAAATCTAATATTCCCTTCCTTCATATCAATAATCGCACCAGCCGTTCTAAGGAAAGGTCTACCAAGAATAATAGGGCAAGAAGGATTGCAATCTATATCAAGAACGATAAAATCTACGGGCACATAATTCCTATTTGCAACTATAAGAACATCATTAATCCTTCCCATAGGTTTCTTAATAGTGGAATCCGCAAGATGCAAGTTTAGAGAGCAATCATCAAAATCACGGAAATCTAGCAAATCACACAAAGTTTTGGGGATAGTGGAAACACTAGCACCCAAATCACACAAAGCATAAAACTCATGATCTTTAATTTTAATTTTAATAGTTGGTTCCCACTCATCATATAGTTTTCTAGGGATAGAAACTTTCAACTCAAGTTTTTCTTCACAAGATTGCACAAGGCATCAACAATATGTTCAGTAAAGGCTATCTTTTGACTATAAGCATGAGGAGAATTTAGCACGGATTGCAACAAGGAAATACAATCAGTTAAAGAGCAACTTTCATAATTAAATTCCTTGAAATCCAATATAGTGGGTTTAGCAACATCTAGGGTTTTATTTCTTTCAATCCCACTTTCATCAATTTCATCATAAAGATCTAAATACTCTGAATTTTTTGAATGCCTTCTAGGTAAAGGAAGATCATATTCAGTTTCATCAAGATTCATATTACAAAACAAAGATTTGATAGGGGACACATCAATAAATTTTAGATCTTCATCTTGATTTTCATAAGAATTGGAAGAACACGCTTTAATAAAGGCATCTTTGGAAGCACGCATCCTAGCGGTTCTTTCCTTGCACTCATCAATGGAAATTCTCATGGCTTTGAGAGACTCATTGATATCATGCTTAGGAGGAATAGATCCAAGCTTTAAAGAATCAACCTCAAGAGAAATTCTATCAACGTTCCTAGCCAAATCATCAACTTTAAGCAATTTCTCTTCAAGTAAAGCATTAAAATTCTTTTGTGAATTCATAAACTCTTTAACACTATTATCAAATTCAGAGGGCATCTTATTAAAATTTCCATAAGAGTTATTGTAGGAATTTCCATAATTATTAGAAGGATTACTAGGATAAGGCCTAGGATTAAAATTCCCTCTATAAGCGTTGTTACCAAAATTATTTCTACCAACAAAACTCACATCCATAGATTCATTGTTATTCTCAATCAAAGTAGACAAAGGCATATCATTAGGATCAAAGGAACACTCTTAGTAGCAAATAATTTCATAAGTTCATCCATCTTTCCACTCAAAACATTAATTTCTTCTATCGCATGCACTTTTTTATTAGAAGATCTTTCAGTATGCCATTGAGAATAATTAACAAAAATATTATCTAGGAGTTTAGTAGAATCTCCTAAAGTGATTTCCATAAAAGTGCCTCCCACGACCGAATCTAAAAGATTTCTAGAAGCAAATTTCAATCCAGCATAAATTTTTGTATAATCATCCACAAATTCAAACCATGAGTAGGGCAATTACGTATCATTAATTTCATTCTCTCCCAAGCTTGTGCAACATGTTCATGATCAATTTGTTTAAAATTCATAATATCGTTTCTAAGAGAGATGATCTTAGCGGGAGGAAAATACTTAGAGATAAAAGCATCTTTGCACTTGTTCCAAGAATCAATACTATTTTTAGGCAAAGACGAAAACCAAACTTTAGCACGATCTCTAAGTGAAAAAGGAAATAGCTTCAATTTAACAACATCATCCTCGACATCTTTCTTCTTTTGCATATCACATAAATCAACGAAGCTATTCAGATGAGTAGTGGCATCTTCACTAGGAAGGCCAGCGAATTGATCTTTCATAACAAGATTCAACAAAGCAGTATTGATTTCACAAGATTCAGTATTGGTAAGAGGAGCAATCGGAGTGCTAAGGAAATCATTATTATTGGTATTGGTGAAGTCACACAATTTGGTAGTATCTTGAGCCATCGCGACAAGCAAGCAATCCAACACACGAGGAAACAAAAGGGCGAGCGAGAAAAAGGCAAACGGAAAAAGAGGAGGAGAAGGAGAAGGAGAAGGAGAGGGAAAATAAAATGGCAAGGGTGAAGTGGGGGAGAGGAAAACGAGAGGCAAATGGCAACTAATGTAATGCGGGAGATAGGGATTGTGATGGGTACTTGGTATGTTGACTTTTTGCGTAGACTCCCCGGCAACGGCGCCCGAAATTATTCTTTCTACCTCTTGAGCTCGCGTTGGATTTCCCCGAAGAGGGAAGGATGATGCAGCAGAGTAGCGTAAGTATTTCCTTCAGTTTTTGAGAACCAAGGTATCAATCCAGTAGGAGGCCACGCTCAAGTCCCTCATACCTACACAAAAACAATAGCTCAACGCAACCAACGCGATTAGGGGTTGTCAATCCCTTCACGGTCACTTATGGGAGTGAGATCTGATAGAGATGATAGATAATATTTTTGGTATTTTTGATATAGAGATGCAAAGTGAAAAATAAAAGGCAAAGTAAAAAAAGCAAAGAAATATTAAAGTGATGGAGATTGATATGATGAGAATAGACCCAGGGGCCATAGGTTTAACAAGTGGCTTCTCTCAAGAGCATAAGTATTCTACGGTGGGTGAAAAAATTACTGTTGAGCAATTGACAGAATTGAGCATAGTTATGAGAATATCTAGGTATGATCATATATATAGGCATCACGTCCGAGACAAGTAGACCGACTCCTGCCTGCATCTACTACTATTACTCTACTCATCGACCGCTATCCAGCATGCATCTAGAGTATTAAGTTAAAAACAGAGTAACGCCTTAAGCAAGATGACATGATGTAGAGAGATAAATTCATGCAATATGAAATAAACCCCATCTTGTTATCCTCGATGGCAACGATGCAATATGTGCCTTGCTGCCCCTTCTGTCACTGGGAAAGGACACCGCAAGATCGAACCCAAAGCTAAGCACTTCTCCCATGGCAAGAAAAACCAATCTAGTAGGCAAAACCAAACTGATAATTCGAGGAGACTTGCAAAGATAACCAATCATACGTAAAAGAATTCAGAGAAGATTCAAATATTATTCATAGATAGACTTGATCATAAACCCACAATTCATCGGTCTCAACAAACACACTACAAAAAGAAGATTACATCGAATAGATCTCCACGAGAGAGGGGGAGAACTTTGTATTGAGATCCAAAAAGAGAGAAGAAGCCATCTAGCTACTAACTATGGACCCGAAGGTCTGAGGTAAACTACTCACACTTCATCGGAGGGGCTATGATGATGTAGAAGCCCTCCGTGATGACGGCCCTCTCCGTGGAGCTCGAACAGGCCCCAAGATGGGATCTCGTGGATCTGAGAAAGTTGCGGCGGTGGAATTAGGTTTTTGGCTCCGTATCTGATCGTTTGGGGGTACGTAGGTATATATAGGAGGAAGGAGTATGTCGGCGGAGCTCCGAGGGTCCCACGAGGCAGGGGGCATGCCCTAAGGGGGGGGGCACCCCCCACCCTCGTGACCGCCTCTTGGCTCCCTTGGAGTAGGGTCCAAGTCTCCTGGATCACGTTCGGTGAGAAAATCACGTTCCCGAAGGTTTTATTCCGTTTGGACTCCGTTTGATATTCCGTTTCGTTGAAACACTTAAATAGGCAAAAAATAACAATTCTGGGCTGGGCCTCCGGTTAATAGGTTAGTCCCAAAAATAATATAAAAGTGGAAAATAAAGCCCAATATAGTCCAAAACAGTAGATAATATAGCATGTAGCAATAAAAAATTATAGATACGTTGGAGACGTATCATACACACATTTTGAGAGAGCCATACATGAATTGGAATTTGATAGAATACTCTATGTGCTTCACTTATATCTTTTGAGTTATGTAGTTTTGCTCTATGTGCTTCACTTATATCTTTTGAGCGTTATAATTTTGCTCTACATGCTTCACTTAGATCTTTTAGAGCACAGTGGTGGATTTGTTTTAAAGAAACTATTGATCTCTCATGCTTCACTTAGATCATTTTGAGAGTCGTTAATAGCATGGTAATTGCTTAATATTAATAAGCTTGGTATTCAAGATTTGTGAAATTTTCTTTTGACTGCGTTGAATACTAAAAAAGATTGAAGCTTGATAATTGTTTTGAGATATGAAGATGGTGATATTAGAGTCATGCTAGTTGAGTAGTTGTGAATTTAAAGAATACTTGTGTTAAAGTTTGTGATTCCCGTAGCATGCACGTATGGTGAACCGTTATGTGATGAAGTCGGAGCATGATTTATTTATTGATTGTCTTCCTTATGAGTGGCGGTCGGGGACGAGCGATGGTCTTTTCCTACCAATCCCCCTAGGAGCATGTGCGTAATACTTTGCTTTGATAACTTCTAGATTTTTGCAATAAGTATATGAGTTCTTGATGACTAATGTTGAGTCCATGGATTATATGCACTTTTTCCCATCCTTCCACCATTGCTAGCCTCTCTAATACCGCGCACTTCTCGCCGGTATCATACACCCACCATATACCTTCCTCAAAACAGCCATCATACCTACCTATCATGGCATTTCCATAGCCATTCCGAGATATATTGCCATGCAACTTTCCACCGTTCGGTTATTATGACACGCTCCATCATTGTCATATTGCTAGCATGATCATGTAGTTGACATCGTATTTGTGGCAAAGCCACTATTCATAATTCTTTCATACATGTCACTCTTGAATCATTGCATATCCCGGTACACCGCCGGAGGCATTCATATAGAGTCATATCTTTGTTCTAGTATCGAGTTGTAATTGTTGAGTTGTAAGAAAAATAGAAGTGTGATGATCATCATTTTTTACAGCATTATCCCAAGTGAGGAAAGGATGATGGAGACTATGATTCCCCCACAAGTCGGGATGAGACTCCGGAAGAAAAAAAAGGGAAAAAAGAGGCCATAAAAAAGAGAAAAGGCCCAAATAAAAAAATGAGAGAAAAAGACAGAAGGGACAATGTTACTATCCTTTTACCACACTTGTGCTTCAAAGTAGCACCAAGATCTTCATGATAGAGAGTCTCTCATTTTGTCACTTTCATATACTAGTGGGAATTTTTCATTATAGAACTTGGCTTGTATATTCCAATGATGGGCTTCCTCAAATTGCCCTAGGCCTTCGTGAGCAAGCGAGTTGGATGCACACCCACTTAGTTTCTTTTATTGTGCTTTCATATACTTATAGCTCTAGTGCATCTGTTGCATGGCAATCCCTACTCACTCACATTGATATCTATTGATGGGCATCTCCATAGCCCGTTGATACGCCTAGTTGATGTGAGACTATCTTCCCCTCTTTTTTTCTTCTCCACAACCACCATTCTATTCCACATATAGTGCTATATCCATGGCTCACGCTCATGTATTGCATGAAGATCGAAAAAGTTTTGAAAATGTTAAAGTATGAAACAATTGCTTGGCTTGTCATCGGGGTTGTGCATGATTTAAATACTTTTTATGGTGAAGATAGAGCATAGCCATACTATATGATTTTGTAGGGATAACTTTCTTTGGCCATGTTATTTTGAGAAGACATAATTGCTTTGTTAGTGTGCTTGAAGTATTATTATTTTTATGTCAATATGAACTTTTGTCTTGAATCCTTCGAATCTGAATATTCATACCACAATTAAGAAGATTTGCATTGAAATTATGCCAAGTAGCACTCCGCATCAAAAATTCTCTTTTTATCATTTACCTACTCGAGGACGAGCAGGAATTAAGCTTGGGGATGCCTCGATACGCTCCAACGTATCTATAATTTTGATTGCTCCATGCTATATTATCTACTGTTTTGGACTATATTGGGCTTTATTTTCCACTTTTATATTATTTTTGGGACTAACCTATTAATCGGAGGCCCAACCCAGAATTGCTGTTTTTTTGCCTATTTCAGTGTTTCGGAGAAACAAAATATCAAACGGAGTCCAAACGGAATAAAACCTTCGGGAACGTGATTTTCTCACCGAATGTGATCTAGGAGACTTGGGCCCTACTCCAAGGAACAAAAGAGGCGGTCACGAGGGTGGGGGGCGCCCCCCTAGGGCGTGCCCCCTGCCTCGTGGGCCCCCTGTTGCTCCACCGACGTACTCCTTCCTCCTATATATACCTACGTACCCCCTAACGATCAGATATGGAGCCAAAAACCTAATTCCACCGCCGCAACTTTCTGTGTCCACGAGATCCCATCTTGGGGCCTGTTCCGGAGCTTTGCCAGAGAGGGCCGTCATCACAGAGGGCTTCTACATCATCATAGCCTCTCCGATGAAGTGTGAGTAGTTCACCTCGGACCTATGGGTCCATAGTTAGTAGCTAGTTGGCTTCTTCTCTCTTTTTGGATCTCAATACAATGTTCTCCCCCTCTCTCGTGGAGATCTATTCGATGTAATCTTCTTTTTGCGGTGTGTTTGTTGAGACCGATGAATTGTGGGTTTATGATCAAGTCTATCTATGAATAATATTTGAATCTTCTCTGAATTCTTTTATGTATGATTGGTTATCTTTGCAAGTCTCTTCGAATTATCAGTTTGGTTTGGCCTACTAGATTGGTTTTTCTTGCCATGGGAGAAGTGCTTAGCTTTGGGTTCAATCTTGCGGTGTCCTTTCCCAGTGACAGAAGGGGCAACAATGCATGTATTGTATTGTTGCCATCGAGGATAACAAGATGGGTTTTTATCATATTGCATGAAACCATCCCTCTACATCATGTCATCTTGCTGAAGGCGTTACTCTGTTTTTAACTTAATACTCTAGATGCATGCTGGATAGCGGTCGATGAGTGGAGTAATAGTAGTAGATGCAGGCAGGAGTCGGTCTACTTGTCTCGGACGTGATGCCTATATACATGATCATACCTAGATATTCTCATAACTATGCTCAATTCTGTCAAGTGCTCAACAGTAATTTGTTCACCCACCATAGAATACTTATGCTCTTGAGAGAAGCCACTAGTGAAACCTATGGCCCCCGGGTCTATTCTCATCATATCAATATCCATCACTTTAATCTTGCATGCTTTTTTTACTTTGCTTTTTACTTTTCACTTTGCATCTCTATACCAAAAATATTATGTCTATCAGATCTCACTCTCGTAAGTGACCGTGAAGGGATTGACAACCCCTAATCGCGTTGGTTGCGAGGAGCTATTGTTTTGTGCAGGTACGAGGGACTTGAGCGTAGCCTCCTACTGGATTGATACCTTGGTTCTCAAAAACTGAGGGAAATACTTACGCTACTTTGCTGCATCATCCTCTCCTCTTCGGGGAAAACCAACGCAGTGCTCAAGAGGTAGCAGGAAGATATCACAACACAACTATAAAAATAAAATAAGTCATACAAGCATCATAATACAAGCTAGGGACCTCGAGGGGTCGAATACAAGTGCTCAATCATAGACGAGTCAGCGGAAGCAACAATATCTGAGTACAGACATAAGTTAAACAAGTTGCCATAAGATGGCTAGCACAAACTGGGATACAGATCGAAAGAGGCGCAGGCCTCCTGCCTGGGATCCTCCTAAACTACTTCTGGTCGTTGGCGGTGGCCTGCACGTAGTAGTAGGCACCCGCCGTGTAGTAGGAGTCGTCGTCGACGGTGGCATCTGGCTCCTGGGCTCCAGCATCTGGTTGCGACAACCGAGAAGAAAGGAAAGGGGGGAAAAGGGGAGCAAAGCAACCGTGAGTACTCATCCAAAGTACTCGCAAGAAAGGATCCACACTACATATGCATGGCTATATGTGTAAAGGGGCAATATTGGTGGACTGAACTGCAGAATGCGAGAATAAGAGGGGGATAGCTAGTCATGTCGAAGACTACGCTTCTGGCAGCCTCCATCTTGCAGCATGTAGAAGAGAGTAGATGGTAATTTTACCAAGCATCATCACATAGCATAACCCTGCCCGGCAATCCTTCCCTCGTCGCCCTGTGTGAGAGCAATCACCGAGTTATATCTGGCACTTGGAAGGGTGTGTTTTATTAAGTATTCGGTTCTAGTTGTCATAAGGTCAAGGTACAACTCTGGGTCATCCTGTTACCGAGGATCACGGCTATTCAAATAGATAAACTTCCCTACAGGGGTGCACCACATTACCCAACACGCTCGATCCCCTTTGGCCGGGCACACTTTCCTAGGTCATGCCCGGCCTTGAAAGATCAACACGTCGCAACCCTACCTAGGCACAACAGAGAGGTCAGCACGCCGGTCAAAATCCTAAGCGCGCAGGGGTCTGGGCCCATCGCCCATTGCACACCTGCACGTTGTGAGGGCGGCCGGAAGCAGACCTAGCCCCCTTAATACAAGTGCAGGCTTACGTTCCAATCCGGCGCGCGCCGCTCAGTCGCTGATGTTAAGAAGGCTTCGACTGATACCACGACGTCGAGTGCCCATAACTATTCCCGCGTAGTTGGTTAGTGCGTATAGGCCAGTGACCGAACTCAGATCAAATACCAAGATCTCGTTAAGCGTGTTATTTTGAAGTAACCGCGAACGCCGACCTGGGCCAGGCCCACCTCTGTCCTAGGTGGTCTCAACCTGCCCTGTCGCTCTGCCATAAAGTAACAGTCGGGGGCCGTCGGGAACTCACGCCCACCTCTACCGGGATGGAGCCACCTGTCCTTTCAGCCCCCACATCGGAATCACTTGTGGGTATTCTACGAGCCGACCCGACTTTAGTCACCACATGTAATCTGTATAATATGTATGTATGTATGTATGTATGTATGTATGTATGTATGTATGTATAAATCTGTGTTCACCTCCCGAGTGATCACGGCCCAATAGTATAGCATGGCAGACGGACAAGAATGTAGGGCCACTGATGGAAAACTAGCATCCTATACTAAGCATTTAGGATTGCAGGTAAGGGTAACAATTGTAGCAACAATTACAGGCTGTGCAGCAGAATAGGATTAACCGAAAGTAGTAACATGCTACACTACTCTAATGCAAGCAGTAGAGAGAAGGAATAGGCAATATCGGGTGATCAAGGGGGGTGGGTCTTGCCTAGAAGCTTGGCAGAGAAGGACGGGTCGTCAGCATCGCAGTCGAACTGGGGGTCGCCGGCAGTCTCAGGGTCTATCGGAAAGAAGTAACGGAGGGGGAACACAATAAATAACAGAGCAAACAAAGCATCAGAAAGCGTAACATGGCAATACGCGGGACTAGAGGTGACCTAGCGCAGTACTAGGTGCTACTGTCGAAGGGGGAAAACATCCGGGAAAGTATTCCCGCTATTAGGCATTTTCTGGCAGATGAAACGGAGGTGGATTGTTGCATGTTCTCTATGCTGTGGACGTATGGCGAACAAATAGAATGCCTATTCAGATTCGTCTTGTCATTCTGAGCAACTTTCATGTACAAAGTATTTTCATCCGAGTTACGGATTATTTTATATTAATTTTCAAAGTTTTATCAATTTTCAGGAATTTCTGGATTTAATTTTAAATAGAAATCACAATACAAACATTAGGTGCACCCGGTGCAGTGCACCCACAATGGACCACCGAGGCTGACAGGTGGGGTCAGAGGTCCAGTTGACACAGTCAACAAAGACTGGTCAACAGGGTGAATAGTGCGGGCGGGACCCGCATGTCAGTGTCACATGTGTTATTTTAATTTCAATTTCTTTAACTAGGTTTAATTTAACAGGGTGGGTCCAGTTGTCATACTCTAATTAGGAGGGGTGGTATTAAAGGGGGATTAGCCCCTTTCCATTATGCAGCAGCCCGGCTGGCCCGGCGAACAGAGGCCAGCAGCGCGAGGCGCCGACGGCTGTCGGTGCGAGGCCTCGCATGGGCTCGAGCTAGCGAGCAGGGGTAGCCGCCACGGCCCGCTGGAGGAGCGGCGGGCGGAGCCAGGCGGCAAGGCGCTAGGCAGCGAGGGCGAAGGAAGCGGTGGCCCGCGACGGACGAGGGCGGCGCGAGGGGCGAGAGTGGGTGGCGCCGTCGGAGAGCAGCGCCGGTGTAGGGTGGCACGCGCGTGGCAGGCGAGCGGGCGGCCGGGGCGGAGCAGCAGCAGCGGCGGCGACAGCAGTTCGCAGCGGTAGCAGTGCAGAGCAGCTGCGAAGGGCGACGAGGAGGTGTGGGTGGTACACGCGCAAATGGCTATACGCATCGATAAGCGCGGTTGTGGCGGGCAAGAATAAAGAAGTAGCGATCTTGGCTCGCAACAGCAGCAGAGCAACAACATAGCAGCGTCGGCAATAGAGCAGCAACATCGAGCAAAGGACCAGCGGGCACAAGTGTACGCGTAAGCGGTGCTCGGTGAACAACGGCGTAAGCGACACGGATTTGTAAGTGCATCTAGTGCCCCTTAGTGATTTTGGTGTATTGAAGACTTATAGGTTAAGGGACTAATGTGTTTATAAGTGTACACATGTCTATAAGTCTATGAGGAGTTTGTTATTTACAAAGAAAGTCGACCCCTAAAAATGAAGTTCTTCGACTGAAGACTTTGGTATTCTGAAGACTTTCTGAAGACTTTGAAAGTGAAGAAATTAATGTGACCTTGAAGACATGGTATTCATTCGAGGAACATGAAGCGTGAATATTTTTGTTTTCGTAGTTTCATTTTCTCTTTCTTGAGTCATATGAAACACCGTACTGTTAAAGGGGGTCGAGGAAATACTAAGGAAAAATTTCCATGTGATGCTTACCTACCAATCCCTTCGAGTGAAGCCATTGGAAATCTCATACAGTTCGGTCAATTTCTTCAGTGACAGAGACGAAGTTCTTCTGGTCTCTGAGGAATTTGTTCTGACTGAGGAGTTAGGAATTCGCCGGTGCGGATTGCCTACACAGTGAGGAACATGATAGCCCTGAGGAATTTGAACCTCAAATTTCCGACCGTTGTCGTGCTACGCGCCAGCTGTCCCAAAATATATTATCCACCTAACGGTCATATCATTGAAGGGCATTTATGTCTTATCATGTCGGGCTGCTCCCTAGGCTATAAATAGCCGCCCCCTACAACCACTAGCTGGTTGGCTGCTCCGCAAGAAACTGACACTTGTCATTTGAGAGCATCCCATCCTCCGAGGACTTTGAGCGAAAATCATCAAGTGAGGAAAACCCAAATCCAAACACCTACAAACCCAAAGTGATTGAGCATCACTGAAGAGATTGATCCTGCGTGGATCCGACGCTTGTTACCTTTGAAGACTGTGCTTCTTCCAGACGGTTAGGCGTCATGGTCTAGAGCATCCAAGAGGAATTGTGGATCGCCGAGTGACCGAGTTTGTGAAGGTTCGGAAGTCACCTGAATACTTACCACGAGTGATTGGACGAGGTCTGTGTGACCTTAGTTCAAGGAGAATACGGTGAGGACTGTGTGTCCGGGACTGTGTGTCCTCAGGTTTAAATACCTAGCCGCTCCAACCAGATGTACAACTGAGATAGCAGTTGGAACTGGTCTACCAAATCATTGTCTTCACCAAGCCAACTGGTTCTATTTCCTCAACTCTTTCATTTCCTCAGCATTGTGTTGTTTGCTTGTCATATCTGTGTTTCAAGACTTTGACTGAAGACTTTCTCAATTTCTTCAGTCTTTTTGTCTTCATCTAGTGTTATCCTGTGATTACGCTTTCTGTATTCTATGCTTGTCTTCATTTCATCATGATGACTATGCTTGTCTTGTGTTATGTTTACTTATGAGTACTTATTCCGCTGCAAGTAGTTCTTCGCTAAGGAATTTCCTCACTAGCAAATTCCTCAGTGAAGAATTCATAAAAAATTCCAATTCACCCCCCCTCAAGTCAATATAACGCACTTTCAATTGGTATCTGAGCAAGGTACTCCCTTGTTCTGTGTGATTTTGGTTTAACCGCCTGGAGTTTTAGTTATGTCGACCACAGGTATGAAGAAAGTGACATGCCCTGTCTTTGACGGTCAGGAGTATCCCAAGTGGAAGGCCATGATGAAGAAGCGCCTCATGGCGATGAACAGCGAGCTGTGGACCATCACTGAGATTGGTCTGACCAATCTGTGCAAGATGGCGAAAGCTGATGACATTCGCAAGTACACTCTTCTCAACTTCACGGCGAAGGACGTCATCTGCTCCTGTCTGTCTCAAAATCAGTTCAGGAACATCATGCATCTCGATCACTCGAAGCTTATCTGGTACCGTCTCTCTGATGTCTATGAAGGTCATCGAACCTGTCATGATCCTTGGTTTGAGGACTTCAAGGAATCTCTCAAGTCAATGACATTTGAACCAGAATCGTCATCCTCCTCACCATGTCTTATGGAAGATGGTGAAAAGGTAACTGAATGCTCTCTGTCTGAAACCATGATGATGAATCTGGTGATGAATTGTGACCCAGCTATGTCAAACTTTCTTCCCTTACCGCTAAACAACAAAGAGCTTTGGAAAAGGTTCAAAACATGCTTAGTAAGAGTGATGATATGTTGGGTGAAGAAATGGATCGCACTAAAATCTTGACTGAGAATCTTCAGAGACTTCAGACCAGGTTTGACAACCTTCAAGGTCATCATAACACCCTCTTGTCTGATCATGAGAAGCTTTCTTATGAATTTCTTCAAAGAAAGCAAGATCTTGAGAAGCTAAGAGTGAGTTATAAAGATCTTCAGAAGGAGCGTGATTCATTACTTTCTCAACAAATCAGCGCTGCTCAGGAAGAATTTGTTCCTCCATGTTTGAAATGCATTGAACGTGAATCTGCTAATTCTTCACTTGAATGTTCAAATGCTTCTAATGTTACAAATTCTTCACCTGCCTCTGCTATCACTAATTCGTCATCTGAGGACATTGCTAGTATCACTAACGATGCAGGGCTGAAGGAATTGTACATGACATGCATGTACAAAAGCCTCAAAGGGCATCAGACTCTTTGTGATGTGCTTAAAAAGCAGATCCTCAACATGAACCCTAGGAAAGAGGGTAATGCCTTTGAGAGGAAACTCAATGCTGATGGTACATATTGGAAGCCTGAGCAGTACCCCAAAACCTCATGGGTTGCTGCAAAGGGACCTCCAGTTGATCCATCTAATTTATCTGGCTATACATGTGAATCTTCTCATTCTTCTGATGAGTCATTTGACTCCAACTATAAACTGTTCAAAAATCAGAATGGTGAAGTATTTGCTAGATATGTTGGCACTAACTGCAGGAACGGTTCCCCTAAGAAGAAAATCTGGGTTCCCAAAAGGTGCCTTGAAAGTCTTCAGGTGAATGTCCTCATGACACCACTTGTGAAGAATAGGAACCCCAGATCAAATTCTTCAACAGGATCAAAGTCCTCATATGAACATCATCGTGCTAACAACTCTGTTTCACAGGGAAGAGCCAAGGGCTATGAATATGAGCATTATTCTTATAATCATTATGTTCATAAGTCCTCGAAGAATTTCTCTGCTTATTCATATGCTTACCCTAACCCCTCTTATGTGAAACGAAATGGTTTGGCCTCTATGCCACCTTTCTCATATGGAGCTCGCAGAGTGATGAACTCTTTGCCACCCCTTCATATGTGGGTGGTGAAGAAAAAGAACTAATCTCTTATGCAGGGTCAGGTCTCCAGACGTGCTTTAACGTCTGAAGAATTTTCTGGGGACCTGACAATGTGCCTGAAAGGAAGCAGGCTAATCATGAAGAAATGAACTTTCATTTCACACGTCCTCCTACTGCTTTATTTGTCTTACTGCTTGATGAAATTGATCTGATGAATTGTGATATCATATTCTTCACTGATGAAGTATATTAAGTTCATAGGCTGCACTAATTCATCTGCAGGATGATCAACCCAAAGCCACTGAGTGGCTCCTCGATAGTGGATGTACAAATCACATGACTGGTGAAAAGAATCTATTGATGGATGCTACCTTATCACCATCGCATCTAAAGCATATCGTCTTCGCTGATAAAGGCAAAAGTCAGGTATTGGGTCTAGGTAAGGTTGCGATCACAAAGGATCGACACATGGACAAAGTCATGCTTGTTGAGTCCTTAGGATACAACCTTAAGTCTGTCTCAATGCTTTGTGATCTTGATATGGTTGTTGTCTTTGGCAAGTATCGTTGTGTTGTGGTTATGGAAGCTGACAATTCCAAAGTCTTCGAAGGCTTTAGGAGAGGAAACTTGTATATTGTTGATTTCTCTACAGGACCTCAACCAGTCGTGTACCTACTTACAAAAGCTTCAGAAGGATGGCTATGGCATCGATGACTTGGTCACGCAGGCATGAGGAATTTGCACACGCTTGCAAAGAAGAAGCATGTCATTGCCATTGAGAATGTCAAATTCCTCAAGGACCACCTATGCAGAGCCTGTGAAGCTGGAAAGATGACCAAGGCCAAGCATCCAGCAAAGACTATCATGACCACTCCTCGTCCATTTGAACTGCTTCACATGGATCTCTTCGGTCCTAATCATTATTCTGCTGTTTCAAATGAAGCATCTCAATATGGCTTTGTTATTGTTGATGATTATTCTCGTTACACATGGGCACACCTTGTTACTTACAAACATGAAGTGCAGGAAGTCTTCAAACGATTTTCCTCGAGGGCTTCAACCAACTTTGGTGTGAAGATCAAGCACATCAGAAGTGACAACAGCACTGAGTTCAAGAATTCGGGACTCGACGACTATCTTGATGAACTTGGTATTACTCATGAGTTATCTGTTCCTTATACTCCTCAATAGAATGGCGTCGTGGAGCGCAAGAACATGACTCTTGCTGAGATGGCTCGCACTATGCTCGATGAGTACAAAACGCCTCGTCGTTTCTGGGTTGATGCAATTGATACTGCGTGCCACATCATCAACAGAGTATATCTTCAAAAATTCTTCAAGAAGACTGCCTATGAACTCCTCACTGACAAGAAACCCAATGTGAGTTATTTCAAAGACTTCGGTGCTAAATGCTGGATTAGAGATCCTCACCATAACTCAAACTTTGCACCAAAAGCACATGAAGGTTTTATGCTTGGTTACGGAAAGGACTCGCACACCTACAGAGTCTTCAACAACGTCCTTCACAAGGTTGTTGAAAGTATAGATGTGCGGTTCGATGAAACTAATGGCTCGCAAAGAGAGCACCTACCTTCTGTGATAGATGAACCATCACCTGAGGATTCTATCAAGTTCAAGGCTACTGAGGATGTCATTCCTACTGAAGAATCTGCTGAAGAATTCATTCCAGAACGTGAAGAACATCAAGCTGATGCACGTTAGAGCACCATGTCCTCTCACCCGCTCAAAAGCTTCACATCTATCTAACTTTTGTGGGCACTATGCTTTTGTCTCTATCACAGAGCCCGCTAAGGTAGATGAAGCATTTCTGGATCCTGAGTGGATTCAGGCCATGCAAGAAGAACTACATAAATTCAAGCTCAACAACGTCTGGGAATTGGTCAAACGTCCAGATTCTCGCAAGCATAATATCATTGGCACAAAGTGGATCTACCGCAACAAGCAAGATGAAAATGGCCTTGTGGTGAGGAATAAGGCACGACTAGTAGCTCAAGGCTACACACAGGTTGAAGGAATTGATTTCGATGAAACTTTTGCACCTGTTGCTAGACTTGAGGCTATTCGCATATTACTTGCTTATGCTAACCATCATGATATCATCTTAATCAAATGGATGTGAAAAGTGCATTCCTCAATGTAAGCTTGAGGAAGAAGTATATGTTGCTCAACCCCCAGATTTTGAAGATCCAAAGAATCCTGACAAAGTCTTCAGACTCAATAAGGCCCTCTATGGCCTCAAGCAGGCCCCTCGGGCGTGGTATGATACCTTGAAGGAATTCCTCATGAAGAATGGCTTCACACCCGGTTCAGTCGATCCTACTCTCTTTACTAAATCTTATGATGGTGAACTGTTTGTGTGCCAAATATATGTTGATGATATTATCTTTGGTTGTGCTGACCAGTGTTATAGTGATGAATTTGCTTATATGATGAGTGAAGAATATCAAATGTCTATGATGGGAGAGTTGAAATTCTTCTTAGGTCTTCAAATTCGTCAACAACGCAATGGCATATTCATATCTCAGGAGAAATACCTCAAGGATGTACTGAGGAAATTCGGCATGCAAGATTGCAAAGGCATCAAAATTCCTATACCCACAAATGGCCATCTGTGCACTGATGAAAATGGTATTGACTTCGATCATAAGGTATACCGCTCCATGATTGGTTCTTTATGGTACTTATGTGCATCTAGGCCAGATATAATGCTTAGTGTTTGCATGTGTGCCTGATTTCAAGCTGCACCGAAGGAATCACACCATAAGGCTGTGAAGCATATTCTTCGATATCTAGCTCACACACCAACACTAGGATTATGGTATCCCAAGGGCTCGGATTTTGATCTCAATGGATATTCTGACTCTGACTATGCTGGTGATCATGTGGACCGCAAGTCAACATCTGGTACATGTCATTTCCTCAGACGATCTTTGGTCTGTTGGTCCTCGAAGAAACAGAACTGCTTATCACTGTCTACTGCTGAAGCTGAGTACATTGCTGCTGGTTCTTGCTGTGCTCAACTACTATGGATGAAGCAAACTCTAAGGACTATGGCATCAACGTGAAGAATGTGCCTCTCCTCTGTGATAATGAGAGTGCCATCAAGATTGCTCACAACCCAGTTCAGCACTCGAAGACAAAGCACATTCA
Organism: Aegilops longissima; assembly: GCA_021605205.1. Taxonomy (NCBI): domain Eukaryota; kingdom Viridiplantae; phylum Streptophyta; class Magnoliopsida; order Poales; family Poaceae; genus Aegilops; species Aegilops longissima. The sequence goes on from CM038678.1 coordinate 472,490,620, forward strand.
GATTCGTCATCATTTTCTTCGTGATCATGTGTTGAAGGGTGACATTTCTATCGAGCATGTGAAGACTGAAGAACAGCTAGCCGATATCTTCACAAAGCCCTTGGATGATGTCGCGACCGGTTTTCCGGGTATTAATTTCCAGAAAATGGCCCTTGTGCTCACCAGCCCCAGGATTATTGTTAGCTGATGAGGCACCAACTTGATACAGAAATTCCAAGCAAAACACAAAATATGCAGTACAAGACCATTCTGGTCTGTGAGTACAACAAATGGTTTCTAGTGGTTGATGGCGGAAGCGGTTTGTGGATCATCAGCATCTATGGGACTCCATTTCCCACAGGAACAGCTGACCAGGTTAACTCCTATCTTCGTGAGGCTGCTATCACCATTGCGTAGGTTCCGGGGCTGTCATCACTTCGCTCCTCTCCGTGCAAGAAATCTGGCCAAGACAATAGCCAGGGACAAGCCAGTGAGTACTTTGAATGTACTCGCAAACATTATGAACACAAGTATAGTATAACAACCGATAATCATGCTCTGAAAATATTCTATGATCACAACGTCAGTCATAAAAATAAAATCCTTGATGCATGCAAGCAGGTTATTAATATGTAACAATGAATATGTAATGACAGAGTAGGAATAAAATGCACCATTCGGATGTCCAAGCGGCGCCTCAATTGATGGTAAATAACAAGCATGCCTCGATCGAGGCGTCTGAGCGACACCACATAAAGGGCTTATAAAGTAAAATAAATAACAAGCATGCCACAATCAGGCCTCAAATGACACCACATAAAGGGGTTATAAAGTAAATAAATAACAAGCATGCCACAGTCGGGCATCTAAGCGACACCACATAAAGGGCTTATAAAGTAAAATAAATAACAAGCATGCCACAATCAAGGCCTCAAAGGACACCACATAAAGGGCTTATAAAGTAAATAAATAACAAGCATGTTATTCGAGGCGTCTAAGCGACACCACATAAAGGGCTTATAAATAATCACAGTGAATATCCAGGAGGTAGAACCATCCCAGGGATACTCGATAATTCTAATAATATAACGGGTTAGTCCATAACAAAATAATAATCATGGTCCTCACAAGTCACAAGTCGGACCCCAAGTTTGGTTTAACAGTTTCTCCTCCGAAGACCGACACTAAGACCAACACTTGACCCATCCCAGACTGAAATCCTTAACCATGGACACGACTATTCGAATAGGTTTAATCTCTTCAGAGGGTGTACTCTTTACCCAGTAGTAACGGATTCCTTTAGTCCATCGGGACTAATTCTGTCTATGGCCTTTTAGTTGAAAACACACCTAACTTGCACACACCAGCTTAACTTACCGGTGTCTGGAATCACCCACGACGCCTGTCAAGCAAAACTCTAAGTGGGGAGGCTACAACCTCGCGTAGCATGGGATCAAATTTATATCGCGCGCTCTAAGGGGTGGCCTCCCCTCTTGGTCTCAACCGGAAACACCCATGCCCCCGGACTAGGTGGCCTGCCTACCAGCTACAACCGGTATCTTCCACCATGGCCTCTCTGTATGGTGTGTGCTAGAAAGTGGTTGACGACTTACTGAACCGCACCCTACTTGTTGTAGAGACAGTGGTAGTCTGAAACAAGTATGGGGTTATCGAACAAGACTCGATCTACGGTCGACTCGGGAGGTTTAAGTATTCCCTGCATGATTAGCATAACGAATATATTTCGTCCAACAAACAGAATCACTACTCATCATACCTCTCATGCCATGCCGGACAGACTCGTCTCAACGAGGAACTAGGGACAAGCTCGGGTCTACCCAAGACATAGACTTTCCCGTTTTCCTTCCGGTAGGCACGAAAGGCATACGAGGATGATTACTATCACAAGCATGTCCATTTCCAACAGCAAGGAAATTTCCAATAAGCATTCATGCAAATGATCACATCACCACATAAAATAACGAGTTCTAAGTAATGAGGTGCTGTCATAATCGTGTCAAACCACGCATGCAAAATATTATGCCAGGGTTCAGAATGCTTGCCTTCAAGGTGTGGAAAGGCAGGGTGCACTCCAAAACTTTTGAAAGTTTTCTCCTCTCCCCAAAAATCCTATTTAAAAATATTTGGATCGATATATTGTTTTAAAAACAGTACCAAAAAGTTTTCTGATTTTTTTGAAATAAATCTTAAACTAAACTAGACAAAATTTGAGGAAGGTAGGAAAAAGAATCAACTCATTTGGAGTTATATTTAAAAAGTTATGGACAGTCAAAGTTTTGGTCAAAATCTATCTTTTTTAAAAATAAATCAGAAAAAGAAAAATGTTTCGATTACTGACCACATCAAAGGCGTATTTTGGATTTACGCCTCCACTTACTCCAGCGTGGACAGGTGCGGTGGGTCACTGACAGTGGGCCCGCCTGGCCCACTGGTCAGGTTTGACTATTCTCTCCTCCCTCCTCTTCCTCTGCCCGAGCGGGGGCGGGACTCCGATGATGCTCGCCGGTGAACGGCGGCACCGTTTGGGAAACCGAGGCCATCTGCGGGCTCAGGGGGTCGAGGCGGTCCTATCGGTGGTCGTTACGATCCCCGGGGTGGACGGAGCTGCCGGCGGCGAGCTCCGTAGGGGACGGTGGCCGTCGGGCAGAGTGGATTTTCTCCTGTGGCGAGTCCCGATCAAAATTGAGTAGGGGCATCGACTCACAAGGGGGAGAGGGAGCTCCTGGTGAAGAGAGTGGAGAGGGGGAGGCCCTGGTGGCGCCGGAGTGATCGAAACAGTGGCGGTGGCTGTAATTGCCGGAGATGAGGAAGACGACCCCTCTGGCCTTCCTACTCCTACGAGCGGATTGGTGAGGGAGTGAGAGAGGTTGCTTGAGGCCTAGACGAGCTCGGGGGTCCTATTTATAGCGCATCCATGGTGGTTCCTTGGCCGAGGATAAGGTCGTCGACGAACCGCCGCTCTGTAGCGGTCAGGGCGACGTGGCGGCGACGAGAGCTAGAGGACACGCTTGTGGATGAGTCTGAGCTGCCCCAGGGGCAGGTGGCGAGTGGGAGAGGCTCGGGCGGCGCCGACCTGTGCAGGGGCTAGCTGCGGACGCCGGCGTGCCGCCAACGGCTCTGACGGCGGTGTTGTAGGGCACCCGGGCTGCTTGGCGTGATGCGGTGAGTAGTCGAGTGAGTGGCGCGGCTCTGCAGAGCGGGCAAAACCCAGGGGCACGACGCGGCGGCTCGGGCGTGGCACGTGCAAAACGCGCGCTCTGCTCACGCTCCGGGCGTGCATGGCACTCGTTCGACGAAATGCCAGGGCGACTAAAATTGCTAGAGAGCCAATGAAAATCCACACGCCTAGGTTAGAGACAGTTAGAAGGCTACTAGACAACTTGGTTTGGACAAGGGGGAGGTTCACAACACAAAACATTCAACCATGCCAAATCTGTCTATGCACACAGGGTGTTTGACAAAATGCCAGCGGCATCTAGGCAGTTCTTGGAGTGGTCAAAATTTCCAGATTAGTGCCTCTTTGGGTGCAAAAGAGAGTGGTAAGGTCATTTGGGCAAAAGAAGAAACTTGCTAGTGCAAGTTTTGCAAATCTTCAGTTCTGGACAGAAGGTAAATGGCATCAATGCATGGACCAAAAATCTCCCAATGGGTCCAATCTCCTGGACTTAAGGGTTTGGTAAGGTGTACTACAAGTAGGATACAGCTCATGGGTAGAGGAGCAAGCTAGAAGATGGTTGCAGTACAAATCATCAAGTTGCACCAGAATGGAAATGAGGTTGATTCACTCAAATTTTTCAAAGGACATCACTGGGTTTTTGCAAAAAGTTAATTAATATACTCCTATTGACACCCCAAAATTTTGGTAGAAGTTTTAAAGAAATATTTAAATAGGTTGTAGTGTAAAACTGCCCACTGAACCAGATTTGAAAGTTTGATGTAGAGCTCAAAATATCTAAAGAATGAAATATCTTTTTGCATAAAAGTGATTTAAAAACATCACATGACATCCCCAAATTTTGGTGGAATTTTTGAATGACTTTATAAAAGGGTTCCAGTGCAAATGGGACCCTAAACTTATGAAAAACCCTTTTGGAGAAATAAAGCTCAGGGAAAGATAATTATATAAATAATCCCACTGATAAAAGAATTGTTTTATGAGAGGGTAAATGAGTCCAATAATGATTGAAAAGTTTTTACTTGGGATAAAAACTCCATAATAGTAAAGAAAAGAAAGGTTCTGAAATCAACAGGAAATCCAGAAAACAAATTTTAAGTTTCCTGGCAAAATTTTAATTAATAAAACAAGGTTAAAATTTTGGGGTGTCACAACACTACCCCCCTTAAGAAAAAAAATCTCGTCCTTGAGATTTGTTAAGAGATGCTTTGAGAAAAAAAATACTCCACGGCTACGTGTTTTTGCAAGCAGGGTATGTGTTCGAGCGGTTGTGAGTCTGCTGCCATGGTGCTGTGTGAAATAAAATAATCCATGTCATGAGAAGATATGTGACGCAACAACTCAAGGAAAAGAAATCTCACTCCAGGATTTTTTGCGAGAGAACAATAGTAATATATTAGAGTCAAACCGCAACAGAACTACTCATATTAATAGATACTAAATAATTTACTCGCCGCGCAAACTCGGGTACCACGCATAAGCTACAACATATAAGTGAATGTTGCAATAATAAACACAGCATCGACGTCTATAATGCAAACGGTAACTGGACGGGGTCCCGAGAAAATGTCTGGTACTGGGATGCTCTCCTCTTCTATCGGGGAAAGCGGATTGACCAGCCGATGAATGTGTCTCTCCTGGTCGGGCCTCAGTGGCCTGCCGATGGCGATCTGAGAATTTAAATCTGCGAGACTCTGGAGATAACCCATTACTCGCTGGGTCAAACGTTCTTGAGCGATGACGTACTGGACCAGGCTGGCCAGTACTGGGTCTCTCTCAATCCGTCCACCGGGAAAAGATGTTACTCCTCCGGGTGTTGCACGGCTCGGAAAGTAATAATATCCTCTTTCACTGGCATAGGGTACCGCGAATCGAAGGCGGGCAAGTGCTTCGTGTGCAGCCGCTTCTATGGCCATTAGTGGAGCTCGCATAGATTTCCCCACGAAGGAAACTTCCGTTGGGTCTTGGTTTGGATTTACTGGAGGGATGTGTACTACTGCCCAATATTTCGAGGTGGATGGGGTGATCCTCGATTTGAACAGCTCGTATTGGGGTGGCTGGGTAGGACCCATGGTACTGCAGGTAAAATCCTACAATATTTTGACATAACTACCCGGGGTTGCATCTGGGGTTCTCAGATAAATGCTAGGGCTCGGCATGGCAAGAAATGGTGCACGAGGTGAGGGGTGCTTGGCAAGGTCACGAAGTTGCCTTCTTATAGCACTGGAGCTGGGTCATTTTACCGTGGTGAAAGGTAATTTATTTGCTAGTTCAGCTCCAAGGGTCGGGGTCAAAGCCACAGATACATATCTCACTAAAGTGACGTGTGACTGTGGGGGTTGTCGGGGTGGTTTTGGTAGCTGTGCCCGAAAAAATATGCAACTGCGTGCTGACATAATTATGCAAGGTTACTATTTAAAACAGAGGCACAACAACAGGCTGCTTAATTCACAAGGTCACACTATTGTAATGCGAGGATACACTGAGACTCGGTACTATTTGAGTGATTCAGTCTACCTCGTTTATATCCAAACGGGCGTGCCTTGTGGATGTCGAGGCTTCTCCACGGGTCTAACCGTCGGGATTAGCTGGAGGTGGTTGAGGGATTGTAGGGTCGGGGTGGCGATGATGACTATCGCGGGAATTGTTGGCCACAATCCCGTTGGAGTGTGCTCCCAAAAGGCGACGAAGCACTTCTGGGGTCATCAAAGCACCTTGTTTGATGGCTGGGGCTGACCTCAAGGTCTCGATCGGGTGTCCGAACAACACGACTGGGTTGTCGGCGTCGGGCTCGTCTTCTCCTCTTGCCGGGGCTCGACGAACCAGCTCTCCACGAGCTGCGATCAGATCAATGGTGATTTGATCGAACAGTTCCTCTAGTGCACCTACATAGCGCACTAGGTGCAACAACGCAGGATCCGTCTCGTGATCTCCGTTGGCAACCTGGGGTGGTCTACCATACCCTTCACGTCTGGGGTAGTAGTAGAACGAGCGACAGTTAACTCTGGGCGACAACTGCCAGAGTTGAACTATAGCCTCTCGAGCAGCTAGCTGGATGGCTTGTGGCTCGAAGGAAGTTGTCCTTCTAGTGAACCTGTAGGGGCGTTCTGGCGACAGACCCCTACCATAGATGTGTACGGTGGCCCAGAATTGACGGCTCTCGCCGCTCATGGACCCTTGGTACACAACATATTCGGGAGGCTCTTCTAACGCATAGGCACGACGGGTGAGGTTTGCGAGTATGGTCACAAAACCTCCAAGGTTGGTTGCTATGGTCTCATTGTGCACTACGGGGCCAGGCATTATGGCTCGGTTTGGGGTAGAGGCTGTGCTGTGCTGGGTTGGGGCGAGCGTGCCCTTTTTATAGAAAAAGGGAACGAAGTCTTCCTTCGCACGCTTGCGAATGAGACATTATATGTGTCGGTCACTGGCGCGTGATCGACATGCTAGGTTGATAGGTTGGGCACCGACTGCCAAAAGTGTCGGGGTCACTGTATGGCTATCTTGCAGGAGAAGCTTGGCTGGGTTTAGGTAAAGGTTTGGTGGTTTGGCTTACCTAGGTTTATTCACCCGGCTAAGATAGGATTAGCCAATGGTTAGCCTGGCTCTGATACCAAGTTTGTCGCGACCGGTTTTCCGGGTATTAATTTCCAGAAAATGGCCCTTGTGCTCACCAGCCCCAGGATTACTGTTAGCTGATGAGGCACCAACTTGATACAGAAATTCCAAGCAAAACACAAAATACGCAGTACAAGACCATTCTGGTCTGTGAGTACAACAAATGGTTTCTAGTGGTTGATGGCGGAAGCGGTTTGTGGATCATCAGCGTCTATGGGACTCCATTTCCCACAGGAACAGCTCACCAGGTTAACTCCTATCTTCGTGAGGCTGCAATCACCATTGCATAGGTTCCGGGGCTGTCAACGCTTCGCTCCTCTCCGTGCAGGAAATCTGGCCAAGACAATAGCCAGGGACAAGCCAGTGAGTAATTTGAATGTACTCGCAAACATAATGAACACAGGTATAGTATAACGACCGATAATCATGCTCTGAAAATATTCTATGACCACAACGTCAGTCATAAAAATAAAATCCTTGATGCATGCAAGCAGGTTATTAATATGTAACAATGAATATGTAATGACAGAGTAGGAATAAAATGCACCATTCGGATGTCTGAAGCGACGTCTTGAATTGATGGTAAATAACAAGCATGCCTCATCAAGGCGCCCGAGCGACACCACATAAAGGGCTTATAAAGTAAAATAAATAACAAGCATGCCACAGTCGGGCGTCTCAGCGACACCACATAAAGGGCTTATAAAGTAAATAAATAACAAGCATGCCACAGTCGGGCATCTAAGCGACACCGCATAAAGGGCTTATAAAGTAAAATAAATAACAATCATGCCACAGTCGGGCGTCTCAACGACACCACATAAAGGGCTTATAAAGTAAATAAATAACAAGCATGCCATAGTCGGGCGTCTAAGTGACACCACATAAAGGGCTTATAAATAATCACAGTGAATATCCAGGAGGTAGAAACATCCCAGGGATACTCGATAATTCTAATAATATAACGGGTTAGTCCATAACAAAATAATAATCATGGTCCTCACAAGTCACAAGTCGGACCCCAAGTTTGGTTTAACAGTTTCTCCTCCGAAGACCGACACCAAGACCAACACTTGACCCATCCCAGACTGAAATCCTTAACCATGGACACGGCTATTCGAATAGGTTTAATCTCTGCAGAGGGTGTACTCTTTACCCACGAGTAACAGATTCCTTTAGTCCATCGGGACTAATTCCGTCTACGGCCTTTTAGTTGAAAACACACCTAACTTGCACACACCAGCTTAACTTACCGGTGTCTGGAATCACCCACGACGCCTGTCAAGCAAAACTCTAAGTGGGGAGGCTACAACCTCACGTAGCATGGGATCAAATTTATATGGCGCGCTCTAAGGGGTGGCCTGCCTACCAGCTACAACCGGTATCTTCCACCATGGCCTCTCTGTACGGTGTGTGCTAGAAAGGGTTGACGACTTTCTGAACCGTACCCTACTTGTTGTAGAGACGAGTGGTAGTATGAAACAAGTATGGGGGTTACTGGAACAAGACTCGATCTACGGTCGACTCAGGAGGTTTAAGTATTCCCTGCATGATTAGCATAACGAATATATTTCGTCCAACAAACAGAATCACTACTCATCATACCTCTCATGCCATGCCGGACACACTCGTCTCGACGAGGAACTAGGGACAAGCTCGGGTCTACCCTAGACAGAGACTTTCCCGTTTTCCTTCCGGTAGGCACGAAAGGCATACGAGGATGATTACTATCACAAGCATGTCCATTTCCAACAGCAAGGAAATTTCCAATAAGCATTCATGCAAATGATCACATCACCACATAAAATAACGAGTTCTAAGTAACGGGGTGGTTTCATAATCGTGACAAACCACGCATGCAAAATATTATGCCAGGGTTCAGAATGCTTGCCTTCAAGGTGTGGAAAGGCAGGGTGCACTCCAAAACTTTTGAAAGTTTTCTCCTCTCCCCAAAAATCCTATTTAAAAATATTTGGATCAATATATTGTTTTAAAAACAGTACCAAAAAGTTGTCTGAATTTTTTTGAAATAAATCTTAAAATAAACTAGACAAAATTTTAGGAAGGCAGGAAAAAGAATCAACTCATTTGGAGTTATATTTAAAAAGTTATGGACAGTCAAAGTTTTGGTCAAAATCTGTTTTTTTTAATAAATCAGAAAAATAAAATTGTTTCGATTACTGACCACGTAGAAGGCGTATTTTGGATTTACGCCTCCACTTACTCCAGCGTGGACCGGTGCGGTGGGTCACTGACAGTGGGCCCGCCTGGCCCACTGGTCAGGTTTGACTATTCTCTCCTCCCTCCTCTTCCTCGCCCGAAGCGGGCGGACTCGACGATGCTTTCGCGTGAACGGCGGCACCGTTCAGGAAACCGAGGCCATTTGCAGGCTCAGGGGGTCGAGGCGGTCCCATCGGTGGTCGTTACGATCCCCGGGGTGGACGGAGCTGCCGGCGGCGAGCTCCGCAGGGGACGGTGGCCGTCGGGTAGAGTGGGTTTTCTCCTGTGGCGAGTCCCGATCAAAATTGAGTAGGGGGATGGACTCACGAGGGGGAGAGGGAGCTCCTGGTGAAGAGAGTGGAGAGGGGGAGGCCCTGGTGGCGCCGGAGTGATCGAGACAGTGGCGGTGGCTGTGATTGCCGGAGATGAGGAAGACGACCCCTCTGGCCTTCCTACTGCTACGAGCGGATCGGTGAGGGAGTGAGAGAGGTTGCTTGAGGCCTGGACGAGCTTGGGGGTCCTATTTATAGCGCATCCATGGCGGTTCCGCGGCCGAGGATAAGGTCGTCGGCGAACCGCCGCTCTGTAGCGGTCAGGGCGACGTGGCGGCGACGAGAGCTAGAGGACACGCTTGTGGATGAGTCTGAGCCGCCCCAGGGGCAAGTGGCGAGCGGGAGAGGCTCGGGCGGTGTCGACCTGTGCAGGGGCTGGCTGCGGACGCCGGCATGCCGCCAAGGGCTCTTACGGCGGTGCTGTAGGGCACCAGGGCTGCTTGGCGTGATGCGGTGAGTAGTCGAGTGAGTGGCGCGGCTCTGCAGAGCGGGCAAAACCCAGGGGCGCGACGCGGCGGCTCGGGCGCGGCACGTGCAAAACGCGCGCTCTGCTCATGCTCCGAGCGTGCACGACACTCGTTCGACGAAATTCCAGGGCGACCAAAATTGCTAGAGAGCCAATGAAAATCCACACGCCTAGGTTAGAGACATTTAGAAGGCTACTAGACAACTTGGTTTGGACAAGGGGGAGGTTCACAACACAAAACTTTCAACCATGCCAAATCTGTCTATGCACACAGGGTGTTTGACAAAATGCCAGCGGCATCTAGGCAGTTCTTGGAGTGGTCAAAATTTCCAGATTAGTGCTTCTTTGGGTGCAAAAGAGAGTGGTAAGGTCATTTGGGCAAAAGAAGAAACTTGCTAGTGCAAGTTTTGCAAATCTTCAGTTCTGGACAGAAGGTAATGGCATCAATGCATGGACCAAAAATCTCCCAATGGGTCCAATCTCCTGGACTTAAGGGTTTGGTAAGGTGTACTACAAGTAGGAGAAAGCTCATGGGTAGAGGAGCAAGTTAGAAGATGGTTGCAGTACAAATCATCAAGTTGCACCAGAATGGAAATGAGGTTGATTCACTCAATTTTTTCAAAGGACATCACTGGGTTTTTGCAAAAAGTTAATTAATATACTCCTATTGACATCCCAAAATTTTGGTAGAAGTTTTAAAGAAATATTTAAATAGGTTGTAGTGTAAAACTGCCCACTGAACCAGATTTGAAAGTTTGATGTAGAGCCCAAAATATCTAAAGAATGAAATATCTTTTTGCATAAAAGTGATTTAAAAACATCACATGACATCCCCAAATTTTGGTGGAATTTTTGAATGACTTTATAAAAGGGTTCCAGTGCAAATGGGACCCTAAACTTATGGAAAACCCTTTTGGGGAAATAAAGCTCAGGGAAAGATAATTATATAAATAATCCCACTGATAAAAGAATTGTTTTATTTGAGAGGGTAAATGAGTCCAATAATGATTGAAAAGTTTTTACTTGGGATAAAAACTCCATAATAATAAAGAAAAGAAAGGTTCTGAAATCAATAGGAAATCCAGAAAACAAATTTTAAGTTTCCTGGCAAAATTTTAATTAATAAAACAAGGTTAAAATTTTGGGGTGACACAGATGAGAAGATATTTAGCAAGTTGCGGTGTGAGCTAAATATCTTAGAGTCTTCGAATGTACTTTGAAAAAGGCACTCATCCTAACACTTATGCAAAATTGATGACTTAGATGTGCAACACATGAAGAAAAGTTTTTCTTCAAACAATGAAGTATAACACTCTAAGTGTGAAGAAATTAATGAAGAATTTGATTCTCAGAACCCTACGACAATTGTACGCGGTGTCTGAAATCATCATTCTTATACGGTGGGTCACGCCACCACAAAAGTTGAAAATCTTCAATTTGAGTTTTTCCTCAGTTTTGTGAAATTCCTCAGTTGTTCAAATTCTTCAACTTTGCAAAATCTTCACTTGTTCCGTCGTTTTTCTTCATTGGCTATATATATATATATATATATATATATATATATATATATATATATATATATATATATATATATATATATATATATATGAGTTTTTGTCCTCTACAGCATTCACTTATGGTTATTTCTTCAAGTTGGTTTTTCTGCTAAGTGAATGTGATCGGACCCTTCCCCCTCTATGCTATACTCAACCCAATCTATTCACAAATTCTTCATGTGCATTCTATTTGAAACTCGTTCAAAATCTTCACTGTGTCCTTGTCAGCTGAAGAAATTGCGAACGGAACGTTAAAACTAATCTTATCCAAAATTTCGGTTTTGCCGCTCAAACCGTTCCGCATCCCATGATACATTTTTCTATTCACCCACGATCTTACATGATCTCCACTTCTCAGTACGTGGGTGACACATGTCGTGCGAAGGAGAAGGGTCAGGGGCACGTTCGTCCCAAATCTTCGGGCGAACATTTTTTCACCGTGGCTATAAATACCCCCGTCCCCTTCCTCACTTCCTTTACTCCGCTCGAACTCTCTCTCTCTCTCCCGCTCGAGCTTCCCAAACCCTAGCGCCGCCGCTACTCCATCGTCGTCGGTGAGGAAGAGCTTCACTGCCTCGACCTCGTCGCGTCAGTACTTCGCTACCGTCATGGAAATCTTCACTCCGCCGCCGCCGTAGCTGTCTTCCTCCGCCAAGTTAGGGCGTGGAAGATCTACACCGAGGAACCTCACTTCTTCACCTCTGTGTTTGTCGTGTTCTTCATTCAGGGTAATTAAAAGTTACTTTTACTGCCCTCCTTGATTCGAAAGTTTTCGACAAAATCTTCAAAGGTGTTTTTCTTCAAATCCTCACACACTAAAACACCTCACAAGTCATCTGTTCTTGATTTGTTTCTCTAAGCATCATTTTTCTTCAAGATTCCTCAATTGCGTGGATCTTCAATCTATACAACTCTAGAACCTAAGACAAAGAACGCTTAGTGAAATTCTTCAAGACTCATCTGGTCAAATTCCTCAAACTTGTTTTGTTTAAAACCTTCTGAGAACGCATATGACCTCTCCAAATTCCTCGCAACTATACTCTGTTCATAGGTACTCATGTCCGCTGCTGAATCACTAGGTTCTCATCAACTTAACTCATTTGCAGCGTACCTCGAAGAAAAATTGCATACTTCTTCAGAGAATTCGATTGTTCAAATTCCTCAACTGAAAAATATGGCAGACGGAAAGAAGCCGCAGAAAGGAGGAAACAGGCCTGAGGTCATGACTGCTTTTGAAATCCCTGAGGACATTTACAAAGAATGCTGCACACCTGATGAGGCCAAGTTTGGCAAAGAAAGCAAAAAGCAGTGCATGGTGCGCATACAGAGGATTGAAAGGAGATGGGCACGAGAATGGAGGGAATACAGATATGTAACTCCAAAGTATATGAAGAAATTCGCACTCAATCCTCCATGCCAAAGAGCCCCATTGGCACCTGGCCAAGTGGCAGATCCCACTAGCATCAAACGCGGTGAGGACTTTCCTGAAGAATGGGCCAAGCGCCAAGCCAAGTTGGCCAAGCAAGCAAAAGAAGCAGTGAGGAAATTCAACGAAGACTCTGCTGCTGCTGCTGCCACTGAGGCCTCTGTCAAGCCAAAGAGATCTATGGCAAAGAAGCCTGCGCGCAAGCCAAGTGCTTCACCAGCAGTGCCCTCACGGCCAGAATCTTCAAAGTCCTCAAGACCAATTCCTCATGCTGCTCCTGCTCCTCCGAAATCCTCAGCTCCTTCAAGAGCCTCAGCTTTTCCTACAAAGTCCTCAGCACCTGCGCATCTGGCCTCGTGCCAAAGGACTGCAGGCATCTTCATTGCCTCTGGTGTCTCAGCAAGTTCCTCAGCTGCACCAAATTCTTCATCAGGCCCCACTCTGCTGAAGACCAAGGCAACTGCTGGACGAGGTCCTCGGCCAAGTCCTAAGAAGAAACAGGTCGCCTTCCAAGTGCCATCTGACGATGAAGCTGATGATGATGAACTTGTAGAAATCATCAGAGACAGGCAACAAAGGGCCGCTAGAGCCAAAGGCACACCTGTGCCACTGCTTTTGGATCCAAGGGCGATCCTCGATTACATTGATCTCTGGCACAAGGACCCAAATACTCCTATGCCAGATTTCAAGTTGAGTCCTGGCCAAAGTCACATGCTGACTCATTTCATCCAAGAGGAGAAATGGAAATATGAGCAGGCCAGGCAGATCAAGAAGGCCCAGTACAAGAAGGAGAAGTATCTGAAGACCAACGTTGTCAAAATGACAACTGATGAACTTATCAAAATCCAGTCTGAAATCAAAACCCTCAGCGACAACTTCAACACATACTATGTTGATTGGCAAGGAGCCAAAGTCAGGTTTGTGAAACTGACTGAGAAGTTCACCAATGTTGCAGCCCCATTGCAACAAGAAGTTCCTCAAGCTGAAGCTTCTGCTCAGCCAACTAAAGAACATGCCAGCACCGCTGATGACTTTCAGGCTGCTGAAGAAAATGCTAGTTCCAAGGCTGATGACTCCATTCCAGCCGCTGAAGAAATTGTCAGGGCATCCACTAGTGATGCGCCTGATGAAACTGAAGTAGTCAGGGCAACTGCATCAGGTGCGCCTGAAGAAAATCAAACAGATTCCTCAGCTCCACCTGCACCTACACCAACGCCTATCCTTCCATCTGCATCAGATGTGAAGAAAACCAAGGCTGCAGAGCGAGCTGCAGTGAAGAAAAGGAAAGCATCAGGTGCTTCATAATCTTCGGCTCCAAAGAAGATGAAGCCTATGACCAGCTCGTTTGAAAATCCGATTGATGTTGTTCCGATTTCTACCATGCCATCAAAGGACCTTGTTCCTTTTGGTGAAGAATATGAGATCCCTAGTGGATCGGATGAAGAAACTCAATCTGCTGCTTCGTCAGAGCAGATTGATGAAGAAATTGAAGCGGATGCGATCCCTTATACACCCGTTGTATCCTCACCAATGCCTCAGTTCACAGCTGAAGAGGCTGGTGTTGAAGAATTGGAAGATGAAGACGTGGATATTGGAAGTACAACGCCAGTAATAAATGATGACTTTTGGGAAAGTCAGCACCCCAATTCTCCACTCTTCACCCCGCTACGACAAATACCTCAGTCCCCTGCACCAACAGTTCAAATGGGCTCTGAAGAAACTCATCCCACCTCGTCTGTGCGTGAAGAAATTCCAGGCACTAGTGCTGAAGAAACTGCTGCTGCTAATCATGTGACAACATAGACTGCAACTGAAGAGGAACCAGAAATTCCTCAGACTGATGAACCTGAGATTGTGATTCCTGAGGTCGTGATGCAACTCACTGACACTCCTCTGCCAAAGCCAAAGGATCCGTTCTCAAGGAAGCAAAAGTTCAAGGCCGAAGACTTCCTTGGCGAGCATGTGTTCATCACTGATTACAACCCATATGACTCTGCTCGCATAAGGAAGAGGCATTTCTGGACTGCTAGTCAAGCCAATTTCTATTCCTCAGTGTTGTTGAACAAAGACAAAGTCTTCGATCATGCACATATTCCTCACGTGGACATGGAGTCTCTGCCGTGCTTCGAGCCAGTCCTCAGTGTTCTTCACGACGCTGGGCTGCTAAACTTCTGCACTGACATCTGTGATTGGAATGAAGAACTCATTCTTCAGTTCTATGCAATGCTGCACATCACAGGAGATTCTGAAGATGTGAACTCATGGGTGCTGGACTGGATGACGGAAAATACTCATTACAAGGCACCAGCTTCTGAATTGCTTCGTGCCCTACCACTCAGTCCTCCCCTTGAAGGTGCACGTTGTGTCTACAGTGAACCTGAGCTTACAAATCACTACATGCAAGTTTTGATGAAGCCTTTGAAGCCAGGGCAGGCCCCTCGAACCAAATTCCTCGTCAAGGAATTATTGTATGTGCCTCGGACTGTCTATCGCATTCTGTCGAAGACAATGAGTCCTATCAAAGGCCACGACTCAAATGATGAAGAAGTCGTTGGCATCATGAAGAATCCGCTTTTCAATATCATTCATGGCGTTCCCGTCAACTTCCATGATTTCTTCATGAGGACTCTGGCTAACATTGCCATGTCACCATTTGAGCTGAAGCCTTATGCACCTTGTGAAGGAAATATGCCCTAGAGGCAATAATAAAGTTATTATTTATTTCCTTATATCATGATAAATGTTTATTATTCATGCTAGAATTGTATTAACCGGAAACATAATACATGTGTGAATACATAGACAAACAGAATGTCACTAGTATGCCTCTACTTGACTAGCTCGTTGATCAAAGATGGTTAAGTTTCCTAGCCATAGACATGAGTTGTCATTTGATTAACGGGATCACATCATTAGGAGAATGATGTGATTGACATGACCCATTCCGTTAGCTTAGCACTCGATCGTTTAGTATGTTGCTATTGCTTTCTTCATGACTTATACATGTTCCTATGACTATGAGATTATGCAACTCCCGTTTACCGGAGGAACACTTTGTGTGCTACCAAACGTCACAACGAATCGGGTGATTATAAAGGTGCTCTACATGTGTCTCCGAAGGTACTTGTTGGGTTGGCGTATTTCGAGATTAGGATTTGTCACTCCGAATGTCGGAGAGGTATCTCTAGGCCCTCTCGGTAATGCACATCACATAAGCCTTGCAAGCATTGCAACTAATGAGTTAGTTGTGAGATGATGTATTACGGAACGAGTAAAGAGACTTGCCGGTAACGAGATTGAACTAGGTATTGAGATACCGACGATCGAATCTCGGGCAAGTAACATACCGATGACAAAGGGAACAACGTATGTTGTTATGCGGTCTGACTTATAAAGATCTTCGTAGAATATGTGGGAGCCAATATGAGCATCCAGGTTCCGCTGTTGGTTATTGACCGGAGACGTGTCTCGGTCATGTCTACATTGTTCTCGAACCCGTAGGGTCCGCACGCTTAAGGTTTCAATGATAGTTATAATATGAGTTTATGAGTTTTGATGTACCGAAGGAGTTCAGAGTCCCGGATGACATCGGGGACATGACGAGGAGTCTCGAAATGGTCGAGACGGAAAGATCGATATATTGGACGACTATATTCGGACATTGGAAAGGTTCCGAGTGATTCGAGTATTTTTCGGAGTACCGGAGAGTTACGGGAATACGTATTGGGCCTTATTGGGCCATGCGGGAAAAAAGGAAAAGGGCCTCAAGGGTGGCCGCACCCCTCCCCTTGGTCTGGTCCGAATTGGACTAGGGAGGGGGGCGCCCCCTTCCTTCCTTCTCCTTTTCCCTTCCCTTTCCTTCCATCCTACTCCTACTACTTGGAAGGACTCCTAGTTGGACTAGAAAAGGGAGAATCCTACTCCCGGTGGGAGTAGGACTCCCCTAGGGCGCGCCTTAGAGAGGGACGGCCCTCCCCTCCTCCACTCCTTTATATACGGGGGCAGGGGGCACCCCATAGACACACAAGTTGATCTTCGTGATCGTTCCTTAGCCGTGTGCGGTGCCACCCTCCACCATATTCCACCTCGGTCATATCGTAGCGGTGCTTAGGCGAAGCCCTGCGACGGTAGAACATCAAGATTGTCACCACGCCGTCGTGCTGACGGAACTCCTCCCCGACTCTTTGCTGGATCGAAGCCCGGGGATCGTCATCGAGCTTAACGTGTGCTAGAACTCGGAGGTGTCGTATTTTCGGTGCTTGGATCGGTCGGATCGGGAAGACATACGACTACTTCCTCTACGTTGCGTCAACGCTTCCGCTTCAGTCTACGAGGGTACGTAGACAACACTCTCCCCTCTTGTTGCTATGCATCACCATGATCTTGCGTGTGCGTAGGATTTTTTTTTGAAATTACTATGTTCCCCAACAGTGGCATCAGAGCCAGGTTTTATGTGTTGATGTCATATGCACGAGTAGAACACAAGTGAGTTGTGGGCGATATAAGTCATACTGCTTACCAGCATGTCATACTTTTGTTCGGCGGTATTGTTGGATGAAGCGGCCGGACCGACATTACGCCAGACGCTTACGCGAGACTGGTTCTACCGCCGTGCTTTGCACACAGTGGCTGGCGGTGTCGGTTTCTCCAACTTTAGTTGAACTGAAAAGGCTACGCCCGGTCCTTGCGAAGGTTAAAACAACACCAACTTGACAAACTATCGTTGTGGTTTTGATGCGTAGGTAAGATTGGTTCTTGCTAAGCCCGTAGCAGCCACGTAAAATTTGCAACAACAAAGTAGAGGACGTCTAACTTGTTTTTGTAGGGCATGTTGTGATGTGATACGGTCAAGACATGATGCTAAATTTTATTGTATGAGATGATCATGTTTTTAACCGAAGTTATCGGCAATTGGCGGAGCCATATGGTTGTCGCTTATTGTATGCAATGCAATCGCCCTGTAATGCTTTACCTTATCACTAAGCGGTAGCGATAGTCGTAGAAGCATAAGATTGGCGAGACGACAATGATGCTACGATGGTGATCAAGGTGTCGCGCCGGTGACGATGGTGATCATGACGGTGCTTCGAAGATGGAGATCACAAGCACAAGATGATGATGGCCATATCATATCACTTATATTGATTGCATGTGATGTTTATCTCTTATGCATCTTATCTTAATTTGATTGACGGTAGCATTATAAGATGATCCCTCACTAAATTATCATAGTAAAAGTGTTCTCCCGAGTATGCACCGTTGTAAAGTTCTTCGTCTTTGAGACACCGGTGATGATTGGGTGTAATAGGCTCTACGCTCAAATACAACGGGTGCAAAACAGTTGCACACGCGGAATACTCAGTTAAACTTGACGAGCCTAGCATATAACAGATATGGCCTCGAACACGGAGACCGAAGGTCGAGCGTGAATCATATAGTAGATATGATCAACATAGTGATGTTCACCGTTGAAACTACTCCATCTCACGTGATGATCGGACATGGTTTAGTTGATATGGATCACGTGATCACTTAGAGGATTAGAGGATGTCTATCTAAGTGGGAGTTCTTAAGTAATATGATTAATTGAACTTAAATTTATCATGAACTTAGTCCCGTAGTATTAGCATATCTATTTTGTAGATCAATAGCTCGCGTTGTTGCTTCCCTATGTTTATTTTGATATGTTCCTAGAGAAAATTATGTTGAAAGATGTTAGTAGCAATGATGCGGATTGGATCCGTGATCGAGGATTATCCTCATTGCTGCACGTAAGAATTATGTCCTTGATGCACCTCTAGGTGATGACCTATTGCAGGAGCAAATGCACGTTATGGACGTTTGGCTAGCTCAATATGATGACTACTTGATAGTTTAGTGCACCATGCTTAACAGCTTAGAATCGGGACTTCAAAGACGTTTTGAACGTCATGGACCATATGAGATGTTCCAGAGTTGAAGTTAATATTTCAAGCAAATACCCGAGTTGAGAGATATGAAGTCTCCAACAAGTTCTATTGCTAAAAGATGGAAGAGAATAGCTCAAGCGGTGAGCATGTGCTCAGATTGTCTGCGTACTACAATCACTTGAATTAAGTGGGAGTTAATCTTCCAGATAAGATAGTGATTGACATAATTTTCAGTCACCATCA
This sequence comes from Aegilops longissima, assembly GCA_021605205.1. NCBI lineage: Eukaryota > Viridiplantae > Streptophyta > Magnoliopsida > Poales > Poaceae > Aegilops > Aegilops longissima. The sequence goes on from CM038678.1 coordinate 472,509,565, forward strand.
CCAAGTTAGTAGAACTTCGTGATGAACTATAATATGCAAGGGATAACGGAAACGATTCCCAAGCACTTCGTGATGCTGAAATCGACGAAGGTAGAAATCAAGAAAAACATCAAGTGTTGATGGTTGACAAGACCACTAGTTTCAAGAAAACGGCAAAGGGAAGAAGGGGAACTTCAAGAAGAACGGCAAGCAAGTTGCTGCTCAAGTGAAGAAGCCCAAGTCTGGTCCTAAGCCTGAGACTAAGTGCTTCTACTGCAAAGGGACTGGTCACTGGAAGTGGAACTGCCCCAAGTATTTGGCGGATAAGAAGGATGGCAAAGTGAACAAAGATATATTGGATATACATGTTATTGATGTGTGCTTTACTAGTGTTTATAGCAACCCCTCGGCATTTGATACTGGTTCAGTTGTTAAGAGTAGTAACTCAAACGGAGTTGCGAATAAGCGAAACTAGTTAAGGGCGAGGTGACGATGTGTGTTGGAAATAGTTCCAAGATTGATATGATCATCATCGCATGCTCCCTATAATTTCGGAATTAGTGTTGAACATAAATAAGTGTTATTTGGTGTTTGCGTTGAGCATGAATATGATTTGATCATGTTTATTGCAATACGGTTATTCATTTAAGTTAGAGAACAATTGTTGTTCTGTTTACATGAATAAAACCTTCTATGGTCATACACACCAACGAAAATGGTTTGTTGGATCTCGATCGTAGTGATACACATATTCATAATATTGAAGCCAAAAGATGCAAAGTTAATAATGATAGTGCAACTTGTTTGTGGCATCGACGTTTAAGTCATATTATATAAAGCGCATGAAGAAACTCCATGCTGATGGGATTTTGGAATCACTTGATTATGAATCGCTTGATGCTTGCGAACCATGTCTCTTGGGCAAGATGACTAAAACGCCGTTCTCCGGAACAATGGAGCAAGCAACAGATTTGTTGGAAATCATACATACTGATGTATGTGGTCCGATGAATATTAAGGCTTGCAGCGGGTATCATTATTTTCTGACCTTCACAGATGATTTGAGCAGATATGAGTATATCTACTTAATGAAATAGAAGTCTGAAACATTTGAAAAGTTCATATAATTTCAGAGTGAAGTGAAAAATCATCATAACAAAGTTTCTACGATCAGATCGTGGAGAAGAATATTTGAGTTACGAGTTTGGTCTTCAGTTAAAACAATGTGAAATAGTTTCATTACTCACGCCACCTGGAACACCACAGTGTAATGGTGTGTCCGAACGTCGTAACCGTACTTTATTAGATATGGTGCGGTCTATGATGTCTCTTACCGATTTACCACTATCGTTTTGGGGTTATGCATTAGAGACAGCTACATTCACGTTAAATAGGGCACCATCTAAATCCGTTGAGATGACACCGTATGAACTATGGTTTGGCAAGAAACCTAAGTTGTCGTTTCTTAAAGTTTGAGGTTGCAATGCTTATGTGAAAAAGTTTCAACCTGATAAGCTCAAACCCAAATTGGAGAAGTGCGTCTTCATAGGATACCCAAAAGAAAATGTTGGGTACACCTTCTATCACAGATCCGAAGGCAAGACATTCGTTGCTAAGAATGGATCCTTTCTAGAGAAGGAGTTTCTCTCGAAAGAAGTGAGTGGGAGGAAAGTAGAACTTGATAAGGTAATTGTACCTTCTCCCTTATTGGAAAATAGTTCATCACAGAAATCTGTTCCTGTGACTACACCAATTAGTGAGGAAGCTAATGATGATGATCATGTAACTTCAGATCAAGTTACTACCGAATCTCGTAGGTAAACCAGAGTGAAATCCGCACCAGAGTGGTACGGTAATCCTGTTCTAGAGGTCATGCTACTTGACCATGACGAACCTACGAACTATGAGGAAGCGATGATGAGCCCAGATTCCGCACAATGGCTTGAGGCCATGAAATCTGAGATGGGATCCATGTATGAGAACAAAGTATGGACTTTGGTTGACTTGCCCGATGATCGGCAAGCCATTGAGAGTAAATGGATTTTTAAGAGGAAGACAGACGCTGATAGTAGTGTTACTATCTACAAAGCTAGACTTGTCGAAAAAGGTTTTTGACAAAGTTCAAGGTGTTCACTACGATGAGATTTTCTCACTCGTATCGATGCTTAAAGTCTGTCCGAATCATGTTAGCAATTGCCGCATTTTATGAAATCTGGCAAATGGATAACGAAACTGCAATCCTTAATGGATTTATTAAAGAAGAGTTGTATATGATGCAACCAGAAGGTTTTCTCAATCCTAAAGGTGTTAACAAAATGTACAAGCTCCAGCGATCCATCTATGGACTGGTGCAAGCATCTCGGAGTTGGAATATATGCTTTGTTGAGTTGATCAAAGCATATAGTTTTATCTGACTTCGGTGAAGCCTGTATTTACAAGAAAGTGAGTGGGAGCACTACAACATTTCGATAAGTATATGTGAATGACATATTGTTGATCGGAAATAATGTAGAATTATTCGCAAAGCATAAAGGAGTGTTTGAAAGGAGTTTTTCAAAGAAAGACCTCGGAGAAGCTGCTTACATATTGAGCATCAAGATCTATAGAGATAGATCAAGACGCTTGATAAGTTTTTCAATGAGTACATACCTTGACAAGATTTCGAAGTAGTTCAAAATGGAACAGTCAAAGAAAGAGTTCTTGCCTGTGTTACAAGGTGTGAAATTGAGTAAGACTCAAAGCCCGACCACGGCAGAAGATAGAAAGAGAATAAAAGTCATTCCCTATGCCTCAGCCATAGGTTCTATAAAGTATGCCATGCTGTGTACCAGATCTATTGTATACCCTACACTGTGTTAAGCAAGGGAGTACAATAGTGATCTAAGAGTAGATCACTGGACAGCGGTCAAAATTATCCTTAGTGGAATAAGGAAATATTTCTCGATTATGGAGGTGACAAAAGGTTCGTCGTAAAAAGTTACATTGATGCAATTTTTGACACAGATCTGGATGACTCTAAATCTCGATCTAGATACGTATTGAAAGTGGGAGCAATTAGCTAGAGTAGCTCTGTGCAGAGCATTGTAGACATAGAATTCGCAAAATACTTACGGATCTGTATGTGACAGACCCGTTGACTAAAATTATCTCACAAGCAAAACATGATCACACCTTAGTACTCTTTGGGTGTTAATCACATAAGCGATGTGAACTAGATTACCGACTCTAGTAAACCCTTTGGGTGTAGGTCACATAACGATGTGAACTATGGGTGTTAATCACATGGTGATGTGAACTATTAGTGTTGAATCACATGGCGATGTGAACTAGATTATTGACTCTAGTGCAAGTGGGACACTGAAGGAAATATGCCCTAGAGGCAATAATAAAGTTATTATTTATTTCCTTATATCATGATAAATGTTTATTATTCATACTAGAATTGTATTAACCGGAAACATAATACATGTGTGAATACATAGACAAACAGAGTGTCTGTCGGATTTCGGGTTCCGGCAGACCCTTAAGGTTCGAACTCTGGGGTGCGCGCGGAGATCCAACCCTCCACCGTCTCGTACCTCGCCGAATTGCAGGGACCTAAACTACTAGCAAGAACAACACAAGGGACGCAAGATTTATACTAGTTCGGGCCACCGTTGTGGTGTAATACCCTACTCTAGTTTGTGGTGTGGTGGATTGCCTCGGGGGCTGATGAACAACACTACAGGGAAGAACAGCCTCGCGAGGGTCTGTTCTTGGTGGGTGTGATGAACTGCTAGGTGGTATCCCGTCGCTCTAGCTTGAGGACAGGGTCTCTATCTCTCTCTGGATTCTGAATGCCGGATCCTTTCTCTCCGATCGTCCCTCTCTCCTCTCTCCACGATGGTGGCTAGCTCTACTTATATAGACGAAGGCCCTGGGCCTCTCCCAAATATTGAGCGGAAGGGCGCCAACAATTGGCCATTTTGAAGGGAACAATGGGTACACTTATCTCGACTAAAGTTGGTCCTCGCCTCGCAAAGGCTCTGGTGATGACGCCCGCTTGGGCTCCACGATGACTGCATTCCAGCCGTTGGGGCTGGTCTTGGTCTTGTTGCACCGAAACGGATGCCTTTGCTTGTTGCTCTCACCTGCGCTTGCTCCCTTTGCACCAAAGAGGAAAGGAGGACGCTGCTGCTGGCTGGCGCCCGATGGCGCCCTTGGTAAATCATGGCTTGCGCCACGGGCACCTCGCGAGGTACCCTGCCTTGAACTCTCCGCCTCCTCATGAGCCACTGACGAGGCCGCTGAGAAGCTCCTGGTCGTCCGCCCGCGATGCTTGGCCCCTCGCGAGGGTCTTGAGCTGCGTTGATGAAGATGGGCTGTCCTGGGCCTCCTCTCGAGCCACGCCAGCAGCCGCAGGCAGGAAAGTCTGGGACCCCGTTCCCGTAACGCCGACAATAGCCCGGGCCCTGGCGCGCCCGAACTTGGCCGGCAGAGAGGCGAAAGGGCAAGTCGGCGTCGCGGGCCCTAACAGCCTGCGCCCTCGGGCGACGCATGGCGGTGATTGGGCGTGTAGCGCCTTTGCATCCCCACGACTCGGTAACCGCCGGACTCGACAAGTCCTCGCATGCATGGTCATCATGATTACTGATGATCGTGGAGGCCGGCGGTTGGCCCTCGCCGGCTATAAATATGAACGGCGTGCGCCCTCCCAGTCTATCCTTCTTGTCTCTCCTTCTTCTCCATGGCTCCACCAAGGAAGTTCTCGGCTGCAGAGAAGGGGAAGGGCCGCCAGGTCGAATCTTCCTCTCCTCCGCCTAAGCGTGGTAGAGGTCGCCCTCGCAAGCTCCCCGTGGCCTCCACGGCGGTCCCCCACGGTCGTGGGGGAGGCTCTCAGCGTGGCGACGAGCGGCTGGCCATGGTCGGAGGGCGTGCCCCAGCCGCTCGTCCCCCGAGGCCGCGCCTTCATGCTGCTGAAGCACTACCGGAGTTCATGGTGAGGGCGGAGGAGCCGTCCGGCGTCCGGCTCCTGCTCCCGTGCTTCCTCCTGGGTGAGCTCCCAGATGGCGCCCTGAGTGGCCTCTGGCTCCAGGCAGATGGCTGCTGTAGCCGGGCTTCGTGGGCTTCTTTGGAGGTCACTGCTGCAGGGAACCTGTTCCTGGCCCGCGGCTGGCAGACGTTCACTCGCGTGCGTGGTCTTCGCCGCCGGTGCTCCCTGCACTTCAAGTATGATGGTGACGCCACGCTCTACGTGAGGGTGTTTGGGGAAGGCGGCCGCCGCATGGGGTGCTGCCTCGAGACGACGACATGCGGCCGAGGACTCAGCCCAGCTGGGCGGAGAGGGCAGCAGCTGGGCGGCGTGGCGATGCCGCGACTCCTCACGCTTCACCAGCTCTTCTTGGTGGCGATTCTTCCGGCAGCCGCTGCCAGCCCCCACGCCCGCTTGCCGCTTGGGGGTGGCAGGGTCCTTCGCCGCCACGCCCGTGAAGCGAGATGGAGTCCGACCGAGCTCGAGGCGGCTCGGGTCTTCAAGAGAGCCGGGCGCGGGCGTGCTTCACCGCTTCATCCTTTTCCTTCCTTTTCTCCTGCGTAAAAAGGAACAATGTGTGGCCCGTGAAGCGCATTTAGAACAACGCCGTTAATTATTATCTTGCTTTTGTTATCCCGACATCGTTCCCTTACATCAGGCGCCCATTCGTAAGTGAACCCAGCCGTGGCAGCGCAGGCGACCGACCCTGGCCCGTGTTAGCGTTGTGCTGCCCGTGAGGCATGGTCGGGAGGGTGCTCAGCTGCGGACCAGGGCCGTGAAAACTTGAGCGATAGGGGTAGGAGCATGCAGAGGGGCTCCCGAGGCTTCCGCCCATGAGTCCCCGCGCAAGAGAAATCAAGGTAGGAGGGTGAAAAAGATCGAAGAACCATGGACCAAAAAGGGGCGATAGTTTTGATAAAAACTTCAAATGGGAATAACCAGTCAACTGCAGAAAGCAAATGAAAAAGCCGCGTCCTGCACCTAGTCTAGTCTTCGACGTCTTCTCACCAGTAGGAGCTAAGTGCTGCCACTGGGCATGGGAGGAGCCCTGGGGCTGAGGCGGCACTCCTGAGACTCCAGGCGTGTACAGCCCCAACTCATTATTACGTGAGAGTGTCACGGGCGGCGAAGCTTCACAGCGTTCGCCTTCTTCACAGGCTCCGGGCCTTTCTTCTGGGAGGCAAGCTTCACGAGGCGTTCGCCCTCTTCATAGGCTCTGGGCCTTTTCCAAAACGCGACAGCTTCACAGGCGTTCGCCTTCTTCACAGGCTCTGGGCCTTTCTTCTGGGAGGCAAGCTTCACGGGCGTTCGCCCTCTTCACAGGCTCTAGGCCTTTTCCAAAACGCGACAGCTTCACAGGCGTTCGCCTTCTTCACAGGCTCTAGGCCTTTTCCAAAAAGATGAACTTCACAGGCATTCGCCTTCTTCACAAGCTCATGGCCTTTTAGGGGTAGAACCTCCGAAGGTGCTGGATGTTCCACGCGTTCTGTATAGGTACTCCCTCTTGTGTCTCCAAGCACACAGAGCCAGGCCTGGAAACATGAACAACCTTGAATGGGCCCTCCCACATGGGAGAGAGCTTATGCAGTCCCTCCCTGGAGAGGACCCGTCGGAGCACGAGGTCTCCTACCTCGAGAGTTCTGGGGCGGATGTTGCGGCAGTGGTATCGCCGGAGTGCCTGCTGGTACCTTGCGCTTCATGCAGCAGCTTCGACAGCGCTCCTCCAAAGACAAGAGCCGCCCCGCATGGCGCCCTGCGGCTTTCATCGAATGCGGGACCAGCGGATCGGCGCTTGACCTCGTGAGGAGGACCGCTTCAGCTCCGAGACCAGGAAGAAGGGGTCTCTCGGTTGGCTTGGTCGCGGTTGTGCGGATGGACCACAACACGGATGGAAGCTCGTCGTACCAGCCCTCCGCCGCAGCTTCCGGCTTCTTCTCGAGCGTCCTGGTCTTGAGGCCTCTCGGGACCTCTGCATTAGCCCGCTCGGCCTGTCCATTGCTGCGGGGTGTCCCACCGAGCGTAGCATATCTGCGTCCCAAGGTTAGCGCGAGACGTTTTAAAAGGTTCTTGGTGAGCGTGAACCGTTGTCGGTGATGATGCGGTTCGGCACTCCGAACCGGCTCACGATGCCCTTGATGAACTTGACTGCAGAACCAGCGGGGATGGCGCGGACGGCCTCCACTTCGGCCCACTTGGTGAATTTGTCCATGGCGGCGAGAGTAGCGATAGCCCCTGGCGCCCGAGAAATGGGCCCAGAATGTCCAGCCCCCAGACCGCGAACGGCCAAGTCAGGGGGATGGTTTGCAGACCTCCTGCGGGCTGGTGGATCTGCTTGGCGTGGAATTGGCAAGCCTCGCAAGCCTTCACGAGTTCAATGGCGTCATTGAGCGCGGTGGGCCAATAGAAACCGCTGCGAACGCCTTTGCCGACAAGGGTCCGTAATGATGAATGGTGCCCACAATCTCCGCCATGTATATCTCTGCCACAATTCCTTCCCTGTTCTCTGGTGATGCAGCGCGAGGATCGTCGTTGATCGTTCCGGTAGAGTTCTCCATCCATGATGCCGTATGCCGTGGCTTGCCGCGCCACACGCTCTGCCTCCTCCTCCTTCTCCGGCAAAGCCCCATGCGTTAAGTAGCTCTTGAGCTCCGTGATCCAGCACTCCTCTTGAGGTTCCATTGTCAGGAGCAGGCGTGCTCCTGAGGCCAGGCCACAGGCTGGGGCTCCCGAGGCTAGTGGTTGAGGGAGCTCCTCCCGAGGCTGTGTTGTGCTTGATAACGGCAGCAGGGCTGAGGGCTTGAAGATCCGTTCCTCAAAGACGCCCGGCTCCTGGGGTAGCCTCCTGGAGGCTCGTATGGCGATGTCGTCAGCCTCTTGATTGGTGCCGCGGGGCACGTGCTGCAGCTCCAACCCCCAGAACTGTTTCTCCATCCCGCGGACCTCCGCAAGGTAGGCTTCCATGTGTTCATCTCTTGGCTCATACACCTTGTTGGAGAAATTGACGAGGAGCTGCGAATCGCCCTTGATGGTAAGGCGCTTCACCCCCAGGGCAGCGGCAGCCTTCAGACCCGCTATTAGCCCCTCGTATTCTGCTATGTTGTTGGAGACCTTCTCGCCATGCTGGAAACAGAGCTGCACGACAAAGTAGAGCTTGTCCTGAGCGGGAGATATGAGTACCGCCCCAGCCCCAGCGCCCTGTCTGGAGAACGCTCCGTCGAAGTACATGACCCAACCTTCTGGCGCTTCGCTCCCTGGGGAGAGGGACCGATCCTCGCAGGCCCTGAGGCCCGGTGCTTCTGTCCATTCGGCCATGAAATCTGCCAGCGCGGCCCCCTTGATGACTCTGGTCGTACTGAACTCGAGCTGGAATGCTTGCAGCTCAATGTTCCACTCGGCGACCCTTCCAGCCGAGTTGGGGCTCCTGAGCACCCTCTCCAGGGGGTATGCCGAGACAACCTTGATTGGATGACCCTGGAAGTAGTGCCGCAGTTTGTGTGAAGCCACCAACAGTGCGAGGAGGAGCTTCTGCGGCATGGGGTACCGTGCCCTCGCATCCCGTAACACGGTGCTGACGAAGTACACCGGGTGCTCGATGAGGTTGGGGGCGTCGGTGCTGGTGGCGTCTTCCGGAAGCTGTGGCGCCTCCCGAGGTGACGGCGCCTCCGTAAGCTGGGTGCTCGGATGGGAGGCCTCCCCCGCCCTTGGTGCGCTCTGCTGTGACGGCTGATCTTCTTCCATTGCGGTGCTGGCTCCTGCTAGTTCCTTCCGGCTCGGTCTTGACTTAGCTCGGGTGGCCGCCGTGGCCTTGGCCTGATGCTCCTCCCTAACTGCCACCAGAGCAGCGCTAGCAGAGTAGGGAGTGGCGGCGAGGTAGAGTACCAAGGGCTCCTGAGGGCGCGGGGCTACCATCACTAGAGGGCTGGTCAGGTACCTCTTGAGGTCTTGAAATGCTTTGTCGGCCTCTTCAGTCCACTCGAAGGGCCCCTTTTTCTTCATCAGCTGGAAGAAAGGCAGCGCCCGCTCCCCCAATTGGGAGATGAAACGGCCCAGCGCCGTTACGCGCCCTGTGAGCTTCTGCATCCCCCTGAGGGTGTTCGGTGGGCTCATGTCTTCCACTGCCTTGACTTTTTCTGGGTTGGCCTCGTTGCCTCGGTGGGACACGAGGAAACCCAGGAGCTTGCCTAAGGAACTCCAAACACACACTTCTCCGGGTTGAGTCACAGGCTCACTGCGTTGAGGCTCGCAAAGGTTTCTTCCAGGTCTTGTATCAAGGTCTTGGCCTCGCGAGACTTCACCACGATGTCGTCGACGTATGCCTCCACATTCTTCCCGAGCTGTGGGCCCAAGGTGATGTGCATGAGCCGCTGGAAGGTTGCCCCTACGTTGCGCAACCCGAATGGCATGCAGGTATAGCAGTATACTCCACACGGGGTTAGGAAGGCCATCTTCTCCACGTCTTCCACCGCCATCTTGATTTGATGATACCCGGAAAAGGCGTCCAAGAATCACAACAGGTCACACTCGGCGGTGGAATCGACGATCTGGTCGATGTGAGGGAGCGGAAACGGATCCTGCGGGCATGCTTTGTTGAGGTTGGTGAAGTCGACACACATGCGCTCCTTTCCTCCCTTCTTTAGCACCACCACGGGGTTGGCCAACCAATCTGGGTATCGGACCTCGCGAATAACCCCCGCGGCTTCTAGCTTGCGGGTCTCTTGGACGATGAAGGCCTGCTTTTCGGTGGACTGCCTCCTCGCTTTCTGCTTCACTGGACATACGTTGGGGCACACGTTGAGGTGGTGCTCGATCACGCCCCGTGGAATCCCCGCCAGCTGATCGGGCTCCCAGGCGAACACCTTCTTGTTCGCACGCAGGAACTTGACAAGGGCTTCCTCCTGTTCGGGCTCGAGGTTGGCGCCTATGGTGAAGGTGGCATTTGTGGACCCGTCCTCATCGACGGGTATCTGCTTGGTCTCCGCCTTGTCTTGAGTGAACTACTGCTTCTTCTTGGTCGGCGCAGCCCCCTTGGGCTTGGGGGCTTCCGCATCGGCGGGCTGTGCTGCGGCCGCCGTCTTGAGGGTGAGCCTGAGCGCTCGCAGCGCACCCTCAGTATCCCCTGGCACGGTGAGGATGCCGCTGCTCCCAGGCATCTTCATGAGGTTGTACCCCGGATGGGTTGCGGCCATGAATTTGGCCAATGCCAGATAGCCAAGGATGGCGTTGTAGGGGAGGCCGATGGGGGGGATGTCGAAGTCGACCAATTCCGTCGCGGAAGTTGTCGAGGTGCCAAGGTCACCGAAGCCGATTGCCCCAAGGAGCTGGATGACCTTCCTCCTATGCCGAAAAAGGGCGGCTGGGCAGCAGCCGCCTCGGGTATCTGAGAGGAGGTTGAAGGCCTCGATTGAGAATGCGTTGAGGCGGCGCCGCCGTCGATGAGGGTCTGGTGACGGCGACTGGCAGATGGTAGGTGTGCGAGCGATGGGGCGCACCGAGCGGCCGAGTTGGCGGGGTGGTCTTGAGAGTCGAAGGTCAGCCCGGCCGATGACTCTGTCCGGCTTGAGGGAGCCCCCTGCCGCGTGGAGGCGGCGCCGACCCGGCGGACGAATGTCTTGACATGGCGGCTGGAAGGCGGTGCCTGCGAGCCACCGAGGAGGGCCGCGACAAGTGGGGGAGTCGGCGCGAGGGGGCGGGCGACCAGGGAGCCGCGCGGCCCCTCCCATGAGGTCGCCGTGGAGCGCAGGGACGATGCTTGTTGCCCGTCCCCCGCCGGGCCGATGGCGGTGTTGACGGCAGGTGACGGGGAACGACGAGGGCGCCCGCCGACGGGAGCTGTCTGGGCGACATGGGAGGCGAGGGCGGCTCGGCGCGGGCGAGGGCGGCTCGGCGCCGGGCGCTGGCCCGACGAGCGTCGAACATGGTTATGTGGTCGGGAAGAACGAGGCGACGAAAGGCAGATTCCGCGCACCTACCGGCGCGCCAAATGTCGGATTTCGGGTTCCGGCAGACCCTTAAGGTTCGAACTCTGGGGTGCGCGCGGAGATCCAACCCTCCACCGTCTTGTACCTTGCCGAATCGCAGGGACCTAAACTACTAGCAAGAACAGCACAAGGGACGCAAGATTTATACTAGTTCGGGCCACCGTTGTGGTGTAATACCCTACTCTAGTTTGTGGTGTGGTGGATTGCCTCGGGGGCTGATGAAGAACAGTACAGGAAAGAACAGCCTCGCGAGGGTCTATTCTTGGTGGGTGTGATGAACTGCTAGGTGGTATCCCGTCGCTCTAGCTTGAGGACAGGGTCTCTATCTCTCTCTCTGGATTCCGAATGTCGGATCCTTTCTCTCCGATCGTCCCTCTCTCCTCTCTCCACGATGGTGGCTAGCTCTACTTATATAGACGAAGGCCCTGGGCCTCTCCCCAAATATTGAGTGGGAAGGGTGCCAACAATTGGCCATTTTAAAGGGGAACAGCGGGTACACTTATCCTGACTAAAGTTGGTCCTCGCCTGCCAAAGGCTCTGGTGATGACGCCCGCTTGGGCTCCATGATGACTGCATTCCAGCCGTTGGGGCTGGTCTTGGTCTTGTTGCACCGAAACGGATGCCTTTGCTTGTTGCTCTCGCCTGCGCTTGCTCCCTTTGCACCAAAGAGGAAAGGAGGACGCTGCACGGCTGGCGCTCGACTGGCGCCCTTGGTCGTCATGGCTTGCGTCACGGGCACCTCGCGAGGTACCTGCCTTGAACTCTGCCTCCTCATGAGCCAGCTGACGAGGCCGCGCTGAGAAGCTCCTGGTCGTCCGCCCCGCGAGGCTTGGCCCCTCGCGAGGGTCTTGAGCTTGCGTTGATGAAGATGGGCTGTCCTGGGCCTCCTCTGAGCCACGCCGCAGGCCGCAGGCAGGCAAGTCCGGGGACCCCCGTTCCCAGAACACCGACAGTGTCACTAGTATGCCTCTACTTGACTAGCTCGTTGATCAAAGATGGTTAAGTTTCCTAGCCATAGACATGAGTTGTCATTTGATTAACGGGATCACATCATTAGGAGAATGATGTGATTGACATGACCCATTCCGTTAGCTTAGCACTCGATCATTTAGTATGTTGCTATTGCTTTCTTCATGACTTATACATGTTCCTATGACTATGAGATTATGCAACTCCCGTTTACCGGAGGAACACTTTGTGTGTGTTGGGGAACGTTGCATAAAATAAAAATTTTCCTACATTCACCAAGATCCATCTATGAGTTCATCTAGCAACGAGAGAGAGAGAGAGAGAGATGCATCTACATACCCTTGTAGATCACGTGTGGAAGCGTTCAAGAGAACGGGGTTGAGGTAGTCGTTCTCGTCGTGATCCTATCACCGGAGATCCTAGCGCCGAACGGACGGCTCCTCCGCGTTCAACACACGTACGGTCAGCGTGACGACTCCTCCGTCTTGATCCAGCAAGGGGAAAGGAGAGGTTGATGAAGATCCAGTAGCACGACGGCGTGGTGGTGGATGCAGCAGGACTCCGGCAGGGCTTCGCCAAGCAACTGCGGAAGGAGGAAGAGGTGTAGCAGGGGGGAGGCGCCAAGACTTCAGGGTGCGGCTGCCCTCCCTCCCCCTTCCTTTATATATGCCCCCAGGGGGGGGCGCCGGCCGTGGAGATCCAATCTCCTAGGGGGGGCGGCGGCCAGGGGGTGGAGTGCCCCCCAAGGCAAGTGGTGCGCCCCCCCACCCTAGGGTTTCCAACCCTAGGCGCAGGGGGGCCCAAGTGGGGGGCGCACCAGCCCACCAGGGGCTGGTTCCCTCCCACTTCAGCCAACGGGGCCCTCCGGGATAGGTGTCCCCACCCGGTGGACCCCCGGGACCCTTCCGGTGGTCCCGGTACAATACCGGGTGACCCCGAAACTTTCCCGATGGCCGAAACAGCACTTCCTATATATAATTCTTTACCTCCGGACCATTCCGGAACTCCTCGTGACGTCTGGGATCTCATCCGGGACTCCGAACAACTTTTGGTTTGCTGCATACTCATATTCATACAACCCTAGCGTCATCGAACCTTAAGTGTGTAGACCCTACGGGTTCGGGAGACACGTAGACATGACCGAGACGGCTCTCCGATCAATAACCAACAGTGGGATCTGGATACCCATGTTGGCTCCCACATGCTCCTCGATGATCTCATCGGATGAACCACGATGTCGAGGATTCAAGCAACCCCGTATACTATTCCCTTTGTTAGTCGGTATGTTACTTGCCCGAGATTCGATCGTCGGTATCCCAATACCTCGTTCAATCTCATTACCGCAAGTCACTTTACTCATCAGTAATGCATGATCCGTGACGGACACTTGGTCACTTTGAGCTCATTATGATGATGCACTACCGAGTGGGCCCGGTGATACCTCTCCGTGTACGGAGTGACAAATCGATCTCGATCCGTGTCAACCCAAGACACTTTCGGAGATACCGTAGTGCACCTTTATAGTCACCCGATTCGTTGTGATGTTTGGTACACCCAAAGCACTCCCACGGTATCCGGGAGTTACGATCTCATGGTCTAAGGAAGAGATACTTGACATTGGAAAAGCTCTAGCAAACGAACTACACGATCTTGTGCTATGCTTAGGATTGGGTCTTGTCCATCACATCATTCACCTAATGATGTGATCCCGTTATCAATGACATCCAATGTCCATAGTCAGGAAACCATGACTATCTATTGATCAACGAGCTAGTCAACTAGAGGCTCACTAGGGACATGTTGTGGTCTATCTATTCACACGTGTATTACGATTTCCGGATAATACAATTATAGCATGAATAAAAGACAATTATCATGAACAAGGAAATATAATAATAATCCTTTTATTATTGCCTCTAGGGCATATTTCCAACAGTCTCCCACTTGCACTAGAGTCAATAATCTAGTTACATTGTGATGAATCGAACACCCATAGAGTTCTGGTGTTGATCATGTTTTGCTCGCGGAAGAGGTTTAGTCAACGGATCTGCGACATTCAAATCCGTTTGTACTTTGCAAATTTCTATGTCTCCATCTTGAACATTTTCACGAATGGAGTGGAAGCGACGCTTGATGTGCCTGGTGTTCTTGTTAAACCTGGGCTCCTTGGCAAGTGCAAGAGCTCCAGTGTTGTCACAGAAGAGTTTGATTGGCCCCAACGCTGTCAGATTTCGGGTTCCGGCAGACCCCTGAGGTTCGAACACTGGGGTGCACGCGGAGATCCAACCTTCCACCGTCTCGTACCTCGCCAAATCGCAGGGACCTAAACTACTAATGGAACAGCACAAGAGACACAAGATTTATACTAGTTCGGGCCACCGTTGTGGTGTAATACCCTACTCTAGTTTGTGGAGTGGTGGATTGCCTCTTGGGCTGATGAGGAACAATACAAGGAAGAACAGCCTTGTGAGGGTCTGTTCTTGGCGGGTGTGATGAACTGCTAGATGGTGTTCCGTCGTTCTAGCTTGAGGATCGGGTCTCTGTCTATCTCTGGATTCCGGATCCCGATCGTTTCGATCCTCCCCTACTCCGAGTGTGGCTACTCCCATTTATAGGCGAAGTCCCTGGGCCTCTTCCCAAATATTGAGCGGGAAGGGTGCCAACAATTGGCCATTTTGAAGGGGAACAACGGGTACACTTATCCTGACTAAAGTTGGTCCTCGCCTGCCAAAGGCTCTGGTGATGAAGCCTGCTTGGGCTCCACGGTGCCTCCCTTCCTGCCGTTAGGCTGGTCTTGGTCTTATTGCACCAAAGCGGATGCCTTTGCTTGATGCTCGTCTGCGCTTGCTCCCTTTGCACCAAAGAGGAAAGGGGACGCTTGCTGGCTGGCGCCGGCCGCGCCCTTGGTAAATCATGGCTTGCATCATGGGCACCTTGCAGGTACCCTGCCTTGAACTCTCCGCGTCCTCATGAGCCAACCCTGACGAGGCCGTGCTCGAGAAGCTCCTTGTCGTCGCCCCATGAGGCCAGCCCCTCGCGAGGGTCTTGAGCTGCGTTGATGAAGATGGGCTGTCTGGGCCTCCTTTGAGCCACGCCGCAGGCGCGGCGAGCAAGTCTGGGACCCCGTTCCCAGAACACCGACCGTAGCCCGGGCCCATGGCGCCGCCCGAGCTTGGAGCGAGAGGCGAAAGGGCAAGCGAAGCGTCGCGGGCCCTAATAGCCTGCGACCTTGGGCGCCGCGTGACGGTTGATTGGACGCGTGCGCACTGCTTCCCCATGATGCCTCGGTAACCACCCGGACTCGACAAGTCCCTGCATGCAAAGTTGGGCATGATGACCGGTGATCGTGGAGGCCGACGGTTGGCCTTCGCTGGCTATAAGTACGGAACGGCGCGCGCCCTTCCAGTCTATCCTTCTGCTTCTCCTCCTCCTCGTTTTGTCTGGTTGCCATGGCTCCGATCCGCCGGTTCTCCAAGGAAGAGAAGGGAAAGCCTCCTCAAGAGGATCCTGACCTGCTCCCCCCAAAGAAGCGGCTTGCTCTCTGGTGTCAGGGCAGGAGCGCTCGCTAGGAGGCGCCCATGCCCTGGTGCGTGCGGCCACCACCAGGTTTTCCTCTTCCCTTGTACGCGCAAATTGGCGGCCTGAAGGGGCGCGCGCCGCCCCCCAGCCAGCGCCGCGCCACGACGCTTGGCAGTCACGAAGGTGTCGTCTTCCCCGAGTCCACACCGAGGCTCTGCCGGAGTTCGTGCTTCATGTCGCCGCGCCTCCTAAGTCTTGGATTCGTCTTCCTTCTTTCTTCGCCTCCGTCGTCCGGCAGGGGGAACCCCTAGGACTCTGGCTGCAGCACGCCGGCTGCGGCACCTCGCCTTCTGGGAGGAGGTCGCAGATGGTTGCCCTGGCGAGGTCGTCATGACTTCGAGGTGGGCGAGGTCGCCTGGTCTGCAGGATGAGGCGCCCTCACGATCCACCAGAGTTCGATGGTGCTTCGGTGGTGTCCTTCAAGGTCTTTGACGCGGAGGGTCGTCGACTGGGGTGCTGCCCCGGGAGAGATGGTCGAGGTCCTGCTGTGGTGAGACAGAGACCGACCGCCCACTCCCTTGACAGCTCCCCAGGCAACGAAGGCGCTAGAGGATCCAGCGACTCTGCTGAGCTCTTCGCGACGCCGGAGACGAGCGACGACAGCTACGAGCCTCCGAGCCTGCGCCGATCCCGGAGCAGGGCGGGCTCGTCAGGTCATCGCCGCCTCTTATCTGGATGGGGTTGGCGCCGGACCGGGTGGCCCACTGCTGATGATGGCGTCTGCCGCGGTGGTCCCTGTAGGTAGGACTCCTTAGGATTCACGTCTTTTGTTCTGCGAGAGCCAAGAATGTATGGGGCTTGTAAGATGTTTGTAGCCGTTTGTCAATATGATCCTTATGGTGAAGCGCGTAACATGCTTATCCGCCTTAGCTTAGTTTCTTCCTTCCGGACCTCGTGAGGGCTTGATGCTCATACGACAGGTCCCAGTCCCAAAGCGGCTTCAGCCGTCGCTGGTATGCCTGGTCGCGATGCCGTGGTCAAGGCCAGGAGGTGGCGGTCCGAGGTCCGGTAGAGCCTCACGAGTCGCGATGCTCGGGGGTCCACCTTGGCGCTCAAGCAGCCATCATTGGTGGGAAAGGAGAGCGACATTGCTAACACGGGGTTGCATTGAGTGTGGGGATGGTGTTGTGATAACTAGTGTGTGGGAGGTGACTTATCTCGAGGTCGGGGCCAGCGCTTCTGGTGCGGCGCTAGGTCGTGCCTAGGCGGCGAGAGATTGCGTGGCGAGTCGTTTCGTGCTCCTTGGAGGGACCTGCAGGTTTACCACAAAGGAACAAGAGCTCGCCCGTGGCGATCGTTAGTTCTGCCATTAGTTGCTTGGGAGGCGCGAGAGGCCTCGCGGTGTGTTGGGGCACCCGTGTGCCAGCGGGACTCACGGGCCCTACCTCAAGGCGGGTTGCGCTGGCTCTGAGGCCTTATCTTGAGTGTGTTCCTGCAAATTTGGCGGATGCGGTGCTCTCGTCTTGGTCCGGCTCTCGGGCTGGTCTCGGCCGTTCTTTGGCAAGCCAGGTCGCGATGCCATGGACAAGACCAGAGGGTGAGGGCGGAGGCGGTAGGAGCCCTAAGTCGCGATGCTCGTGCACCCCCTTTAACGCGCAAGCTGGGTTAGATGATGAAACTCTACGTCCTCGGGTCCCGGCTCTCGGGCTGGTCTCAGCCGTCGCTGGCAAGCCAGGTCGCGATGCCATGGGCAAGACCAGAGGGTGAGGGCCGGAGAGCCGGTAGGAGCCATGAGTGGCGATGCTCAGGCACCCCCCCTTTAACGCGCAAGCTAGGTCAGATGCAGCAACTCTACGTCCTCGGGTCTCGGCTCTCGGGCTGGTCTCGGCCGTCGGTGGCAAGCCAGTCGCAATGCCATGGACAAGACCAGAGGGTGAGGGCGGAGAGCGGTGGGAGCCACAGTCGTGATGCTCGGTACCCCCTTTACGCAGCATAAGCTAGGTTAGATAATGAAACTCTCGTCCTCGGGTCCGGCTCTCGGGCTGGTCTCATTTGTCATTTGGCAAGCCAGTCGCGATGCCATGGACAAGACAAGAGGGTGAGGGCGGAGAGCGGTAGGAGCCACGAGTCACGATGCTCAGGCACCCCCTTTAGCGTGCAAGATTCCGCCACCCGGAAAAGGCTCCAAATAACAAGCATGGTGGAGCGAGAGCATAATCGTAAGGAAAGCGCAAGAAGGATACATGCATTTGGGACAGCCCGGCGGCTTGGGGATGATGCAGCCAGGCGCCCCCAACAGGATAAGCTAATGACATGAAATAAAGGGATACATGCCGCAGGGACGGACCCACGCGGCCTGGGAAAAATGCAGCCCTGAAGGCGCTCCCAGCATGAAATGAAACTTAAAGATGTCACCTGGTGATGTTGGGGACGAAGGGGTGTTGATGTAGCAGACTCGGTGGGCTGCGGGAGCCGATCCTCACGAGCCCCCAGGCCCGGGGGCCTCGGGAGGCTCGGGAGGCGCTGGCGGCTCCTCATAGACCATCTCCATCTCCGCCAGGGCTGCGGCATGCGACCTCTTGAGCCTCAGGATGGTCCTCATGAGGCGCTGGTGCGCTTGCTGCCGCGTTTGGCGAGCCATAAGGCATGCGCGCGTAGCTGTGGGCGGACCCTGCAGCGTCCCACTCGCGAGGGCGAGGCGCTCTTGAGATGCGGCTCGGTTGAGCCTGGTATGTCGATGCAGACGCGCAGCCCACCATCCTCGCCTAGATGGGGGCCACTGGCAGGATGGCGGCTGCCCTCATGACCCTTGACTCTGTAGCTCTGAATGGCCTTGCGGCGAACTCCCGAGGGTTCGGCCCTCCTTGCCTTGCTCCTGCTTGCGGGAAGCGCGCTCAAACACGCCTCACGTGGTGCCCAAGCGCCTCCCTCGAGACCTTGGCGAGGTCGGCGGCCCTCAGGGAGAGCCCCGAGCCCCGCTCGAGGAGGCGCCAGGCGCGCTTTCCTATGCGATGGAAGGAGGCTCCCCTGCCCGGTCACGGGCCTCGAGGGGCCTGTCTCTTGAGGAGCCGGGCGGTCGATGTCTTCTTCTTCTTTAGTGCGGCCTCGGAGGCCTCCCGCTGCTTGTGGTGCAGGTCTTCAGCTTAAGCGGCTGAAAGGCTCGCTCCGAGGAGCACCTGCGTCTCTCTCCTCACAGGCACCGTGATGACCCCGCCGCTTCACGGCATCTTGAGGGCGTTGTGGCCGTGGTGGAGTTCTGACCATGAATTTGGCCAACGCTGGGTACCCGAGGATGGCGTTGTACGGGTGGCGAATGTGGCTGACGTCCGAAGTCGATGAGCTCGGTGTAGTAGTTGTGGCGAGCCCCGAAGGTGACAGGAAGGCGGACCTGCCCAATCGGGACCGTGGAGCCGTCGGTGACTCCGGAGAAAGGCTTGGTTGGATGAAGCTGACTGTAAGGCACTTGAAGATTGTTGAATGTCTCCACGGATAGGACATTGAGCCCTGCTCCGCCGTCGATGAGGGTCTTGGTGACTAGCACATTGCTGATGATTGGGGAGCAAAGCATCGGGAGAACTCCGGCTGTGGCTGCGCACTTGAGCTGGTCTGCAGAGCTGAACGTGATGGCGCACGCCGACCACCTGAGAGGGCGTGTGGCCTCGAGCTTGGGGAGGACTGCATTCACTTCGCGGGCGAACTGCTTGAAGATCTTGTTGAGAGGTGGGGCTTGAGCTCCGCCCGGGATGCGAGCAATCGCACGCGCTTCACAGAAGCCCCAGCCCTCGTCCCCGATGACGGTCTTCAATTCTCCTTGGCGGCGGCGGCAGCGGAGGGAGGCTTGCATTCCCTGCGGGCGATCCTCGCGAGGCTGATCCCTCCAGCCTCCCTCGCGAGGTGGGTCTTGCCAGCGGTCCTCGCGAGGTTGGTCGCACCACCCTTGGCGCGGGCCGCGGTCTTCCCAGCGTCCTGCATTCCTTCCTCCTCCTCGGCCGTAGCCCCGGTCGCTGCGCTCGGGGCGTCTGCCGACCCTTCCTTCGCGCACGGCCCGGAGCTCTTGACATTCATTGGTGTTGTGGGTGTGGAGGTCGTGGTACACGCAGTACCGGCTGCCCTTGGAGGACTCGGGCTGATCTCTGCCTCGCTTGGTGTCTGGTTCGGCTGCGAGCACGACAGCCCCCTTGCGCTTCACGTCCTTGGCCTTGGACTTCTTTTCT
The DNA here is from genome assembly GCA_021605205.1 of Aegilops longissima. Lineage (NCBI taxonomy): Eukaryota > Viridiplantae > Streptophyta > Magnoliopsida > Poales > Poaceae > Aegilops > Aegilops longissima. The sequence goes on from CM038678.1 coordinate 472,529,235, forward strand.
TCGGGATCTGCGGCAGGCAGCTCGAGGAGGGAGAGGCGCCCCTCCTCAGCCCTGGCGCACTTGGTCGCCAAGTTGAACAGCTCCAAGGAGGTGCACAGTTCTTCATGCATCGCCAGCTCCTCCTTCATCTTGGCGTTGCGACGCGTCGTCGGAGAAGGCAGAGATGATGGCCTCCTCCGTTACCCTAGGGATCTTGAGGCGCGTTGTTGAAGCGCTGGATGTACTTTTGCAGGGTTTCCCCCGGCTGCTGCTTGATTCGGCGCATGTCGCTCACGGCGGGTGGCCGGTCGCGAGTACCCTGGAAGTTGGCGATGAAGCGGGTACGAATCTCGGCCCAGAAGAGATCGTGCACAGGGCCAGATTCAGGAGCAGTGCGGGCTCCGTCCTTGGCGCCATGGGAAACCAATTCGCCATGACCTTTTCATCCCGTTGGCAGCCTCGATGCCCAGCTCAGAGCTGGAGGAACTCCGTGAGGATCAGCTGTGCCGTCGAGCGAGGAGGCAGGTCATGCTTGAACTTGGCGGGCCCGCGACGCCTGCAGCTCGGAGGTGAAAGGCGCGGCAGCCCGCCGTGGCATGCTGGGGGCCTCGGACGACAGAGAGCTTGGTCTTGTGGGCCTCCCTGCGCGCGGTTGGGGGTAGCGCAGGTCTTGACGTCTGGAGCGGGAGCTCGGGCAGCTTCTTCTTGGCGAGAACTTCTTGACAGCTCTGCTCTTGCAGCGCGCGGCGCTGGCGGAACAGGTTCCGCCCGAGGACCGCGCGCCTTGGGGCCAGGGCGCCTTCTTGAGGAGGAGGCGGCTGAGGCGCCCCGGGAGTTTCATCGCCCGCGCGGGGCGAGGTGCGGTGCAGCGAGATGGACGACGCGAGGGCGCCTCCTGCAGCGCGGACGAGCTCGGCTACTCGGTCGAGCCATTCTTTGTAGACGTCGTCGACGGGGCGGTAGCACAGGAGCTCGTTTTCCACGATGAGTGCAGCTCGGGCCTCCATGCGCGCGCGAAGCGCGTGGACGAAAGAACCAGCGGGGGAGCGGCGGCGTGCGATACGGCCGTCCGCCTCATGGCCGGGTGCTGGGGCGATGCTTGCTGCTCGTTCCCGCCGTGCGGTGGAGGCGTTGACGGCAGGTGACGGAACGAGCGAAGCGCCCGCCGACGGGAGCCGTCTGGGGCGATATGGGAGGCGCGAGGGCGGCTCGGTGCTCGGTCCGGGCCCAGGCGTCGACATGGTTGCGGTGGTCGGGAAGAACGAGGCGACGAAAGGCAGATTCCGGCGCGCCCCTACCTGGCGCGCCAAATGTCGGATTTCGGGTTCCGGCAGACCCTTGAGGTTCGAACACTGGGGTGCGCACGGAGATCCAACGTTCCACCGTCTCGTACCTTGCCGAATCGCAGGGACCTAAACTACTAACGGAACAGCACAAGAGACACAAGATTTATACTAGTTCAGGCCACCGTTGTGGTGTAATACCCTACTCTAGTTTGTGGAGTGGTGGATTGCCTCTTGAGCCGATGAGGAACAATACAAGGAAGAACGGCCTCGCGAGGGTCTCTTCTTGGCGGGTGTGATGAACTGCTAGATGTTGTTCCGTCGCTCTAGCTTGAGGATCGGGTCTCTGTCTATCTCTGGATTCCGGATCCTGATCGTTTCGATCCTCCCCTACTCCGAGTGTGGCTACTCCTATTTATAGGCGAAGGCCCTGGGCCTCTTCCCAAATATTGAGCGGGAAGGGCGCCAAAAATTGGCCATTTTAAAGGGGAACAGCGGGTACACTTATCTGACTAAAGTTGGTCCTCGCTTTGCCAAAGCCTCTCGTGATGACGCCTGCTTGGGCTCCACGATGACTCCCTTCCCGCCGTTGGGCTGGTCTTGGTCTTGTTGCACCGAAACGGATGCCTTTGCTTGATGCTCTCGCCTGCGCTTGCTCCCTTTGCACCAAAGAGGAAAGGGGGACACTGCACGGGCTGGCGCCCGACTGGCGCCCTTGGTCGTCATGGCTTGCGTCATGGGCACCTCGCGAGGTACCCTGCCTTGAACTCTCTGCCTCCTCATGAGCCAGCCTGACGAGGCTGTGCCTGAGGAAGCTCCTTGTCGTCCGCCCCGCGAGGCTTGGCCCCTCACGAGGGTCTTGAGCTTGCGTTGATGAAGATAGGCTGTCCTGGGCCTCCTTTGAGCCACGCCGCAGGCCGCAGGCAGGCAAGTCTGGGGACCCCCGTTCCCAGAACGCCACAGACGCATTGGGTATGACTCCTAGGTCGGTGATGAACTCCTTCACCCAAATTGATTCATGTGCTGCCTCCGAGGCTGCCATGTACTCCGCTTCACACGTAGATCCCGCCACGGCGCTTTCGCTTGCAGCTGCACCAGCCTTCTTGCTCCACCATTCAACATATACACGTATCCGGTTTGTGACTTAGAGTCATCCAGATCGTGTCGAAGCTAAGCGTCGGCGTAACCCTTTATGATGAGCTCTTCGTCACCTCCATAAACGCGAAACATGTCCTTAGTCCTTTTCGGTACTTCAGGATATTCTTGACCGATGTCCGGTGTTCCTTGCGGGATTACTTTGGTACCTTCCTACCAAACTTACGGCAAGGTTACATCAGGTCGGTACACAGCATGGCATACATAATAGAACCTATGGCTGATGCATAGGGATGACACTCATCTCTCCTATATCTTCTGCCGTGGTCGGATATTGAGCCGAGCTCAATTTCACACCTTGTAATACATGCAAGAACCCTTTCTTGGACTGATCCATTTTGAACTTCTTCAATATTTTATCAAGGTATGTGCTTTGTGAAAGACCTATGAGGTGTCTCGATCTATCTCTATAGATCTTGATGCCTAATATATAAGCAGCTTCTCCAAGGTCCTTCATTGAAAAACTTTTATTCAAGTTGGCCTTAATGCTGTCCAAGAGTTCTATATCATTTCCCATCAAAAGTATGTCATCTACATATAATATGAGAAATGCTCAGAGCTCCCACTCACTTTCTTATAAACGCAGGCTTCTCCATAAGTCTGCATAAACCCAAACGCTTTGATCATCTCATCAAAGCGAATGTTCCAACTCGAGATGCTTGCACCAGCCCATAAATGGATCATTGGAGCTTGCATACCTTGTTAGCATTCGAGGGTCGACAAAACCTTCCGGCTGCATCATATACAGTTCTTCCTTAAGATAGCCATTAAGGAATGCCATTTTGGCGTCCATTTGCCATATCTCATAATCATAGTATCGACAATTGCTAACATGATTGGACGGACTTCAGCTTCGCCACGGAGAGAAAGTCTCATCGTAGTCAACCCCTTGAACTTGCCGATAACCTTTAGCGACAAGTCGAGATTTATAGATGGTAACATTACCATCGCGTCCGTCTTCTTCTTAAAGATCCATTTGTTTTCTATCGTCGCCGATCATCGGCAAGTATGTCAAAGTCCATACTTTGTTTTCATACATGGATCCTATCTCGGATTGCATGGCTTCAAGCCATTTGTTGGAATCTGGGCCCGCCATCGCTTCTTCATAGTTGAAGGTTCACCATTGTCTAACAACATGATTTCCGGGACAGGGTTGCCATACCACTCTGGTGTGGAGCGTGTCCTTGTGGACCCTGAGTTCGGTAGCAACTTGATCTGAAGTACCTTGATCATCATCATTAGTTTCCTCTCCAATCGGTGTAGGCACCACAGGAACATTTTCCTGAGCTGCATTACTTTCTGGTTCAAGAGGTAGTACTTCATCGAGTACTACTTTCCTCCCACTTACTCCTTTCGAGAGAAACTCTTTTTCAAGAAAGGATCCGTTCTTGGCAACAAAGATCTTGCCTTCGGATCTAAGGTAGAAGGTATACCCAATGGTTTCCTTAGGGTATCCTATGAAGACGCATTTTTCTGACTTGGGTTCGAGCTTTTCAAATTGAAGTTTCTTGACATAAGCATCGCATCCCCAAACTTTTAGAAACGACAGCTTAGGTTTCTTCCCAAACCATAATTCATACGGTGTCGTCTCAACGGATTTAGACGGTGACCTATTTAAAGTGAATGTAGCTGTCTCTAGAGCGTATCCCCAAAATGATAGCGGTAAATCAGTAAGAGACATCATAGATCGCACCATATCCAATAGAGTGCGATTACGACGTTCGGACACACCGTTACACTGAGGTGTTCCAGGCGGCATGAGTTGTGAAACGATTCCACATTTCCTTAAGTGTGTACCAAATTCGTGACTTCAATATTTTCCTCCACGATCTGATCGTAAGAACTTTATTTTTCGGTCACGTTGATTCTCTACCTCATTCTGAAATTCCTTGAACTTTTCAAAGGTCTCAGACTTGTGTTTCATCAAGTAGACATACCCATATCTACTCAAGTCATCAGTGAGAATGAGAACATAACGACATCCTCCATGAGCCTCAACGCTCATTGGACCGCTTTTACATCGGTATGTATGATTTCCAATAAGTTGGTTGCTCGCTCCATTGTTCCGGAGAACGGAGTTTTGGTCATTTGCCCATGAGGCATGGTTCTCATGTGTCAAATGATTCATAATCGAGAGACTCTAAAGTCCATCAGCATGGAGCTTCTTCATGCGCTTGACACCAATGTGACCAAGGCGGCAGTGCCACAAGTATGTGGGACTATCGTTATCAACTTTACATCTTTTGGTATTCACACTATGAATATGTGTAATGTTACGTTCGAGATTCATTAAGAATAAACCATTGACCATCGGAGCATGACCATAAAACATATCTCTCATATAAATAGAACAACCATTATTCTCGGATTTAAATGAGTAGCCATCGCGTATTAAACGAGATCCTGATACAATGTTTATGCTCAAACTTGGCACTAAATAACAATTATTGAGGTTTAAAACTAATCCCGTAGGTAAATGTAGAGGTAGCATGCCGACGGCGATCACATCGACCTTGGAACCATTCCCGACGCGCATCATCACCTCGTCCTTCGCCAGCCTCCGTTTATTCCGCAGCTCCTGCTGTGAGTTACAAATGTGAGCAACGGCACCGGTATCAAATACCCATGAGTTACTATGAGTACTGGTAAGGTACACATCAATTACATGTATATCAAATATACCTTTAGTTTTGCCGGCCTTCTTGTCCGCTAAGTATTTGGGGCAGTTCCGTTTCAAATGGCCCTTCCTTTGCAATAAAAGCACTCGATCTCGGCTTGGGTCCATTCTTTGACTTCTTCCGGCAATCGGCTTGCGGGCGCGGCAACATCTTTGTCGTCCTTCTTGAAGTTCTTCTTACCCTTGCCCTTCTTGAACTTAGTGGTTTTATTAACCATCAACACTTGATGTTCTTTCTTGATTTCAACCTCGGTGACTTCAGCATTGAGAATACTTCAGAATAGTTTTCACCATCCCTGCATATTGTAGTTCATCACAAAGCTCTTGTAGCTCGTTGGGAGCGATGAAGGATTATGTCAATGACCGCCTCGTCCGAGAGGTTAATGTCCAGTGGGACAAAGCGGTTGTGCAACCTGGACATTTTGAGTATGTGCTCACCGATGAACTATTTTCCTCCATCTTACAACTATAGAACTTGTCGAGACTTCATATCTCTCGACCGGGCATGAGCTTGGAAAACCATTTTAGCTCCTCGAACATCTCATATGCTCCGTGTTGCTCAAAAGCGCTTTTGGAGCCCGGTTCTAAGCTGTAAAGCATGCCGCATTGAGCGAGGGAGTAATCATCAAGACGAGACCGCCAAGCATTCATAATGTCTTGGTTCTCTCGATGGGTGCTTCACCTAGCGGTGCTTCTAGGACATATTGTTTCTTGGCTGCTATGAGGATGATCCTCAGGTTCCGGACCCAGTCCTAATAGTTGCTGCCATCGTCTTTCAGCTTGGTTTTCTCTAAGAATGCGTTGAAGTTCATGGTGACATGAGCGTTGGCCATTTGATCTACAAGACATTTTGCAAAGACTTTAGACTAATGTTTATGATAATTAAGTTCATCTAATCAAATTATATAATGAACTCCCACAAAGATTTGACATCCCTTTAGTCATCTAAGTGTTACATGATCCGAGTCGACTAGGCCGTGTCCGATCATCATGTGAGACGGACTAGTCATCGTCGGTGAACATCTCCATGTTGATCGTATCTTCCATACGACTCATGTTCGACCTTTCGGTCTCTTGTGTTCCGAGGCCATGTCTGTACATGCTAGGCTCGTCAAGTTAACCTAAGTGTTTTGCATGTGTAAAACTGTCTTACACCCGTTGTATGTGAACGTAAGAATCTATCACACCTGATCATCACATGGTGCTTCAAAACGACGAGCTTTAGCAACGGCGCACAGTTAGGGAGAACACTTTCTTGAAATTATTATAAGGGATCATCTTATTTACTACCGTTGTTCTAAGTAAACAAGATGCATAAACATAATAAACATCACATGCAATTATATAAAGTAGTGACATGATATGGCCAATATCATATAGCTCCTTTGATCTTCATCTTCGGGGCTCCATGATCATCTTGTCACCGGCATGACACCATGATCTCCATCATCATGATCTCCATCATCGTGTCTCCATGAAGTTGCTCGCCAACTATTACTTCTACTACTATGGCTAACACGTTTAGCAATAAAGTAAAGTAATTTACATGGCGTTGAATCAATGACACGCAGGTCATACAATAATTAAGACAACTCCTATGGTTCCTGCCGGTTGTCATACTCATCGACATGCAAGTCGTGATTCCTATTACAAGAACATGATCTCATACATCACAATATATCATTCATCATTCATCACAACTTCTGGCCATATCACATCACATGACAATTGCTGCAAAAACAAGTCAGACGTCCTCTAATTGTTGTTGCATCTTTTACGTGGCTGCAATTGGGTTCTAGCAAGAACGTTTTCTTACCTACGAATAACCACAGCGTGATTTGTCAAATTCTATTTACCCTTCATAATGACCCTTTTAAATCGAATCTGCTCCAACTAAAGTGGGAGAGACAGACACCCGCTAGCCACCTTATGCAACTGGTGCATGTCAGTCGGTGGAACCTGTCTCACGTAAGTGTACGTGTAAGGTCGGTCCGGGCCGCTTCATCCCACAATACCACTGAAGCAAGATAAGACTAGTAGCGGCAAGAAAGTTGACAACATCTACGCCCACAACTGATTTGTGTTCTACTCGTGCAAAAGAGAACTACGCATAGACCTAGCTCATGATGCCACTGTTGGGGAACGTTGCATAAAATAAAAAATTTCCTACGTTCACCAAGATCCATCTATGAGTTCATCTAGCAACGAGAGAGAGAGAGAGAGAGAGATGCATCTACATACCCTTGTAGATCGCGTGCGGAAGCGTTCAAGAGAACGGGGTTGAGGTAGTCGTTCTCGTCGTGATCCTATCACCGGAGATCCTAGCGCCGAACGAACGACACCTCCGTGTTCAACACACGTACGGTTAGCGTGACGTCTCCTCCATCTTGATCCAGCAAGGGGAAAGGAGAGGTTGATGAAGATCCAGCAGCACGACGACGTGGTGGTGGATGCAGCAGAGACTCGGCAGGCTTCACCAAGCAAGCTGCGGGAGGAGGAAGAGGTGTAGCAGGGGGGGAAGGCGCCAAGACTTGAGGTGCGGCTGCGCTCCTCCCCTTCCTTATATAGGCCCCAGGGGCGCCGCCCTGAGATCCATCTCTCCCGCGGCGGCAGGGAGTGGAGTGCCCCCCAAGGCAAGTGGTGCGCCCCGGCCTAGGGTTTCCAACCCTAGGCGAGGGGGCAAGTGTGGCGCACCAGCCCACCAGGGGCTGGTTCCCTCTCACTTCAGCCCACGGGGCCCTCCAAGATAGGTGGACCCACCCGGTGGACCCCCGGGGCCCTTCCGGTGGTCCATGTACAATACCGAGTGACCCCGAAAGTTTCCCGATGGCCGAAACAGCACTTCCTATATATAATTCTTTACCTCCGGACCATTCCGGAACTCCTCGTGACATCCGGGATCTCATCCACGGACTCGAACAACTTCGGTTTGCTGCATACTCATATTCATACAACCCTAAGCGTCACAGAACCTTAAGTGTGTAGACCCTACGGGTTCGGAGACACGTAGACATGACCGAGGCGGCTCTCGGTCAATAACCAACAGCGGGATCTGGATACCCATGTTGGCTCCCACATGCTCCTCGATGATCTCATCGGATGAACCACGATGTCGAGGATTCAAGCAACCCGTATACTATTCCTTTGTCGATCGGTATGTTAGTTGCCGAGATTCGATCGTCGGTATCCCAATACCTCGTTCAATCTCGTTACGGCAAGCCACTTTACTGCATGCCGTAATGCATGATCCGTGACCGGACACTTGGTCACTTTGAGCTCATTATGATGATGCACTACCGAGTGGGCCCAGTGATACCTCTCCGTGTCTGAGTAACAAATCCGATCTCGATCCGTGTCAACCAGCAGACACTTCGGAGATACCTATAGTGCACCTTTATAGTCACCCGATTACGTTGTGATGTTTGGTACACCTAAAGCACTCCTACAGTATCCGAGAGTTACACGATCTCATGGTCTAAGGAAGAGATACTTGACATTGGAAAAGCTCTAGCAAAACGAACTACGATCTTGTGCTATGCTTAGGATTGGGTCTTGTCCATCACATCATTCTCCTAATGATGTGATCTCGTTATCAATGACATCCAATGTCCATAGTCAGGAAACCATGACTATCTATTGATCAACGAGCTAGTCAACTAGAGGCTCACTAGGGACATGTTGTGGTCTATCTATTCACACGTGTATTACGATTTCCGGATAATACAATTATAGCATGAATAAAAGACAATTATCACGAACAAGGAAATATAATAATAATCCTTTTATTATTTTCCTCTAGGGCATATTTCCAACAGTGTGCTACCAAACGTCACAACGTAACTGGGTGATTATAAAGGTGCTCTACAGGTGTCTCCGAAGGTACTTGTTGGGTTGGCGTATTTCGAGATTAGGATTTGTCACTCCGAATGTCGGAGAGGTATCTCTGGGCCCTCTCGGTAATGCACATCACATAAGTCTTGCAAGCATTGCAACTAATGAGTTAGTTGTGAGATGATGTATTACGGAACGAGTAAAGAGACTTGCCGGTAACGAGATTGAACTAGGTATTGAGATACCGACGATCGAATCTCGGGCAAGTAACATACCGATGACAAAGGGAACAACGTATGTTGTTATGCGGTCTGAACGATAAAGATCTTCGTAGAATATGTGGGAGCCAATATGAGCATCCAGGTTCCGCTATTGGTTATTGACCGAGACGTGTCTCGGTCATGTCTACATTGTTCTCGAACCCGTAGGGTCCGCACGCTAAGGTTTCAATAGCGGTTATATTATGAGTTTATGAGTTTTTATGTACGAAGGAGTTCAGAGTCCCGGATGAGATCGGGGACATGATGAGGAGTCTCGAAATGGTCGAGGCGTAAAGATCGATATATTAGACGACTATATTCGGACATCGAAAGGTTCCGAGTGATTCGGGTATTTTTGAGTATCTGGGAGTTACGGGAATACGTATTGGGCCTTATTGGGCCATACGGGAAAGAAGGAAAAGGGCCTCAAGGGTGGCCGCACCCCTCCCCTTGGTCTGGTCCGAATTGGACTAGGGAGGGGGGGCGCCCCCTTCCTTCCTTCTCCTTTTCCCTTCCCTTTCCTTCCATCCTACTCCTACTACTTGGAAGGACTCCTAGTTGGACTAGAAAAGGGGGAATCCTACTCCCGATGGGAGTAGGACTCCCCTAGGGCGCGCCTTAGAGAGGGCCGGCCCTCCCCTCCTCCACTCCTTCATATACGGGGGCAGGGGGCACCCCATAGACACACAAGTTGATCTTCGTGATCGTTCCTTAGCCGTGTGCGGTGCCCCCCTCCACCATATCCCACCTCGGTCATATCGTGGCGGTGCTTAGGCGAAGCCCTGCGATGGTAGAACATCAAGATCATCACCACGCCGTCGTGCTGACGGAAATCCTCCCCGACGCTTTGCTGGATCGAAGCCCGGGGATCGTCATCGAGCTGAACGTGTGCTAGAACTCGGAGGTGCCGTAGTTTTGGTGCTTGGATCGGTCGGATCGGGAAGACGTACGACTACTTCCTCTACGTTGCGTCAATGCTTCCGGTTCGGTCTACGAGGGTACGTAGACAACACTCTTCCCTCTCGTTGCTATACATCACCATGATCTTGCGTGTGCGTAGGAATTTTTTTGAAATTACTACGTTCCCCAACACCTTGGATAATGAGATTCATCAGGAGAAGGTCTTCACTGAATTACAAAGCTGATACTCTGAATCACTGCAGCTACTTGCCTCCTATTGAAGTCCTCAAATGGACATTCTCCTCAGCTGATGACAAAGGCAAGGCAGCAGCTGTGATAGATGAAGGCATTCGTCCATTGGATGGTCAATTTCGCAAGGCTGCATCCTATTCCACCAATGATGACTCTGCCACACATGACTCTGCCGCCCACAACTCGGCCAAGCAAAATCCTCAAGCCACAGCACCCAGGGTGATGAATGATCGTGAGTTACTCCTCAGTCTTCATCAAAAGGTTGATCGCAATCATAAATGGGTCAAGCGTCAGTTTGTTCAATTCTTCACAACATGACCTCAACACACAATGCAGTGAAGAAAAACCAATACTACCTCCATGAAACCTTCAACCGTACCTGGGTTGTTCTGTCTCATGTCTACAGCGCAGAAGATCTGAATAAAATGGGTCTCAAGGAAGAATTTGACTGGTCTGCACCTCCTCCGAAGAAATACAAGAAGGTCAAGGTTCCTTCTTTGGTGCCCAGCTCCTATTCTTCATCGGCCGACACTGATGAACATGAAGACTTGGACGACACATCGGCAGGCCCTACTACAACAACCGACCCCGACAACGCTGGCGCTCCTTCATCAACCTGATTATCTTCAGGGGCGTTAGTCCTCAGTTTCGATCCTTTTGGTCATTCGATGACAAAGTGGGAGAAAATTTGAGTTAGTCTTCAAGCGGGTCTATTATATGGGCTTTTTATTTGCTAAGTTACAACTCTCGTTCTTCTGAAACTTTATTGGATCGAGTTGTAAACTTAAACCCGATGGTGCTCTAATACTTTTGATGTGTTATTCTGCATGCTTATTCCTCATTAATATTATTGCACGCATGCTGAATTTCATCAATCACCATATTTCATCATGCATTTCAAATTCTTCATATATATATGTCAAATGCGTGTATGAATTACAAGATATAGGGGGAGATCTCCATGATTCAACTCTTCAAGTATGCGTTGCTTCAATAGCAAAATTCCTCACTATGCACATCTTCAGTGGGAGTTCTTCTATATCTTGCAATCAAATTCCTCAATATCAGTATTTACACTTCATATGTTTATCCCCTTTGAAAACTTAACCTATATTGTCATCAATCACCAAAAAGGGGGAGATTGTAAGTGCATCTAGTGCCCCTTAGTGATTTTGGTGTATTGAAGACTTCTAGGTTAAGGAACTAATGTGTTTATGAGTGTACACAGGTCTATAAGTCTATGATGAGTTTGATATTTACAGAGAAAGTCGACCCCTAAAAATGAAATTCTTCGACTGAAGACTTTGGTATTCTAAAGACTTTCTGAAGACTTTGAAAGTGAAGAAATTGGTGTGACCTTGAAGACTTGGTATTCATTCGAGGAACATGAAGCGTGAAGATTTTTGTTTCGTAGTTTCATTTTCTCTTTCTTGAGTCATAAGAAACACCGTCATCGTTAAAGGGGTCGAGGAAATACTAAGGAAAAATTTCCATGTGATGCTCAACTCAAAATCCTACACCTACCAATCCCTTGAGTGAAGCCATTGGAAATCTCATATAGTTCAGTCAATTTCTTGATGTGATGAGACGAAGTTCTTCCGGTCCACGAGGAATTTGTTACGACCGAGGAGTTAGGAATTCGCCAGTGCAGATTGCCTACACAGTGAGGAACATGATAGCCCTGAGGAATTTGAACCTCAAATTTCCGACCGTTGCTGTGCTACGCGCCAGCTGTCCCAAAATATCTTATCCACCGGACGGTCATATCATTGAAGGGCATTTATGTCTTACATGTCGGGCTGCTCCCTAGGCTATAAATAGCCGCCCCCTACAACCACTAGCTGGTTGGCTGCTCCACGAGAAACTGACACTTGTCATTTGAGAGCATCCCATCCTCCGAGGACTTTGAGCGAAAATCATCAAGTGAGGAAAACCCAAACCCAAACACCAACAAACCCAAAGTGATTGAGCATCACTGAAGAGATTGATCCTGCGTGGATCCGACGCTTGTTACCTTTGAAGACTGTGCTTCTTCCAGACGGTTAGGCGTCATGGTCTAGAGCATCCAAGAGGAATTGTGGATCGCCGAGTGACCGAGTTTGTGAAGGTTCGGAAGTCACCTGAAGACTTACCACGAGTGATTGGACGAGGTCTGTGTGACCATAGTTCAAGGAGAATACGGTGAGGATTGTGTGTCCGGGACTGTTTTTCCTTGACTGTGTGTCCTCAGGTTTAAATACCTAGCGGCTCCAACCAGATGTACAACTGAGACAGCAGTTGGAACTGGTCTACCAAATCATTGTCTTCACCAAGCCAACTGGTTCTATTTCCTCAACTCTTTCATTTCCTCAGTATTGTGTTATTTGCTTGTCATATTTTTGTTTGAAGACTTTGACTGAAGACTTTCTCAATTTCCTCAGTTCAATTTCTTCAGTCTGTTTGTCTTCATCTAGTGTTATCCTGTGATTACGCTTTCTGTACTCTGTGCTTGTCTTCATTTCATCATGATGACTATGCTTGTCTTCTGTAATGTTTACTTCTGAGTACTTATTCCGCTGCAAGTAGTTCTTCGCTAAGGAATTTCCTCACTAGCAAATTCCTCAGTGAAGAATTCATAAAAATCGCCTATTCACCCCCCCCCCCTCTAGTCGATATAACGCACTTTCAAGATCAAAGGGGAAAAGGAGGCGAACGGAACGAGTAGCTCACAGTGGTTCCAGTGGCGACCTCGGGGAAGTCGGGAGAGCTCGGGGGAGACGGTGAGGTAGCGATGGCCGGGGATCAACGAAGAACGGCGATCCGAGGAAGAAGACGCAGTTGGCGTCGGTGTTGATGCTCCGCGGTCCAGCTCCTTTTGCTCCAGTGTCGAGGACGACGGTGCTCACCTCCTGGACTTCCCGTTGTGGCTCATGGTGGACGATGGTCGCGACCATAACGAGGGCGTGGCAACACGGTGCTCGGCTCTCTTCCAGAAAAGAAACAAGAGGGGAAACTAGGGTGATGGGGATTTAGGGTTTGCGGGGGAGAGAGGAGGTGCTCTTATCCACGCGGGGAGGCGGCGGATGCACGACGCGTGGAGGATCCGCAGCGTGTACGAGCGAACGGCTGTCACCGAGCCTTCTGTGAACAGAAGGTTGAAGATGGCTGCGGGCTGGCTGGGTCTAGAGCAGTAGAAGTGATGGGGTGCCCCGGCTATTCCCTTTTCTTTCTATTATTACTTTTCTGTTTTGTAATTTTCTCCTCTGATTTGTATTTTGTTCTAATAATATTTTATTTTTGTTAAATGTTAAAACTTGCACATAAACCTAGCATAATATTGGGTTGTTTCACAAAAAGTTTCCGAGCATTAGGAAATGTTTAAAAAAAATTAGAAATTGAAAAGGTCAAATATTTTACTGTTGATCCTCTTAATTAATTACTAGAGGCAATTTGGGAATTGAAATGGGGTTGGGTTCAACATGATAATTACTTAAGGATTCTATGGGACATTGCCAACATTTTTGTTTTACTATTTGAACAAATAATAATTTGACTTGTATTTCAAATTTGAATTTGAATTGAGAATTGATTAAGTGGCAATTTGCATCGTAATCATGATGACATGGCCACCATTAGGGGGAGATTAATGTAGCATGATTCTTGGGGTGTTACAAATCTCCTCCACTACAAGAAATCTCGTCCCGAGATTTAAGAGGTAGAGTAAGGGGGAAAGATCTGTTTACGAAATTCTAACGAATCTTCTCGGTCTTGGTTGCTCTTCCCGAAGAGGTCGATCCATTACGTTGATGTCTTTATTTCACTGCTTCAGGTCATTATGATGAAGTCGGCATCCTTTCTTCGAGAACTCCATCGTACTTACGAAAGAATAAAGGGTGGGTATTCCGGGAGAACGAACCTCTGCAAGGTTTGACTATTTGGTCGATAAGATCGGGGAAGGTGGCGGAAAGTAACTCTCAAATTGAAACTTAGGAAAATATCCAGAGCAAAGTTAGGAGGTATCCTGGGAAGTTTCGAGCGGGCAGGCAATCGTTCGATACCTGTTACAGGGCATGAAAGGGGTTCAAAGAAACGGGGATGAGTATTGTGTCTGATACCATATTTGAAGGTGGCGCATGAATTACATACGAGGCCATGCATGAGGAACAACCTTGGCAACAGGGGGTGTACAGGAGAGTCAGGTTTCGATCCTGTGGAACAGTGGGTTATGAGCCCACCATGTGGGTTAAAAGTAGAAAGGGAGGTGATATTTTGCACAATCATGATAACAAGGCATGTCAGTGGATAGCCTATCAATTATGTCGGCAACGTCGGTACCAAGGGCGAGGGACGAAGAGAACCATCTTCCTGCTTGTTGAACGAGACGGACCAATAGGCAAAGTTCTCGTCCATCGGAGGTTACCAGAATGCCATCAACAAAAGCAACAGGGTCTTACTGACAGAGTTGTACATCGAGGTGTTTACATAAGCAGTAAATTATTACTCCTTAGATCATATAGATCACAAGAAAGATTAAACAAAACAATGGAAAGGAAAATGTGTTTAAACACATATTTCAGGGGTATATCCTTCCCAAGGACAAGCAGAGCATGATATCCACGACAGCATATAATGTAGAAAACCCTTTAGGTAAGGGGAGGGAAATTTCATGACATTACCCAAACAACGGTGTTTGTATAATTGATAAAGAAAATTTAGCATTGTGCTTCAAATGTTCTTATTGAAAATCGGAGTACCACAGACATGCTTCGAGATAGCATTGACATGGTCATCAAGTAAAGATCAGACTTAGGATTCACAAATGTTCCATCAGGAAAACTCATAGAATAAGTCTTACAATTTCCTCATGGAAGAATGGATAACCTTGCTAAAAAGGAAATGGTAACAACAGGTCCTTCGGCCAGGTGTGCTAGGCATGACATCACCTTACCAGGTGATATAAAGACCAATGTTATGACTCTTGGAAAATGCTCCAACCATCATATCTGACCAAGATTCATATCTGATTGGTGTCAGGTTACCTCAGACACATCATGCCTGAGAAGAAAAGGTGTGACACAATTGACGAGATGGCATTGTTAGATTCTAGGAAATGAACTACGGAGGCGAGTTGTGAAACAAGAGTTCATCATTAAACCAATGAAAGGGGTGAGGGGGTGGCTGATGGACTCGGAGACAATTCCTCCAGATTTCCAAAAAGATGGATTCGCACAATTAAGTGAACAAGGTGATAGCATTGGACACACCGAAGTATATAATGAGGTATGCTCGAGGAAAACATACATAGTTAAACATTGGTTGAAAGGTGCACCCGAAATATGGGCTTAGGTAGCATGATCAATGTTAGAATGGTGATTCGATAACCAATGGTCTAAGAATGAAATATCGACCATTAACATCAAAGCAATAGGGTTGCTAGAAGTTTTGAAGTCGCACAGCATCGTTCAATTGTCGGGTTTTTTTCTGTTAGAAACAACACGGGGACCAAGGAATGAACGGATATGGCAAGAAGTATCACCTGTATCAGGAATTCTTAAGAGGTGGTGAAATTCTCATGACATTCTTGACACAAAATATGGTAATACTCCAAGGTAAAGTA
Organism: Aegilops longissima; assembly: GCA_021605205.1. Taxonomy (NCBI): domain Eukaryota; kingdom Viridiplantae; phylum Streptophyta; class Magnoliopsida; order Poales; family Poaceae; genus Aegilops; species Aegilops longissima. The sequence continues at coordinate 472,545,168 of CM038678.1, forward strand.
GAACAAATGCTGGATAGTAAGGATCTCAAGGTATATACAAAACACGAACAAGTTTGTGTTGAACAGAAGGCAATAAAGTGGTTGATGATAGCACCAATCATCGAGGGCAAGGATTTTATTTCTCATCATGAATTCGATTGATATCTTGGAAGACCTCAGAATGTTCATGATGATCATGACACATTTGTCAAGAGGTTTCCAGAAGATGTAACCGATTGGCGATGACATCAAGTCAACGGAATGATGAAGCAAAAAGTTATTGAAACCATGGGTACGACACAAACTCGAAATCAAGCTTGTTGTTCAAGGACAAATGATATGACGAGGAAGATCGACGTAAGATTAGCTCACCGTCCAAATTTTTGCTCTGGGAAGAAGGCCAGGTAGCACAATTAAAATCGGCACGACAAGGATATAGCCAAGCAGGCTAGGAATGACGTGATCGAGTTCAAACTCGTAAGTAATGAAGGGTACCAAGAGTTGTTTAATCGCGATGCGGACTCGAGTTAGTTTTGGTTTCTTTGAGTGTTTAATAACTCAGAGCCCGTGAAAAATTGGAATCAGTGAGAATGTAACACTTGATGAAGAACTCATAAGAAGTTATGCAGTTCCATGATAATCTCGAGACACATGGGGTAATACTCGACGACAAATCAAAGTAGAGGTTGAACTAGGGTATTGCTCTGCAGAAGACAAGTGCTCAAACTTGCACGAGAAATGGAATCAAGGAGAAACATGGTCGGAACCACGTCCACAGATACAAGATGAACTTATAACAAGGGGATAATTATTTTAAGAGAAGCTTCCACGATAAGGTATACATCGTGTCCATGGGCATGAACACAGGGTTCAAGGTCGACTCCCACTTCTCCAATGCATAACCTTTCATTCACTTCTCTTTTTCAAAGAAGTTGTAGTGTTGAATTATCTGGCAAAATACCAGAAGAGTATGACTCGTGAAATCTTTCAAGTTCACACATCTTAAGGAAGGCATAGGTTCAACCCACCGGGGTATCATGGAAACATACACCACAAGCTTTAATAGTAAATATCACAAGCTTAAAAGCAGAGCATGGTTGGCCAATCAGAGGATAGGATTGTAAGTGCATCTAGTGCCCCTTAGTGATTTTGGTGTATTGAAGACTTATAGGTTAAGGAACTAATGTGTTTATGAGTGTACACAGGTCTATAAGTCTATGATGAGTTTGATATTTACAGAGAAAGTCGACCCCTAAAAATGAAGTTCTTCGACTGAAGACTTTGGTATTCTGAAGACTTTCTGAAAACTTTGAAAGTGAAGAAATTGGTGTGACCTTGAAGACTTGGTATTCATTCGAGGAACATGAAGCGTGAAGACTTTTGTTTTCGTAGTTTCATTTTCTCTTTCTTGAGTCATAGGAAACACCGTCTTTGTTAAAGGGGTCGAGGAAATACTAAGGAAAAATTTCCATGTGATGCTCAACTCAAAATCCTACACCTACCAATCCCTTGAGTGAAGCCATTGGAAATCTCATACTGATTCAGTCAATTTCTTGATGATAGAGGCGAAGTTCTTACGGTCCTTTGAGCAATTTATTCTGACCGAGGAGTTAGGAATTCGCCAAATGTGGATTGCCTACCTTTGTGAGGAACATGATATACGAGGAATTTGAACCTCAAATTTCCGACCGTTGCTGCTCTGCTGGCGCCACTGTCCCAAAATATCTTATCCACCTAACGGTCAAATCATTAAAGGGCATTTATGTCTTATCATGTCGGGCTGCTCCTAGGCTATAAATAGCCGCCCCTACAACCACTAGCTGGTTGGCTGCTCCATGGCCGACACTTGTCATTTGAGAGCATCCCATCCTCCGAGGACTTTGAGCAGAAATCATCAAGTGATGAAAATCCAAACCCAAACACCAACAAACCCAAAGTGATTGAGCATCAGTGAAGAGATTGATCCTGCATGGATCCGACGCTTGTTACCTTTGAAGACTGTGCTTCTTCCAGACGGTTAGGCGTCATGGTCTAGAGCATCCAATAGGAATTGTGGATCGCCGAGTGACCGAGTTTGTGAAGGTTCGGAAGTCACCTGAAGACTTACCACGAGTGATTGAGCGAGGACTGTGTGACCTTAGCTCAAGGAGAATACGGTGAGGACCGTGTGTCCTCATGTTTAAATACCTAGCCGCTCCAACGGATGTACAAGCGAGGCAGCAGTTGGAACTGGTCTACCAAATCATTGTCTTCACCAAGCCAAGCTGGTTCCATTTCCTCAACCCTTTCATTTCCTCGGCATTGTGTTGTGTGCTTGTCATATCGTGTTCAAGACTTTGATGAAGACTTTCTCAACTTCCTCGGTTCAATTTCTTGACTGTTTGTCTTCATCTGTGTTATCCTGTGATTACGCTACGTACTCTGTGCTTGTCTTCATTTCATCATGATGACTATACATGTCTTCTGTTATGTTTACTCGAGTACTTATTCGCTGCAAGTAGTTCTTAGCTAAGGAATTTCCTCACTAGCAAATTCTGAGTGAAGAATTCATAAAAATCGCCTATTCACCCCCCTCTAGTCGATATAACGCACTTCCAATTGGTATCAGAGCAAGGTACTACCTTGTTCTTTGTGATTTTGGTTTAACCGCCTGGAGTTTTAGTTATGTCGACCACAGGTATGAAGAAAGTGACATGCCCTATCTTTGACGGTCATGACTATCCCAAGTGGAACGCCATGATGAAGAAGCGCCTCATGGCGATGAACAGCATGCTGTGGACCGTCACTGAGATTGGTCTGACCGATCTGTGCAAGATGGCGGAAGTTGATGACATTCGCAAGTACACCCTTCTCAACCTCACGGTGAAGGACGCCATCTGCTCCTGTCTGTCTCGAAATCAGTTCAGGAACGTCATGCATCTCGAACATGCGAAGCTTATCTGGAACCGTCTCTCTGATGTCTATGAAGGTCATCGAACCTGTCACGATCCTTGGTTTGAGGACTTCAAGGAATCTCTCAAGTCAATGACATTTGAACTAGAATCATCATCCTCCTCACCATGTCTTATGGCAGATGGTGAAAAGGTAACTGAATGCTATCTGTCTGAATGCAGTGATGATGAATCTGGTGATGAATTAGGACCCAATTATGTCAAACTTTCTTCTCTTGCTGCTAAACAACAAAGAGCTTTGGAAAAGGTTCACAACATGCTTAGTAAGAGCGATGATATGTTGGGTGAAGAAATGGATCAGTCAAAAGCTTTGGCTGAAAGTCTTCAGAGACTTCACTCTAAGTATGACTCCCTTCAAGATCAACATAACACTCTCTTATCTGATCATGAGAAGCTTTCTTATGAATTTCTTCAAAGGAAGCAAGATCTTGAGAAGCTAAGAGTGAGTTATGAAGATTTCAGAAGGAGTGTGATTCATTACTTGCCCAACAAACCAGCGCTGCTCAGGAAGAATTTGTTCCTCCATGTTTGAAATGCATTGAACCTGAATCTGCTAATTCTTCACCTGAATGTTCAAATTCTTCTTATGTTACAAATTCTTCACCTGCCTCTGCTATCACTAATTCCTCATCTGAGGACATTACTAGTATCACTGACGATGCAGGGCTGTAGGAATTGTACATGACACGCATGTACAAAAGCCTCAAAGGGCATCAGACTCTTTGTGATGTGCTTAAAAAGCAGATCCTCAACAGGAACCCTAGGAAAGAGGGTATTGCCTTTGAGAGGAAACTCAATGCTGATGGTACATATTGGAAGCCTGAGCACTACCCCAAAACCTCATGGGTTGCTGCAAAGGGACCTCCAGTTGATCCATCTAATTTATCTGGTTACACATGTGAATCTTCTCATTCTTCTGATGAGTCATTTGACTCGAACTATAAACTGTTCAAAAATCAGAATGGTGAAGTATTTGCTAGATATGTTGGCACTAACTGCAGGAACGGTTCCCCTATGAAGAAAATCTGGGTTCCCAAAAGGTGCCTTGAAAGTCTTCAGGTGAATGTCCTCATGACACCACCTGTGATGAATAGGAACCCCAGATCAAATTCTTCATATGGACCAAATTCTTCATATGGATCCAAGTCCTCATACGGACCAAAATCCTCACGTGGATCAAATTCCTCAAAAGGATCAAAGTCCTCATATGAACATCATCATGCTAACAACTCTGTTTCACAGGGAAGAGCCAAGGGCTATGAATATGAGCATTATTCTTCTAATCATTATGTTCATAAGTCCTCGAAGAATTTCTCTGCTTATTCATATGCTTACCCTAACCCATCTTATGTGAAACGAAATGGTTTGGCCTCTATGCCACCATTCTCATATGGAGCTCGCAGAGTGATGAACTCTTTGCCACCCCTTCAGATGTGGGTGGTGAAGAAAAAGAACTAATTTCCTCTCAGAGGTCAGGTCTCGGGCGTGCTCAAGCGTCTCAAGAATTTCTTGGGGACGACAAACTGCTGAAAGGGACGAGCTAATCATGAAGAAATGAACTTTCATTTCTCACGTCCTCATACGGCTTTATATGTTTTACTGCTTGATGAAATTGATCTGATGAATTGTGATATCATATTCTTCACTGATGAAGTATATGAAGTTCGTAAGCTGCACTAATTCATCTGCAGGATGATCAACCCAAAGCCACTGAGTGGGTCCTCGATAGTGGATGTACAAATCACATGACTGGTGACAAGAATCTATTGATGGATGCTCCCTTATCATCATCGCATATGAAGCATATCATCTTCGCTGACAAAAGCAAAAGTCAGGTATTGGGTCTAGGTAAGGTTGCGATCACAAAGGATCGACACATGGACAAAGTCATGCTTGTTGAGTCCTTAGGATACAACCTTATGTCTGTCTCAATGCTTTGTGATCTTGATATGGTTGTTGTCTTTGGCAAGTATTGTTGTGTTGTGATTATGGAAGCTGACAATTCCAAAATCTTCGAAGGCTTTAGGAGAGGAAACTTGTATATTGTTGATTTCTCTACAGGTTCACAACCAGCCGTGTGCCTACTTGCAAAAGCTTCAGAAGGATGGCTATGGCATCGACGACTTGGTCATGCAGGCATGAGGAATTTGCACACGCTTGCAAAGAAGAAGGATGTCATTGGCATTGAGAATGTCAAATTCCTCAAGGATCACTCATGCGGTGCCTGTGAAGCTGGAAATATGACCAAGGCCAAGCATCCAGTGAAGACTATCATGACCACTACTCGTCCATTTGAATTGCTTCACATGGATCTCTTTGGTCCTAATCATTATTCTGCCATTTCAAATGAAGCATCTCAATATGGCTTTGTTATTGTTGATGATTACTCTCGTTACACATGGGTACACCTTGTTACTTACAAACATGAAGTGCAGGAAGTCTTCAAACGATTTTCCTCGAGGGCTTCAACCAACTTTGGTGTGAAGATCAAGCACATCAGAAGTGACAATGGCACTGAGTTCAAGAATTCTGGTCTCGATGACTATCTTGATGAACTTGGTATTACTCATGAGTTATCTGCCCCTTATACTCCTCAACAGAATGGCGTTGTGGAGCGCAAGAATAGGACTCTTGCCGAGATGGCTCGCACTATGCTCGATGAGTACAAAACGCCTCGTCATTTTTGGGTTGATGCAATTGATACTGTGTGCCACATCATCAACAGAGTATATCTTCACAAATTCTTCAAGAAGACAGCCTATGAACTCCTCAGTGACAAGAAACCCAATGTGAGTTATTTCAAAGTCTTCGGTGCTAAATGCTGGATTAGAGATCCTCGACATAACTCAAAATTTGCACCGAAAGCACATGAAGGTTTTATGCTTGGTTACGGAAAGGATTCGCACACCTACAGAGTCTTCAACAATGTTCTTCACAAGGTTGTTGAAACTGCAGATGTGCGGTTCGATGAAACTAATGGCTCGCAAAGAGAGCACCTACCTTCTGTGATAGATGAACCAGCACCTAAGGATTCTATCAAGTTCAAGGCTACTGAGGATGTCATTCCTACTGAAGAATCTGCTAAAGAATTCATTCCAGAACGTGAAGAACGTCAAGCTGATGCACTTGAGGAAAATGCTGAAGAAATGGGTGCTGAAGAAAATGCTGATCAAATTCCTCAATGACAACCAGCTCATCCTCGCGTTGCAAAAGAAGTGCAAGTGGAGAATATCACCGATGACACGCTAGGTCCTCTCACCCGCTGAAAATCTTCACATCTATCTAACTTTTGTGGGCACAATGCTTTTGTCTCTATCACAGAGCCCGCTAAGGTAGATGAAGCATTTCTGGAGCCTGAGTGGATTCAGGCCATGCAAGAAGAATTGCATCAATTTAAGCTCAACAACCTATGGGAACTGGTCAAACGTCCAGATCCTCGCAAGCATAATATAATTGGCACAAAGTGGATCTACCACAACAAGCAAGATGAAAATGGCCTTGTGGTGAGGAATAAGGCACGACTAGTAGCTCAAGGCTACACACAGGTTGAAGGAATTGATTTCGATGAAACTTTTGCACCTGTTGCTAGACTTGAGGCTATTCACATATTACTTGCTTATGCTAACCATCATGGTATCATCTTATATCAAATGGATGTGAAAAGTGCATTCCTCAATGGTAAACTTGAGGAAGAAGTATATGTTGCTCAACCCCCAGGTTTTGAAGATCCAAAGAATCCTGACAAAGTCTTCAGACTCAATAAGGCCCTCTATGGCCTCAAACAGGCCCCTCGGGCGTGGTATGATACTTTGAAGGAATTCCTCATGAAGAATGGCTTCACACCCGGTTCACTCGATCCTACTCTCTTTACTAAATCTTATGATGGTGAACTGTTTGTGTGCCAAATATATGTTGTGTATATTATCTTTGGCTGTACTGACCAACGTTATAGTGATGAATTTGCTTATACGATGAGTGAAGAATATCAAATGTCTATGATGGGAGAGTTGAAATTCTTCTTAGGTCTTCAAATTCGTCAACAGCGCAATGGCATATTCATATCTGTCAGGACCCCGATCCTAAGTCACACCGATCTAGCATGTAACACATCATATCACTTTGCGGCCTCACGCACGGTATTCCCACGGTGTCGCCTTACCATGGCCCGGACCGTTTGCGTCTTTTGGCTCACGATATGATAGAGTCGCTAGCATCCATATGACAAAGAACCGGGCCGACATGGCTAGTCGTGAACCCAAAGCGGCGCTAACCTATGGGGACAGCATACATGAATCACATCGAGCATGTCGGTCATCAACGTATGTATTCGGGCTGTAGCACTGGGCTATGAGGACTCGTATCCCGGCTGTAGCAGGCTAGGCAGACTCGAATAACACCGCGTGACATTTCCCAAGGGATGGATATAGGAACGAAGTGAAACACATGCCGCCAGATCAAGTGTCCAAGCAGTAGTCTTTGGGCTAGCAGGACTCCGGTGAACCGGGCTGTAGCGGACTACTATCGTTCGGAGGCACGAGACTACATTTCCCCATATGAGAGGCTGCCAAGGATAAACAACTAGTTTGTCGGATCCCACACATACCAAGCATTTCAAACATACACACATTATGCTCAATATGCGTAGATACAACATGGCATCACAACATAACTCTAGGACTCGAATATTATTCATTAGGCTCCGAGGAGCGAGATATTACAAACATGGGTCTCATGACCCAACACTCAGAGCATACAAGTCAGAGCACAAGCGGAAGCTAAACATGTCCAGGTACGCACAACTACAAATGAAAAGGCTGAGAAGCGACTATCTACCAGATCCGCCGAGGCACAAGATCGTAGCTGAGGTAACAAGCTAAACGTCGAAGTCCGAGCGGAACTACTAGCGAGACTGACGTCTCTCTGCAAAACATAAAATAAGCAAACGTGAGTACAATTGTACTCAGCAAGACTTACATCAGAACTAACTACATATGCATCATTATCAAAAGGGGGTGGTGGAGTTTGACTGCAGCAAGCCAGCTTTGACTCGGTGGCTATCCTGAACTACGACTGCAAGTAACTCTTTTGAGGTGGCGCACGCGAGTCCACATAATCACCATATCAATACACCACTATGGACCCGCTCCCGTCTCCCTACGAGAACGCCATCCATAGCACTCACGCTTATCTTGCGCATTTTAGGGTATCCACTTTCACTTGTCTATGAACTGATATAGGAAACCCAGAAGTCCTTCTCCGTGGACACGGCTATTCGAATAGATCATATTAAAACCCTGCAGGGGTGTACTTCTTCACACACGCTCTCACCACTTACCGCCGTTTACATGACATGTACTCGGCAACCTTCAAGCGGAAGCCCAACGTGGGTGTCGGCCACGGCCTACCTAAACACTCAAATCCCTAGTCCAGGTTTATCGCCTATTCGGTTCCATCCGCAGGAGTCCGCCGAGGTTTCCCATACAGCCCGAACGATGTGTGCAGGGTTCCCGAGATACCAAACGGGCACTCGGCACACAGGCCACGGTGCCTACCGCAACACAACCCACCCCTAAGGTCAGCGTTGCGTGCCCCAAAGATACTACAAACACGAAACTACTTGCAACTCCCGGACCGAGGACAAGGGTGGTCAAGAAGCCGAGAGGGTCCATTGGTTTCGAGGCCCAATGCGTGGTAGTAACTGTTTCATGGATCACAAACACGAACTCAGTTCTCGAGGACGGCTGCAATGAGACAACCCACCATGTACTCCTACATGGCCTCTCACCGCTACCTTTACCAAATCGTGTTCACACACTTAGCTCACACACAATAGGACATGTTCATAACAATTCCAATTCATTCCCGATGAATCGGACCCGACTCAACTCTAAGCGAAGAGCAGGCATGACAAACAAGCATAAATGAGTAGGCACAACATGGCTCAAACAATTCCTACTCATGCTAGTGGGTTTCATCTAATTCTTGTGGAATGACAGTCATGCAAAGGATCAAGGGGTTCAGCTACCGCAGCAAGTAACACATGAGTCGTTGTTGTCCTAATGCAGTAAAATAGAGCAGGAGCGAGAGAGTGGGATTATATCGGAATGAACAAGGGGGTTTTGCTTGCCTGGCACTTCTGAAGATAATATAGTTCTTCATCGGTGTCATCGAACTCATCGTCGGTACATCGCTCACCGAGAGGGACAATTACCGCAAACAAGAGAGAACACAATCAATGCAATGCACATATATGATGCATGATCATGTTAAGGTACTGAATTCACCTAATGCAATAATAATCCAAGTTAGTTGAAGTGGAATTCAAACAAGGTTGAATTCCAACTCCAAATGCTATTTCATAAATTACCCTAATCATGATTCATCCTATTCAGTGAGGTTAACTTGTTCAAACATGCATGATCATGGCATAAACAGATTCTTCATATTTTTCTGATCATTTTTCATATATAAATTATTTCCATCCGAGTTACGGTTGAATTTATATGATTTTTAGAAGTTTAGAGTATTTTCTGGAATTTCCTGAATTAAAATAATTCCAGAAATCATTATTGCGTCAGCACTGCGCAAGCATGACGTCAGCAGGTCAACTGCGGCTGGCTGGGTCAAACCTGACGTGTGGGGGCCACACGTCAGTGACACGGGGTTAAACAGGGGGTTATTTTAATCCTAATTAAAAGATTAGTGGCGCTGGGCCCACTGTCAGAGAGACAACTAATTAACTGAGTTAATTAGCGCTAACTAAACTAACACCTAAACTAAATAGGGCATGGCCCACGTCAGTGACCCGGGGGGGTCTAACCCCAGGTCGAACCAGTCAAACCCGCCGGCGGTTAATCGCCGGCGAGATCCGCGGCGTATTTGTGCCCGGGTTTCCTCTGTGGTGCTCCAAATGACGCGCGGCTAGGCGCGTTGGAGAGCCAGCTCGATGGCGCGTCGGCCGGTGGCCATGGCTGGGCCTGGGATGGCCGGAGTCAACGGCGGCGAGCTCGGTTGCGGCCGCCGGAGTTCGGTCGTGCACGAGAGCGCGTTTGGAGCTCGAAGACGAGCGAAGCAAAGCGCTAGGGATGCTCTACGGGGCCTTACGAGCTTGTTGGACTCGCCGGGGTGACCAAATGGTCACCGGAGCTGCGTCGACGGCGAGCTCGGCGGCGGCGAACGTTCGACCATGGTGGGGAGGAGGGTTACGGCGTGCGGCCAGCTACACGGAGAGAGGGGAACGGTGGCGGAGCTCACCGCGGTTGCAGCGGGCGTCTAAGCGGGCTCGGGGACGACCGGACGGCGACGACGCGGCGATGGCGATCTGCGGCGGCCGGAGGCGAAGACGATGGCGATGGCGGCGCTCCAGGGCTTCCCGCGCCACGTGGCTCGGACGGGAGGTAGCAGACGGCGCGCGGAACTTATGGACACGGAGAGAGCGAGGGGAGCGGTGGCACGGGCGCGAGCAGCGGCGCTCTCCGTGCGCTTCGGTGAAGAGAGGGAGAGGGAGCGAGGAGGAGGGGGAAATGAGAGAGAGGGAGAGAGGTGCGGGGTGGCGCGTGGCGTCGTTCCAGGGCGTCCAGGGCGACGAGGAGGACGAAGAAGGAGGTGGCCGGGAACGTGGCCGCGGTGGCTGTGGCGCGGGCACGCACCTGCTTGGCGAGGGGGAGAAGACGACAGAGGGGGAGGCGGGCTGGGCCGGGGCTGGCCAGCTGGGCCGTCCAGGTCGCACAGGAGCTGGGCCGCAGGTAAGTCAGGTAAGGTTTTTCCTATTTTGTTTTTCTTTTCTAATTTCTGACATTTGTTTGATTTATTTAAAATACCAAATCACTTTATTTAATTATGCCAATTTTATATGAGCTAGTGGTAATATTCCGAGCTCTTCAACAAAAGGCACAATTTTGGCCAATATTTTATATATATAATAATATATATCCAATGCAATAGGTATGCATTAATTCCAAATGCCCAAATATAAATATTTATGAACCCCCAAAATATTGGTTTGATTATTATCTCTGTCCAATATTTTCAGAGGGCCACATGAGCATTTTCCTGGACCCTTTGGAGCAATTTTTTTATTTTTGGGTCATTTCCAAAAATTATTCTGAGGGTTTCACAAATCCCCATTTCAATTTCATGAAAATTAACATGATGACATGAATGCCTTAATGCAACTAATGTCAAACAATTCTAGGGCTGTGACAACTCACCCCCACTAAACAAGAATCTCGCCCGAGATTCAAGACGGAGGTAAGAGGAAAAGGAAGTCACAAACTATCACAATCTCCATGATCCATTTGCCCTTCTCGAAAATGTTGATTCATTCCATCATCTTGGTCTTGACGTCTTCGAGATCTTCACCCGACACGACAACAGAGAGAAGGGGGAAACCCTACATGATTCGATCTTCACGATGATCAAGTAGACATGATCGACTCACGGACTGAGACGGTGACACATCTCGAGTTGAGACACAAAACACATCGAGAGAGATGGAAGAACAACGACGGGGTTTGATTGGTGGCAACAATTCCACGTTTAGAAAGATGGTGGATGGTGTCAAAGTGGCGAGGAAACATTTACCATGATCCCGTAACGGGACACCTCAGGGGAGGTGACGCGAGGAACTATTCCCTCAAGTGGCAAAAGAATTACTTTTGATCCATAGATCATTGGAACTCTTTATACCAGCCTAAGGCAATCACAAACGATCGCTTGGTGGAGTGCAAGGGAATGGTACACCCGGACTAGAATGGATGATGTGGACTACCTTGTTGAAGACAACGCAATGGATGACTTTTGCTTATCACCGGAAATGGATGAGACCCATGGTAAGTCCACTTTTTGAGGATGATCCTAGACAACAATTGCTGAGAAGGCAACCCAAGGGAGATTGGCACAATGGGATGCGAGCTGGGAACAAAATGCAAATGCTAGGAATGTTCCAACCATCATATCTGCCTGAGATTCAGATCTGGTTGGTGTTAAGATATTCCAGACTCATCGAGTCTAGAAGAAAATGAAAGTTCGCAACACAAATCAACGAGAAGATGTTGCGAGATTCTCGGGAATGAACTACGATAGCAAGCTCCAAAACATGAGCTGGTTCTGCTACTAACATGTGAACATGTTGTCCAAGACAAGAATGACCACATAGTAGTCTTATCATAAAACACTACCGAGTTCAGGTGGGGAACCATCAACGAGGATATTGAAGTCCTTGCATAAGTCATATGATTAGCTCTTATGAAGAAACTTCTTGTCCTTGAACAAATCAATCAGTGGCTTGGTATGCTAGGAATACATATAGAATGAAGGTTGCAAGTCTCCAGACTACAGAATACTTCGCACATATGCATGACTGACTTGGAATGATTCCAAAGGAACCAAAACAAACCTTTCTCAAATTCATGGCGGCAACTTGCACCTAATGCACGTGAATTAGAGGAAGTCACTACTTCCGTCCAAACATATGCTTCATGAACGAAACACAAAGAGATGTTTACACAAGTTTCCAACACTAGGTTGATGTTCATCATGACTCATGGGGAGACAAAATCTGCCGATGGGCTCAACAATAGCTCATCGGAATTACCATATCATCGACTTCCACCATCATGTGAACATGGTGATAGCATTGGTCGCACCAAAGGTATAATGGTGTATGCCCGAGGGTCAACCACGAGTAAGACAACATTACGAGCATCGTTGGTACTGATTTGACTTGACAAAGGCCCATACTCAAGTCAACGAATTGATAGGACAATAGGTCCAAGAATCGATCACAGGACCAATCGATGAAGATATCATCCTTCTTCAACACACACTACACAAGAATATCCCTTTGGAACGAACTAAGTTGGACAAGCTCTTATCTTCCAACTCTCCAAGTTGTTGTCTAGCTTAACCGACTAGCTCAGGGGTATCCAACACAGATTCTTGGAGAAAGGGTGGTTCACAGGGAACCAACTTGATCACGAGCTCAACATAACAGCCAGGTGACAACCTGATAACACTTCCAAGAAGATATTTGGAAAGTCATGAACCACCGATATATTACTAAGCTCGAGAACAATCTTGCTTGAGGGCAAGACGATATTATCAAATGAGTGAGGACTTGACAAGATCCTAACTCATTAATCGAAGTGTGCACCAGAATTAAGGACTAGGTAGCACGATCAATCTTAGGATGATGATTCAATAACCAACACGCTAAGAATGAGAGTATTGTCCATTAACTACCGAGCAACGGAGTTCCTCGGAGTATAGATTTCACACATCACAATTCACTTGTCGGCATTCCGGTTACAACAACACGAAGACCGAGGAATGAATGATGATGGTGGGAAGTATCACTGCATCAAGAATGCATAGGAGGAGGTGCAACTCTCATGACATTCTTGACATAAATATGGTAACACTCGAGGTGGAACAGAATCAAAAGCTGGATTGGCATTTGATCTCATGGAATACAACTACTTTGACCCAATCCTGGATATGGATGAGGTACTGGAGTTTGTTTCTCCTAGTCATTCCGGAATAGAATGGCTTGTCAGACCACAAGGATAATAGGCATCGATGAACGGATGCACACATACCCTTGGCTATCAATTGATAGATGAAGGTCAGAAGACAACTAAGAGAACAACTCAAAGGAACATATAATTTTCTGAGTTGTGGATGCATAGATTAGTATGTCGAGCGAAGCTCAACATTTCTTCCGGATAACCCATGCAGAAAGATAGAATTGGCAGATCCACAATTATGAATGGAGAACTCCTCAAGAGCACTCTTATTGTGATGTTTTGATTTAACAAGGAACTTCTGCCATAAGCGGTTCGTAGTATTTGGAAGAAGGAAATACCACGGACCTCGAGGACTATCGCAAAGGTTACTAATATCCTAAAGGAGCTAGCAACTACTAATCAACATGAAGTAGGATGAATCTCGGTTGAAACCGTGAGTAGAATACCTACTATTAAATGGCATCACGGGATGCTTGCAAGATTAATGGCCAGAATCATCACATCGGGATACAAAAACATTGCTAAATTGCTAGGTGACTTCCTAACACCTAAGGTCATAATAATAGTTCCAACATATATGTCAAGGCAATAAATTACCTCAATGCACCGGTTAGTGTGCTTATTTCGACCAAAAGGACATCGGAACAGGAAGAAAGGATTTGCAAATGCATCGACTATTTAGAGACTGGATGACTCGGACAAGATAACGGCTGTAAATGCTCAAAATGATTTGAGACATCCTGCAAAAATGGTGGCATAACCACTCAACAACATCATAACAAGATTCGAGATCAACAGTTATCATACAGAGTAGTAGGAACTGAACCGGGATTAAAACCAACAATCTTAAAGGTCTATGGATTAGTAACACGTCATCCCGATAAATAGATGAGAAGCCTAGTTCTTAAACCCGTAGAAGAGAAGAGGATGACTCGGATCGAGAAGGCCATGAGGTAAAGGAGTAAAAAGAGCCTTACGTTCCTTCCACAATCAATTCCCTACATAGCTAAAGCATTTCTAGACTCAACTTGACCAGTTTGGCTTGGTAATCCCACAGCAACAAAGCTCGATACTAACGCTGTCAGACCCCGATCCTAAGTCACACCGATCTAGCATGTAACACATCATATCACTTTGCGGCCTCACGCACGGTATTCCCACGGTGTCGCCTTACCATGGCCCGGACCGCTTTGCGCTTTTGGCTCACGATATGATAGAGTCGCTAGCATCCATATGACAAAGAACCCGGCCGACATGGCTAGTCGTGAACCCAAAGCGGCGCTTAACCTATGGGGACAGGCATACATGAATCACATCGAGCATGTCGGTCATCAACGTATGTATTCGGGCTGTAGCACTGGCTAACAGGACTCGTATCCCGGCTGTAGCAGGCTAGGCAGGACTCGAATAACACCGCGTGACATTTCCCAAGGGACAGATATAGGAACGGAAGTGAAACACATGCCGCCAGTCAAGTGTCCAAGCAGAGTCTGGGCTAGCAGGACTCCGGTGAACCGGGCTGTAGCGGACTACTATCGCTCGGAGGCACGAGACTACATTTCCCCATATGAGAGGCTGCCAAGGATAAACAACTAGTTTGTCGGATCCCACACATACCAAGCATTTCAAACATACACACATTATGCTCAATATGCGTAGATACAACATGGCATCACAACATAACTCTAGGACTCGAATATTATTCATTAGGCTCCGAGGAGCGAGATATTACAAACATGGGTCTCATGACCCAACACTCAGAGCATACAAGTCAAAGCACAAGCGGAAGCTAAACATGTCTGGGTACAGACAACTACAAATGAAAAAGGCTGAGAAGCCTGACTATCTACCAGATCCTGCCGAGGCACAAGATCGTAGCTGAGGTAACAAGCTAAACGTCGAAGTCCGAGCGGAACTACTAGCGAGACCGACGCGTCTCTCGCAAAACATAAAATAAGCAAACGTGAGTACAATTGTACTCAGCAAGACTTACATCGAACTAACTACATATGCATCATTATCAAAAGGGGTGGTGGAGTTTGGTGCAGCAAGCCAGCTTTGACTCGGTGGCTATCCTGAACTACGATCGCAAGTAACTCTTTTGAGGTGGCGCATGCGAGTCCACATAATCACCATATCAATACACCACTATGGACCCGCTCCGCCTCCCTACGAACGCCATCCATAGCACTCACGCTTATCTTGCGATTTTAGGTATCCACTTTCACTTGTCTATGAACCGATATAGGCAACCCAGAAGTCCTTCTCCGTGGACACGGCTATTCAATAGATCATATTAAAACCTGCAGGGTGTACTTCTTCACACACGCCTCACCACTTACCGCCGTTTACATGACATGTACTGCAACCTTCAAGCGGAAGCCCAACGTGGGTGTCGGCCACGGCCTACCTAAACACTCAAGTCCCTAGTCCAGGTTTATCGCCTATTCGGTTCCATCCGCAGGAGTCCGCCGAGGTTTCCCATACAGCCCCGAACGATGTGTGCAGGGTTCCCGAGATACCAAACGGCACTTTCGGTACATCAACCACGGTGTTTACCGCAACACAACCCACCCCTAAGGTCAGCGCTATGCGGCGGCCCCAAAGATACTACAAACACCGAAACTACTTGCAACTCCCTGACCGAGGACAAGGGTGGTCAAGAAGCCGAGAGGGTCCATTGGTTTGGGCCCAATGCGTGGTAGTAACTGTTTCATGGATCACAAACACGTAACTCAGTTCTCGAGGACGGCTGCAATGAGACAACCCACCATGTACTCCTACATGGCCTCTCACCGCTACCTTTACCAAATCGTGTTCACACACTTAGCTCACACACAATAGGACATGTTCATAACAATTCCAATTCATTCCCGATGAATCAGACCCGACTCAACTCTAAGCAAGAGCAGTGCATGACAAACAAGCATAAATGAGTAGGCACAACATGGCTCAAACAATTCCTACTCATGCTAGTGGGTTTCATCTAATTATGTGGAATGACAGTCATGCAAAGGATCAAGGGGTTCAGCTACCGCAGCAAGTAACACATGAGTCGTTGTTGTCCTAATGCAGTAAAATAGAGCAGGAGCGAGAGTGGGATTATATCGAATGAACAAGGGGTTTTGCTTGCTCGCACTTCAAGATAATATAGTTCTTCATCGGTGTCATCGAACTCATCGTCGGTACATCGCTCACCGAGAGGGACAATTACCGCAAACAAGAGAGAACACAATCAATGCAATGCACATATATGATGCATGATCATGTTAAGGTACTGAATTCACCTAATGCAATAATAATCAAGTTAGTTGAAGTGGAATTCAAACAAGGTTGAATTCCAACTCCAAATGCTATTTCATAAATTACCCTAATCATGATTCATCCTATTCAGTGAGGTTAACTTGTTCAAACATGCATGATCATGGCATAAACATATTCTTCATATTTTTCTGATCATTTTTCATATATAAATTATTTCCATCCGAGTTACGGTTGAATTTATATGATTTTTAGAAGTTTAGAGTATTTTCTGGAATTTCCTGAATTAAAATAATTCCAGAAATCATTATTAAGGCCAAGATCGCGCAAGCATGACGTCAGCAGGTCAACTGCGGCTGGCTGGGTCAAACCTGACGTGTGGGGGCCACACGTCAGTGACACGGGGTTAAACAGGGGGTTATTTTAATCCTAATTAAAAGATTAGTGGCGCGGGCCCACTGTCAGAGAGACAACTAATTAACCGAAAGTTAATTAGCGCTAACTAAACTAACACCTAAACTAAATAGGGCATGGCCCACACGTCGCTGACCACAGGGGGGTCTAACCCGTGTCGAACCAGTCAAACCCATGGCGGTTAATCGCGGCGAGATCCGCGGGCGCATTTGTGCCCCGGTTTTCTCCGTGGTGCTCCAAATGACGCGCGGCTAGGGCGTTGGAGAGCCACTTCGATGGCGCGTCGGCCGGTGGCCATGGCTGGGCCTGGGATGGCCGAGTCAACGGCGGCGAGCTCGATTCTGCGGCCGCCGGAGTTCGTCGCACGAGCGCGTTTGGAGCTCAAGACGAGCGAAGCAAAGCGCTTAGGATGCTCTCACGGGCCTTACGAGCTTGTTGACTCGCCGGGGTGACCAAATGGTCACCGAGCTGCGCCGACGGCGAGCTCGGGCGCGCGCGTAACGCTCGCCATGGTGGGGAGGAGGGTTACGGCGCGCGCCAGCTACACGGAGAGAGGGAACGGTGGCGGAGCTCACCGCGGTTGCAGCGGGCGTCTAAGCGGGCTCGGGGACGACCGGACGGCGACGACGCGGCGATGGCGATCTGCGGCGGCCGGAGGCGAAGACGATGGCGATGGCGGCGCTCCAAGGCTTCCCGCGCCACGTGGCTCGACGGGGAGGTAGCAGACGGCGGCGCGGAACTTGCGGACACGGAGAGAGAGCGAGGGGAGACGGTACACGGCGGCGTAGCAGCGGCGCTCCGTGCGCTTCCGTGAAGAGAGGGAGAGGGAGCGAGGAGGAGGGGGAAATGAGAGAGAGGAGAGAGGTGCGGGCGGCGCGTGCTGTCTGTCGAGGCGTCCAGGGCGACGAGGAGGACGAAGCAGGAGGTGGCCGGGCACGTGGCCGCGGTGGCTGTGGCGCGGGCACGCACCTGCTTGGCGAGGGGGAGAAGACGACAGAGGGGGAGGCGGGCTGGGCCGGGGCTGGCCAGCTGGGCCGTCCAGGTCGCACAGGAGCTGGGCCGCAGGTAAGTCAGGTAAGGTTTTTCCTATTTTGTTTTTCTTTTCTAATTTCTGACATTTGTTTGATTTATTTAAAATACCAAATCACTTTATTTAATTATGCCAATTTTTATATGAGCTAGTGGTAATATTCCAGAGCTCTTCAACAAAAGGCACAATTTTTGGCCAATATTTTATATATATAATAATATATATCCAATGCAATAGGTATGCATTAATTCCAAATGCCCAAATATAAATACTTATGAACCCCCAAAAATATTGGTTTGATTATTATCTCTGTCCAATATTTTCGTGAGGGCCACATGAGCATTTTCTGGACCCTTTGGAGCAATTTTTTATTTTTGGGTCATTTCCAAAAATTATTCTGAGGGTTTCACAAATCCCCATTTCAATTTCATGAAAATTAACATGATGACATGAATGCCTTAATGCAACTAATGTCAAACAATTCTAGGGCTGTGACAATATCTCAGGAGAAATACCTCAAGGATGTACTGAGGAAATTCGGCATGCAAGATTGCAAGGGCATCAAAATTCCTATGCCCACAAATGGTCATGTGTGCACTGATGAAAATGGTATTGACTCCGATCATAAGGTATACTGCTCCATGATTAGTTCTTTATTGTACTTATGTGCATCTAGGCCAGATATAATGCTTAGTGCTTGCATGTGTGCCCGATTTCAAGCTGCACCGAAGGAATCACACCATAAGGCTGTGAAGCATATTCTTCGATATCTAGCTCACACACCAACACTAGGATTATGGTATCCCAAGGGCTCGGATTTTGATCTCATTGGATATTCTGACTCTGACTATGCTGGTGATCATGTGGACCGTAAGTCAACATCTGGTACATGTCATTTCCTCGGACGATCTTTGGTCTGTTGGTCCTCGAAGAAACCGAACTGCGTATCATTGTCTACTGCTGAAGCTGAGTACATTGTTGCTGGTTCTTGTCGTGCTCAACTGCTATGGATGAAGCAAACTCTCAAGGACTATGGCGTCAACGTGAAGAATGTGCCTCTCCTCTATGACAATGAGAGTGCCATCAAGATTGCTCACAACCCAGTTCAGCACTCGAAGACAAAGCACATTCAGATTCGTCATCATTTTCTTCATGATCATGTGTTGAAGGGCGACATTTCTATCGAGCATGTGAAGACTGAAGAACAGCTAGCTGACATCTTCACAAAGCCCTTGGATGAGAAGAGATTTAGCAAGTTGCGGTGTGAGCTAAATATCTTAGAGTCTTCGAATGTACTTTGAAAAGGCACTCATCCTAACACTTATGCAAAATTGATGACTTATATGTGCAACACATGAAGAAATGTTTTTTCTTCAATCAATGAAGAATAACACTCTAAGTGTGAAGAAATTAATGAAGAATTTGATTCACAGAACCCTACAACAATTGTACGCGGTGTCTGAAATCACCATTCTTATACGGTGGGTCACGACACCACAAAAGCTGAAAATCTTCAATTTGAGTTTTTCCTCAGTTGTGAAATTCCTCAGTTGTTCAAATTCTTCACTTTGCAAAATCTTCACTTGTTCCGTCGTTTTTCTTCATTGTCTATATATATATATATATATATATATATATATATATATATATATATATATATATATATATATATATATATATATATATATGAGTTTATGTCCTCTACAGCATTCACTAATGGTTATTTCTTCAAGTTGGTTTTTTTGCTAAGTGAATGTGATCGGACCCTTCCCCCTCTATGCTATACTCAACCCAATCTATTGAAAAATTCTTCATGTGCGTTCTATTTGAAACTCGTTCAAAATCTTCACTGTGTCCTTGTCAGCTGAAGAATTTTCGAACGGAAGGTTAAAACTAATCTTATCCAAAATTTCGGTTTTGCCGCTCAAACTGTTCCGCATCCCATGATGCATTTTTCTATTGACCCACGATCTTACACGATCTCCACTTCTCAGTACGTGGGTGACACATGTCGTGCGAAGGAGAAGGGTCATGCACGCGTTCGTCCCAAATCTTCGGGCGAACAGTTTTTCACCGTGGCTATAAATACCCCCATCCCCTTCCTCACTTCTTTTACTCCACTCGAACTCTCTCTCCCGCTCGAGCTTCCCAAACCCTAGCGCCGCTGCTACTCCATCGTCGCCGGTGAGGAAGAGCTTCCCTGCCTCGACCTCGTCACCATCTTACTCGCGCCGGTCGCGGAAATCTTCACCTCCGCCGCCGCCGTAGCCGTCTTCCTCCGCCGAGTTAGGTCGTGGAAGATCTACACCGACGAACCTCACTTCTCCACCTCTGTGTTCGTCGTGTTCTTCATTCAGGGTAATTAAAAGTTACTTTTAATGCCCTCTTTGATTCTAATGTTTTCTACAAAATCTCCAAAGGTGTTTTATTCTTCAAATCCTCACACACAAAACACCTCACAAGTCATCCGTTCTTGATTCATTTCTCTAAGCATCATTTTTATTCAAGATTCCTCAATTGTGTTTATCTTCGATCTATACAAATCCGGAACCTAAGACAAAACGCTTAGTGAAATTCTTCAAGACTCATCTGGTCAAATTCCTCAAACATGTTCTTTTGAAAACCTTCGAGAACGATATGACCTCTCCAAATTCCTCGCAACTATACTCTGTTCACAGGTACTCATGTCCGCTGCTGAATCACTAGATTCTCATCAACTTAACTCATTTGCAGCGTTCCTCGAAGAAAATTTGCATACTTCTTTAGAGAATTCGATTGTTCAAATTCCTCAACTGAAGAATATGGCAGACGGAAAGAAGCCGCAGAAAGGAGGAAAGAAGCCTGAGGTCATGACTGCTTTTGAAATCCGTGAGGACATTTACAAAGAATACTGCACACCTGATGAGGCCAAGTTTGGCAACGAAAATAAAAATCAGCGCAAGGTGCGCATATAGAGGATTGAACGGAGATGGGCACGCGAATGGAGGGAATACAGATATGTAACTCCAAAGTATATGAAGAAATTCGCACTCAACCCTCCATGCCCAAGAGCCCCATTGGCACCTGGCCAAGAGGCAGATCCCACTAGCATCAAACGTGGTGAGGACTTTCCTGAAGAATGGGCCAAGCGCCAAGCCAAGTTGGCAAGACAAGCCAAAGAAGCAGTGAGGAAATTCCATGAAGACTCTGCTGCAGCTGCTGTCGCCACTGAGTCCTCTGTAAAGCCTAGGAAATCTATGGCAAAGAAGCCTGCTCGTAAGCCAAGTGCTTCACCAACAGTGCCCTCACAACCAAATTCCTCATGCTACTGCTGCTCCTCCTAAATCCTCAGCTCCTCCAAAGTCCTCAGCTGTTCCAACAAAGTCCTCAGCACCTGCGCATCTGGCCTCGTGCCAAAGGACTGTAGGCATATCCATTGCCTCTAGTGTCTTAGCAAGTTCCTCAGCTGCACCAAATTCTTCATCAGGCCCCACTCTGCTGAAGACCAAGGCAACTGCTGGACGAGGTCCTCGGCCAAGTCCTAAGAAGAAGCAAGTCGCCTTCCACGTGCTGTCTGAAGAAGACGAAGCTGATGATGAAGAACTTGCTGATATGATCAGAGATAGACAAGAAAGGGTCATTGCGGTGTGTGAAACCGCGGATCTCGGGTAGGGGGTCCCAAACTGCGCCTAGGCGGATGGTAACAGGAGACAAGGGACATGATGTTTTTACCTGTGTTCGGCCTCTCGATGGAGGTAAAACCCTACTCCCGCTTGATTAATATTGATGATATGGGTAGTACAAGAGTAGATCTACCACGAGATCGAGAGGCTAAACCCTAGAAGCTAGCCTATGGTATGATTGTTGTTCGCCCTACGGACTAAAACCCTTTGGTTTATATAGGCATCAAGAGGGTTAGGGTTACACGTAGTCGGTTACAATGGTAGGAAATCTACATATCCAGACGCCAAGCTTGCCTTCCACGCCAAGGAAAGTCCCATCCGGACACGGACGAAGTCTTCAATCTTGTATCTTCATAGTCCAGAGTCCGCCAAAGGCTATAGTCCGCTACACGGACACCCCTAATCCAGACTCCTCAAGAGCCCCTAACCAGGCTTCAATGATGATGATTCCGCGCAAGATATTGTCTTCGGCATTGCAAGGCGGGTTCTTCCTCTGAATACTTCATAGAAGATTTTGAACACAACGATAGTGTCCGGCTCTGAAAAATAAGTTCCACATACCACCTTAGAGAGAATAATATTTACACAAGTTCAATCTGCTGACGTATTCCGCGGCATGACATCATACCACAGCCAAGCCTTTATTCGAATCGTTTTTACTGTCCCACCTCAGTGCGTTTAGCGAGGCGGTTTCCTTGGCACGTATTGTCAAAGCAGAGATCGTGTCCCCTTATTCCGGGATTCTCATCAATACGGGTGTGGGTAACCCAACCGCGCCATTGATTACGGCGCTTGGGAGATAAGCGAGTTTTATCAGGCCGGTGGGGACGCATAGCTTTGTCCGTCCATATAAGGGGATAAGGATCCACTTTTTCACACACGTCTTCTTCCTCCTTTGCTTATCCATTTCACAAGACTCGAGCTCCAAATACCAAGTCTCGCACATCCCACCACAACCTTCTCCAACTATGTCCGGAGCGGGAGGCAAGTGGATGGCCTCCTCTGTCATGGAGGGGCACATCAAAAAGCTGCGGAAGGCCGGATACTTGTCCGACGACATCGCGCATCGGCTCCCCGACAAGGGGCAGCTCATCCCCACCCCCAGGCCCCATGAGAGGGTGGTGTTCTCCCCACTTCCTCCTGGACTAGGATTTCCACTTCACCCATTTGGCCGGGGCTCATGTTCTACTACGGCCTAGATTTCCATGATCCGCCCTGAATTTCATCCTCAACATCTCGGCGCTCATCGTCGTGTGCGAGGCCTTCCCTCAGATCCAGCCCCACTTCGCTTATGGGTCAAGACCTTCAATGTAAAGCCAAGGTAGTGGGCGGCCGCCAAGCGGAGTGCGGAGGTGCCATGGTGGGCAAGATGGCCAACGCCCTATGGCTCGAGGGCTCCTTCGTGGAGACCATAAAGGTGGCAATTGGGGTGGTTCTACATCACCGAGCCGCGACTAAATGGGCGGCGGCCCCAATTCCCATCCGCTTCCCTACACGGCTCACCTCATGGAAAGAGACAGCCCGACGTGGTGTAATTCTCAAGAGCTGACCGGACTCCAAACTCGCGTCTCAAACCTGGTGGACAAGAAGCTCAAGCTTGTCAACGAGTCGAGGTTAAGCTCATCCGCCGGATCCTCCCATGCCAGAACGGGCCTTCAACTTGTGGAGTTTAATCCGCACAGCACCAAACTTGAGCCGCTCTTCGACACTACGTATGAAGATGCCCGAAGGTGCTGTTCAAGGGCGCCGAGGCTCCCGCATCCGCCATCAAGATCGCAGATTCAGCTCGCGCATCAAGCCAGCGAGGTAAGCTATTTTATCCTTTACGGACTCTTTTTCTTAGTTTGACTCTATGCGGATCTAAAACTCCTCACCTTTGACAGATCGCGAAGACGCCCGGACAGGTTGATCGTCTGCTCCTTGCCGAAGACTCCAGCGGACGCCCGATTGACGGGTTGCAGGGTTCCGCACCTTACGTGGTGCCGAGAAGAAGGCCAAGAAGAAGGCCACGGGGACTCGAAGGAGTTCCCGGCGCCAGGTGTTGTCGGACTCATCGTCCGATGACTCCAAGGCAGACTCCTCCCGCGAAGATGAGGAGGAGGAAAAAGAGGCCTCTCCCTCAGCGGGGGGAGAGAAGAAAAGGAAGGCCGCCCCAACTGGGGAGGCCGGAGGGTCCAAGAAGGGAAGGACCCTCCCTCCGGACTACGCTGCCAACACCGACGATGGCGGAGAGGAGTGGCCACCAAGGACCAAGCCCCTGGCAAAATCGTAAGTGTCCGGACACCAGAATAACTCACGGCGTTACATTTGTCGCACGTCATCTTCTAACACCGAGTATAACCATGCAGCCCGCCCAAGGACGGGCTCGACGCTTCGTCGAGCGGCTCCCTAGATTCGTCGGATGTGAATAGCACCTCACTTCCGACTGCCTCGTCTCCTCCCGCCGCGGATGACGCCGGGGTGGAGTCCCAAAGGGGCCCAGCCAGAGGAGGTGGCTCGAGGCGCCAAGAAGGCGACCTCCCTGACTCCAGTGCAAAGGGATAAATCCTCAAAGGGCTTCAAGTCCGCCTCGCGCCGACTTCGCATCGAACCTTCTGGTTCCGAGTTCGGCAGCGCACCCTTCGAAGAAGGGCAAGATCGCGACGCCGGTGACCTCCGCCCAACCGGGGCATCGATGATTTGATGGAGGCGCTTAACGGCGCTTCCATCAACAAGGAGCACCGCATCATTATGAGTGTGGTGATCCAGAAGTTCGGGCCGCCAAGAGCGGGCTGACTGAAACTCGTGCAGCCTTCTAACAGGCTTTGAGGTATGTATTTAAGATATGTAAAAATATTACCGATAGACAAGAGTAGCCTCGATGCTCAGTTTGGTGTTCGAAAGAAAAGCCTAACTGAGGATCTAAAAATATATACGCAGGAGTCTAACATAAGTATGTCAATATGGGAATGTAGGCTGCGCTGCTGACCTCCGCCAAGACCGATCATGGAGGTTGATGCATTGAAGCAGAGCCTCGAGCGGTCCGAGAACGAGCTCGACCTTGTCAAAAAGCAGCTCGAGGACAAGGAAGGTAAGTAATACCTTATGGGAGTATTTAAAAGATGTGGTTGCAAAATGACAGGAATAAAGTGAATATTGCAGGGCCACGAATGAGGTGGCGACTCAAGGAAGCGGTGTCCAAGGCCGAAGCGATGCGGGCTGGAGCGCACCGAGCGAGAGAAGCAGGAGGCGCGGTGGCGAAGGTGCAGCAAGAGCCTGTGCTCGTGGAAAAACACGAGAGTTTGAGCGTGACTCAAAGACTCGAGAGTCCGAGCTCGCCTCGGCTCTTGAGAGTGCCAAAGCCGCTAAGGTCGAAGCCCAAAAAGCCCTCCAGGAAATTGAGGCGATGAAGAAGATAGCAGCGGGTAAGGCATTCTATATGCAAAGCAAGCATGTGAAAGTGAATTATCTGTTACTTACCCGAATCCGGAGCTCTCCAGGAGCATTCGCAGATCTGCCCCGCAGTGTGTCTGATGCTGCCGCATTCTACCGAGCCGAGGAGGGAAGCTCGACGGAGAAGGTGTTCTGGTCTCAGTATGCTGAGGCCGGACACCCGGTGCCCTTAAGCGACCAGTTGAAGCAACTGGTCGAGCTCCATAAGGTGGCCGAACAGGCCATGAAAGGCATCATAGTTCGGTTGTGGCCTAAGGAAGCCATGCCTCGGAGCTACTTCGGGCTGGTGAGGCGGCTGGTGGACGCCTGTCCATGGGTTGAAGTCGTCAAGCGCTCCGTCTGCATCGAAGGTGCCCGTAGGGCCCTTGCCCGTGCTAAGGTGCACAGGGGCAAGATGGACGCTGAGAAGCTTGTGCGGACGGACCACCACCGTGCAAGGAGCATCGCAAGCCTGAAATGTATTATGAGGGCGTCCTGAAGGGTGCCCGCCTTATAGCGGATGAATGCTCCAAAGATGTAATTTTTTAGTAGACTCGCATTTGTTATCATGTGCGCTGAAAACTTGTTCATATGCGCTAAGCAACACTTTTGAATTTAAAATATTACCTTCTGTGCGGCCGTGTATTAAATTTGAGAGATGGCGAGTCGTCGGCTTCAGCCCCCATGCCACGAGTGCTGGGGTGTTCGGGATAAACTTGAGCACTCTTGTTCCCATTCTTGGGTCCTTCGAGGGAGGCGCTCAACCCAACGAACAAGGCAACCGGACTATAATGCTTGAACACTCTCACTTAGCCATAGAATTCTATAATTTTAAATTTTGGTGAAGCCCCTGGTATTCGGAAGACCGAAGTTCGGGCGCTATCCACACCTAGGTCGGACAATGCCGACTCCTCGCACTAAGCGGCATAAGTCTTTAGGGACTCGAAACCTCTCGAACAGCGATCGCTCTCGCTCTATCATGACAGTCAGTTTTAGCTTTCCACCGAGGTGCTTAACCCAGCTCAACCGGGCACAATCGCAGTGGTTCTCCCAAGGCTACCTTAGCCGATATAACGGAACATAAGGTACCAAAACATGGGAACCGGGCAAACCAAACTATTGACCCAAGACATGATTCGGAGCCGATGCATATAATGCTATAAGTTCGGGGTGCCGCACTTGTGAAAGTGTTCGGAATTATCACACCATGTTGTGGGGTACTTAAGCCCCTAGTGTATTACCCGTACCAAAGTGTACGGTTGCACAATGTCATAAATGGACATATATATTGCAAATGGGGATTCAATAATAGGCAGAAGCTATGTATTGTTTATTCAAAAGGGCTGCAGTAAGAGCAGAACGATACAAATGGTGCGATAAGCAAGGGACGGACTTTTGACATGTCCTCTCCGGGGTAAGTCATGGATGGTGTGTAAAACAGGTATACTGCTCGTAATAGAGACCACCTGGACACTCGACGTAGCTTTCTGCTTCCCTGGCTGTTGCAGCGTGTGTTCGGCGATTCTACTGCCGAACAGGGCTTTCGTGAGAACGGAGTCCTGAAAGTAAAAAAGAAAGAAGAAAAGAATGACACAATCGGGAGCCCTGGTGCGGTTGAGCCGCATTCTCGGCATGCCATGGTCGTGCCCCTCCCCCTATGCCCATGGTATTTGCAGAGCGTAATTATGTACGCGTAGTACTGGTTTCGCAATTTCGCGAGGGCTGGGGTTTGGGCCGCATTGCTATGCATGCTCGGAACGTGCCAGGCGGTCTTGTTGTAGGTTACTCGGGGCGCTTGACGGTGTCCAGACGTTTAATAATCGGACTCGAGAATTGCCTTAAGAGGCTGCTTTGTACTTCCGCCCGAGGGTCGCCAGATGCTCCTCCGTCCGAGAGAGCGCTCGTGTTTCCATTGACCGTAATGACTCCTTGAGGACCTGGCATCTTGAGCTTGAGATATGCGAAAAGCGGCACCACATAGAACTTTGCGAATGCGGTTCGTCCGAGCAAAGGCGTGATAGCCGCTGCGGATGAACGGGACTATGTCGAAGATTAACTCCTCGCTCGAAGTCCAAGACCACTTCAATTGTAATCGAGCTGCATAGCTTGGCCTCTACACCTGGTATGACGCTTTGAAGGTCATCTTCGTGGGTTTAATCCTTGATGGGTATATGCCTATTTTGCGCGACCGTATCCCGATAAAGCAGGTTCAAAGCTTGCCGCCGTCCATTAGGACTCTAGTGAGGTGAACCACAATGATTGGGTCTAGAACCACGCGCGAATCCGCCATGGCGGATGCTAGTGGGTGGTCCTTCGATCAAAAGTGATCGGGCAGGAAGACCACGGATGAACTTTGGGGCGCTCGCTCCATCGCATATACGCCCCTTAGTGCATGCTTCCGCTCCCTTTGGGTATGTGGGTTGCGATATCATGTTCACCGTCCGCACTTGTGAGGGAAGCCCTTCGTCCTCTATTGTTCGACGGCCGGGCTCCTCCTCGCCATCGCTATGCAGCCCCTTGTCATTGTTTTCGCATTTAACTTGCTCGCTGTTTGAACACCCAACAATCCTGTTGGTGTGATTGGCTGGTTTTTCGAGGGTGCCGTGTTTCGCACGAGCGATCGAAAGTATTCGGTCCAAATTGACGGGTCCGAGTATTTCTTTTAAATGGCTTTTTCCACGACCGTGTTTAGAGCTCTCGAATCCGCATTGACCGCCAGATCTCAAGATTATCGCCGTTAACGCGGCGCTTGTGCTTGTTGCGACGCCGACCTGCCATTGTTGTCCTTGGTATCCGAATTACCATGGCTCTTGGTCATGTTGTTACTACGAGCCAGCCAGCTGTCCTCCCCGCAAAAGCCGGTCATGAGTGTTGTGAGGGCTGCCATGGATTTCGCTTTTCCTATCCTAGGTGTCGGGCAAGCCACTCGTCATGATGTTGTGTTTGAAGGCTGCAAGGGCCTCTGATCCGGACAATCGACGATTTGATTTTTCTTGGTTAGGAACCGTGTCCAGAATTTTTCGCCGATTCTCCGGCTGCTGAATTATGTGGCTTAGGTCATCGGTGTCTGGTGGTCGCACATATGTGCCCTGGAAATTGTCGAGGAATGTGGCTTCCGTGTCTTCCCAACAACCAATTGACTCTCGCGGCAACATGTTAAGCCAATGTCGAGCTGGTCCTTTAAGCTTGAGTGGGAGGTATTTGATGGCGTAGATCATCACCAAGGGCCATGTGGATGTGAAGGAGATAGTCCTCGATCCAAACCGCAGGATCTGTTGTGCCATCGTATGATTCAATGTTTACAGGTTTGAAACCCTCAGGGATTTGATGATCCATCACTTTATCTGTGAAGCATAGTGGGTGTGTGGCACCTCTATATTGGGCTATATCACGACGCAGCTCAAATGAGCTTTGTCTACTGTGTTCGGCCCGGCCGGAGTTGCCATATCCGGCGTGACGGTTATCGTCACGTGTCGCGGGGCGCCCACGCGATCCGTAGATCGATCTTTTTTGCCTTGCCTTGTCCTCCAATATATCTCGCAGGTCTGGCGCATTTCCCCGCGGCTTGGTATTTTTTGAGCGGCGCCGGGGTGCGGCTTGAGTTGAGGGCCGAGAGGCCTCTCTGTCGCGGCCACGAGGTGGTCGGTCAGCCGTGTCATGCGCTAGTGATGTAGGTTTGGGTGCTTCCTCCTCTAATCCGGGTAGCAGCTTGCGCTTTGGTAGTTTGGAGGGCGCCGAGTTCATACTCTTCGCCGCAAGGACTTCATCCATCCGTCGCCTAGCAAGTCTTGGTCAGCTCTAAGTCGTTGCTGCTTTTTCTTGAGGCTGCTTGCCATGGCCATGAGCCTGCATTTGAAACGCTCTTGTTCGACGGGATCCTCGGCACGCATTTAATTCATCATCGCCGAGGCTTGCCTCATCTTTGGAGGAGGCATGTAATTATCGTCCTCTACCTCTCTTTCTGCCGCTCTCTCATGAGGGCTGGCTTCTCCATCCTCATGCGCTGAATCCTGCTGGAGGGGGTTGTCTTTGGCACTGTCCGGGGTGTTATTGTCTCCCGTACCGGAATCACAGTTTTTGGTGTGGCGGGATTTAGAGCGGCGCCGCTGACGCCGGTGCTTAGGCTGTTTCTTGGAGGGGTCGTCCTCCGTTGTTCCATCGCCATTCCCATCGTTTGGGATGTCCACCATGTATATGTCGTATGACGAGGTGGCCTTCCAGTGCCCTGTGGGTGCTGGTTCTTGGTCGTCTCCTGCATCATCGTCCATACCATCGATGTCTTCGGAGTCGAAGTCGAGCATGTCGGTTAAATCATCGACAGTGGCTACGAAGTGGGTGGTGGGTGGGCTTTGAATTTCTTCGTCGTCCGCATCCCAGCCTTCCTCGCCATAATCTCGCCAGGCTCTCCGATAAAGAGAGAGACTTTAGTGAATTCAGGATGTCGCCAAAGGGCGAAAGCTTTGAAAGATGTCCGCGCAGGAATTTATGATCGGCGCCCAATCGGATTCGATTGGCGGGGTGCGGAAGGTTCGAGTCCAAGAGGAGTCCGCCACCTTGAGTCACGAAGCTTCGCAAAGGACGGGGTAGGTGTACGGCTCAATCGCCAGAGATCGCAGCCCCGAGGCGTGTCCAGCCACCCGTCCTCGATTGGCGCGATCGGCTCGAGCTAAAGGTCGGAGCGACACCGGTGCGCCTCGGGACACTATTCGGTGGCAGAGCTAGATCATGCCCTCGTGACACAGGCGGCGCTTGGTTGTGGCTCAACTCCGTCAAGATCAAGTCTCCGCGACGCCATCGTAGTTCAAACTTCCAAATCTGACTCGTGGCGGGCGAGCTTAATCTGCTCCAGATGGCTGCTTAATTGCCCGCAGCAGAGCCGCCGAACACGAAGATCTGTCCGGGAGAAAAGTCTCACCGAGCGCTTCGTCGTTAATGATCGGAGGAGCCATCGGGCCTAAGGATGACGATACGCAGGAACTCTCGGTGAAAGCATCAATGTCGGTGTCAAACCGCAGATCTCGGTAGGGGGTCCCGAACTGCATGCGCCTAGGCGGATGGTAACAGGAGACAAGGGACACGATGTTTTACCTGTGTTGGGCCCTCTCGATGGAGGTAAACCCTACCCCGCTTGATTAATATTGATGATATGGGTAGTACAAGAGTAGATCTACCACGAGATCAGAGAGGCTAAACCCTAGAAGCTAGCCTATGGTATGATTTTTGTTTGTCCTATGGACTAAAACCCTCCGGTTTATATAGGCACCGAAGAGGGTTAGGGTTACACAGAGTCGGTTACAATGGTAGGAAATCTACATATCTGTATCGCCAAGCTTGCCTTCCACGCCAAGGAAAGTCCCATCCCGACACGGGACGAAGTCTTCAATCTTGTATCTTCATGGTCCAGGAGTCCGGCCAAAGGCTATAGTCTGGCTACCCGGACACCCCCAAATCCAGGACTCCCTCAGCCGCTAGAGCCAAAGGCACACCTGTGCCACTACTTTTGGATCCAAGGGCGATCCTCGATTACATTGATCTCTGGCACAAGGACCCAAATACTCCTATGCCAGATTTCAAGTTGACTCCTAGCCAAAGTCACATGCTGACTCATTTCATCCAAGAGGAGAAATGGAAATATGAGCAGGCCAGGCAGATCAAGAAGGCCCAGTATAAAAAGGAGAAGTATCTGAAGACCAACGTGGTCAAAATGACAACTGATGAACTCATCAAAATCCAGTCTGAAATCAAAAACCTCAGCAACAACTTCAACGCCTACTATGCTGATTGGCAAGGAGCCAAAGTCAGGTTTGTGAAACTGACTGAGAAGTTCACCAATGTTGCAGCCCCATCGCAACAAGAAGTTCCTCAAGCTGAAGCTTCTGCTCAGCCAACTGAAGAACATGCCAGCACCGCTGATGACTTTCAGCTGCTAAAGAAAATGCTAGTTCCAGGCTGATGACTCCATCCTAGCAGCTGAAGAAATTGCTGTGGCATCCACTAGCGGTGCACTGAAGAAACTGAAAAGACAGGGCAAGCTGCATCGCCATACCAAGAAATTCAAACAGATTCCTCGGCTCCTCGCGCCTACACCAACTCCTATCCTTCCATATGCATCGATGTGAAGAAGACCAAGGCTGCAGAGCGAGCTGCAGTGAAGAAAAGGAAAGCATCAGTGCTTGTAATCTTCACCCAAAGAAGATGAAGCCTATGACCAGCTCGTTTGAAAATCTGAGTGATGATGTTCCGATTTCCACCATGCCATCAAAGGACCTTGTTCCTTTTGGTGAAGAATATGAGATCCCTAGCGGATCTGATGAAGAAACTCAATCTGCTGCTCCGTCAGAGCAGATTGATGAAGAAATTGAAGTGGATGCGATCCCTTCTACACCCGTTGTATCCTCACCAATGCCTCAGTTCACAGCTGAAGAGGCTGGTGTTGAAGAATTGGAAGATGAAGACGTGGATATTGGAAGTACAATGCCAGTAATGAATGATGACTTTTGGGAAAGTCAGCACCCCAATTCTCCACTCTTCACCCGTTACAACCAATTCCTCAGTCCCCTGCACCAACAGTTCAAATGGGCTCTGAAGAAACTCAACCCACCTCGTCTGTGCGTGAAGAAATTCCAGCCACTAGTGCTGAAGAAACTACTGCTGCTAATCATTTGACAACACAGACTGCAACTGAAGAGGAACCAGAAATTCCTCAGACTGATGAACCTGAGATTGTGATTCCTGAGGTCGTGATGCAACTCACTGACACTCCTCTGACAAAGCCAAAGTATCCGTTCTCAAGGAAGCAAAAGTTCAAGGCTGAAGACTTCCTTGGCAAGCATGTGTTCTTCACTGATTACAACCCATATGACTCTGCTCGCATAAGGAAGAGGCGTTTCTGGACTGCTAGTCAAGCCAATTTCTATTCCTAAGTGTTGTTCAACAAAGACAAAGTCTTCGATCATGCACATATTCCTCACGTGGACATGGAGTCTCTGCCGTGCTTCGAGCCAGTCCTTAGTGTTCTTCACGATGCTGGGCTGCTAAACTTCTGCACTGACATCTGTGATTGGAATGAAGAACTCATTCCTCAGTTCTATGCGACGCTGCACATCACATGAGATTCTGAAGATGTGAACTCATGGGTGCTAGACTGGATGACAGAAAATACTCATTACAAGGCACCAGCTTCTGAATTGCTTTGTGCCCTACCACTCAGTCCTCCCCTTGAAGGTGCACGTTGTGTCTACAGTGAACCTGAGCTTACAAATCACTACATGCAAGTTTTGATAAAGCCTTTGAAGCCAGGGCAGGCCCCTCGAACCAAGTTCCTCGTCAAGGAATTACTGTATGTGCCTCGGACTGTCTATCGCATTCTGTCGAAGACAATGAGTCCTATCAAAGGCCACGACTCAAATGATAAAGAAGTCGTTGGCATCATGAAGAATCTGCTTTTCAATATCATTCATGGCGTTCCCGTCAACTTCCATGATTTCTTCATGAGGACTCTGGCCAATATTGCTATGCCACCATTCGAGCTGAAGCCTTATGCGCCGTGGATTATGAGATTCATCCGGACAAGGTCTTCACTCAACTACAAAGCTGACACTCTGAACCACTGCAGCTACTTGCCTCCAATTGAAGTCCTCAAACGGACATTTTCCTCGGCAGATGACAAAGGCAAGGCAGCTGTTGTGATAGATGAAGGCATTCGTCCATTGGATGGTCAATTTCGCAAGGCTGCATCCTATTCCACCAATGATGACTCTGCCACACATGACTCTGCCGCCAACAACTCTGCCAAGCAAAATTCTCAAGCCACAACACCCAGGGTGATGACTGATCGTGAGTTACTCCTCGGTCTTCATCAAAAGGTTGATCACAATCATAAATGGGTCAAGCGTCAGTTTGGTTTAATTCTTCACAACATGACCTCAACACACAATGCAGTGAAGAAAAACCAATACTACCTCCTTGAAACCTTCAACTGCATCTGCTGCTTGTTACATCTCATGTCTGTTAGCAGAAGATCTGAATAAAATGGGTCTCAAGGAAGAATTTGACTGGTCTGCACCTCCTCCGAAGAAATACAAGAAGGTCAAGGTTCCTAATTTGGTGGCCAGCTCCTATTCTTCATCGCGCGACACTGATGAACATGAAGACTTGGACGACACCGCGGCAGGCCCTACTACAACAACCGACCCCGACAACGCTGGCGCTCCTTCATCAACCTGATTTCAGGGGCATTAGTCCTCATTTTTGATCCTTTTGGTCATTCGATGACAAAGGGGGAGAAATTTGAGTTAGTCTTCAAGCGGGTCTTTTATATGGGCGTTTTTTTTGCTAAGTTACAACTCTCGTTCTTCTGAAACTTTATTGGATCGAGTTGTAAACTTAAACCCGATGGTGCTCTAATACTTTTGATGTGTTATTCTGCATGCTTATTCCTCATTAATATTATTGCACGCATGCTAAATTTCATCAGTGACTATATTTCATCATGCATTTCAAATTCTTCATATATATATATGTCAAATGCATGTATGAATTACAAGATATAGGGGGAGATCTCCATGATTCAACTCTACAAGTATGCGTTGCTTCAATAGCAAAATTCCTCACTATGCACATCTTCAGGGGGAGTTCTTCTATATCTTGCAATCAAATTCCTCAATATCAGTATTTACACTTCATATGTTTATCCCAGTTGAAAACTTAACCTATATTGTCATCAATCACCAAAAAGGGGGAGATTGTAAGTGCATCTAGTGCCCCTTAGTGATTTTGGTGTATTGAAGACTTATAGGTTAAGGGACTAATGTGTTTATAAGTGTACACAGGTCTATAAGTCTATGAGGAGTTTGTTATTTACAAAGAAAGTCGACCCCTAAAAATGAAGTTCTTCGACTGAAGACTTTGGTATTCTGAAGACTTTGAAAGTGAAGAAATTGGTGTGACCTTGAAGACATGTATTAATTCGAGGAACATGAAGCGTGAAGATTTTTGTTCCGTAGTTTAATTTTCTCTTTCTTGAGTCATAGGAAACACCGTACTGTTAAAGGGGGTCGAGGAAATACTAAGGAAAAATTTCCATGTGATGCTCAACTCAAAATCCTACACCTACCAATCCCTTCGAGTGAAGCCATTGGAAATCTCATACAGTTCAGTCAATTTCTTCAGTGACAGATACGAAGTTCTTCTGGTCTCTGAGGAATTTGTTCTGACTGAGGAGTTAGGAATTCGCCAGTGCGGATTGCCTACACAGTGAGGAACATGATAGCCCTAAGGAATTTGAACGTCAAATTTCCGACCGTTGCTGTGCTACACCAGCTGTCCCCAAATATCTTATCCACCTAACGGTCATATCATTGAAGGTCATTTATGTCTTACATGTCGGGCTGCTTCCTAGGCTATAAATAGCCGCCCCCTACAACCACTAGCTGGTTGGCTGCTTCGCAAGAAACTGACACTTGTCATTTGAGAGCATCCCATCCTCCGAGGACTTTGAGCGAAAATCATCAAGTGAGGAAAACCCAAACCCAAACACCTACAAACCCAAAGTGATTGAGCATCACTGAAGAGATTGATCCTGCATGGATCCGATGCTTGTTACCTTTGAAGATTGTGCTTCTTCCAGACGGTTAGGCGTCATGGTCTAGAGAATCCAAGAG
This sequence comes from Aegilops longissima, assembly GCA_021605205.1. Lineage (NCBI taxonomy): Eukaryota > Viridiplantae > Streptophyta > Magnoliopsida > Poales > Poaceae > Aegilops > Aegilops longissima. The sequence continues at coordinate 472,580,064 of CM038678.1, forward strand.
GAATTGTGGATCGCCGAGTGACCGAGTTTGTGAAGGTTCGTAAGTCACCTGAAGACTTACCACGAGTGATTGGACGAGGTCTCTGTGACCTTAGTTCAAGGAGAATACGGTGAGGACTGTGTGTCCGTGACTGTGTGTCCTCAGGTTTAAATACCTAGCCGCTCCAACCATATGTACAACTGAGACAACAGTTGGAACTGTTCTACCAAATCATTGTCTTCACCAAGCCAACTGGTTCTATTTCCTCAACTCTTTCATTTCCTCAGTATTGTGTGGTTTGCTTGTCATATTTGTTGTGAAGACTTTGACAAAAGACTTTCTCAATTTCCTCAGTTCAATTTCTTCAGTCGGTTTGTCTTCATCTAGTGTTATCATGTGATTACGCTTTCTGTACTCTGTGCTTGTCTTCATTTCATCATGAGGACTATGCTTGTCTTCTGTTATGTTTACTTCTGAGTACTTATTCCACTGCAAGTAGTTCTTCACTAAGGAATTTCCTCACTAGCAAATTCCTCAGTGAAGAATTCATAAAAATCGCCTATTCACCCCCCCCCTCTAGTCGATATAACGCACTTTCAGGATCAAAGGGGAAAAGGAGGCGAACGGAACGAGTAGCTCATAGTGGTTCCAGTGGCGACCTCGGGGAAGTCGGGAGAGCTCGGGGGAGACGGTGAGGTAGCGACGGCCGGGGATCGACAAAGAACGGCGATCCGAGGAAGAAGACGCAGTTGGCGTCGGTGTTGATGCTCCGCGGTCCAGCTCCTTTTGCTCCAGTGTCGAGGACGACGGTGCTCACCTCCTGGACTTCCCATTGTGGCTCATGGTGGACGATGGTTGCGACCATAACGACGGCGTGGAAACCCGGTGCTCGGCTCTCTTCCAGAAAAGAAACGAGAGGGGAAACTAGGGTGATGGGGATTTAGGGTTTGCGGGGGAGAGAGTAGGTGCTCTTATCCACACGGGGAGGCGGCAGATGCACGACGCGTGGAGGATACGCAGCGTGTACGAGCGAACGGCTGTCACCGAGCCTTCTGTGAACAGAAGGTTGAAGATGGATGCGGGGTGGGCTGGGTCTAGAGCAGTAGAAGTGATGGGGTGCCCCGGCTATTCCCTTTTCTTTTTATTATTACTTTTATGTTTTGTAATTTTCTGCTCTGATTTGTATTTTGTTCTAATAATATTTTATTTTTGTTAAATGTGAAAACTTGCACATAAACCTAGCATAACATTGGGGTGTTTCACAAAAAGTTTCCGAGCATTTGGAAATGTTTAAAAAAATTAGAAATTGAAAAGGTCAAATATTTTACTGTTGATCCTCTTAATTAATTACTAGAGGCAATTTGGGAATTGAAATGGGGTTGGGTTCAACATGATAATTACTTAAGGATTCTATGGGACATTACCAACATTTTTGTTTTACTGTTTGAACAAATAATAATTTGACTTGTATTTTAAATTTGAATTTGAATTGAGAATTGATTAAGTGCCAATTTGCATCGTAATCATGATGACATGGCCACCATTAGGGGGAGATTAATGTAGCATGATTCTTGGGGTGTTACAAATCTCCTCCACTACAAGAAATCTCGTCCCGAGATTTAAGAGGTAGAGTAAGGGGGAAAGAGCTGTTTACGAAATTCTAACGAATCTTCTCGGTCTTGGTTGCTCTTCCCGAAGAGGTCGATCCATTACGTTGATGTCTTTATTTCACTGCTTCAGGTCATTATGATGAAGTCAGCATCCTTTCTTCGAGAACTCCATCGTACTTACGAAAGAATAAAGGGTGGGTATTCCGGGAGAACGGACCTCTGCAAGGTTTGACTATTTGGTCGATAACATCGGGGAAGGAGGCGGAAAGTAACTCTCGAATTGAAACTTAGGAAAATATCCAGAGCAAAGTTAGGAGGTATCCTGGGAAGTTTCGAGCGGGCAGGCAATCGTTCGATACCTGTTACAGGGCATGAAAGGGGTTCAAAGAAATGGGGATAAGTATTGTGTCCGATACCATATTTGAAGGTGGCGTATGAATTACATACGAGGCCATGCACGAGGAACAACCTTGGCAACAGGGGGTGTACAGGAGAGTCAGGTTTCGATCCTGTGGAACAGTGGGTTATGAGCCCACCATGTGGGTTAAAAGTAGAAAGGGCGGTGATATTTTGCACAGTCATGATAACAAGGCATGTCAGAGGATAGCCTATCAATTATGTCGGCAATGTCGGTACCAAGGCGAGGGACGAAGAGAACCATCTTCCTGCTTGTTGAACAAGGCGGACCAATAGGCAAAGTTCTCATCCATCGGTGGTTACCAGAATGCCATCAACAAAAGCAACAAGGTCTTACTGACAGAGTTGTACATCGAGGTGTTTACATAAGCAGTAAATTATTACTCCTTAGATCATATAGATCACAAGAAAGATTAAACAAAACAATGGAAAGGAAAATGTGTTTAAACACATATTTCAGGGGTAAATCCTTCCCAAGGACAAGCAGAGCATGATATCCATCACAGGATATAATGTAGAAAACCCTTTAGGTAAGGGGAGAGAAATTTCATGACATTACCCAAACAACGGTGTTTGAATAATTGATAAAGAAAATTTAGCATTGTGCTTCAAATGTTCTTATTGAAAATCGGAGTACCACTGACATGCTTCGAGATAGCATTGACATGGTCATCAAGTAAAGGTCAGACTTAGGATTCACAATTGATCCATCAGGAAAACTCATAGAATAAGTCTTACAATTTCCTCACGGAAGAATGGATAACCTTGCTAAAAAGGAAATGGTAACAACGGGTCCTCCGGCCAGGTGTGCTAGGCATGACATCACCTTACCGGGTGATATAAAGACCAATGTTATGACTCTTGGAAAATGCTCCAACCATCATATCTGACCAAGATTCATATCTGATTGGTGTCAGGTTACCTCAGACTCAGCATGCCTGAGAAGAAAAGGTGTGACACAATTGACGAGATGGCATTGTTAGATTCTAGGAAATGAACTATGGAGGCGAGTTGTGAAACAAGAGTTCATCATTAAACCAATGAAAGGGTGAGGGGGTGGCTGATGGACTCGGAGACAATTCCTCAATGTCGGTGTACTAGAGTTGGGGAACCCTAGTATCCCGAACTCGTGCACGGGCAGTTGCAGCACCCCGCGGCAAGGCTTGCCGGGTGACCGCCAAGGTCCTCCGTGGTTCCTTTGGAGCCATTCAAGAACAAAGTATTTAAGCCAAGGAGACAAGGCCCCGGCAAGAGGAGCTTGCCGAGAAGGCCAACCAAGGCATCTCATGGAACTTGCCGCGACGCGCCACGCGTCCGGCGAGGCCCCGTGAGCGACAAGCTTTCGGACGCGACAAGACAACGATCATGCAAGGCGCTGCCGCGACAAACTACTACTCAGACTCGCTCCAAAGACATCCACCAACGTGTCGTCTTGGGACCTTTCGGTAGCGTGGCAAGAGGTCGTCTTGACCAGCGGTGCGCGATGGCAAGCGACCGACAAGATTGCCATCGTGGCAGCAGTGGCGCCCCGACGGTCCTTTATGCCTTGTTTGGGCGACGTGAGCGGGCACTTAATGCCTTTGTCCCCTGCCGTCAGGGTTAGGTATGATACACTGTATAGGTAGTTGTATCAACCGCAATTCCTTTTCCATTTTTACCCTTGTCTACGTTGCCACCTGTCGGAGACCCCTTGAGCATATAAAAGGAGGCCCATGCGCAACATAGAGGGGGGTTCGAAGGCAGAAAAACACTCACACTAGGTCTCGTTAGCAGCTGGTGTGTACTGTAGCACTCAGCGCTCCCAAGCAAGAACTCAATACACTCAGACATGCAGCAGTAGGAGTATTATCTCTCCGGAGAGCTCCGAATCTGGGTAAACTGCTCGCGTGCTTCGCCTCGATCTGCTCTTCGTGCGATCTCTGCCCCCCGCCGAACCGAAAGGGGCTCGGTCCGCCGGTCCCATAGGTGTTCGTGGATCAGTTTCCCCGACACTCAAGATTTCCAAAAAGATGGATTCGCACAATTAAGTGAACAAGGTGATAGCATTGGACACACCGAAGTATATAATGATGTATGCTCGAGGAAAACATACACAGTTAAACATTGGTTGAAAGGTGCACCCGAAATAAGGGCTTAGGTAGCATGATCAATGTTAGAATGGTGATTCGATAACCAATGGTCTAAGAATGAAATATCGACCATTAACATCAAAGCAATAGGGTTGCTAGAAGTTTTGAAGTCGCACAACATAGTTTAATTGTCGGGTTTTTTTTGTTAGAAACAACACGGGGACCAAGGAATGAACGGATATGGCAAGAAGTATCACCTGTATCAGGAATTCTTAAGAGGTGGTGAAATTCTCATGACATTCTTGACACAAAATATGGTAATACTCCAAGGTAAAGTAGAACAAATGCTGGATAGTAAGGATCTCAAGGTATACACAAAACACGAACAAGTTTGTGTTGAACAGAAGGCAATAAAGTGGTTGATGATAGCACCAATCATCGAGGGCAAGGATGTTATTTCTCATCATGAATTCGATTGATATCTTGGAAGACGTCAGAATGTTCATGATGATCACGACACATTTGTCGAGAGGTTTCCAGAAGATGTAACCGATCGGCGATGACATCAAGTCAACGGAATGATGAAGCAAAAAGTTATTGAAACCACGGGTACAACACAAACTCGAAATCAAGCTTGTTGTTCAAGTACAAATGATATGTCGAGGAAGATCGACGTAAGATTAGCTCACCGTCCAAATTTTTGCTCTGGGAAGAAGGACCAGGTAGCACAATTAAAATCGGCACGACAAGGATATAGCCAAGCAGGCTAGGAATGACGTGATGGAGTTCAACCTCGTAAGTGATGAAGGTTACCAAGAGTTGTTTAATCGCGATGCGAACTCGAGTCAGTTTCGGTGTCTTTGAGTGTTTAATAACTCAGAGCCCGTGAAAAATTGGAATCAGTGAGAATGTAACACTTGATGAAGAACTCATAAGAAGTTATGTAGTTCCATGATAATCTCGAGACACAGGGGGTAATACTCGACGACAAATCAAAGTAGAGGTTGAACTAGGGTATTGCTCTGCAGAAGACAAGTGCTCAAACTTGCACGAGAAATGGAATCAAGGAGAAACATGGTCGGAACCACGTCCACAGATACAAGATGAACTTATAACAAGGGGATAATTATTTTAAGAGAAGCTTCCATGATAAGGTATACATCGTGTCCATGGGCAAGAACACAGGGTTCAAGGTCGACTCCCACTTCTCCAATGCATAACCATTCATTCACTTCTCTTTTTCAAAGAAGTTGTAGTGTTGAATTATCTGGCAAAATACAGAAGAGTATGACTCATGAAAACTTTTGAGTTCACACATATTAAGGAAGGCATAGGTTCGACCCATCGGGGTATCGTGGAAACATACACCACAAGCTTTAATAGTAAATATCACCAGCTCAAAAGCAGAGCATGGTTGGCCAATCAGAGGATAGGATTGTAAGTGCATCTAGTGCCCCTTAGTGATTTTGGTGTATTGAAGACTTATAGGTTAAGGAACTAATGTGTTTATGAGTGTACACAGGTCTATAAGTCTATGAGGAGTTTGATATTTACAGAGAAAGTCGACCCCTAAAAATGAAGTTCTTCGACTGAAGACTTTGGTATTCTGAAGACTTTCTGAAGACTATGAAAGTGAAGAAATTGGTGTGACCTTGAAGACTTGGTATTCAATCGAGGAACATGAAGCGTGAAGACTTTTGTTTTCGTAGTTTCATTTTCTCTTTCTTGAGTCATAGGAAACACCGTACTGTTAAAGGGGGTCGAGGAAATACTAAGTAAAAATTTCCATGTGATGCTCAACTCAAAATCCTACACCTACCAATCCCTTCGAGTGAAGGCATTGGAAATCTCATACAGTTCAGTCAATTTATTCAAAGGATGAGACGAAGTTCTTACGGTGTTGAGCAATTTGTTCGACCGAGGAGTTAGGAATTCGCCAGTCTTGGATTGCCTACACTGTGAGGAACATGATAGCCCTGAGGAATTTGAACCTCAAATTTCCGACCATTGTTGTGCTACGCGCCAGCTATCCCAAAATATCTTATCCACCTAACGGTCATATCATTGAAGGGCATTTATGTCTTATCATGTCGGGCTCCTCCCTAGGCTATAAATAGTCGCCCCCTACAACCACTAGCTGGTTGGCTGCTCCGCGAGAAACTGACACTTGTCATTTGAGAGCATCCCATCCTCTGAGGACTTTGAGCGAAAATCATCAAGTGAGGAAAATCCAAAACCCAAACCCAAACACCTACAAACCCAAAGTGATTGAGCATCACTGAAGACATTGATCCTGCGTGGATCCAACGCTTATTACCTTTGAAGACTGTGCTTCTTCCAGACGGTTAGGCGTCATGGTCTAGAGTATCCAAGAGGAATTGTGGATCGCCGAGTGACCGAGTTTGTCAAGGTTCGGAAGTCACCTGAAGACTTACCATGAGTGATTGAGCGAGGACTGTGTGACCTTAGCTCAAGGAGAATACGGTGAGGACTGTGTGTCCGGGACTGTGTGTCCTCAGGTTTAAATACCTAGCCACTCCAACCAGATGTACAATTGAGACAACAGTTGGAACTGGTCTACCAAATCATTGTCTTCACCAAGCCAACTGGTTCCATTTCCTCAACCCTTTCATTTCCTCAGTATTGTGTTGTGTGCTTGTCATATCTGTGCCTGAAGACTTTGACTAAAGACTTTCTCAATTTCCTCAGTTCAATTTCTTCAGTCTGTTTGTGTTCATCCTGTGTTATCCTGTGATTACGCTTTCTGTACTCTGTGCTTGTCTTCATTTCATCATGATGACCATGCTTGTCTTCTGTTATGTTTACTTCTGAGTACTTATTCCGCTGCAAGTAGTTCTTCGCTAAGGAATTTCCTCACTAGCAAATTCCTGAGTGAAGAATTCATAAAAATCGCCTATTCACCCCCCCCCCCTCTAGTCGATATAACGCACTTTCAATTGGTATCAAAGCAAGGTACTCCCTTGTTTTGTGTGATTTTGGTTTAACCTCCTGGAGTTTTAGTTATGTCGACCGCAGGTATGAAGAAAGTGACATGCCCTATCTTTGACGGTCATGAGTATCCCAAGTGGAACGCCATGATGAAGAAGCGCCTCATGGCGATGAACAGCGAGCTGTGGACCGTCACTGAGATTGGTCTGACCGATCTGTGCAAGATGGCAGAAGCTGATGACATTCGCAAGTACACCCTTCTCAACCTCACAGCGAAGGACGTCATCTGCTCCTGTCTGTCTTGAAATCAGTTCAGGAACGTCATGCATCTCAATCATGTGAAGCTTATCTGGGACCGTCTCTCTGATGTCTATGAAGGTCATCGAACCTGTCACGATCCTTGGTTTGAGGACTCCAAGGAATCTCTCAAGTCAATGACATTTGAACTAGAATCATCATCCTCCTCACCATGTCTTATGGCAGATGGTGAAAAGGTAACTGAATGCTATCTGTCTGAATCCAGTGATGATGAATCTGGTGATGAATTTGGACCCAATTATGTCAAACTTGCTTCTCTTGCTGCTTAACAACAAAGAGCTTTCGAAAAGGTTCACAACATGCTTAATAAGAGCGATGATATGTTGGGTGAAGAAATGGATCAGTCAAAAGCTTTGGCTGAAAGTCTTCAGAGACTTCACTCTAAGTATGACTCCCTTCAAGATCAACATAACACTCTCTTATCTGATCATGAGAAGCTTTCTTATGAATTTCTTCAAAGAAAGCAAGATCTTGAGAAGCTAAGAGTGAGTTATGAAGATCTTCAGAAGGAGCGTGATTCATTACTTGCTTAACAAACCAGCGCTGCTCAGGAAGAATTTGTTCCTCCATGTTTGAAATGCATTGAATGTGAATCTGCTAATTCTTCACCTGAATGTTCAAATGCTTCTAATGTTACAAATTCTTCACCTGCCTCTGCTATCACTAATTCCTCATCTGAGGACATTACTAGTATCACTGAGGATGCAGGGCTGAAGGAATTGTACATGACAGGCATGTACAAAAGCCTCAAAGGGCATCAGACTCTTTGTGATGTGCTTAAAAGCAGATCCTCAACAGAACCCTAGGAAAGAGGGTATTGCCTTTGAGAGGAAACTCAATGCTGATGGTACATATTGGAAGCCTGAGCAGTACCCCAAAACCTCATGGGTTGCTGCAAAGGGACCTCCAGTTGATCCATCTAATTTATCTGGTTACACATGTGACTCTTCTCATTCTTCTGATGAGTCATTTGACTCGAACTGTAAACTGTTCAAAAATCAAAATGGTGAAGTATTTGCTAGATATGTTGGCACTAACTGCAGGAACGGTTCCCCTATGAAGAAAATCTGGGTTCCCAAAAGGTGCCTTGAAAGTCTTCAGGTGAATGTCCTCATGACACTACCTGTGAAGAATAGGAACCCCAGATCAAATTCTTCATATGGACCAAATTCTTCATATGGATCCAAGTCCTCATACGGACCAAATTCCTCACGTGGATCAAATTCCTCAAACGGATCAAAGTCCTCATATGAACATCATCGTGCTAACAACTCTATTTCGCAGGGAAGAGCCAAGGGCTATGAATATGAGCATTATTCTTCTAATCATTATGTTCATAAGTCCTCGAAGAATTTCTCTTCTTATTCGTATGCTTACCCTAACCCCTCTTATGTGAAACGAAATGGTTTGGCCTCTATGCCACCATTCTCATATGGAGCTCGCAGAGTGATGAACTCTTTGCCACCCCTTTAGATGTGGGTGGTGAAGAAAGAGAACTAATTTCCTCTGCAGGGTCGGGTCTCCAGACGTGCTCAAATGTCTGAAGAATTTGCTGGGGACCTGACAAAGTGCCTGAAAGGACGCAGGCTAATCATGAAGAAATGAACTTTCATTTCTCACGTCCTCATACTGCTTTACCTGTTTTACTTCTTGATGAAATTGATCTGATGAATTGTGATATCATATTCTTCACTGATGAAGTATATGAAGTTCGTAAGCTGCACTAATTCATCTGCAGGATGATCAACCCAAAGCCACTGAGTGGGTCCTCATTAGTGGATGTACAAATCACATGACTGTCGACAAGAATCTATTGATGGATGCTCCCTTATCATCATCGCATCTGAAGCATATCATCTTCGCTGACAAAAGCAAAAGTCAGGTATTGGGTCTAGGTAAAGTTGCAATCACAAAGGATCGACACATGGACAAAGTCATGCTTGTTGAGTCCTTAGGATACAACCTTATGTCTGTCTCAATGCTTTGTGATCTTGATATGGTTGTTGTCTTTGGCAAGTATCGTTGTGTTGTGATTATGGAAGCTGACAATTCCAAAGTCTTCGAAGGCTTTAGGAGAGGAAACTTGTATATTGTTGATTTCTCTACAGGTTCACAACCAGCCGTGTGCCTACTTGCAAAAGCTTCAGAAGGATGGCTATGGCATCGACGACTTGGTCATGCAGGCATGAGGAATTTGCACACGCTTGCAAAGAAGAACGATGTCATTGGCATTGAGAATGTCAAATTCCTCAAGGATCACTTATGCGGTGCCTGTGAAGCTGGAAATATGACCAAGGCCAAGCATCCAGCAAAGACTATCATGACCACTACTCGTCCATTTGAATTGCTTCACATGGATCTCTTTGGTCCTAGTCATTATTCTGCCTTTCAAATGAAGTATCTCAATATGGCTTTGTTATTGTTGATGATTACTCTCGTTACACATGGGTACACCTTGTTACTTACAAACATGAAGTGCAGGAAGTCTTCAAACGATTTTCCTCGAGGGCTTCAACCAACTTTGGTGTGAAGATCAAGCACATCAGAAGTGACAATGGCACTGAGTTCAAGAATTCTGGTCTCGATGACTATCTTGATGAACTTGGTATTACTCATGAGTTATCTGCCCCTTATACTCCTCAACAGAATGGCGTCGTGGAGCGCAAGAACAGGACTCTTGCTGAGATGGCTCGCACTATGCTCGATGAGTACAAAACGCCTCGTCATTTCTGGGTTGATGAAATTGATAGTGCGTGCCACATCATCAACAAAGTATATCTTCACAAATTCTTCAAGAAGACAGCCTATGAACTCCTCACTGACAAGAAACCCAATGTGAGTTATTTCAAAGTCTTCGGTACTAAATGCTGGATTAGAGATCCTCACCATAACTCAAAATTTGCACCGAAAGCACATGAAGGTTTTATGCTTGGTTACGGAAAGGATTCGCACACCTACAGAGTCTTCAACAACGTTCTTCACAAGGTTGTTGAAACTGTAGATGTGCAGTTCGATGAATTTAATGGCTCGCAAAGGGAGCACCTACCTTCTGTGATAGATGAACCAGCACCTGAGGATTCTATCAAGTTCAAGGCTACTGAGGATATCATTCCTACTGAAGAATCTACTGAAGAATTCATTCCAGAACATGAAGAATGTCGAGCTGATGCACCTAAGGAAAATGCTGAAGATATGGGTGCTGAAGAAAATGCTGCTCAAATTCCTCAACGACAACCAGCTCATCCTCGCGTTGCAAAAGAAGTGCAAGTGGATAAGATCACCGATGACATTAGAGCGCCAGGTCCTCTCACCCACTCAAAAGCTTCACATCTATCTAACTTTTGTGGGCACTATGCTTTTGTATCTATCACAGAGCCCGCTAAGGTAGACGAAGCATTTCTGGAGCCTGAGTGGATTCAGGCCATGCAAGAAGAATTACATCAGTTCGAGCTCAACAATGTCTGGGAACTGGTCAAACGTCCAGATCCTCGCAAGCATAATATCATTGGCACAAAGTGGATCTACCACAACAAGCAAGATGAAAATGGCCTAGTGGTGAGGAATAAGGCACGACTTGTAGCTCAAGGCTACACACAGGTTTTGAAGATCCAAAGAATCGACAAAGTCTTGAGACTCAACAAGGCCCTCTATGGTCTCAAACAAGCCCCCAGGCGTGGTATGATAGATTGAAGGAATTCTTCGTGAAGAATGGCTTCACACCAGTTCACTCGACCCTACTCTCTTTACTAAATCATATGATGGTGAACTGTTTGTGTGCCAAATATATGTTGATGATATTATCTTTGGTTGTCTTGACCAACGTTATAGTGATGAATTTGCCTATATGATGGTGAAGAATATCAAATGTCTATGATGGGAGAGTTGAAATTCTTCTTAGGTCTTCAAATTAAATCAACAACACAATGGCATATTCATATCTCAGGAGAAATACCTCAAAGATGTCCGAAGAAATTCGGCATGCAAGATTGCAAAGGCGTCAAAATTCCTATGCCCACAAATGGCCATCTATGCATCGATGAAAATGGTATTGACTTGATCACAAGGTATACCGCTCCATGATTGGTTCTCTATTGTACTTATGTGCATCTAGGCGGATATAATGCTTAGTGTTTGCATGTGTGCCCGATTTCAAGCTACACGAAGGAATCACACCATAAGGCTGTGAAGCATATTCTTCGATATCTAGCTCACACACCAACACTAGGATTATGGTACCCCAAGGGCTCTACTTTTGATCTCATTGGATATTTCGACTCGACTATCTTTGGTGATCGTGTGGACCGCAAGTCAACATCTGGTACTTGTCATTTCCTCGGACGATCTTTGGTGCATTGGTCCTCGAAGAAAGCGAACTGCGTATCACCGCTTCTCGGAAGCTGAATACATTGCTGCTGGCTCGTGTTGTGCTCAATTGCTGTGGATGAAGCAAACTCTCAAGGACTACGGCATCAACGTGAAGAATGTGCCTCTCATGTGACAATGAGAGTGCCATCAAGATTGCACACAACCCAGTTCAGCACTCGAAGACAAAGCACATTCAAATTCGTCATCATTTTCTTCGTGATCATGTGTTGAAGGCGACATCTCCATCGAGCATGTGAAGGCTCAAGAACAGCTAGCCGATATCTTCACTAAGCCCTTGGATGAGAAGAGATTTAGCAAGTTGCGGTGTGAGCTAAATATCTTAGAATCTTCAAATGTTCTTTGAAAAGGACACACATCCCGACACTTATGCAAAATTGATGACTTAGATGTGCAACACATGAAGAAACGTTTTCTTCAATCCATGAAGAATAACACTCTAAGTGTGAAGAAATTAATGAAGAATTTGATTCTCGAGAACCCTCGACAATTGTACGCAGTGTCTGAAATCATCATTCTTATCTGATGGGACACGCCACCACCAAAGTTGAAAATCTTCAATTTGAGTTTTTCCATAGTTTTGAAATTCTTGAGTTTTTCAAATTCTTCAACTTTGCAAAATCTTCACTGTTTCCGTTGTTTTCTTCATTAGCTATATATATATATATATATATATATATATATATATATATATATATATATATATATATATATATATATATATATATATATATATATATATATATATATATATATATATATATATGCTTATGTCCTCTCTGACATTCACTTATGGCTATTTCTTCAAGTCGCTTTTTCGCTAAGTGAATGTGATGGGACCCTTCCCCTCTATGCTATACTCAACCCAATCTATTCACAAATTCTTCATGTGCGTTCTATTTGAAACTCGTTCAAAATCTTCACTGAGTCCTTGTCAGCTGAAGAAATTGCGAACAGAACTTTAAAATTGATCTTATCCAAACTTTCGGTTTTGCCGCTCAAACCGTTCCGCATCCCATGATGCATTATTTTACTCACCCACGATCGTACACGATCTCCACTGCACAGTACGTGGGTGACACATGTCGTGAGAAGGAGAATGGTCAGGGGCATGTTAGTCCCTAAATCTTAGGGCGAACAGTTTTCCTTGCCTCTATATACCCTCTCCTCATCCTCACTTCTTTTACTCCGCCGACCTCTCTCTCCCGCCGAGCTTCTCAAACCCTAAGCGCCGCCGCTACTCCATCGTCGTCGGTGAGGAAGAGCTTCGCTGCCTCGACCTCGTCGCCGTCGTACTCGCGCCGATTGCGGAAATCTTCACTCCGCCGCCGCCGTAGCCATCTTCCTCTGCCGAAGTTAGGGCATGGAAGATCTGATGCGAACGAGCTTCACATCTACAACACCCAGTTAAATCGTGTTCTTCATTTAGGTAATTAAAAGTTACTTTTACTGCCCTCGTTGATCCAAATTTTCACTACAAAATCTTCAAAGGTGTTTTATTCTTTAAATCCTCACACAAATACCTCACTAGTTATATGCTCTTGATTCGTTTCTCTAAGCAATCATTTTTCTTCAAGATTCCTCAATTGTGTGGATCCTCGATCATACAACTCTGGAACCTAAGACAAAGAACGCTTAGTGAAATTCTTCAAAACTCATCTGGTCAAAATCCTCAAAACTTGTTCTTTTGAAAACCTTACGAGAAGCATATGACCTCTCCAAATTCCTCGCAACTATACTCTGTTCACAGGTACTCATGTCCGCTGCTGAATCACTAGGTTCTCATCAGCTTAACTCATTTGTAGCGTTCCTCGAAGAAAAGTTGCATACTTCTTCAGAGAATTCGTTTGTTCAAATTCCTCAGCTGAAGAATATGGCAGAAGGAAAGAAGCCATAGAAAGGAGGAAAGAGGCCTGAGGTCATGACCGCGTTTGAAATCCCTGAGGAAATATATGCTGATTATTGCACACCTGATGAAGCCGAGTTCGGCAAAGAAAACAAAAATCAGCGCAAGGTGTGCATTCAAAGGATTGAACGGAGATGGGCAAGCGAATGGAGGGAGTACAGATATGTAACTCCAAAGTACATGAAGAAATTCGCACTGAATCCTCCATGCCCAAGAGCTCCATTGGCACCTGGTCAAGAAGCTGACCCCACCAGCATCAAGCGTGGTGAGGACTTTCCTGAAGAATGGGCCAAGCGCCAAGCCAAGTTGGCAAGACAAGCCAACGAGGCAGTGAGGAAATTCAATGAGGACTCTGCTACTGCTGCTGCCCCGAGGCCTCTGTCAAGCCAAGAAAATCTATGGCAAAGAAGCCCGCACACAAGCCAAGTGCTTCACCAACAGTGCCCTCACGGCCAAGTTCCTCAGATGTGCCCTCACGGCCAATTCCTCATGCTGCCGCTGCTCCTCCAAAATCCTCAACTCCTTCAAAGTCCTCAGCAGCTCCTCCCAAGTCCTCAGCAGTCCCGACAAAGTCCTCAGCACCTGTGCATCTGGCCACGTGCCAAAGGACTGCAGGCTTCTCCATTGCCTCTGGTGTCTCAGCAAGTTCCTCAGCTGCACCAAAGTCTTCATCTGGCCCGACTCTGCTGAAGACTAAGGCCACAGCTGGACGAGGTCCTCGGCCTAGTCCCAAGAAGAAACAGGTCGCCTTCCAAGTGCCACCTGAAGATGATGAGGCTTATGATGATGAACTTGCGGAAATCATCAGAGACCGCCAAGAAAGGGCCGCTAGAGCCAAAGGCACATCTGTGCCACTGCTGTTGGATCCGAGGAAAATCCTCGATTACATTGATCTCTGGCACAAGGATCCAAACACTCCTATGCCTGATTTTCATCTGACCCCTGGACAAAGTCATATGTTGACCCATTTCATCACTGAAGAGAAATGCAAGTTTGAAAAGGCAAGAGAGATCAAGAAAGCCCAATACAGAAAGGAGAAGTTCCTAAAGAAAAACGTTGTCAGAATGACACCTGAGGAACTTCTCAAGGTCCAGAATGAAATCCAAGCCCTCAGCAAAAACTTGATGCTTATTATGCTGATTGGCAAGGAGCCAAAGTCAGATTAAATCAAGTCGACGAAGAAATTCACAAATGTTGCAGCCCCAACGCAACATGAAATTCCTCAAGCTGGAGCCTCAGCTCAGCAGACTGAAGAACATGCCATCACCGCCGATGAAGTTTAGGCTGCTGAAGAAAATGCTAGTTCGGGCTGATGATCCCATCCCAGCCATTTGAAGAAATCGCCAGGGCATCCACTAGTGGTGCGCTGAAGAAGCCCGAACAAGACAGAACAAGCTGCATCGATTGCGCTGAGGAAAATCAACAGATTCCTCGGCTCCTCCTGCGCCAACACCAACTCCAATTCTTCCATCGCCTCGATGTGAAGAAGACCAAGGCTGCGAGCGAGCTGCGGTGAAGAAAGCGGAAAGCATCGGCTGCGTCAAATTCTTGACTGCGAAGAAAATGAAGCCAATGACCAGCTCCTTTGAAAATCCTATTGATGTTGTTCCAATTTCCTCAATTTCATCAAAGGACCTTGTTCCTTTTGATGAAGATTATGTGATCCCAAGCGGATCGATGAAGAAAATCATTACGATGCTTCGTCGAGCAGATTGATGAAGAAATTGAAGTGGAAGCAATCCCTTCAACCCCAATCATTTCCTCGCCTATGCCTCGGTTCACAGGTGAAGAGGCGGTGTTGAGAAATTGAAGAAGATGTGGATATTGGAGGCTGCGCCGGTGATGAGCGATGACTTTTGGGAAAGTCGGCATCCAAATTCTCCACTCTTCACCCCAATCCAACAGATACCTCGGTCCCTGCTCCAACAGTTCAAATGGGCTCTGAAGAAACTCATCCCACTTCATCATCCATGAAGAAATTCCAACCACTAGCTGATGAACTGCTGCTGCTGATCCTCGGGCGCACTGTTGAGGAACAAGAAATTCCTCACTGAAGAACACGAGATTGTGATTCAGAGGTCGTGATGCAACTCACGACACTCCACCGCCAAAGCCAAGGATCCCTTCTCAACAAAGCAAAAGTTCAAGGTTGAAGACTTGTTCGCGAGCACGTATTCTTCATCGATTACAATCCATATGATTTTGCTCACATAAGGAAGAGGCGTTTACATCTTGCCACCAAGCCAATTTCTATTCCTCGGTGCTCTTCAACAAAGACAAAGTCTTGATCATGCACATATTCCTCATGTGGACATGGAGTCTCTGCGCCAGCTTGAGCAGGTCCTCGGTGTTCTTCACGACGAGGACTTCTGAATTTCTGCTTGATATACTGTGATTGAAATGAAGAACTCATTCTTCAATTCTATGCAACGCTGCACATCACCGTGACGCTGAAGACGTGAACTCATGGGTATTAGGCGGATGTCCGAAAATACTCACTACAAGGCACCAAGAATCTGAATTGCCGTGCTTTACCACTCGATCCTCCACTTGATGGTGCTCGTTGTATCTACAACGAACCAGAACTTTCAAGTCACTATATGCAAGTGCTGATGAAGCCTTTGAAGCCAAGGCAGGCCCCAAGAACCAAATTCCTCGTCAAGGAATTATTGTATGTGCCTCGGACTGTCTATCGGATTTTGACAAAGACAATGAGTCCTATCAAAGGCCACGACTCAAATGATGAAGAAGTCATTGGCATCATGAAGAATATGCTTTTCAATATCATTCATGGCGTTCCCGTCAACTTCCATGATTTCTTCATGAGGACTCTGGCAAATATTGCTATGTCACCATTTGAGCTGAAGCCTTATCGCCTTGGATAATGAGATTCATCGGGACAAGGTCTTCACTCAATTACAAAGGCGATACCTTTGAACCACTGCAGCTACTTGCCCCGATTGAAGTCCTCAAGCGGACATTTACCTCGGTGATGACAAGGGCAAGGCTACTGCTGTGATCGATGAAGGCATTCGTCCATTGGATGGATAGTTTCGCAAAGCAGCATCCTACTCCACCAATGATGACTCTGCCACACATGACTCTGCCGCAAATACCTCAGTCAAGCAAATTCCTCAAGCCACAACACCCAGGGTGATGAATGGTCATGGGTTACTCCTCAGTCTTCATCAGAAGGTTGATCGCAATCATAAATGGGTCAAGCGTCAGTTTGGTTCAATTCTTCACAACATGACCTCTACACACAATGCGGTGAAGAAAAACCACTACTACCTCCATGAAACCTTCAAACACACAGGCTGTTCTTTCAAATGTCTCTGATCTTGGAAGAACCGGCGACAATGGGTCTCAAGGAAGAATTTGACTGGTCTGCACCACCTCCGAAGAAATACAAGAAGGTCAAAGTTCCTTCCTTGGTGGCCAGCTCCTATCCTTCATCGCTCGACACAGATGAAAATGAAGACTTGGACGACACCGCGGCAGGCCCTACTACAACAACCGACCCCAACAACGCTGGCACTCCTTCCTCAACTTGAAATTCTTCAGGGGCGTTAGTCCTCAGTTTCGATCCTTTTGGTCATTCGATGACAAAGGGGGAGAAATTTGAGTTAGTCTTCAAGCGGGTCTATTTTATTGCCCATATACAACAATTTATATTTTGTTAAGTTACAACTCTCGTTCTTCTGAAACTTTTATTGGATCGAGTTGTAATCTTAAACCCGATGGTGCTTTGATACTTTTGATGCACTGTGCTCTGGCACTATGCTCTGATACTTTTGATGCACTGAGCTCTGATTCTCTTGAGCTCTGATACTCTTGATGCGTTATTTTGCATGCTTGTTCCTCATTAATATTATTGCACGCATGCTGAATTTCATCAAGCACCATATTTCATCATGCATTTCAAATTCTTCATATTATATGTCAAATGCGTGTATGAATTACAAGATATAGGGGAGATCTCCATGATTCAACTCTTCAAATGTGCATTGCCTCAAAAGCAAATTCCTCACTATGCACATCTTGTGGGGAGTTCTTCTATATCTTGCAATCAAATTCCTCAATATCAGTATTTACACTTCATATGTTTATCCTGTTGAAAACTTAACCTATATTGTCATCAATCACCAAAAGGGGAGATTGTAAGTGCATCTAGTGCCCTTAGTGATTTTGGTGTATTGAAGACTTATAGGTTAAGAAACTAATGTGTTTGTGAGTGTACACAGGTCTATAAGTCTATGAGGAGTTTGATATTTACAGAGAAAGTCGACCCCTAAAATGAAGTTCTTGTTGAAGACTTTGATATTCGAAGACTTTCGAAGACTTTGAAAGTGAAGAAATTGGTGTGACCTTGAAGACTTGGTATTCATTTGAGGAACATGAAGCGTGAAGACTTTTGTTTTTGTAGTTTCGTTTTCTCTTTCTTGAGTCATAGGAAACACCGTCATTGTTAAAGGGGTCGAAGAAATACTAAGGAAAAATTTCCATGTGATGCTCAACTCAAAATCCTACACCTACCAATCCCTTGAGTGAAGCCTTTGGAAATCTCATACAGTTTAGTCAATTTCTTGATGTGAGACGAAGTTCTTACATTGTTGAGAATTTATTCGACCGAGGAGTTAGGAATTCGCCGAGTCGGATTGCCTATTGCCTACGATGAGAACATGATAGCCCCGAGGAATTTGACATTCAAATTTCCGACCGTTCTTTCTTCTTGGCATGATTGTCCCAAAATATCTTATCCACCTAACGGTCATATCATTGAAGGGCATTTATGTCTTATCATGTCGGGCTGCTCCCTAGGCTATAAATAGTCGCCCCTACAACCACTAGCTGGTTGGCTGCTCGAGAGAAACTTGACACTTGTCATTTGAGAGCAATCCATCCTCGAGGACTTTGATCGAAAATCATCGAGTGAGGAAAACCCAAAACCAAACCCTACAAACCCAAAGTGATTGAGAATCATGAAGAGATTGATCTGCGTGGATCCGGCGCTTGTTACCTTTGAAGACTGTGCTTCTTCAGACGGTTAGGCGTCATGGTCTAGAACATGCAAGAGGAATTGTGGATTGCCGAGTGACCAAGTCTGTGAAGGTTTGGAAGTCGCTGAAGACTTACCACAGTGATTGGGTGAGGTCTGTGTGACCTTAGTTCAAGGAGAATACGGTGAGGACTTGGTGTCTGAGCTGCGTGCTTTCGATGGTGGGTGTCTGGGACTGTGTGTCCTCGAGTTTAAATACTCGGCCGCTCAACCAGACGTACAAGCGAGACAGCAGTTGGAACTGGTCTACCAAATCATTGTCTTCACCAACCTTCTTGGTTCTATTTCCTCAACCCTTTCATTTCCTCATTATTGTGTTGAGTGGTTGTTCATATCTGTGTTTGAAGACTTTGATGAAGACTTTCTTAATTTCCTCGTTCAATTTCTTGATCTGTTTGTCTTCTTCTTGTGCTATCATGTGTTTACGCTTTCTGTACTCTTTGTTTGTCTTCATTTCATCATGATGACCATGCCCGCATTCTGTTATGCTTACTTCTGAGTACTTATTCCGCTGCAAGTAGTTCTTCGCTAAGGAATTTCCTCACCGGCAAATTCCTCAGTGAAGAATTCATAAAAATCGCCTATTCACCCCCCTCTAGTCGATATAACGCACTTTCAGGGGAGACCTCCATGATTCAACTATTCAAGTGTGCATTGCTTCAAAAGCAAATTCCTCACTATGCATATCTTCAGGGGGAGTTCTTCCATATCTTGCAATCAAATTCCTCAATATCAGTATTTACACTTCATATGTTTATCCCCGTTGAAAACTTAACCTATACTGTCATCAATCACCACAAAGGGGGAGATTGTATGTGCATCTAGTGCCCCTTAGTGATTTTGGTGTATTGAAGACTTATAGGTTAAGGAACTAATGTGTTTATGAGTGTACACAGGTTTATAAGTCTATGAGGAGTTTGATATTTACAGAGAAAGTGGACCCCTAGAAATGAAGTTCTTCGACTGAAGACTTTGGTATTCTGAAGACTTTCTGAAGACTTTGAAAGTGAAGAAATTGGTGTGACCTTGAAGACTTGGTATTCATTCGAGGAACATGAAGCGTGAAGACTTTTGTTTTCGTAGTTTCATTTCTCTTTCTTGAGTCATAGGAAACACCGTCTTTGTTAAAGGGGTCGAGGAAATACTAAGGAAAAATTTCCATGTGATGCTCAACTCAAAATCCTACACCTACCAATCCCTTGAGTGAAGCCATTGGAAATCTCATACAGTTCAGTCAATTTCTTGATGTGATGAGGCGAAGTTCTTACGGTTCTTGAGCAATTTATTCTGGACCGAGGAGTTAGGAATTCGCCGGTCGGATTGCCTACACTATGAGGAACATGATATACGAGGAATTTGAACCTCAAATTTCCGACCTTTTTTTGTGCTCGCCACCTGTCCCAAAATATCTTATCCACCTAACGGTCATATCCTTGAAGGGCATTTATGTCTTATCATGTCGGGCTGTTCCTAGGCTATAAATAGCCGCCCCTACAACCACTAGCTGGTTGGCTGCTCAGAAACTGACACTTGTCATTTGAGAGCATCCCATCCTCCGAGGACTTTGGCGAAAATCATCAAGTGAGGAAAATCCAAACCCAAACACGTACAAACCCAAAGTGATTGAGCATCATCAAGAGATTGATCCTGCGTGGATCGGCGCTTGTTACCTTTGAAGATTGTGCTTCTTCAGACGGTTAGGCGTCATGGTCTAGAGCATCCAAGAGGAATTGTGGATCGCCAAGTGACCGAGTTTGTGAAGGTTCGGAAGTCACCTGAAGAATTACCACGAGTGATTGAGCGAGGACTGTGTGACCTTAGCTCAAGGAGAATACGGTGAGGACTGTGTGTCCGGATTGTGTGTCCTCGAGGTTTAAATACTGGCGCTCGAACGGATGTACAACTGAGATAGCAGTTGGAACTAGTCTACCAAATCATTGTCTTCACCCAGCCCATTGGTTCCATTTCCTCAACCCTTTCATTTCCTCGGTATTGTGTTGTGTGCTTGTCATATCGTGTTCGAAGACTTTGGTGAAGACTTTCTCAATTCCTCAGTTCAATTTCTTCAGTCTGTTTGTCTTCATCCTGTGTTATCCTGTGATTACGCTTTCTGTACTCTGTGCTTGTCTTCATTTCATCATGATGACTATGCTTGTCTTCTGTTATGTTTACTTCTGAGTAGTTATTCCGCTGCAAGTAATTCTTCGCTAAGGAATTTCCTCACTAGCAAATTCCTCAGTGAAGAATTCATAAAAATTGCCTATTCACCCCCCCCCCCCTCTAGTCGATATAACGCACTTTCAAGGATTGATCAATGGCATTACATCACAGAGAAAGAACTTCCAAAGTGATTGAGTATGAATGACGCTGTTGGATAAAATCCAAAAGGGATCCGGTGGTCCTCAAGGGATCTGAAGTGAGCATCGGTACTCAACCAGAGGAAGAAGGAATGCAAGGAGATTAGATTATAGAAACAACTGACTAATTCAACGCTCTAATGCAAAGGAATTATGATCTTCAAATCAAGGGATCAGAAGCTAACACTCTGATCAAGGATGGATAAGTTAAGTAGGCTTAGGGGTACAATCGATGGCAATTTGATTGGTCGAGATCCAGCTCCAGTTCAAAATGACGTCTGAGCCAGAAGGATGAATCATAGGATCTGATTGAGGATTGCAAGCATTCACAACTTATTGAATCAATGGACTCAAAATGATAGTGACAACAGATACTAAATGAATATTGATGGTCTTAAGGAACGTGACCAAATTGCAAGCACACAATTGCAGAGCAATAGCGGGCAGAGAATTACCGAAAGATTAGATAACATCTCAATGTATCTTGTGAATAATATGAAGAACGAGGGAAGTACGGATACTCGATAAGTGTGAGGAATTACCCGTAGGGGGTATTTATGTGGCAAAGAACTGCAAGGCACTAAGCTCAAGGATTCTCAAAAAGTTGGAGAATAATTCGATGCATCTTGTAATAATAAGAGCAACTGGGAAAGAAAGTAAGACGACAGGTGCTTGTAATTCTCCATAGGGATAACGGTTGTAGGGAATTGCAAAAGCAATAGGAACAAGGTCTCGAGTGAACACTGGAGAGTATCTTCGAATCTTACAGTGCAAGCTGCGATCATACGGATGAAGGGCTCTCGGGAGAAAGTATTATCGAGAACCTAGAGTCAGAGTTAGTAAAATCGTTTAACTCGAATAGAAGAGATGTCAGAGTCCCAGAGTATAGGTCGAGGAATAAAAGATCCTACTACCACCCAATGGCGACGTGGGCCCGTAAGCCGCACAGTTATGTTAGTAAAAGTTTTGCAATGACTAGACTCGACTTCGGCCAAAGAGTGTGGAAGGGTATTCCTACAGGCAGTCGGCTCTGATACCAACTTGTGACGCCCCCTATCCAATCGTACAGTAATCATACACGCAACATGTACGATCAAGATCAGGAACTCACAGGAAGATATCACAACACAACTCTAAAAATAAAATAAGTCATACAAGCATCATAATACAAGCCAGGGGCCTCGAGGGCTCGAATACAAGTGCTCGATCTTAGACGAGTCAGCGGAAGCAACAATATCTGAGTACATACATAAGTTAAACAAGTTTCCATAAGATGGCTAGCACAAACTGGGATACAGATCGAAAGAGACGCAGGCCTCCTGCCCGGGATCCTCCTAAACTACTCCTGGTTGTCGGCGGCTGCTTGCACGTAGTAGTAGGCACCCGCGGTGTAGTAGGAGTGAATAAGTCAACAGTGGCATCTGGCTCCTGGGCTCCAGCATCTGGTTGTGACAACCGATAAGAAAGGAAAGGGGGGAAAGGGGGAGCAAAGCAACCGTGAGTACTCATCCAAAGTACTCGCAAGCAAGGATCTACACTACATATGCATGGCTATATGTGTAAAGGGGCAATATCGATGGACTGAACTGCATAATGCCAGAATAAGAGGGGGATAGCTAGTCCTGTCGAAGACTACGCTTCTGGCAGCCTCCATCTTGCAGCATGTAGAAGAGAGTAGATGGTAATTTCACCAAGTATCATCACATAGCATAACCCTGCCCGGCGATCCTCCCCTCGTCGCCCTGTGTGAGAGCGATCACCGGGTTATATCTAGCACTTGGAAGGGTGTGTTTTATTAAGTATCCGGTTTTAGTTGTCATAAGGTCAACGTACAACTCTAGATCGTCCTGTTACCGAGGATCACAACTATTTGAATAGATAAACTTCCCTGCAGGGGTGCACCACATTACCCAACACGCTCGATCCCCTTTGGCCGGACACACTTTCCTGGGTCATGCCCGGCCTCGGAAGATCAACAGGCCGCAGCCCTACCTAGGCACAACAGAGATGTCAGCACACCGGCCTAATCCTAAATGCACAGGGGTCTGGGCCCATCGCCCATTGCACACCTGCACGTTGCGAGGGCGGCCGAAAGCAGACCTAGCCCCCTTAATACAAGCGCAGGCTTACGGTCCAATTCGGCGCGCGCCGCTTAGTCGCAGACGTCAAGAAGGCTTCGGCTGATACCACGATGTCGAGTGCCCATAATTGTTCCCGCGTAGTTGGTTAGTGTGTATAGGCCAGTGTCCAGACTCAGATCAAATACCAAGATCTCGTTAAGCGTGTTATTTTGAAGTAACCGCGGACGCCGACCAGGGCTAGGCCCACCTCTCTCCTAGGTGGTCTCAACCTGCCCTGTCGCTCCGCCACAAAGTAACAGTCGGGGGCCGTCGGGAACTCAGGGCCACCTCTACCGGGATGGAGCCACCTGTCCTTTCAGCCCCCACATCGGAATCACTTGTGGGTACTCTACGAGCCGACCCGATTTAGTCACCACATGTAATCTGTACAATATGTATGTATGTATGTATGTATGTATGTATGTATGTATGTATGTATGTATGTATGTATAAACCCGTGTTCACCTCCCGAGTGATCATGGCCCAATAGTATAGCATGGCAGACGGACAAGAATGTAGGGCCACTGATGGAAAACTAGCATCATATACTAAGCATTTAGGATTGCAGTAAGGGTAACAAGCAGTAGCAACAATGACAAAGCTATCAGCGAGAATAGGATTAACCAAAGCGGTAACATGCTACACTACTCTAATGCAAGCAGTAGAGAAGGAATAAGCGATATAGGGTGATCAAGGGGTGGGGCTTGCACAGGCTCGGCAGAGAAGGACGGGTCGTCAAACATCATAGTCGAATCGGGGTCGCCGACGATCACGAGGGTCTAGGAAAGAAATGTGGAGGGGAATACAATAAATAATGAGCAATCAAAGCATCACAAAGCGTAACATGGCAATACGCGGTGCTAGAGGTGACCTAACGCAGTACTAGGTGCTACTGGCGAAGGGGGAAAACATCCGGGAAAGTATTCCCGGTGTTAGGCATTTTTGGACAGATGAAACGGAGGTGGATTGTTGCATGTTCGCTATGATATGGACGTATGGCGAATGAACAGACTGCGTATTTGGATTCGTTTCGTCGTTCTGAGCAACTTTCATGTACAAAGTATTTTCATCCGAGTTACGGATTATTTTATATTAATTTTCAAAGTTTTATCAATTTTCGTGAATTTACGGACTTAATTTTAAATGAAATCACAATACAAACATTAGGTGCACCCAAAGCGGTGCACCCAAAATGGACCATCGAGGTTGCGGTGTGGGGTCGGATGGTCCATTGATTGATCAACAAAGACTGGTCAACAGGGTGAATAGTACGGGCGGGACCCGCATGTCAGTGTCACATGTGTTATTTTAATTTTAATTTCTTTAACTAGGTTTGATTTAACAAGGTGGGGTCCAGCTGTCATACTCTAATTAGGAGGGGTGGTATTAAAGGGGGATTATCCCCTTTCCCATTATGCAGCAGCCCGGCCGGCCCGGCGAACAGAGGCCAGCAGCACGAGGCCCATAACCCATAGTTCCACAGGATTGAAACCAGACTCTCCTGTATATCTTTGATTCCAAAATATTCTTGCATTTGGCTTCGTATCATGTCATGAGCCACCTTCCAAGAGATGATCTATTTCCAATGCTCTGAACCCCTTTCTCACACTGTTCAGGTATCAATTGTTTGTCCATTCGCTTGAAACTTCCTATGGTACCTTCTTACTTTGCTCTCAATGTTTTATTAAGTTTGAACTTCTGCCTCATTCCCTAAATTGTTCACCAGATAATTAACCCTATAAGGGCCAGTTCTCCCGAAGTTACTCTTTACTTCCCAGTTAAATCTCTGGACGAGATTTCTTATAGTGGAGGAGATTTGTAACACCCCTAGTGTCATGCTACAGTAACCCCCTGTTAATGGTGCCATGTCATCATGTTACTGTTGCTAACCTTTACTTGATCCAAATCAAAATTCAAATTCAAATCCAATATAAAGTCAAGAGTTCAAATTTTGTCAAACATGAAAACTAAAATGTTCAATTAATCCTAAAAATTCCCCTGATCATTGTCATGTTGAATTCAACTTCAACAGACTTACTAATAAATTCCTAGGAAATTTATAAAGTGGTCCAACCTCATATTAAATGACCTTTTCAATTTATAAAAATGCTTGAACAATTCCTTTGGCCCTGAAACTTTTTAGGCAACACCAAAATGTTGTGCCTGAAAAGTTTCACTTTCAACAAAAATCATTTGATGCCTTGTTTCCATCCAAACAATAGATGTCCTTTTAATAGAAAATTAAAGAATTAAAATAAGAGAAAAGGAACCCCCCCTTTTTCCCCACCGAGCCTCGACCCCGCCGGCCCAGTCAGCCACCCCTTCCCACAGTCTGGCCCACCTTCCCCCTTATCCCCTCACCCCGAGCGAAACCTAACCGCTACCACCCCACTTCCCCATCCCTCGACCCCCCTCGCTCCTCTCCCCAACCCGACCCGATCTGGATCGGGATCGGACGAACCCCCAACCCCATCACCGTCGCCCCTCGCCACCACCTCGACCCCGCGCCACCTCTCCTCCCGCGCGGCATCGCCCGACCCGAAGTCGCTCGTCGCCCCGACCCCTTCGCCCCCGCCGCTGTGCGCCGTCGTTGGATCGCCGGCGCCACCTCGCCCTGCCGTCGCCCCGCCGCCTCGTCCTCATCATCGTGACGTCCTCGACCTCCTCCTCAACCGCGGCTACACCGAGCCTCACCGGTGTTCCCCTGCAACGGGGCTGAGCCGTCGTCCGCCATTCCTCTCTTTCCCCTACAAACCAAATGCGCTCGCGCCGTCCCCGATTCACCGCGACCTCACCACGCCCCTGCTATGCTCCGGCCGTGCCCTGGCTGAGCCCTGCATGCGCCGCCTGCGCGTGTCCGCAGCCCGCGCTTCTGGTCGTGCTTTCGCCGCCCTCGTCGAGACAGCGTCCCGCGCGCGCCCCGCGACGCCCGTGGCCGCCCCCTGCTTCTCCTCCCGCACCACTGCCACTGACGACCGCAGTTGTCGCGTCCCAGACCGCACCCTCTGCAGCTCCCGACCGAGCTCCCCTGGCACCACTCCGCTGCCGGCGCGCGCCCGCAGCCCCACGCCAACGCCCTGTCGTGCTCGACCACCGCAGCCTCGCTGACCGGCTGCGCCATGCTCTTGAGAGAAGCCACTAGTGAAATCTATGGTCCCCGGGTCTATCTTCATCATATTAATCTTCCATCGCTTTATTTTTTTTCTTTGCTTTTTATTTAACTTTGCATCTTTATCATAAAAATACCAAAAATATTATCTATCATCTCTATCAGATCTCACTCTCGTAAGCGACCGTGAAGGGATTGACAATCCCTATCCGCGTTGGTTGCGAGGAGTTATTTGCTTTGTGTAGGTACGAGGGACTCGCGCGTAGCCTCCTACTGGATTGATAACTTGGTTCTCAAAAACTGAGGGAAATACTTACGCTACTTTGCTGCATCATCATTTCCTCTTCAAGGAAATCCAACGCAGTGCTCAAGAGGTAGCAATGGCCACGGGCATGCGGGAAGACGCAGTTGGCATCGGTGTTGATGCTCCGCGGTCCAGCTCCTTCTGCTCCAGTGTCGAGGACGACGGTGCTCACCTCCTGGACTTCCCGTTGTGGCTCATGGTGGACGATGGTCGCGACCATGACGACGGTGTGGCAACGCGGTGCTTGGCTCTCTTCCAGAAAAGAAACGAGAGGGGAAACTGGGGTGATGGGGATTTAGGGTTTGCGGGGGAGAGAGGGGGTGCTCTTATCCACGCGGGGAGGCGGCAGATGCACGACGCGTGGAGGATCTGCAACGTGTACGAGCGAACGGCGGCCACCAAGCCTTCTGTGAACAGACGGTTGAAGATGGCTGTGGGGTGGGTTGGGTCTGGAGTAGTAGAAGTGATATGGTGCCCCGGCTATTCCCTTCCTATTATTACTTTTCTGTTTTGTAATTTTCTCCTTTGATTTGTATTTTGTTCTAATAATATTTGATTTTTGTTAAATGTGAAAACTTGCACATAAACCTAGCATAATATTGGGGTGTTTCACAAAAAGTTTCAGGACATTTGGAAATGTTTAAAAAAATTAGAAATTGAAAAGGTCAAATATTTTACTGTTGATCCTCTTAATTAATTACCAGAGGCAATTTGGGAATTGAAATGGGGTTGGGTTCAACATGATAATTACTTAAGGATTTTATGGGACATTACTAACATTTTTGTTTTACTGTTTGAACAAATAATAATTTGACTTGTATTTTGAAGTTGAATTTGAATTGAGAATTGATTAAGTGGCAATTTGCATAGTAATCATGATGACATGGCCACCATTAGGGGGAGATTATTGTAGCATGATTCTCGGGGTGTTACATAGAGGGAGGTCCGAACATGCGATCCCCTCCCTCGAAGCTTGTGTAGGAGGTTGTGGTTCGTTGCGACATCGAGGATCTGCTGCAGCGTGTCGATTGCGATGACGAAAAGCAGGGGAGAGAGAGGGTCTCCCTGCCTAAGTCCACAACCATGGAGGATCGGGGGCCCGACAATACCGTCGAGAAGAACCCGTGATGATGAGGTGCAGAAAAGGGCAGCAATCCAATCCCGAAAGCTGTCCGGAAAGCCCAAGTGACGAAGCATGTCCAAGATATATTCCCATTGCACCGAGTCGAAGGCCTTCGGAATGTCCAACTCGAAAGCAAGGATGGGGTCTTGTTTCGGTGCAGTCGTCGTGCAAGGTTTCTGACGTACATGAAGTTGTCATGGATGCTTCTTTTTTATGAAAGCACTTTGCGCGTTGGAGACCAAGTTGTTCATGAATGGGGCAAGACGAACAGACAACACCTTGGCAATGATCTTGGCGATAGCGTGAATGAGGCTGATGGGGCGGAAGTCCCCAATCTCTTCCGCCCCATCCTTCTTCGGGAGCAAGACAATGTTTGTTGAGTTCAGCCAGTGTAGGTTGGACGTTTGTAGGTTGTTGAATGGATGAATAACTCGCATGACATCGTCCTTGACAATGGGCCAACATTTCTTGAAAAAAAATGCCCGTGAAGCCATCCGGCCCCGGGGCCTTATCGCCCGGCATGAGGTTAATGGCAACCATGACCTCATCATCAGTGATGGGGGCATCAATACCAGTCAGATCAACCATCCTCGGGCTGAGGTTCTCCCAGTTTAGATCCCTTTGGCGGTGTTGGCCTCCACCCAATGTCCCTGCAAAGTGCTCATTGATGATTTCCTCTTTGACCTTGTGATCAGTGACCCATCCACCATTTCTCTTGAGTCGGTGAATGTGGTTCTTCCTTCGGCGCCCATTTATTCTGAGATGGAAGAATTTGGTATTGGCATCGCCCTCTCTGATATTTGCTATGCGAGTGCATTGCCTCTTTCTTGCCCTTTCAATCGAGGCGAGGGAAATGACTCGACGCTTGAGACAACCTCGAAGGTCCCTTTCCGCCATAGAGACTAGGCATGTTTCCTAGGCAATGTGGAGATGGAGGATGATGAAGAGGGCCGCATGCAGGTGAAGCTTCACCTTTGAGAAAAGACCCTTGCTACATTTAGCCAGGAGCCATCCTGTGTGCTTTAGCTTGAAGAAAAGCCGTTGGCAAGGCTCGGCATGCTCGCATTGATCCGCCCAAGCTTTCAGCATGATGTCTCGGAAGCCTAGAAGACATGTCCATAAATTCTCGAACTTGAAGCATCTTGGTCGCTTTGGCCCCTTATCATCAGCGAGAAGGAGAGGACAATGATCTCAGAGGGAGCAAGAGATTGTCGGATTTCGGGTTTCGGCCGACCCTTGAGGTTCGAACACTAGGGTGCACGCGGAGATTCGCCCTCTACCTACCTGAACCCCACCGCCTCGCTAAGATCTAAGCTATGAAAGTAACAACACAAGAGACACAAGGTTTATACTAGTTCGGGCCACCGTCGTGGTGTAACACCCTACTCTATTTTGTGGTGTGGTGGATTGCCTCTTGGGCTGATGGTGATGAACAATACAAGGAAGAACAGCCTCGCGAGGGTCTGTTCTTGGCCGAGGCGATGAACTGCTTGGAGGAGTTCTCTCTCTCTCTCTCTCTCTCTCTCTCTCTCTCTCTCTCTCTCTCTGTGTGTGTGTGTGTGTGTGTGTGTGTGTGTGTGTGTGTGTGTGTGTGTGTGTGTCCAAGGTGCATCCAGCTACTGGTCCGATCTAGATCAAGATGCCTCTACTATGGTGGCTAGTTCTACTTATATGGGCAGAGGCCCTGGGCCTCTTCCAAAATATTGAGCGGAAGGGCGCCAACAATTGGCCATTTTGAAGGGGAACATCTGGTACACTTATCCCGACTAAAGTTGGTCCTCCCCCCGCCAAAGGCTCGTGGTGGCCTTGGCTTGGGCTCCACAATGACTTCCTTCCTGCCGTTGGGCTGGTCTTGGTCTTGTTGCATCGAAATGGGACGCCTTTGCTTGATGCTCTCACATGTGCTTGCTCCTTTGCACCAAAGAGGAAAGGAGGACATCTTGCAGAGTCGGGCGCCGCTCGCGCCTCTTGGTAAATCATCGCTGGCGCCATGGGCACCTCGTGAGGTACCCCGCCTTGATCTCTCTGCCTCCTCGCGAGCCAGCCTGACGAGGCCATGCCTGAGGAAGCTCCCTGTCGCCCGCCCCGTGAAGCTTGGCCCCTCGCGAGGGTCTTGAGCTCGTGTTGATGAAGATGGGCTGTGATGGGCCCCCTTTTGAGCCACGCCGCAGGCCGCAGGCAGGCAAGTCTGGGGACCCCCGTTCCCAGAACGCCGACATTAGCCCCCGGGCCCAAGGCGCGCCCGGACTTGGCTGAGCAGAGAGGCGAAGGGCAAGTCTGGCGCCGCGAGCCCTAATAGCTCAAGGGCCTTGGGCGCCGATGGCGATTGATTGGACGTGGGGCACTGTTCCCCCGCCTCCTTATTTTGCGCCCGTGCTAGGGCGGACTCAGTAACCGCACACAGCCGCTCCCTTTTCGCTGCTCGACCGCCCCCACTCTTCCTCCTCTCGAACTCCAGCTTACGCTTCCAATCCAATCTCGAACCTTTCTCCCCCCTTCCGTTGCCATGGCTCTGGACGAAGAAGGGAAGAGGGAAGAAACCCATGCCTCCGCCTCGCTTCGCCGTCGGCGGCGGCCCCGCCGTCGATCGGTCAATCATACTCAATCGAGAGTGCAGGCAAGGTCAGCTCGGCTTTGGCCACCAACTTCAACGAATGCGGCGACGACGGCCTGCCGCGCCCCACTTCGCCATTGTGGGATAATCACCGAGGTCCGAGATTTTCTCGACGCTACGTGGGCGGGCTGGTTCCCCTTCTCCGATTTCTTCAATGATGTGCTTTCCCACTATCGAGATCCATATGATGCACTTGGGTCCAGAATCCATCACTCTTCTTGCGGTCTTCGCCTTTGTTTGCGAGGCGATGATGGGCATCCTTCCCTCAGTTGCCTTGTTGCGCCACTTCTTCTCTTTGCGCCTTGTTGACCCCACCCAATGTTCAGGGTGTGTGGGCTTCATTGCTGCATCTGAAACAGCGGCTTCAGGGATCGACTTCAGCCTTCCTCCGCCCGCGCCTGGGTTCCGCAAGCGGTGGCTGTACGTGGACGTGGGGGTACCCAGCCCCCTGCTGTCGGAGCTAACATCACCCGCTGTCCCCAATTCAGGCTGGTGCCAGGAGACGCTCACGAGCCCCCGGCTCGCCTTCGTCTGGCGTCTCTTCGCGTTCCTGAGGGTGCTCGATGTGACGGCACCCAAGGTGGTGAAGGAGTTCCTGTTATGCCGCATTGCCCCTCTCCAGCGCCATTCCGGCCAGATGTGGGCCTTCAGCGGGTGTGAAGACCGCATGAGGCTCCAGGAGGAGGACTTGACACCTGAAGCACTAAGGAAGGTGCTCTTGGTCTTGACTGGGACCCCACCCCTGGCAGCATCCGGCAAGGGGGTGCTTTGCTGTACTTTTTCTCAAGCAGGGGTGACTTTGTGAAGCAGATGCCCAGCTTCGACGAATGGGGGCTGCGCCCCGCAGGCCTCATGGGGTCTCGCGAGAATCCGGTGGTGGTGACTGCCCTTCCAGTCGGCCATGGCGGCTCTTCCTCGAGTGGCAGAGCAGGGAGGCACAAGCCGCTGGAGGCCGAGGGGGCCTCCGCGGTGGTGACGGTGCCAGGCGGCGCTCTTGAGGGAGCAGCTCCTGAGGCCCAGGCTGCCGCGGCTGGGGGTGGTGAGTAGCTGCCCGTAATGCCCACGGCTGAGGCCCCTGGGGCCCCAGTTACTCTTCTTGGTGAGGTGACGGCAGCGCGTGCATCGGCAGCGCGCACCCGACGCTGGTCGTCTCGACGCTCCTTCCTCGTCGCGAGTTGACCCTGCGCTCAACTCTTGTCGCTTTCGCGTGGACTTTGAGGCTCTCCGAAGAGAAGGGAAGCCAGGCGGCGATTACCCTTCTTGTCGCCTCACTGAAGCGCAGGAAGTACTTCGCCACCGATGAGTAAGCTTTTCCCTTTTCTGGCTCTTGATTCTTCTGTTGCTTTTACTGATCCTTGCTCCGCAGGGCCCTTCCTGCCGAGCTCACGGAGATGGCTGAGGAGCCATCCCCCTTGGCTCCGCCCTCTCCACCGTCTTCGAGCACCCCGAGAAGCGGAGTCCTCGTGGTGAGGCCGGTTGGAGAGATGAACCATCCTGAGGCGCACCGCGGCCCAGCACGCCTCATGACCCTCCTTCGCGAGCCTTCTTGTGGCATAGCCAGCCTGCCGTGGTCTTCTCGTCTGGTCGTCGACCGTGATTGGCTGAGGCATTCCCTGCGCTCTTCTTTGGGGGATGGGCTGGCTCCTGGCTGGGCTTCTGGCGAGGCGTGCCCGGCCGTGGCGAGGGTGCCAGCCCCCAGCCCCTTGCCCGGAGGGGGAGCGCTTATTCGTGGCCCCCGGCGCTCGCTTGGGGCAAATGATGGTGTGGAAGACATACTTGGCCGCGGGGCGCCACGCTTCGCCAGGGTTTCTTGGAGGGCGGCCGATGCGGTGAGCCTACTTGGTGAAGAGCTTCGCCCGATGAAGACGCTACTCGAGGCCGAGGGAACTGCGCTGGCAGAGGCGCGAGCTGAAGGCGTTTGCCGCCTGCGCGCCATCAGCGTGATCTTGGCGATGAGGAGGCCAAGGCGTCGCTGGCGGCCTCTCGGAGGTCCATTCTCGGGCCGTTGAAGAGGCTCGGGAAGCTGACCGGCGGCGAGAATCGGCGGAGGAGCGGGCGCGGGAACTCCTGGCCCGATGCCGCTCACTGGAGGAGCAGGTGGAGCTGCACGAGGCGGCCCTTGCGTCGATGAGGGTGGCCTCAGGCGACCAGTGAGCTCGAGCGGGAGGAGGCGCTGACGCTGGAAACAAGGGAGCGAGCAGCACACGCAGTATCTAACGCCTGGAAACAAGGGAGCGCTTGGTGGCGAGGCGGAGGATGATGTCACTGCGCGGGAAGCCCGCGTCCTGGAGGAGGTTGGGCGTCGGGTGGCGACGGCGCGCTTGAACCTTGAGCGCGAGTTCGAGGAGAGGCTGGGGTTGATCCGGGCTGAGGCCGAAGGTAGGACCGCTGCCTTGTGGGCCAAGCAAGAGGAGGTGACGCGGCGGGCCGATGCTTCTCGGGCCGCCCTCGAGGTGGCGCGGGAGGGGTTAGCTGCCTCCGTGCATCGAGGTGCTTCTTCTTATGTGGTGGACGAGGCTGAGGCCATCGCGCGACAGAATGCGGACGAGATATGCCAGCGGCGGATCCTGGAGCATGAGCACGGCCCCAGGCTCACCACGCTCCGGGAGAGAGCCAACACAGCCTTTGGTAATATCTGCGAGGCGACTGTTGGCGAGCCGCACGCAGTTAACTACGCCGGCAACCTTCAGTTCTTCACCGACGTGGTGACTCGGCTGGAGGCGAGGTCGGTCAGAGCCAACAGGTTGGTGGAGGAGAGGAGTCGCACCCTGCTCGGGCGCGCCTTTTCTCGCGTCTTCAGCCATCTCCGGAATATGGACCCCCACTTCGACTCGGGTTCCGGCAGACCCTTGAGGTTCGAACACTGGGGCGCGCGCGGAGATTCGCCCTCTACCTACCTGTGCCCCGCCGCCCCGCTAAGATCTAATCTATGGAAGGAACAACACAAGAGACACAAGGTTTATACTAGTTCGGGCCACCGTTGTGGTGTAATACCCTACTCTAGTTTGTGGTGTGGTGGATTGCCTCTTGGGCTGATGGTGATGAACAATACAAAGAAGAACAGCCTCATGAGGGCATTCTTGGCGAAGCGATGAACAGCTTGGGGGAGTTCAGTCGCCTTCTCTCTCTCACTCTCTGCGTCCAAGGTGCATCCAGCTACTGATCCGATCTAGATCCCGATGCCTCTACTATGGTGGCTAGCTCTACTTATATAGGCAGAGGCCCTGGGCATCTTCCCAAATATTGAGCGGGAAGGGCGCCAACAATTGGCCATTTTGAAGGGAACATCTGGTACACTTATCCTGACTAAAGTTGGTCTCGCTTTGTCAAGGCTCTGGTGGTGCCTGGCTTGGGCTCCACAATGACTTCCTTCCCGCTGTTGGGCTGGTCTTGGTCTTGTTGCACGAAATGGGCGATTTGCTTGATGCTCTCAAGGCGCTTGCTCCCTTTGCACCAAAGAGGAAAGGAGGACACTGCGCTGGCTGGTGCCCACTGGCGCCTTTGGTGCGTCATGGCTTGCGTCATGGGCACCTCGTGAGGTACCCCGCCTTGATCTCTCCGCCTCCTCGCGAGCCAGCTGATGAGGCCGTGCACGAGAAGCTCCACGTCAGTCCGCCCCCACGAGGCTTGGCCCTCGTGAGGGTCTTGAGCTTGTGTTGGTGAAGATGGGCCGTGATGGGCCCCCTTTGAGCCACGCAGCAGCCGCAGCAGTGCAAGTCTGGGGACCCCGTTCCCGAGCGCCGACAAGATAGCCCGGGCCCAAGGCACGCCCGGGCTTGGCCGAGCAGAGAGGCGAAGGGGCAAGCGAGAAGCACCGCGGGCCCTAACAGCCTGCGGCCTTGGGCGCCGCGTGGTGGTTGATTGGACGTGGGTGCCTTAGCAACCGCGCGAGTTGATAAAGGAGCGGCGTCGGCCTAGGCTTAGCTTCCCTTGCTTTCTCTGGTTACTGCTCAAATCCCCTTTCTTGCGCCTCTCCTTCCTGCCTTCGAAATCTTCAGATCCACTTTGACTGCACGCCCTAGCAAGGCATGGCGCCTCGCCACTCCCACCGGAGCTTGAAATACGCTCCAGCCACTGGACTCACTGAACGTGTCGGGGCGAGCCTTGCCGGATCGCCCGGATGGCGGCGGCGCAGGCATCGATAGAGGCGAAGGTGTTCAAGGCCGGCTCCGCCCTCCCCGAGGGCCAAGGGAGCACCTTCTATCCGCTCTTTGTAAGCGCCATTGTTGCTGGTCTGATGCCTCCCTTTTCCGAGTTCTTCTTCTCTGTCCTCCGCCATTACAAGCTACAAGCTCTGCATCTCCGCCCCAACTATGTTCTCCTCCTGGCGATCTTCGCCTACTATTGTGAGGCTCACGTCGAGGTGCAGCCCTCAGTGGCCCTGCTACGCCACTATTTCTCCCTCCGGACCTCTCGTGGTTCCCCTTCTGCGTGTGCGAGCTTCGTCGCGTATGGTAGCTCCATCGCCATTTCGAACCCCGGGAAGAGGATTGAGGGCTTCAGGAGCAACTGGGTCTTGGTGGATGTTGGGCGCATCCATCCTCGGCTACTCTTGCCCACGGAGCACCCCACACACTTCGACGCCGCCATCGCCCCAGTACCCCAGGCCGTCCGGGACGACTGGCGTCTTCGAGTGGAGGACAACGTGGGCGCCCTTGTCGGGGCCCGCGCCTGCACAACGACAGGCGTGATCGTGGTCGCTGATGAAGGCGGCGTGGTGAACGCCCCGACGCCACTGGTGACGACCTTAGAAGCGCGGCGAAGCCAGCGACGCCAGCGACAATTCAGGAGGTGCCCCTGAGGATGCATTGGGGGATTTATCCGACTGACTGTGCATCGTTCCTGCTTCCTACACGAATAGAGCTCAGGTTTTGCCCTGACGGTTGTGAGAGCATTTTGGGAGGGGGAGCCCCTGATGTAAAACTTGTGTTCTGCGTATTAGTAGATGTTGTATCACCCGTATGCCTGTGCCAAGTGGCTGGCTAGTTTACCTTTGTCCTTGGCTGGGCCTTGAGATAACTGTGGAGGGCTGTGGCGTCTCAGTGTCTCCAGATTGAACCCGTAGGATCTCTGTAAAAGCCTCTGAGAGGATCTTGGCGGCAATCTGGGCTGCACGCAAGCTAGGCCCAACCGGCTCATGAGGGGCTCACGAGGGAGAAGCTGAGGCAAAGCGGTAACCGGAACGAGAGATTGCTCAAGCGAGACTAAGCACCCCTTCCCAAAACACACGCAAATCTCAAATTGAATCCAACTTAAATCCAGCGGGGGAAAGTGACAACCAAAGGGAAAAGCAATGAAAGCAAACAAAAAAGGCCGCGTCCGGCACCTAGTCTAGTCTTGGATGTCTTCTCACCGGCGCGGAGCTAAGTGCTGCTACTGGGCGTGGGAGGGAGCCCCAGGGCCTGAGGCCGGCACCCCTGAGACTCCGGTGCATGTACAGCCCCACTCATTATTACGTGATAGTGTCATGGGGCGGCGAGCTTCACAGGCACTGGGCCTTCTTCACAGGTACCGGCCTTGTTTCATATCGCCAGACGAGGCCCCCTTGCGCCAAGACTCTAGTGCCATCAACGATGACCCGGAAACCAGGGCGCGCCGATGGGGTAGAGCGGTCGCGGCGCTTCCTCGGCGACCACGGGTCCTCCGCCGAGGCAGGCCTGAGGCGCCTCCCAGCAGAGGCCTACCTCCTGAGAACGCCTTGCTCCAGGCAGCTGCGGTGGTGATGCGGATCTCGGCCCTCTCCTGCAGCCCCGGCCGACTCCTCCCGAGGGGTAGGAGATGATGGAGGGCAGGCCGCCCGCTGTGGCGACCTGCACCTCCTGTGATTCATGATTAACGTATGCCTGCTCCTGAGGAATTAGTGGTACCCAATAATCATCGCATCCGGCGTGGCCGGTGGGGCCTTCACGGGGCTCCTGGAAGAGCTCAGCTTGTGTCGCCTCGTCCCCCCAGCTTGGGCTGAGGAGCGAGCCTTGTTCCCCCTCATGCTGGTGCCCTTTGTCCATCATATGGGGCACGTATTCTTCTGGGGCCGTCATCCCGAAGGCCGCGCCATAGTGCTCCGTGTGCCATGCAGCTCTGCTTGAGGCGCCCACCTGGGGGTGGTAGCGCGGCGGCCCACTGGGGCCATGGGTCGCGGCGAGTCCTTCTTCGTTGGCCGAGAGCGGAGGCAGCTACTGCTGCTGCTCGGTGCCGGCAGCTTTGCGGTGTTGGAGTAGCCTTGGAGCCAGCGGCATGGTGGAGTTTCGCAGCTGGCCGCCTCGACTGAGGTGGGAGCTGGGTGCGAAGGGTGAGCCCCAAAGGCGGCGAAGCCAGGAGCTCTGCCACCCGCTCTAGCAAAGACGTCGCGGCCGCCTTCAGTGATCTCTGACTGCATAACTCCCGGCCACCGTGAGCGGCCCTCGAGTTCGCTTGCTCGGCGGGTGTCTGGCGTCATGGCAGCATGGGTGGTAGGAGGCCTCGCTGCCGACCGCAGGCCGCAGTGTGAGAGCTGTCGAAAGCCTCTCCAGCGTCCCACGGCCCGCACCGCCCTCACGGACCGCGAGCTGCACAGGGCACGGGGTCGCCGAGGCGAAGCT
The DNA here is from genome assembly GCA_021605205.1 of Aegilops longissima. Lineage (NCBI taxonomy): Eukaryota > Viridiplantae > Streptophyta > Magnoliopsida > Poales > Poaceae > Aegilops > Aegilops longissima. The sequence continues at coordinate 472,616,959 of CM038678.1, forward strand.
CTACATGGTGGGCCAAGCCGCCCGGGGACTGGGTTGCCCGCCTAGTCGCGGACATGATGATGACGATCTGACGGGACACGAAGTGGCAGAAGGCGGATCCCGGCACACCCCTACCTGGCGCGCCAAATGTCGGATTTCGGGTTCCGGCAGACCCTTGAGGTTCGAACACTAGGGTGCGCGCGGAGATTCGCACTCTACCTACCTGAACCCCACCGCCTCGCTAAGATCTAAGCTATGAAAGGAACAACACAAGAGACACAATGTTTATACTAGTTCGGGCCACCGTCGTGGTGTAACACCAAATGTCGGATTTCGGGTTCTGGCAGACCCTTGAGGTTCGAACACTGGGGAGCGTGTGGAGATTCGCCCTCTACCTACCTGAACCCCACCGCCTCGCTAAGATCTAAGCTATGAAAGTAACAACACAAGAGACACAAGGTTTATACTAGTTCAGGCCACCGTCGTGGTGTAACACCCTACTCTAGTTTGTGGTGTGGTGGATTGCCTCTTGGGCTGATGGTGATGAACAATACAAGGAAGAACAGCCTCACGAGGGTCTGTTCTTGGCTGGGGCGATGAACTGCTTGGAGGAGTTCAGTCGCCTTCTCTCTCTCTCTCTCTCTCTCTCTCTCTCTCTCTCTCTCTCTCTCTCTCTCTCTCTCTCTCTGTGTGTGTGTGTGTGTGTGTGTGTGTGTGTGTGTGTGTCCAAGGTGCATCCATTCTGTCCGATCTAGATCAAGATGCCTCTACTATGGTGGCTAGCTCTACTTATATAGGCAGAGGCCTGGGCCTCTTCCCAAATATTGAGCGGGAAGGCGCCAACAATTGGCCATTTTGAAGGGAACATCTGGTACACTTATCCCGACTAAAGTTGGTCCTTGCCTATCAAAGGCTCATGGTGGTGGCCTGGCTTGGGCTCCACAATGACTTCCTTCTGCCGTTGGGCTGGTCTTGGTCTTGTTGCACGAAATGTATGCCTTTGCTTGATGCTCTCAAGGCGCTTGCTCCCTTTGCACCAAAGAGGAAAGGAGAACACTTCATGGGCTGGCGCTCACCTGGCGCCCTTGGTCGTCATGGTCTGGCGTCATGGGCACCTCGTGAGGTACCTGCCTTGATCTCTCCGCCTCTCATGAGCCACCGACGAGGCCGTGCTCGAGGAAGCTCCTCAGTCGCCCGCCCATGAGGCTTGGCCCTCTCGGGGTCTTGAGCTCGTGTTGATGAAGATGGGCCGTGATGAGCCCCCTTTTGAGTCACGCCGCAGGCCGCAGGCAGGCAAGTCTGGGGACCCCCGTTCCCAGAACGCCGACAGAGATGGCGTGGAGCACGTGTGATCCAAAATGCATGTCCCAATCAGCACTACAGAAGACCGGGTCAAGCTTGCATAAAGTGGGGTTTTGCCGCTCATTACTCCAAGTGAAACGTCTGTTTTGTAGGTGAATTTCTTTGAGTTCGCATGAGTCGAGAGCATCACGAAAGCGGTTAATACGACTGCGGTTGACATTTCTATTGTTTTTGTCTCTAGCTCTTGAGATTTGGTTGAAATAGCCCATGACAATCCATTTGGTTCCAGTAGTTGGCTTTTGGGCGATCAAGTCCTCGAAGAAATCATCCTTTCTGTTGGAAGCCGTGGGTCCATAAACAGTAGTTAACTTGAATGACGTCTCAGAGTGAAGCACGTTGATAGTCACCGACAAGCAAAATTCGGAGGTGTGGACGTCCGAAATACGGACGACACTATCATCCCAAAGCATTAGCATGCCGCCTCTAGTGCCCACCGGAGGCCATTGGGCGAAGCTCCGTAGCTGATTTCCGCCTAGGTAGGAGACGACAAATTGGTCAACATCCTCCAGCTTAGACTCCTAGAGGCAAACTATGTGACAGGAAGAGGAGGCGATCGTCTCGTGCACCGTCGCGCGTCTGTGAGGATCATTGAGCCCTCGCACATTCCAACTAAGGAAGTTTAAACTTTGAATTACCATGGCTGCTCCTGTTTCTCTATGCCACGTAGTCGACAAACCCCTCGCCATCTTCTCACCCTTCTCTCTATCTCTCTCTCTCCACCGGAACCACACACGAGTCGCAGAACAGCGGCGCTTCGGTTTTCGGAAAAAGACCATGGGGCGGCTGGCCGCAACGGGTGTTGCTCTTGCACTCCGGTTCAGGGCTTAATCTCAGTGCCGGCGTAGATTTTAGATTTCCCCCCAAAAAATTGAGCATGTAGATTTTATTAAAAAATAATTATGTTCCCTTACTAGACACGAGAATGCTCTAGTAGCCCATTTGGTAACGAGGAACTCACCGCCACTGTTGAGCTTCCTCCTGAGCGTTGCCCCCTCTCCTGAGCATTCCCTCCACTCTTGAGCGTCGGCGGCCACTCCGGCGCCGGCGGACACCCCCTCCCCACCGACCACCACTCTGGTGCCGGCGTCCACCACCCCGCTGCCTCCGCCCCCTTCCTCTCCCGTCGACCGATGATGGCCTCGCGGGTTTCTCTCTCTAGTTCTGCGGCGTCCTCGGACTATTCCGCTCTGGTGCTCCCCTCGCCCCCGCAGCGCCCTCCGCTCCGCTCCCTGCTGGTGCTCCCTGACATTGTGGGGACGGCGTTCGGGCCAATCTCGCAGGGGGGAGGCTCTGGTGTCTCTCCACCGCGGTCGGCGGCTACTTCCGGTTGGTAGAGGCCGGGTCGGAGGCCCCGGTGCTCATCGTCTCCTTCCCCGCCGGCCCAGCGCCGCCGCGTCGGCCTGACGCTGCCCTCCTCCAGGCCGCCGCGGTCGAACATCCCGGCGTGCCTGCATGGCTGCTGCTACAACTGTGGTGATGACGGCCACATCTCAAGGGAATGCTGGAAGAACACGATTTGTGTGCGGTGTGGCGGCTAGGGCCACATTGCCAGGGAGTGCAGGTTGCTGCGGGATTCGTCAGCGTCCGGTGGCGGGCGCGTTCGGCCGGCGGCTGGTGGCGGGCGCATTCAGCCGGCGGCTAGTGGCCGCGGCTCTGGTGGGCTGCCGCTGGCGGTAGATGCGGGCCTCCCGCACGCAGCAGTTCCTACACCGTCGGACTCCTTGCGGACTGCGGGCACGACGCTCCCCCTCCCGCCCCCCGGCCCTCCCCCGCCTGGGGCGGTCAGGGTTGCTCGAACCTGGAGCCAAGTTGCCCAAGGTTCGGACTTGTCGGTGGCAAGTGTGGAAGGTCCTGGGTTCTCGGTTCCGTTTGTTGGTCCGGTGGTCGTGTCGGTGCCGGCTGGCCCGGCGGCCCCGGACGTGGAGGTGGAGTGTTGCTTTCTGGAGGATTCGGACGACTTCCAGAGGATGGAGCAAGACCTGGCGCGTGCGGTCATGGTCACCATCACTGGTGCGCGGCCGCCGGTGGACCTGGCCGACGCGGCGGCTGCGCTGCATGCCGATTTTGGCATCGGCCCGGCTGACATGTCTATCCGCCCCTTCTTACCTGAGGACTTCCTTGTCCTTTGCAAGCATCCCATCACCGGGCAGCTCATGGTGGATCGTGGGCACGCCCCTGGCCAGGGCTTTGCTCTTTCTCTCCGGCCGTGGATGCGTCAGGCGCAGGCTACTGGGGCGTTTCTTCCTTTCCTTGTCCCGCTTGAGCTTCGTGGAGTGCCTGCCCATGCCTGGACGCGGCGCACGGCAGAGGTCGTGCTTCAGGGATGCGGCTTCGTGGTGCAGGTAGCGGTGCGCACGGCCCAGCGCTTCGACATGGCGGGGTTCAGAGTTTGGCTGAAGACGGCAGACCCGTGCAAGATTCCCCACCGGCGTCTTCTGTTCGTCCAAGAGCCGGTGGATATCCAGGGTGCCCCGGACGCGCTTTGGTACCCAGTGGAGATCCGAATGCTTGCCCCTCCGGTTAGGGCGGAGTCAGGCGTGGACGGCGCTCCACCCCCGCTGCCACCGTCGCCGCCGTCTGGTGGCCCCCCGGGCGATGAGGATTCCGGGGGCCCTGGTCCGGCCGGGCTGGGGCATCTTTTGAGGGAGCCAGTGTGGACAACCTTTCTTCGGTGGATCACGAGGTCGCAGCAACTCCTGTTCGCATGCATGTGGACGAGTTGTTCTGTGTGAGCCTATCGGACGGGTTGGGCGGCCCCACACGCCCACAGATGATTGGTGGAGGGCCGTGCAGCTCATGCACGTCGGCCAGCCAACGAGTCGCCCTGGATGAGCTTTGTGGTGAGCTGAAAAAGCCCATGTCGCCGTTGCTGGGCAGTAGGCCATCTGTGGAAAAGGACGGGACCAGGAGGCGGCCTCGCAGGAAGCGTGAGCCGGTGTCCAACCCAAGGCGAAGTGTGCGCCTTGCCAGGGGTGTGGGACGTGGTTCTATTGCTTTCAATGTAACGCCCCGGACCCGATGCATCAGGTGTCTGCCAGTTATTCGTCGTCGTTGCCATGTCATTTGCTTGCGTGTTGCACTTTGCCATGTCATCATCTGCATTTCATATCATGTCATCATGTGCATCTCATTTTGCATACGTGTTCGTTTCATGCATCCGAGCATTTTCCCCGTTGTCCGTTTTGCAATCCGGCATTCGTATGTCTTCCGGCGCCCCCTTTTGCCTCTTTTCGTGTGCGGGTGTTAAACGGTCTCGGAATGGACCGAGGTTTGTCAAGCGGCCTTGGTATAGCACCGGTAGACCGCCTGTCAAGTTTCGGATCATTTGGAGGTCGTTTGATACTCCAACGGTTAACCGGGTAACCGTAAAAGCCTCCTTCTCCTTGCAGCCCAACACCCCTCTCAAAGTGGCCCAAAACCCACCAAACTCCACTCCATGCTCTTGGTCGTTCGATCACGATCGTGTGGGCGAAAACCGCACCTTATTTGGACACTCCTAGCTTCCTCTACCTATATATATGTGTGCCTCCCCCGAAATTTTCGCAGTCCAACCCTAGCCCTCTCCCTCCCCGCCGCCATCGGACATGTCGCGTCGCGCCCGGGCATGTCCGCTTCACGCGCCGCCGCCCGCCACAGCGAATCGCGCGCCGCCACGTGTCCCATTGCCCGTCCTCTCTCTGCGCACGCGCGCCCGAGGAGTCCGGATCGGGTCCGCCCGGACGATCAGGCCCGCCGCCGTCCCAGCGCCAGCGCGCCGCCCGCCACCGCCGCCGCCCGGCCCTGTCCTCCGGCGACCGGAGCCGCCGCCTGGCCCGTGCCGCGCCGTGCGCGTGCTCTCCTCCGCCGCCGCCTCGCCGCCACCAGCGCCCGCGGGCATGGGCGCCGCCTCGCCGCCGCCCTCGCCTGCCGGCCTCCCGCTCGCCCGCGCCACATGGGCATCCCGGCCGCCGCCGCGGCCAGCGCGCTGGGCCTTCGCCAGCGCCTCGGCGGCCGCCTCCTCGCCCGGCCCGCCTCGCGCCGCCTTGCGCGCCCGGCCTCGCCTCCAGCGCCGCCCCTGCCGGGATCCGGTCCGATCCGGCCCGGAGAACCCCGTCCCCTTCTTCCCCGAGCGTCTCCGGCGAGCTCGTGCCCCTGCATCGATTTCCGTGCGATCCCGAGGTTGCCCCCGTTCTCACTAAGTCCCCAGATTCTGTAACTTTTCATGCCATATTCATCATGCCATAACTCTCTGCATATTGCTCCGTTTCGTGCGTGTAATATGTCAAATTGTTCGTCCCGACGAGTACATCATTTAAACTCATTGCATCATTTTCATTTGAGGTCATCTTGATGCCCGAAATGCTGTTAGAAGAGGGCTATGTGATATTAGTTTCAGATTCTTATCAGAACATGCACTTTTGTCATTTTTGCCATGATTGATGTATGCATCCTATGAACTTGAGTCCTACATGTGTTTTGTAATATGCCATTCCATCTTTACAGGAGTGTATGCCATGTATTTTTGTGATCTCTGTGGTGACTAGCACAAGCATGCAAACTAGGCTTCATGATGTTGCTGTTTTCAGCCCCTGTTTTGCTGATATTTTTATGCCATGTAAACTTGATGCTACCGAGAGATCCATGCTTATTTTGAGATACTTCAGTAAGGATGTTTTGAACATATGGTTATGATCTATCCATCCATGCCCTTGTTTGCAATTATGGAGTGCCATAGCTTGAGTCAATCGAGCTCTACTTTTGCTATAAAATGTTTCCTGGCAGGTTGTTTACATGTTATTCAATTTTGCCAAGGTTGTTGTAGTTGATCCGTGTATGCTATGATGTTGTTCTTGCCATGTATAGCTTCTATGACATGTCTTCTTGTTGTTGGGTGCCTTGCCATGCCATGTATTTCTCTGTGGTGAGTGGTTCAAGCTCACCAACATGCCTACTTATCGTTGTTCCTGCCATGTAGGAATCTGTAATATAACTTGCCATGTTTACATGGGTGCTATCATATCTTCTGGTCCTTTTTGGCTCATGGTCACTAAAGGACTTTTGTTCTATGCAATTAGTAGATTCATGCCATGCCTTTGTTTGCCATGATAAGTTCCTGTAGCATGTTGTTTGATAGCTCTAAACATTGCAACTTTGATGTTATTTCGCAAAGTCTAAACTGTTATTATATGCAATCTTGCCATGTCATTTTGAGCATGTTCTAGTGATTTCTGGAGATAGCTCAGTGTTCATGTTTTGTCATGCTTTACCTGTACATCATGCCCATGCCTTTTGTTTTCTTGTTGAGGTCCTGCAGCATATTGTTTTGATGCTTGCAATATGCATATTTGCTGTTTTGGACAGATTGTTGTCAGGACTTGTATAGTGTATGTGTTGAACCGTTGCTCCGTTTTGAGTGTGCTCTATATGAAACTTGCTTGATTTTGCATGTAGTTTCATATTATCATGTTGCATCCTTGTTTTGAAGTGTTTGCTTGATGTTTGGGTGTATTTTGCATCAATGCCATGTTTAACTTGTTTTGCTCATATCTTCTAGGCCGTAGCTCCGAATTAAATGAACTTTATATGTAACTTGACTAGAATTTCGTGTAGATCATCGTGGTGCATCTTAACTTGCTGTTTAACAACTTGAACATAAGGTTTATTCAGATCTGGACCAATTTCGAAATTTGCATATGAGGACTTACCGGAATTGTTATATGTTGTTCCCGGCCCCATTTAAACTTGCTTTGATGTGTTGCTCTTGTTTGCATCATCTCTTGCCATGAGTAGCCTCATCTAGATTTGTCATGCATCATGTTTGTTGTGCATCTTGTCATGTTCATGTGTTGTGTGTTTACCTTGTTGTGTGCTTCTTCTTGTTAGTTCCTGTTTCATTGCGATCGTGAGGATTCGTTCGTCTACGCTTGGTTCGGCTTCATCCGTTCGTCTTCTTCATGGACTCGTTCTTCTTCCTTGCGGGATTTCAGGCAAGATGACCGCTACCCTGGATCTCACTACTATCATTGCTATGCTAGTTGCTTCGTTCTATCGCTATGCTGCGCTACCTATTACCTGTTTATCAAGCCATCCGAAATTGCCATGTCAGCCTCTAACCTTTTGCACCCTTCCTTGCAAACCATTGTTTGGCTATGTTACCGCTTTGCTCAGCACCTCTTATAGCGTTGTTAGTTGCAGGTGAAGATGAAGTTTGTTCCTTGTTGGAACATGGAGATGTTGTTCCTTGTTGGAACATGTTTACTTGTTGGATTATCACAATATATCTTATTTAATTAATGCATCTATATACTTGGTAAAGGGTGGAAGGCTCGGCCTTATGCCTGGTGTTTTGTTCCACTCTTGCCGCCCTAGTTTTCATCATATCGGTATTATGTTCCCGGATTTTGCGTCCCTAACGCGGTCGGGTGATTTATGGGACCCCCTTGACAGTTCGCTTTGAATAAGACTTTTCCAGCAAGGCCCAACATTGGTTTTACCATTTGCCTCACTATGCCCTTTTTCCTTGGGTTTTGGAGCCCGAGGGTCATCTTTATTTTAGCCCCGGGCGAGTTCTCCTTCGAGTGTTGGTCCAAACCGAGCGATGTCCGGCGCCCCTCGGGCAATCAGGGTTTATGCCAACCCGACGTCTGGCTCATCCGGTGTGCCACGAGACCGAGATATGTGCAGCTCCTATCAGATTTGTCGGACATCCGGCGGCTTTGCTGGTCTTGTTTTATTTTTGTCGAAATGTCTTGTAGCCGGATTCGAGACTGATCGGGTCTTCCGGGAGAAGGAATATCCTTCATTGATCGCGAGAGCTTATCATGGGCTAAGTTGGGACACCCTGCAGGTATAAACTTTCGAAAGCCGTGCATGGTTATGTGGCAGATGGGAATTTGTTAATATCCGTTGTAGTAAACTTGAAGCAAACTCTTCTAAAATACACCAACCGTGTAGCGAACCGTGAGTGTCTCTTTTCGGGTTGATCGAGAGGAGAACACGGTTTCGGGTTATGTCGGCGTAAGTAGGAGTTCAGGATCACTTCTTGATCATTACTAGTTGACGACCGTTCCTTTGTTTCTCTTCCCGCTCTCATTTGCGTAAGTTAGCCACCATATATGCTTAGTCGCTGCTACAACCTCACCACTTTACTCCTTCCTTTCCCATTTAGCTTTGCTAGTCTTGATACCCATGGTAATGGGATTGCTTTGAGTCCTCGTGGCTCACAGATTACTACACACCGATTCTTGTACAGGTTTGCGATGATCTTGACGCGAGAGCGATGTTTGCTTGTGTTGGAGTTCTTCTTACGCTTCTTCTTGATCGGGGTTAGGTTCGTGTCGGCAGCCTGGGCTAGCAGTGGTGGATGTCGTTTGAGCTTGTTTATGTTTCATCCGTAGTCGGATGTTGATGTATTCTTGTGGCATTTGTGCCTTATGTATGTATCCCCATCTATTATGTAATGTTGATGTAATGATATCCACCTTGCAAAAGCGTTTCAATATGCAGGTCTATCCTTGGTGGGACCTTCGAGTTCCTTTTGGATAGGGTCGCATATTGGGCGTGACATCCAAGCAGCAAAATGTCCTAATCCAAAAGCTCTGTCTGGCCAATGAGGGCGAAGTCATTAGCGATGAAGCGCTGCAGACATATGCGAAGCTTTTCGAGCAGCCATTATCTGATGGCCATATATGAGCGATCCTTGCTCTGTTTGGCTGGGATGCCTCGGCTCTGCCCTTGCTTGAGCAGAACGCGGTGGACACGTGCCAGCGTTGAGGTTGTGCCGTGGCGGGTTCTTTGTAGGCCGTTGTAATGAATGTTGCTCCTTTCAAAACACTAGTGTGGAACGTGCGGGGCGTTAGCAATCCCGCGCGATGTAGTGCCATTTATCAGGTGGTAGTGGCGGCCAAGCCGAGCATAATGTGCTTCCAAGAGACAAAGTTATAGGTTGTAACTGTGGAGCTGGTGACTCAATGCCTTGGGAATAAATTTGAAAGTTTCTTCTACTTGCCGGCAGTAGGAACAAGGGGGGATTCTCCTTGCATGGGATGCTTCGGTGGTTGCTATCTCAAATCCCCACTACACGGAGAATGCTTTAACGGCACTAGTCAAGCACCTGGGTGGAGCGCAATGGTGGGTAACCGGGGTCTATGGACCGCAGCATGATCATGAGAAGATTGCTTTTATGCAAGAATTGGTGGACATTCCAGAGCTCATTGCCAGACCTTGGACAGTGCTGGGTGATTTCAATCTATTGGTAAACCCGGAGTACAAAAGAAACTCTCTCATCAATAGGAGGAGGATGGCGCATTTTCGGGCAAAGCTCAATTTCCTCGAGCTGAAGGAAATCTACCTGAACGGTAGGAGATATACTTGGTCGAATGAGAGGGAGCGTGCAACTTTAGAGCGAATTGAACGTGTGTTTACCACTGCAGACTGGGAGGACTGCTACCCAACTTGTCAGCTCACCGCGCTAGGTACGGCCGTGTCGGACCACTGTCCGCTACTTTTGGATCTGAATGTCGACTTGTGCATGGGACGGAGGTTTAAGTTCAAAACATTTTGGACCAAGGCAGAGGGCTTCATGCAAACGGTGCAGAAGTCGTGGAGCTCGGTCTCAAGCGAGGGAAACCCGTATGTGGTGCTTGATGCAAAGCTAAGGGCAGCGGAGAAGCATCTGAAAAAATGGAGTGATTGTTGGATTGGAAACGTTAAGCTCCCGATTGGTATAGCTATGGAGGTGATTTTCCGGCTGGACAAAGCGATGGAATCAAGGGCGCTGACTAAGCAAGAGTATGCTCTTCGGAAGCTGCTCAAAGGGAAGTTATTGGGTTTGTGCTCGCTGGAGAGTACCATCGCGTGAAAAAGGTCACGAATCCTTGTCCTCCGCGAGGGAGATGCAAATACGAGCTTTTTTCACCAAAGTGCGTGTCATAGGTAGAGGAGGAACATGCTGACGATGATTCAGCACGGGGACAGAGTAGCCACTGGGCAGGACGAGATCGCCAACGAGGTCGATGACTACTTCTCAAATGTGTTTGGGGAGGCGCCGGAACGAGAACATGCGCTCGACTTGGCCAGCATTCACCTGCCATCAAGAAGCTTGGCGCACCTTGAAACCCCATTCTCCGAGGAGGAGGTGGAGAAGATAGTGAAGTCTATGCCGCTCGACAAAGCGCCGGGGCCGGATGGATTCACTGGCCGGTTTTATGCTGCGTGCTGGAGCATTATTCGTCAGGATTTCATGCGGGCTTTGGGAGCTTTTTACCAGGCGGACATGAGAGGTTTGGCCGTGCTCAATAGGGCAATTGTGACCCTGCTGCCAAAGAAGGAAGGAGCTATGGATATCAAGGACTATAGGCCAGTTAGTTTGGTGCATGGGGTGATCAAAATCTTCGACGAAGTCTTGGCTTCGCGTCTCGCCGCCGAGCTACCACTCCTTGTGGGAAATCACCAAAGTGCTTTCGTCAAGGGACGATCAATTCAAGAAAACTTCATGCTGGTTCAATGCACTGCACGGCGTCTCCATGCCCTTCGGGAACCGGCAGTTATGCTCAAACTAGATATCGCAAAGGCTTTCGACTCGGTGCAATGGACATTCTTAGTGGAAGTGCTTACTGCCATGAGTTTTGGCGCTCGTTGGGTGGACTGGACCTGTGGGCTGCTTGCGACTTCGTCCACTAGAATCATGGTAAATGGGACGCCAGGAAGACCAATCTCGAATCAGATCGGGCTGAGGCAGGGTGATCCAATATCTCCTATGCTATTTATCATGATCATGGAGCCATTGCATCACATGTTCGAGCTTGCAGCTTCGAGGGGTATGCTTGCTCCTCTAGCACGGTCTGGGATGAAGCATTGGCTCTCAATGTTCACCGACGACGTGGTTTTCTTCACCAAGCCAAATGAGCTTGATCTACGCACTTGTGTGCTGCTGCTTCAAACTTCCGGAGAAGCCTCGGGGCTCAAGTTAAACCTCGCAAAAACTGCAACATTCACGATTAGATGCATGACTGAAACGATGGAAATGGTGGAGCGGACCTTTCGCTGTCCTAGAGGATCCTTCCCTTGCAAGTATTTGGGGCTGCCCCTCACCCTCAGAAAGCAGTCCTCAGTGCAACTTTCATATCTTGTGGATCAACTAGCGGGTGCGCTGCCGAAGTGGAAGGCATCCAAGATGCCCAAGAGTGGAAGATTACTGCTGATTCAATCGGTCCTATGTGCAATGCCGCTGCATGCAATGCTTGCTCTTGATTTGCCAAAGAAAACAATCTCTGCGTTGAGAAAAATCTACCGTGGGTTTCTGTGGACTGCGGACTCATCTGCGCATGGTGGAAGCTGCGTTGTAGCTTGGGAAAGAGTTTGCTCACCAAAGTGGGAGGGAGGACTTGGCATCCCGAATCTGCAGTGGCTGAACATTTCCCTACAAGCACGTTGGTCGTGGCTGCAGCATTTCGACAAGGAACGGCCCTGGGCGGAATTCCAAATCCAAGTTCCGAATGTTGCACATCAGTTAGCTCTCTCTGTGATGAGGCCAGTTGTGGGCAGTGGCCAGAGCATAAGGTTTTGGGAAGATCGATGGCTAGATGGATTCTATGTCGCTGATATTGCCCCCAACATCTATGCCCGCGTGCGGCCCCGAACAAGGAATACCTGCTCGGTTGCCACGGCACTGCAAGATAATGCATGGGCGAGGGACGTGAACCCTGAGCTAAACCCCGTGACCTTGTATGAATACCTCGCATTGTGGACGAGGGTTGCCGGCATAATACTGGATCAGACGAGGCAGGATGATGTGGTTTGGTCCTGGGAGACGAACGGCATATACTCAGCGCGATCAGCTTACGCGGCAAAGTTTTGGGGAAGGGAGGTGGATCAAACAGCAGAATTTACATGGAAAGCTAGGGCGCCGCTACGTTGTCGTTTCTTTGTGTGGCTGGCTATATAGAATAGATGCTGGACCTCTGATCGTCTGGGGAGGAGAGGCCTTAACCACCAAGACAGTTGCCCGCTGTGCAACCAGGAGGAGGAGAGCATCGATTACCTTTTCATCCGGTGCGTTTTTACCAGACAGCTTTGGGCTGCGATCTTCCAGGCCATGGACAAACCCGGTTGGATGCCCACGATGAACTACACACTAGCTACTTGGTGCACGGCACAGAACTCAAATGAGACCCACAAGAGAGTGCTTGCCACGCCCAAGATGCGACCCTAACCTAAAGGAACTCGAAGGTCCCACCAAGGATAGAAGCGCATCTTGAAGATGCTTTTGCAAGGTGGATATCATTACATCAACGTTACATAATAGTGGGGATACAACCAAGACATACAATGTCACAAGAATACAACAATACATCATATACAAGATCAACATCCGACTACGGATGAAACATAAACAGAAACTCAAACGACATCCACCCCGCTAGCCCAGGCTGCCGACCAAGAACCTATCCCATGATCGACGAAGAAGAAGAAGAACTCCAAAACAAGTAAACATCGCTCTCACGTCATGATCATCGCAAAACCTGTACCTGCAACTGGTGTTGTAGTAATCTGTGAGCCACGAGGACTCAGCAATCCCATTACCATGGGTATCAAGACTAGCAAAGCTTAATAGGAAAGGAAGGGGTAAAGTGGTGAGGTTGCAGCAGCGGCTAAGCAATGTATGGTGGCTAACTTACGCAAATAAGAGCGAGAAGAGAAGCAAAGCAAGCGGTCGTCAACTAGTAATGATCAAGAAGTGATCACGAACTCCTACTTACGTCGACATAACCCGAAACCGTGTTCTCCTCTCGATCAACCCGAAAAGAGACATTCACGGTTACGCTACGGTTGGTGTATTTTAGAAGAGTTTACTTCAAGTTTACTACAAGCGGATATTAACGAATTCCCATCTGCCACATAACCGCGGGCACGCCTCTCGAAAGTTTATACCCTGCAGGGGTGTCCCAACTTAGCCCATGATAAGCTCTCGCGATCAACGAAGGATATTCCTTCTCCCGGGAAGACCCGATCAGTCTCGGAATCCCGTTTTACAAGACATTTCGACAATGGTAAAACAAGACCAGCAAGACCGCCCGATGCACCGACAATCCCGATAGGAGCTGCACATATCTCGTTCTCAAGGAAACACCGGATGAGACATCCTACGAGTAAAACCAACCCTCAAGTTTCCCCAAGGTGGCCCCGCAGTCTGCTCGTTTCGGGCCAACACTTAGACAAGCATTGGCCCGGGGGGGCTAAAATAAAGATGACCCTCGGGTTAGCTACTCCCAAGGGAAAAGGTATAGGTGGTAGGCAAATGGTAAAACCAAGGTTGGGCCTTGCTGGAGAAGTTTTATTCAAGGCGAACTGTCAAGGGGGTCCCATAAATCATCCAACCGCGTTAGGGACGCAAAATCTGGGAACATAATACCGATATGACGGAAACTAGGGCGGCAAGAGTGGAACAAAACACCAGGCATAAGGCCGAGCCTTCCACCCTTTACCAAGTATATAGATGCATTAATAATATAAGAGATATTGTGATATCCCAACATAAACATAATCCAACATGGAGCAATATTCATCTTCACCTGCAACTAGCAACGCTATAAGAGGGGCTGAGCAAAAGCGGTAACATAGCCAAACAACGGTTTGCCAGGAAGGGTGACAAAAGTTAGAGGTTAATGGCAATTTGGGAGGCTTGATAAGCAAGTGGTAGGTAACGCAGCAAAGTGATAGAACGAAGCAACTAGCATAGCAATGATAGTAGTGAGATCCAAGATGACGGTCATCTTGCCTGAAATCCCGCTAGGAAGAAGAACGAGTCCATGAAGAAGATGAGCGGGAGTAGTCGAGCGAATCCTCACAATCGCAACATTACGGGCGAGAAGCAACACCGGAAAGAAACAAACAACATGATAAATGCACAAGCATAAACATGGCACGATGCACAATCAAGTATGATGCATGTCCGGTTTAATGAGGCGTGGCATGGCAAAGTGCAACAAACAATACTACAAATTAAGTGGAGCTCAATATGCAATGGGTTGCATATTGACAAAACACCACATTGACATATTTAGTTTAATCTCGTTTAAGCTACCAAACAATATTAAATGTTGTTAAACATGGCAAGAGGTGAAACAAAAGTAAACTAACTATTTAGGCAAGTTTAAATGAGGCCGGAAACAACAAACAACAATTCCGGAAAATCCTCATACACAATTTATGAATTTGGTACTGTTCTGCCCTAGACACAATTTTAATGTTGTTAAACAGCAAAATAAAGTGCACCATGTTGAACTAGGCATTTTTCCACCCCATTTACATATAAAGTTTATTAAATTCGAAGCTACGGTTAATTAGTTATGAAATAAATCATTTTAACATGGCATTTGAGCAAATTTAAACAAACAGCATTTTAAGCATTTTAAACATGAATGAAAGTGGCATATTATGAAACTAGATGAGATTCTAAGCATTTTACATATTTAAATTATTTACATATGATGCATGGTTAATGAATTATTGATGCATGAACATTAAGGTGTTTTCTGAAAAACTGCAGTCTCTGGATAATTGATAAAATCGCAGGCAGGGAAAAAAACATGACACGGGCCGCATCTAAATAGTGCACTGGGCGGCTGGGCTGCTCACCTAGCTGGGCTCGGCCCAGGTCGGTGGAGGTGGGAGCTGGGCCACGGTTAACAGGCGAAGGGAGGCGCTGACTGGGCCGGATCTGGAGGGAACGACGCGGTCAACGGGCGCGGGTGGGGCGAGCGGGACTTGGCGCTGCGGTCGACGCTGGAAGCAGAGGAACGACGCGGCGGCGAGGGCGGCGCTGGCGTGATGAAGAGGAAGCAGACGCGAAGGCTGACGGCAGGGGAGGCATGCATCCGGGCGGTGGAGCTCGAGTTCGTCCGGATCCGGCCGGTCTTGGTGGCGGACGAGAAAGGGCAGGGCGGCGCGGAGGCGACAGAGTTCGAGGCCATGGCGACTCGACGGCGGCGCTGCAGCTTCGAGGCGTCGTCCATGGGAGCTCCGGCGAGTTCCCTGAGAAGAAGGAGAGCGGGCGGTTCCTGTCCAAGGCAGAGAGAGAGCCCTGAGAGAGAGATGAATACAGAGGGAGGAGGAAGAACGAGGGAAGGAGGTGGGGCATGGCGCTGGACCTGTGGCCGCCGTGTTGATGCCTCTTATTTCAACCATGGTGTGAACTTTCTTGGAGCCTCACAATACTTGGAGGCTGGTGATGAGTATGACAAGATGGTTTGGTTTGTGCTCAGCAATTGCGCCGAGGTTCTACCATATATCGAGTACGTTATATCTTGTGCACTCATTATATATATTTTTGCTTGGATTGGCACCAGCCTAATGTTTTAATTCACATGTTTTGTTGGCATTGCAGGAAATGCAAGGAAGAGTTAAATCAGGAAAAAAGCAATATCCATGTTGATAAAAGGGTTGCCAAGGGGTTTGCTAAGTGGCTTAAGAATCATGTGAGATTTTAGCCACATGTTTTATGTTTTCTGTGTTATTCACCAATTGTTAAATACCATTGTTTTCTAAATGGTTTATTTGTGCAGATTGGAAAGTTGCATGAGGAGAAGAAGGTCAGTGATGATCTATTTGCTTTGGCATGCTTACCGAATAAGCGAGTGAGAGTGTATTCAGCATGCATTGTTGACGGTGTCCGGTACCACACCGTTGACCGCGAGGAAAAAATGAAGACACGAAATAGTGGAATCGTTACTGAGGGGTCACATGATGGTGAGATCATTGACTTCTATGGTTAGTTGAGAAGCATCGTAGAGTTGCAGTACAACTCTACTGGAGGCATCCATCGCTCGGTTGTCTTATTTCGCTGTGACTGGTTTGAGCTTGGTAGCAAGATGAGGAGAGACTCTTTTGTCAAATATGATGGCCACTTCAAAAGCATCAACACTGCAAGGTGCTGGTATAAGAGTGATCCCTTCATTCTAACAACACAAGCAACAATGGTGTTTTATCTGCCAGACACTCTTTTGCACGGAAAATGGCGAGTTGTGCAAAACTTTCAGCATGTACACTTGTGGAGTGTGTTGAAACTGAAGTGGAAAAGGGCCCCGGTGATGGTGGACTAACATACCAAGATGATGACTCTACGGAAGTTCCATTGCAAGTTGATGATGACTCTATGGAAGTTCTGGTGCAAAGCAGAGTGCGAAGGGACCGGGAACGTGTGATCGTTGGTGCTGCAACAGTTGAAGGCATCAAGAAAAGAAGAAAGGTGGTAGCGGATGGACATGAAAGCGAGGATGAGGAAAACCGGACTGATCATACTATGCTGCAATATTGTAGTGATGATGAGGAAAACAGGAGTGGGCATAGAGTTCCTTGTTTTCATATTGACAACGATGAGTAGCGAATGGACATGAAGGTAAATTTGGTCTCCTTGGTGATCCTTCTAACTCTCTGTAGTTTTCCTTCTTGTGCATATGCATGGTGATCCTGATGTACTACAATTATCTCCAGGTAGCAAAATGCTTGAAGATCCTGATGGCTGTAGTGGTGTGATCCTGATGGCTGTAGTGGTGTGATCCTGATGGCTGTATGTGATGAAGATACTGATGTAGTTTTTGGTGAACTGAAGATGCACATGCTGTAGCAGATGCTGTTTTTGGTTGTGATGTGATGTTGTTTTGATGGCATGGAGCTGATGGCAAAATGAAGTTGTGTTCTGATGGCATGGAGTTGTTGTGCTCAGAATGTTGTCAAAATGTTGTCTTGTAATGCAAAAGATTGCAAAATGATCATACAGAAGATTTGTTGAACATCTTTAGTTCAAGTTTTGGTGATCATTTAGTTCAAGTTTTGGTCAGATCATACAGAATGTTGTCTAGTAGTTTTTGTGATCATTTAGTAGTTTTTTTGAACTAAAGATGCTATTTTAACTGAATTTTTCTTCAACTGAACCCATTTCATTGTGAGCAAAAAAATATGCGCCAGCGGGGACTCGAACCCACGACCGTGCGCTTGTTTCACTATGTTTCTACCACTGGGCTGGGACGAGACTATTAGTCTTCCACTCTATGCCAACCCTTTTGAATATATCAAACTAGTCAAGTATCAAGCACACACCTCACTGACAAGTGGGCCACTCGACCCACTCGCTGACAAGTGGGCCATTTTGCTATTGTACCCAAGCTACCAAAAATATGCGCGTGGCTAAAAAATATGCGCGCGCGGGGGCTCGAACCCACGACCGTGCGCATAGTTCACTTGGTTTCTACCACTGGGCTAGGAAGAGGTTGTTGGTTTTGTACTCTATGCCCACCCTTTTCAATATATCAAACAACTCCCTGACAATTGGGCCCGCTCCTCCTCCTATCCACTCTTTTCCCCACTCCCCCTCTCCACTCCTCCTCCTATCCACTCTTTTCCCCGCTCCTCCTCTCCGCCGCCACCGGCTTCCTCCTCTCCCACCGCCGCCGGCTCCTTCCTCTCTCTCCGTCGCCGACTCTCCATCACCGTGGGTATGAATCCGCTTCATCTTCCTCTTCCTATCTATTGTTATGATAGATTAGGGTGATTTTATTAGGGTTCTTGTCGCTGGATTAGGGTTTGATTAGGATGTTTTTTAATACATTTTTTGTTTAGGGTGACGGCGACGCCTCCTCGGCGCCTCTGCTGGTCTGACGCCTCCCGCGCGGCTTGCCCTACGCCGCCGGCGACCACTTATTCTCGGACTCTGGCGTAGGTAAGCCATCCGCTTCATATCCTCTCTCCTTTCTCTTCTGCTCTAGGGTTTGAGAATCTAGGATTTGTTATGCATACTAGGCATCTAGGTTTCCTTTCCTGATCACCATTTCCGCAGAGCCGCGCACACTCTTCTGAATTTAAAGCTGAACTTGGACACAGTGGAGGTTATACAGCAGTGGAGGCACGACCAATAATCAGCAACTTCTCGTGCTGCACCATTTCTGAAATTGTTGTCAATTAACTCTGTTCTTTTCTACTCAATCATGTTAGGAAGTTCATTATTTGACAAATGACATTCTCTGTGAGTTTCTTAAATAAGTTCCTGCCTGCACCTCTGAGGTCATATGTTCAGCACCAGATGCGACTGATACGTCTCCAACGTATCTATAATTTTTGATTGCTCCATGCTACTTTATCTACTGTTTTAGGCAATATTGGGCTTTATTATCCACTTTTATATTATTTTTCGGACTAACCTATTAACCGGAGGCCCAGCCCAGATTTGTTGTTTTATGCCTATTTCAGTGTTTCGAGGAAAAGGAATATCACACGGAGTCAAAACGGAACGAAATCAACTGGAGAAGTTATTTTTGGAAGGAAACCCACCTAATGGACTTGGACCCCATGTCGGAAGATCGTGAGGTGCTCACGAGGGTGGGGGCGCGCCACCCCAGGCGCGCCCTGCCTCGTGGGGCCCCGTAGCTCCACCGACGTACTCCTTTCACCCATATATACCTCGTGCCCTAAAACTTCCGAACAAAAGATAGATCGGGAGTTCCTCGCGCAAGCCTCGAGCCACGAAAAACCAATCAGGACCTGTTAGGCACCTGCCGGAGGGGGAACCCTCACCGTAGCCATCTTCATCATCCGGCGCTATCCATGACGAGGAGGAGTAGTTCACCCTCGGGGCTGAGGGTATGTACCAGTAGCTATGTGTTTGATCTCTCTCTCGTGTTCTTGATTTGGCACGATCTTGATGTATCGCGAGCTTTGCTATTATAGTTGGATCTTATGTTTCTTCTCCCCCTCTACTCTCTTGTAATTGATTGAGTTTTCCCCTTGAAGTAATCTTATCGGATTGAGTCTTTAAAGATTTGAGAACACTTGACGTATGTCTTGTCGTGCTTATCTGTGGTGACAATGGGATTTCACGTGCCACTTGATGTATGTTTTGGTGACCAACTTGCGGGTTCCGCCCATGAACCTATGCATAGGGGTTGGCACACGTTCTTGACTCACCGATAGAAACTTTGGGGCACTCTTTGAAGTACTTTTATGTTGGTTGGATAAATCTGAGATTGTGTGATGCATATCGTATAATCATGCCCACGGATACTTGAGGTGACAATGGAGTATCTAGGTGACATTAGGGTTTTGGTTGATTTGTATCTTAAGGTGTTATTCTAGTACGAACTTGTCGGCGTTCTGGGAACGGAGGTCCCCAGACTCGCCTGTCTGCGGCCTGCGGCGTGGCTCAAGGGGTGGCCCATCAAGGCCCATCTTCATCAGCACAAGCTCAAGACCCTCGCGAGGGGCCAAGCCTCGCGGGGCGAACGACAGGGAGCTTCCTCAGGCACGGCCTCGTCAGGTTGGCTCGCGAGGAGGCGGAGAGATCAAGGCGGGGTACCTCACGAGGTGCCCATGACGCAAGCCATGACGACCAAGGGCGCCAGGCGGGCGCCAGCCCGCGCAGTGTCCTCCTTTCCTCTTTGGTGCAAAGGGAGCAAGCACAGGCAAGAGTATCAAGCAAAGGCATCCGTTTCGGTGCAACAAGACCAAGACCGTCATAGAACGGCAGGAAGGAAGTCATTGTGGAGCCCAAGCGGCGTCACCACGAGCCTTTGACGGCGAGGACCAACTTTAGTCGGGATAAGTGTACTAGATGTTCCCCTTCAAAATGGCCAATTGTTGGCGCCCTTCCCGCTCAATATTTGGGGAGAGGCCTAGGGCCTTTGCCTATAAATAGGACTAGCCACCCACAAGGTAGAGCATCGAGAAATCTAGAGAGAGGATCCAGCATCTGGGATCAGCAGAGAGAGAGCAACTGAACTCCTCCTAGCAGTTCATCGCACCAGCCAAGAACAGACCCTCGCGAGGCTGTTCTTCTTTGTATTGTTCATCATCGTCAGCCCAAGAGGCAATCCACCACACCACAAACTAGAGTAGGGTATTACAGCACAATGGTGGCCCGAACTAGTATAAACCTTGTGTCTCTTGTGTTGTTCCTTTCATAGCTTAGATCTTAGCGAGGTGGCGAGGCGCAGGAAGGTAGAGGGTGAAATCTCCGCGCGCACCCCAGTGTTCGAACCTAGAGGGTCTGCCGGAACCCGAAATCCGACATTTGGCGCGCCAGGTAGGGGTGCGCTAAAACTTGTCTTTTGCCGCCCTGTTCTTCGCCGACCACCGCATCCATGTCAGACGCTCGTCGGGCCCGCGCCGAGCGCTGAGCCGCTCTCGCTTCCCGCGTCGCCCAGAGGCGGCCCCGTCGGCGCCGTCCCCGCCGTTCCGCCGCTTTGCCGTCAACGCCGCCACCGGCCCGGCGGGAACGAAAGCAACAAGCACCGCCCCAGCACCCGTCCGTCTGGCGAGGCGAGACGGCGTATCGCTTCTCGCCGCTTCGCCCTGCTGGTTCTTCGTCCGCGCGCTCCGCTACCATGGAGGCTCGAGCTGCGCTCATCACGGCAAACGAGCTCCTACGCTACCGCCATGTCGACGACGTCTACGAAGAGTGGCTCGACCGCGTCGCCGAGCTCGTCCGCGCCACAGGGGGATCCCCCGCGCCGTACTTCTCGCTGCACCACGCCCCGCCCTGCGTGGGCGATGAAGCTCCGGGGGCGCCTCAGCTGCCTCCCCCTCAAGAGGCTGCCCGAGTGCTCCCTGCACCGGCTCGTCTCGACCACGCTCCTGCTCCAGCACGCCAAGACCCCACGCTGCTCCCAGCTACTGCGCATGGGGACCCGCGAGACTAGGCTCTGTGTCACCAAAGGCCCCCCGTGGCCACAGCAGGCTGCCGCACCTTCACCGCCGAGCTGCGCAGCGTCGCGTGGCCCGACAAGTTCAAGCCAGACCTGCCTCCTTGCTACGACGGCACGGCCGACCCTGCGGAGTTCCTCCAGCTCTACGAGCTGGGCATCGAAGCCGCCAACGGGGACGAGAAGGTCATGGAGAACTGGTTTCCCATGGCACTCAAGGACGGAGCCTGCATGTAACGCCCCGGATTCGATGCGCCAGGTGTCTGCCAGTTATTCGTCAGCATTGCCATGTAATTTGCTTGTGTGTTGCACTTTGCCATGTCATCATCTGCATTTCATATCATGTCATCATGCGCATTTCATTTTGCATACGTGTTCGTCTCATGCATCCGAGCATTTTCCCCGTTGTCCGTTTTGCAATCCGGCACTCCTATGTCTCCCGGCGCCCCCTTTTACCTCTTTTCGCGTGCGGGTGTTGAACGGTCTCGAAATGCCCCGAGGTTTGTCAAGCGGCCTTGGTATAGCACCGGTAGACTGCCTGTCAAGTTTCGTGCCATTTGGAGGTCGTTTGGTACTCCAACGGTTAACCGGGTAACCGCAAAGCCCTCTTTGAGTTGCAGCCCAACACCCCTTCCAAACTAGCACAAAACCCACCAAACTCCCCTCCATGCTCTCGGTCGTTCGATCACGATCGCGTGGCCGAAAACCGCACCTCATTTGGACTCTCCTAGCTCCCTCCACCTATATATAACACCTTCCCCTCCAAAATCGCAGTCCAAATCCATCCCGAAACCCTAAAAAATGGTCTCGCGCCCGCGCGGACATGTCCGTCTCGCGGACACCAGCGCCGCCGCCCGCAGCCACTCCGGGCGTGCCACGTGGCGCCGCCGTCCTCCCACCGCCGCGCCCCATGAAGCCTGTGGCAGGCCCGCCCGGCCCGGCTTGCTGCCACATACCACAAGGCTTCCGTCGTCGCCGCGCGCTTCCGCTTGAAGCCTGGCGCCCGCCCTTCGCCGCCATGGCCTTTCTCGCCCCCGCCGCAGACTTGCTCGCTTCGCTGAGAACTCCCCGCCCGGCCGGCGCGCCTCGCCGCCCGCGTCGAAGTCGCCGCCGCCCGTGGTTTCTCCACCTCCGGCCATCCTCGCCTCCTCGCCTCCGTCGCCCGTGACCCTCGCTGGGCGCCCACTCGCCTCGCCGGTTGCCGCGCCTCACGCGCCCGGCGACTCACGCCCTCCGCCTCGGCGCCGCGCCCGCCAAGCCGGCCGGATCCCGGCCGCCGCGCATGGAGCTTCGCGGATCCGCCCGCCCGGCGCCCGTCCGCTCCTCCCGTCGCCTCGCCGGAGTTGGGATCCGTGGATCGGGACGAGATCCACCGGATCCCAACCAAACGCGCCTCGCCTCGCCCCGGATCCCTCGTCCGGATATCTCCATCCGGGTTGACTTTTCCCGGAGGTACAAAATCCACTAAGTCCCCGTTTCTCGTAACATTTTGTGGCATTTTCGTTGCATCATATCTCTGTCATCGTAGTCCGCTTTGATGCGTGTAATATGTCAAAATGTTCGCCTCGAAGAGTAGATCATTTAAACTCATTGCATCATTTTCATTTGAGCTCATCTTGATGCCCGAAATGCTGTTAGAAGAGTGCTATGTGATGTTAGTTTCTGATTTTTATCAGAACTTGCACTTTTGTCATTTTTGCCATGATTGATGTGTGCATCCTATGAACTTGAGTCCTACATGTGTTTTGTAATATGCCATGTCTTCTTACAGTGGTGCTTGCTATGTATTTTTGTGATCTATGTGGTGACTAGCACAAGCATGCAAACTAGGTGTCTTGTTGTTGCTGATTTCAGCCCTGTTTTGCTGATATTTTGATGCCATGTTAACTTAATGCTACAGAGAGATCCATGCATATTTTGAGATACTTCAGTAAGGATGTTTTGTTTAACATGTCTTGCTCTATCCATCCATGCCCTTGTTTGCAATTATGGAGTACCATAGCTTGAGTCAATCGAGCTCTACTTTTGCTATCAAATGTTTCCTGGCAGGTTGTTTACATGTTATTCAATTTTGCCAAGCTTGTTGTGGTTGATCCGTATATGCTATGTTCTTGTTCTTGCCATTTATGTCTTGTATGTCATGTATTCTTGATGTATGTATGCTTAGTTTTTCATATAAGGCTCTGTAGTGAGTGCATTGAGCTTGTAAACATGCCTACTTGTTATCAGTTTTTGACATGCCATGTTGCTGAATCTGTTAACGAACTTTCAATATTGACATGGGTGTTACTATATTTTCTGATCCTTTTTGGCTTATGGTCACTAAAGGACTTTTGTTCTATGCAATTAGTAGATTCATGCCATGCCTTTGTTTGCCATGTTAAGTTCCTGTAACATGTTGTTTCATAGCTCTAAACATTGCAACCTGATGTTAATTTCTGCTAAGTCTGAAACTGTTATTATTTGCAATCTTGCCTTGTCATTTTGAGCATGTTCTAGTCATTTATGGAGATAGCTCAGTGTTCATGTTTTGTAATGCTTTACCTGTACATCATGCCCATGCCTTTTGTTTTCATATTGAGGTGCTGTAGCATATTGTTTTGATGCTTGCAATATGCCTAGTTGCTGTTTTGGACAGCTTGTCCTTTAAACTTGTATAGGGTGTATGTGTTGAACCATTGCTCCGATTTGAGTGTGCTCTATATGAAACTTGCTTGATTTTGCATGTAGTTTCATATTATCATGTTGCATCCATGTTTTGAGGTGTTTGCTTGATGTTTTTATGTATTTTGCATCAATGCCATGCTTACCTTGTTTTGCTCATATCTTCTAGGCCGTAGCTCCGAATCTAATGAACTTTATATGTAACTTGACTAGAATTTCGTGTAGATCATCGTGGTGCATCTTAACTTGCTGTTTAACCACTTGAACTTAAGGTTTATCCAGATCTGGACCAATTTCGAAATTTGCATATGAGGACTTACCGGAATTGTTATATGTTGTTCCCGGCCTCATTTAAACTTGCCTTGTTGTGTTGTTCTTGTTTGCATCATCTCTTTCCATGAGTAGCTTCATGTAGCTTGTCATGCATCATGCTTGGTTGTGCATCATGTCTTGTTCATGTGTGGTGTGTTTACTATATTGTGTGCTTCTTCTTGTTAGTTCCTGTTTCGTTGCGATCGTGAGGATTCGTTCGTCTACGCTTGGTTCAGCTTCATTCGTTCGTCTTCTTCATGGACTCGTTCTTCTTCCTTGCGGGATTTCAGGCAAGATGACCGCTACCCTGGATCTCACTACTATCATTGCTATGCTAGCTGCTTCGTTCTTTCGCTATGCTGCGCTACCTATCACTTGCTGCTCAAGCCTACCTAATTGCCATGTCAGCCTCTAACCTTTGACCCCTTTCCTATGCAAACCGTTGTTTGGCTATGTTACCGCTTTGCTCAGCCCCTCTTATAGCGTTGTTAGTTGCAGGTGAAGATGAAGTTTGTTCCTTGTTGGAACATGGAGATGTTGTTCCTTGTTGGAACATGTTTACTTGTTGGGATATCACAATATATCTTATTTAATTAATGCATCTATATACTTGGTAAAGGGTGGAAGGCTCGGCCTTATGCCTGGTGTTTTGTTCCACTCTTGCCGCCCTAGTTTCCGTCATATCGGTATTATGTTCCCGGATTTTGCGTCCCTAACGCTGTCGGGTGATTTATGGGACCCCTTGACGATTCGATTTGAATAAGACTTTTCCAGAAGGCCCAACATTGGTTTTACCATTTGCCTCACCACCACCTACCTTTTCCCTTGGGAGTCGCTCTCTCGAGGGTCATCTTTATTTAGCCCCCGGACCAGTGCTTCTCTAAGTCTTGGCCCGAACCGAGTAGATCATGCGGGGCCCCTCGTGGCAACTCGAGGTTTGGTTTTACTCGTAGGATGTCTCATCCGTGTTGCCTCGAGAACGAGATATGTGCAGCTCCTATCGGGATTGTCGGCGATCGGGCGGCTTTTGCTGGTCTTGTTTTATTCTCTGTCGAAATGTCTTGTAGCCGGATTTCGAGACTGATCGGTCTTCCGGGAGAAGGAATATCCTTCGTTGATCGCGAGAGCTTATCATGGGCTTGTTGGGACACCCTGCAGGTTTGAACTTTCAAAGCCGTGCCAGCGGTTATGTGGCAGATGGGAATTTGTTAATGTCGGTTGTAGAAAACCGAAGTTGATCTCAATTAAAATACACCAACCGTGCGTAACCGTGAGTGTCTCTTTTCGGGTTGATCGAGAGGAGAACACGGTTTCGGGTTATGTCGACGTAAGTAGGAGTTCAGGATCACTTCTTGGTCATTACTAGTTGACGACGTTCCTTTGTTTCTCTCCTCGCCTCGTTTATGTATGTTAGCCACCATATATGCTTAGTCGCTGCTGCGACCTCACCACTTTACCCCTTCCTTTCCCATTAAGCTTTGCTAGTCTTGATACCCATGGTAATGGGATTGCTGAGTCCTCGTGGCTCATGATTACTACACCATCGATTGTGTGTACAGGTTTTGCGATGATCATGACGTGAGAGCGATGTTTATTTGTGTTGGAGTTCTTTATCTGCTTCTTCGATCAGGGGATAGGTTCCAGGTCGGCAGCCTGGGCTAGCAGGGTGGATGTCATTTGAGTTTCTGTTTATGTGTCATCCGTAGTCGGATGTCGTTCTTGTATATGATGTTGATGTATTCTTGTGGCATTTGTGCCTTATGTATGTATCCCCATCTATTATGTAATGTTGATGTAATGATATCCACCTTGCAAAAGCGTTTCAATATGTGGGTCTATCCCGGTGGGACCTTGAGTTCCTTTTGGATAGGGTCGCATATTGGGCGTGACACCGCACTGCTCCTCGAACACGGCTCTGCACGATCTCCTCCTGGGACGAGATGCGCACCCGCTTCATCGCCAACTTCAAGGTACTCGTGACGGCCTCCTGCCGTGAGCGACATGCGCCGCATCAAGCATCGCCGGGGAGACCTGCGCAGTACATCCGGCTTCAACAACGCACGCCTCAAGATTCCCAAGGTGATCGAGGAGGCCATCATCTCCGCCTTCTCCAACGGTGTGCGAGACGTCAAGATGAAGGAGGAGTTGGCGATGCATGAAGATCTGTGCACTTCCTTGGAGCTGTTCAACTTGGCAACCAAGTGCGCCAGGGCTGAGGAAGGGCGCCTTTCCCTCCTCGAGCTGCCACCGCAGACACAGAAGAGAAGAAATCCAAGGCCAAGGACGTGAAGCGCAAGGGGGCTGCCATGCTCGCGGCAGAACCAGACCAAGCGGGGCAGAGATTAGCCCGAGTCTTCCAAAGGCAGCCGGTACTGTGTGTACCACAACCTCCACACCCACAACACCAACGAATGTCAAGAGCTCCGGGCCGTGCGAGAAGGGAGGATCGGCCGACGCCCCGACCGCAACGATCGAGGCTACGGACGAGGAGGAGGAAGAAACGCAGGACGCTGGGAAGACCGTGGCCCTCGCCAAGGGTGGCGCGACCGACCTCGCGAGGATCGTGGCGGAGCAGCCTCGTGAGGGAGATGGAGGATCAGCCTCGCAAGGATCGCCGCAAGGAAACGCATGAGCCTCCCTCCTCATCGCCGCAGCCAAGGAGAAACGAGGACCATCATCAGGACGAGGGGGCTGGGGGCTTCCAGGAGCCACGCGCGATCGCTTGCATCCTGGGCGGAGCTCAAGCCCCAGCCTCTCAACGCATCTTCAAGCAGTTCGCCCGTGAAGTGAATGCAGTCCTCCCCAAGCTCGAAGCCACGCGCCCTCTCAGGTGGTTAGCATGCGCAATCACATTCAGCTCATCGGATCAGCTCAAGTGCGCGGCCACAGCCGGAGTCCTCCCGATGCTTTGTTCCCCAATCATCAGCAACGTGCAAGTCACCAGGACCCTGATCGACGGCGGAGCAGTGTTCAATGTCCTGTCCGTAGAGATATTCAACAATCTCCAAGTGCCTTACAATCAACTTCAGCCAACCAAGCCTTTCTCCGGAGTCACCGATGGCTCCGTGGTTCCGATTGGGCAGGGCCGACTCCCTGTCACCTTTGGGGCGCGTGACAACTACCGCACCGAGCTCATCGACTTCGATGTCGCTCACATTCGCCTGCCATACAATGCCATCCTCAGGTACCTAGCTCTGGCCAAGTTCATGGCTGTGACAAATCACGGCTACAACGTCCTCAAGATGCCAGGAAGCGGCGGAGTCATCACGGTGCCTTGTGAAGAGAGAGACACAGTGTGCTCCCTGGAGCGAGCCTTTCAAGCCGCATCACTTGAAGACCCAGATCGCAGGAGCGTGAGGCTCCCTGAGACCACTCCCAAGAAGAAGAAGACATCACCAGGCCCGACCCCTCAGGAGGCAGGCCCCTCAGGGTCCGCGCCTGCTCAGGGGGCACCGCCTTCTGTCGCATAGGAAGGCGCGCCCGGCGCCCTCCTCAAGCAAGGCTCGGGGCTCTCTCCTGGAGGGCCACCGACCTCGCCAAGGTCACGAGGGAGGCGCTTGGGCACCACTTGGAGGCGTGCTTCAAAGCACGTTTCCCTCAGGAAGGAGCAAGGCAAGGAGGGCCAAACCCTCAGGAGTTCGTCAGTCAGATCACGCAGGAGTTGCAGGAGTCAAGAGTCATGAGTGGCAGCCGCCGCTAACCCGCCGTAGCTCCCCATCCACGCGAGGATGGTGGGCTGCGCGTCTGCATCGACATACCAGGGCTCAAGCGAGCCGCCTCTCGAGCGCTTGGCCCACACGCTGGGCGCCAAGGCCCACCCCACAGCCTACGTTCAGATGCCCCACGGCTGCGCCGCACGCGGCAAGAACGCACCAGCGCCTCATGAGGAGCATCCTGGAGGCTCAAGAGGCCAGGAATTCCACAGTCCTGGCGGAGATGGAGATGGTCCATGAGGAGCCACCAGCGCCTCCAGAGCCTCCCGAGGTTCCTGGGCCTGGGGGCTCGTGAAGATCGGCTTCCGCAGCCCATGACGTCCGCTACTTCAACATCCCTTCGTCCCCAACGTTATCGTGACATCCTCCAAGTTTCATTTCGGTGGGAGCGCCCTCTGTGGCTGCATCATTCCTGGGCCGTGTGGGTCCGTCCTGCGGCGTGTATCCCTTTACTTCATGTTCTTAGCTTACTTTGTTGGGGCGCCCTCGGCTGCATCATCCCAGTCGCTCGGGCCAGCCCAGCGGCATGTACCCTCTCGCGTTTATTTCAGGTCATGCATTCGACCCATCATGATTGTTATTTGATGCTGCCCACGGCACCTTCTTCCTTCATGCCGCCGCTTGCGTTAAAGCGGGGTACATGAGCATCGCGACTCATGGCTCCTACCGCTCTCCAGCCCTCACCCTCGGCCTTGTCCACGACATCGCGACCAGCATACCAGCGACGGTTGAGACCCGCCGAGAGCGGGACCCGAGGGCGTGAGCGTCGGCATCTAACCAAATCTGCAGGAACACATCACAAGTTAAGGCCCAGTGCAGCGCAACCTGCCTTGAGGTAGGGCCCGTGAGTCCTGCTGGGCTCATGGGTGCCCAGATACACCTCGTCAGCCCTACCGTGCCAGCCACGTGTCGTATGGGCTGTACACGCCCTGGGGCTCCTCCCGAGGGGGGCCCCTCCCACGCACTGGAAGCAACATGCTCCGCGCTGGCTCACGACACCGCCGAGGCGGCTATGCCCGACACACACGGAAGCGCTATGCTCCACGCTGGTGATAAACAAGCGAGGTGGCCCGGTCGCATCAACCTCGAGGAGCCCAGAGCCTGTCGGCCTCATCGCAACGCCTCCCTCGGGAGTGCCGCGCGAGGGGCTGGGCATGGGGCTATGCCTGGTCACGCCAGACGTCGCCACCCAGCCAGGCCCCTCGGGCCTGGTTCGTCACTGCGTCTCTCCCGAGCGGAGCCAAGGTACGAAGGCTGTTTGGCGTCAAGGGGACTCTGAGCATCGCGACTCAGAGCCTAGCTGGTCACGTAGCCCTCACTCCTTAGTTCCGAAAGGCTAACGGCGGTTGAGGTATGTGCGGGCCGGGCTCTGCAGACGTAGAATGGTAGATTCCCCCCACACATCTCACCTCCCTACTTGTTGTTCGTGCGCCAAGGGGGACTCCTGAGCATCGCGACTCAGGAGCCTAACTTGTCACGTAGCCCCTCACTCCTTGGTCCCGTCCTGGTTTCCGGTCGGGGCTAACGGCGGCTGAGGTATGCGCGGGGCCGGGCTCTGCCGGCATAGAACATAAGCAAGTAGGAAGGAAAAGCGCAAATCTCAAGGAATTTAAAAGCAAATATTACAGTCCATAACTGTTATCACGACACCAAACGCAAGTTTAAACGCCTCCCCGAGGCATGATACATGTTGCAGGAAAATAGAACATGAGCCACAACGGAGTCACTGGTCGGCGACGGAGCCACGCCGAGCAGGTTCGCCTCGTGAAGCCCATTGGACCGGCGCGCCGCTTCGCTTGGTGTGAAGGCCCGAACTCGACAGCAGATCCTCCGCTCAACCCTTCACGGCCTCAGTAGCGGCAGCGGCAAGCTCGCCGCTCACTGGCTCCAGCAGGCTGTCGAGGTCGACGTTGGGATCGCGAAGGTAGACGTGGGTAAGGACCCGCGTCAGCGCTGCCGAAGACAGGACACGCGCCACGGCCTCAGCCATGGGGCCAAGGCCAAGGGTGACATCTTCAAGAGCGCGGATCAGGAAGGGAAGCAGCTTGGCGGGGCCGTCCTCGGCACCCGCCAGCGGGCTTTCCAGGCCGCTGTCGTAAAGCGTCCTCAGCAAGGTGCGAGCCTTCACCTCCATCTCCGTGAAGGCCTCACGGTCCTCGGCAAGAACCCGCGCCTTGCCGTCCAGCTCGACCTCCTTCGCCTCCAACTCCTGCTTCAGCGCACCCAGGCGGTCACGGCGCTTGTTAAGCTTGGCGTCCCGGTCCTTGACGGCCGCCTCACGAGCCTTCATGTCTTCCTCCTTCTCTTGGCAAATGCGGGCCTCCTTGGCAAGCTGGTCCGGCAGGCCCTGCAGCTCGCTCTCCAGCGCCTTGCAGCGACCTCGGACATCAGCTACCTCCCCCAAGGCGGCGGCGCGAGCAACCTTCGCCCCAAGGACGGCCTGGTTCTCCTCGTCGCAAGCCGTCGAGGCCTGAACCAGCGCCGCTCGAATCAAAGCGTCAGAGCGGATCCAGCCAGAGGCCAGCTCCAAGCGCCCGGCCACCAGGCGAGGGTCGGCGCCCAGAAGATCTTGCCGCAGCCGTTCCAATTCAGCAGTAGCACGATCCAGGACAGTGGGAGGAGTCGGAGAGACAGCAGTTGGCGGAGTAGGAGGAGAGGACGACAACAGTAACCACAAGATATCGAGGCGGAACCCTGCTGCGCCCCAACAGCTGTGGCGGTGGCATCAGGCAAGGACACCTCAGGAGTCGCTTGGGCCATGGGGGCTGAGCTCACCCCAGCCAGCTCCACCAGGCCTCGCGAGGATGACCGGGCAGGAGAGGCCCGTGTCTTGCCGTCGCCTTCCTTCGCGGGTAGAGGCGCTGCCCCAGACGGAGCCTCAGGAGCTCCCTTCAGCTTCTTTGCCGCAGGCGCCAGCCTAGCCAAGGGATACAGATATCAAGCCTCAGCGGCAAAGCAGGGAATAAAATAAGAATCAAGAACTTACTGGTCAACGCTCGCAAGCTCGAGCAACCTCCGGCCATACTTGAAGCCCGAGAGCCGGCTGCAGGGATCAGCCTCAAGAGGCCTGGGAGCAGGAGGCACGTCTGCGGATCGCCTCGGAGCCGGGGCAGACCCGCGGGGGACCAGCCCAGTCCTATCCTTTTTCGGGATCGAGGCAAGCTCGCCGCCCATTCGCCGCCATCCTCGTCGTCATCGCTCGGCAAGAGGCGGAGAGCGCGGGACCTGCGTCGAGGGAGGGGCACTCTCGACTCCCCGTCGGTTGCCTCGGAGTCAGGCCCCGCTTCCCGCTCCTCTTCTTCCTCCTCTTCGCTGGAGTCGCCGGAGGACACGTTCACCGTCGCCTGGGCCGCCGGGTCCTCGGGAACCTCCGCGGGCACGGGCCCGTCCCCATTAAATGCGGGCATGGCTTCCACCGCCTGCTCCCAATCGTCTCGAAGGAACAAGGGCACAGGAGCGCCCTCCAGCCTCGCCATGTCTCCCCCGACCAAAGATTTGAGGACCACGGCCAGATCTTCGTCGGCCAAGACTGCGGGGCTCGGGCGGGGCCTCCATAGCGAAGCGAAATCTTGTCAAGCGGGGCCACCTGATGCTCGGGAACTCCTCAGAGCGGCGACCATCGCCGCCGCGCCGCCATGTTGCTCGCCGCAGATCCGCCCATCTTCTCCAAAGACGGCTTGGCGGGGATCCACGAGTTCAGCGCGAGACCAAGCGTCGATGGGCGTGGGCTGCTCCGTGGGCAGAATCAGCCGAGGGTGGATGTGCCCAGCATCTACCATGACCCACTTGCTCCTGAAGCCCTCGATCCTCTTCCCAGGCTTCGAGATGGCGTTGGAGCTGCCATACGCGACAAAGCTCGCGCACGCGGAGACGGGACCACGAGAGGTCCGGAGGGAGAAGTAGTGGCGCAGCAAGGCCACTAAGGGTTGCACCCCAATGTGAGCCTCACAATAATAGGCGAAGATCGCCAGAAGAAGAACAGAGTTGGGGTGGAGGTGCAAATCTTGCAGTTTGTAGTGGCGGAGGACAGAGAAGAAGAACTCAGAGAAGGGAGGCACCAGACCGGCAGCAATGGCACTCACGAAGAGCAGATAGAAGGTGCTTCCTTGGCCCTCGGAAAGGGCGGAGCCAGCCTTGAACACCTCTGCCCCGTCGATGCCTTGCGCCGCCACCATCCGGCGCACCCGGGCGAGGCCATCCTCTGACACATTCGGCGAGTCCAAGGTAGCTGAGTACCAAGCTCCAGGCGAGGTCTGGTGAGGCGCCATGTCTTGCTAGGGCACGCGGTCGAAGTAGATCTGGAGATTTTAGAGGCAGGAAGGGAAGGCACAAGAAAGGGGATATGAGCAATGACCGGAGGAAGCAAAGCCTAGACAGACGCCACTCTTTTGACGATTCGCGCAGTTGCTAAGCCGCCCACGTCCAATCAACCGCCACGCGGCGCCCAAGGCCGCAGGCTGTTAGGGCCCGCGGCGCTTCGCACTTGCCCCTTCGCTTCTCTGCTCAGCCAAGTTCGCGCGTGCCTTGGGCCCGGGGGCTACTGTCGGCGTTCTGGGAACGTGGGTCCCTAGACTCGCCTGCCTGCGGCCTGCGGCGTGGCTCAAGGGGTGGCCCATCAAGGCCCATCTTCATTAGCACAAGCTCAAGACCCTCGCGAGGGGCCAAGCCTAGCGGGGCGGACGACGGGGAGCTTCCTCAGGCACGGCCTCGTCAGGTTGGCTCGCGAGGAGGCGGAGAGATCAAGGCAGGGTACCTCACGAGGTGCCCATGACGCAAGCCATGACGACCAAGGGCGCCAGGCGGGCGCCAGCCCGCGCAGATGTCCTCCTTTCCTCTTTGGTGCAAAGGAGCAAGCGCGAGCAAGAGTATCAAGCAAAGGCATCCGTTTCGGTGCAACAAGACCAAGACCGTCACAACGGCAGGAAGGAAGTCATTGTGGAGCCCAAGCCGGCGTCACCACCAGAGCCTTTGACAGGCGAGGACCAACTTTAGTCAGGATAAGTGTACTAGATGTTCCCCTTCAAAATGGCCAATTGTTGGCGCCCTTCCCGCTCAATATTTGGGGAGAGGCCCAGGGCCTTTGCCTATAAACAGGACTAGCTACCCACAAGGTAGAGCATCGAGAAATCTAGAGAGAGGATCCAGCATCTGGGATCAGCAGAGAGAGAGCGACTGAACTCCTCCTAGCAGTTCATCGCACCAGCCAAGAACAGACCCTCGCGAGGTTGTTGTTCTTTGTATTGTTCATCATCGTCAACCCAAGAGGCAATCCACCACACCACAAACTAGAGTAGGGTATTACACCACAATGGTGGCCCGAACTAGTATAAACCCTGTGTCTCTTGTGTTGTTCCTTTCATAGCTTAGATCTTAGCGAGGCGGCGAGGCGCAGGAAGGTAGAGCGTGAAATCTCCGCGCGCACCGCAGTGTTCGAACCTAGAGGGTCTGCCGGAACCCGAAATCCGACAGAACTCTAGGGCTGTTTGTGGCACTTATAGGAATAGCCCACCGGATTGATTGGAAAGAATAACTTTGAGGTGGTTTCGTACCCTACCATAATCTCTATGTTTGTTCTCCGCTATTAGTGGTTTTGGAGTGACTCTTTGTTGCATGTTGAGGGCTTGTTATATGATCAAACTATGTTATTATTGTTGAGAGAACTTGCACTAGTGAAAGTATGAACCCTAGGCCTTGTTTACTATCATTGCAATACCATTTACGCTCACTTTTACCACTTGTTACCTTACTGTTTTTATATTTTCAGATTGCAATTACCTTTATATACCATCCATATTGCACTTGTATCACCATCTCTTTGCCGAACTAGTGCACCTATACAATTTACCATTGTATTGGGTGTGTTGGGGACACAAGAGACTCTTTGTTATTTGGTTGCAGGGTTGCTTGAGAGAGACCATCTTCATCCCTCGCCCCCACGGATTGATAAACCTTAGGTCATCCACTTGAGGGAAATTTTCTACTGTCCTACAAACCTGTGCACTTGCAGGCCCAATAACGTCTACAAGGAGAAGTTGTGTAGTAGACATCAAGCTCTTTTCTGGCGCCGTTGCCGGGGAGGCTAGGTAAGTGAAGGTATATCTTTAGATCTTGCAATCGAATCTTTTTGTTTCTTGTTTTAGTACTAGTTAGTCTATAAAAGAAAATTACAAAAAAATGGAATTGAGTTTGTCTCATACGCTTCATCTTTTTAATATCTTTCGTGAGTATGATGGAAAGGAAAATTGTGCCAAAGTGCTAGAAGAAGAATTACATAAAATGCTTGGCATGAAATATGTGAATGATGAGCATGATTGCAATGTTGTTAGTATGAATTCCTTGAATATCCATGATGCTAATGATATGCAAAGCCACAAGCTTGGGGAAGCTATGTTTGATGAAGATGATATTTTTTGTCCCCCGAGCTTTGATGAGCAAATTTACTATGATGTAAGCATGCCTCCTATCTATGATGATTATTGTGATGACACGTATGCTTTAAAGAATAATGATAACCATGAAAATTGTCATCTTGATCTTAATTTTCAATCACATGATAGCTATTTTGTTGAGTTTGCTCCCACTATTATTCATGAGAAGAATTTTGCTTATGTGGAGAGTAGTAAATTTTCTATGCAAGTAGATCATGAAAGGAATGCTTTAGGTGCTGGTTATATTGTTGAATTCATTCATGATGCTACTGAAAATTATTATGAGAGAGAATCATATGCCTCTACATATTGCAATAATATCAAGTTTCCTCTCTATGTGTTTAAAATCTTGAAATTATGCTTGTTTTACCTTCCTATGCAAGTTGATTCTTGTTCCCATAAGTTGTTTTCTCACAAAATCCCAAGGCATAGGAAGTGGGTTAGACTAAAATGTGCTAGTCATATTCTTCATGATGCTCTCTTTATGTTTCAATTCTTATCTTTTATGTGAGCATCATTGAAATCGTAATGCCTAGCTAGGGGCGTTAAACGATAGCGCTTGTTGGGAGGCAACCCAATTTATTTTAGTTTCTTACTTTTTGGTTATGTTTAGTAATAAATAATACATATATATTATGTTTAGATGTGGTTTTGTGTTTTAATTAGTGTTTGTGCCAAGTAGAACCTTTGGGAAGACTTGGGTGAAGTCTTTATGATTATGCTGTAAAAAACAGAAACTTTAGCGCTCACGAGATTAGCTCCAACTTTTTACTGGAGAGCTCTATTTAGTTGATTCTTTTTGCATATGGTTACTAGACAAATTCCTCAGGTCCACCAATTTATTTTAGAATTTTTGGAGTTACATAAGTTTTCATTAGTTACAGATTACTACAGACTGTTCTGTTTTGACAGATTCTGTTTTCATTGTGTTGTTTGGTTATTTTGATGAATCTATGGCTAATAAAATAGTTTATAAACCATAGAGAAGTTGGAATACAGTAGGTTTAACACCAATATAAATAAAGAATGAGTTCATTACAGTAACATGAAGTGGTGTTTCTTTCGCTAACGGAGCTCACGAGTTTTCTGTTAAGTTTTGTGTTGTGAAGTTTTCAAGTTTTGAGTAAAGATTCGATGGACTATGGAATAAGGAGTGGCAAGATCCTAAGATTGGGGATTCCCAAGGCACCCCAAGGTAATATTCAAGGATAACCAAGATCCTAAGCTTGGGGATGCCCCGGAAGGCATCCCCTCTTTCATCTTCGTTCATCGGTAACTTTACTTGGAGCTATATTTTTATTCACCACATGATATGTGTTTTGCTTGGAGCGTCATTTTATTTTGTTAGTATTTGCTTGCTGTTAGTTAGAATAATGTTTTGCATCTTTAGTTTCAATAAAAAAGTCAAGGATAGCCTTTGACATGCATATTTTGCTACTATACTTGTTGCTGTTTGAAAACAGAAAGTTTACCACTGTTGCAAAAATTCCCTAGAAAAGTCAGAGAGTGGTATAATGTTGAATATTTTTGCATATTGAGCTCTGATAAATTTATTACAGTGGGAATTTTAGTTCATAATTTTTGGAGGTAGGTAAGTATTGATACTCTTGCATTCTTTACAGACTGTACTGTTTTGGCAGATTGCTGTTATGTTTGCATTGTTTGCATATGTTTGCTTGTTTAATGATTCTATTTGAAGATAGGAGTATTAAATATGCAGAGGAATTTAGTGATTTGGTACAGTAGGAAATGATAAGGTTTTGCATTGGTTTATACTAACCTATCTCACGAGTTCTTGATGAGTTTGTTGTGAATGAAGCTTTTGATAAAAAGAGAAACCATGATATGAGAGGAATTAAGGAGACACAAAAGTTCAAGCTTGGGGATGCCCAAGGCACCCCAAGATAATATTTCAAGAAGTCTCAAGCACCTAAGCTTGGGGATGCCCCGGTAGGCATCCCACCTTTCTTCTTCAACAAATATCGGTTAGTATCGGTTGAGCCTAAGTTTTTGCTTCTTCACATGAGTTGTGCTATCCTTGCAATGTAGTTTTATTTAGTTTTGCTTGCTGTTTGGATACAATACCAAGATCTGAAATTCTTTAAAGAGAGAGAGTCTTCATATATTTACATAATTATTTAGCTACTCATTGATCTTCAGTTATATCTTTCGGAGTAGTTTGTCATTTGCTCTAGTACTTCACTTATATCTTTTAGAGCACAATGGTGGTTTTATTTTGAAGAAATAGATGAACTATCATACTTCACTTATATTATTTTGAGAGTCTTAAATAGCATGGTAATTTGCTTAAATAATCATAATATTCTAAGCATAAAAGATTTGTAAGAATTATTATGAGTGTGTTGAATACTAAGAAAAGTTTGATGCTTGATAATTGTTTTGAGATATGAAGATGGTGATATTAGAGTCATGCTAGTTGATTAGTTGTGAATTTGAGAAATACTTGTGTTAAACTTTGTGATTCCCGTAGCATGCACGTATGGTGAACCGTTATGTGACGAAGTCGGAGCATGATTTATTTATTGATTGTATTCCTTATGAGTGGCGGTCGGGGACGAGCGATGGTATTTTCCTACCAATCTATCCCCCTAGGAGCATGCGCGTAATACTTTGCTTTGATAACTTCTAGATTTTTGCAATAAGTATATGAGTTCTTTATGACTAATGTTGAGTCCATGGATTATACGCACTTTTCCTTCCTTCCACCATTGCTAGCCTCTCTAATACCACACACCTTTCGCCGGTATCATACACCCACCATATATCTTCCTCAAAACAGCCACCATACCTACCTATCATGGCATTTCCATAGCCATTCCGAGATATATTTCCATGCAACTTTCCACCGTTCCGTTTATTATGGCACGCTCCATCATTGTCATATTGCTTAGCATGATCATGTAGTTGACATTGTATTTGTGGCAAAGCCACCGTTCATAATTCTTTCATACATGTCACTCATGAGTCATTGCACATCCCGGTAAACCGCCGGAGGCATTCACATAGAGTCATATTTTGTTCTAAGTTTCGAGTTGTAATCCTTATGTTGTAATCAATAGAAGTGTGATGATCATTATTATTAGAGTGTTGTCCCAAGTGAGGAAAGGATGATGGAGACTATGATTCCCGCACAAGTCGGGATGAGACTCCGGACGAAAAATAAAAAAATAAAAAAAAAGAGGCCATAAAAAAGAGAAAAGGCCCAAATAAAAAAATGAGAGAAAAAGAGAGAAGGGACAATGTTACTATCCTTTTACCACACTTGTGCTTCAAGGTAGCACCAAGATCTTCATGATAGAGAGTCTCTCGTTATGTCACTTTCATATACTAGTGGGAATTTTACATTATAGAACTTGGCTTGTATATTCCAATGATGGGCTTCCTCAAATTGCCCTAGGTCTTCGTGAGCAAGCGAGTTGGACGCACACCCACTTTCGTTTCTTTTGTTGAGCTTTCATATACTTATAGCTCTAGTGCATCCATTGCATGGCAATCCCTACTCACTCACATTGATATCTATTGATGGGCATCTCCATAGCCCGTTGATACGCCTAGTTGATGTGAGACTATCTTCCCTCTTTTTGTCTTCTCCACAACCACCATTCTATTCCACATATAGTGCTATATCCATGGCTCATGCTCATGTATTGCGTGAAGATTGAAAAAGTTTTGAAAATGTTAAAGTATGAAACAATTGCTTGGCTTGTCATCGGGGTTGTGCATGATTTAAATACTTTGTGTGGGGAAGATGGAGCATAGCCAGACTATATGATTTTGTAGGGATAACTTTCTTTGGCCATGTTATTTTGAGAAGACATAATTGCTTTGTTGGTATGCTTATTATTATTTTTATGTCAATATGAAATTTTGTCTTGAATCTTTCGGATCTAAATATTCATACCATGATTAAGAAGATTTACATTGAAATTATGCCAAAGTATCACTCCGCATCAAAATTCTCTTTTATCATTTACCTACCGAGGACGAGCAGGAATTAAGCTTAGGGATGCTTGATCGTCTCCAACGTATCTATAATTTTGATTGCTCCATGCTACTTTATTTACTATTTTAGGCAATATTGGGCTTTATTATCCAGTTTTATATTATTTTGGGACTAACCTATTAACCGGAGGCCCAGCCTGATTTCTTTGTTTTATGCCTATTTCGGTGTTTGAGGAAAAGGAATATCGATTTGAGTCAAACTGAACGAAATCAAGCTGGAGTAGTTATTTTGGAAAGAAACCCACGATGGACTTGGACCCCACATCGAAGATACGGAGGTGCTCACGAGGGTGGGGGCGCCCACCCCAGGCGCGCCCCCGCCTCGTGGGGCCCTCGTAGCTCCACCGACATACTCCTTTCACCCATATATACCTACGTGCCCTAAAACTTCCGAACAGAAGATAGATCAGGAGTTCCGCCGCAAGCCTCGAGCCACGAAAAACCAATCGGGACCCTTTTAGGCACCTGAGGGGGGAACCTCACCGTGGCCATCTTCATCATCCCGGCGCTATCCATGACGAGGAGGGAGTAGTTCACCCTCGGGGCTGAGGGTATGTACCATAGCTATGTGTTTGATCTCTCTCTCTCTCTCTCTCTCTCTCTCTCTCTCTCTCTCGTGTTCTTGATTTGGCACGATCTTGATGTTCATGAGCTTTGCTATTATAGTTGGATCTTATGTTTCTTCTCCCCTCCACTCTCTTGTAATGGATTGAGTTTTCCCCTTGAAGTAATCTTATCGGATTGAGTCTTTAAAGATTTGAGAACACTTGATGTATGTATTGTCGTGCTTATCTGTGGTGACAATGGGATTTCACGCGCCACATGATGTATGTTTTGGTGACCAACTTGCGGGTTCTGCCCATGAACCTATGCATAGGGGTTGGCACACGTTCTTGACTCTCCGGTAGAAACTTTGGGGCACTCTTTGAAGTACTTTTATGTTGGTTGGATAAATCTGAGATTGTGTGATGCATATCGTATAATCTTGAGTATCTAGGTGACATTAGGGTTTTGGTTGATTTGTATCTTAAGATGTTATTCTAGTACGAACTCTAGGGCTGTTTGTGGCACTTATAGGAATAGCCCACCGGATTGATTGGAAAGAATAACTTTGAGGTGGTTTCGTACCCTACCATAATCTCTATGTTTGTTCTCCGCTATTAGTGGCTTTGGAGTGACTCTTTGTTGCATTTTGAGGGCTTGTTATATGATCAAACTATGTTATTATTGTTGAGAGAACTTGCACTAGTGAAAGTATGAACCCTAGGCCTTGTTTCCTATCATTGCAATACCGTTTACGCTCACTTTTACCACTTGTTACCTTGCTGTTTTTATATTTTCAGATTGCAATTACCTTTATCTACCATCCATATTGCACTTGTATCACCATCTCTTCGCCGAACGAGTGCACCTATACAATTTACCATTGTATTGGGTGTGTTGGGGACACAAGAGACTCTTTGTTATTTAGTTGCAGGGTTGCTTGAGAGAGACCATCTTCATCCTACGCCTCCCACGGATTGATAAACCTTAGTTCATCCACTTGAGGGAAATTTGCTACTGTCCTACAAACCTGTGCACTTGCAGGCCCAACAACGTCTACAAGGAGAAGGTTGTGTAGTAGACATCAGAGACCTCTTGTAGTGTACCATTTGTGAAATTGCCATGATCAGTGTCAACTAACTCTGTTCTTCTTTCCACAATGATGTTAGGAAGCACATAAATCGATAAACGACATTCTCTCTGGATTTCTTGAACAGATTCCTGCTCCTCTGAGATCATATGCTCAGCACTAGATGAGACCTCTTGTGGTGCACCACTTGTCAAATTACCATGATCCATTTACTTATTTTGGAACATGTGGTCATTTCTCAAGTTGGTATAGGTCTCCTCCCATGAGATTTGGGTGTCCACTACTGACACTGGTTGACCCGTGATGCTAGTTTCAATTGCTCTATTTGGATTTTTCTTCTTCTTCTTTAGGGTCCTTAATTTTCCATAGATGAACCTTGCAAGTTCTTCATTGCACTCATAGTTCAAGCTTTTTCTAGCAAGGGCAAGTGACTCTGGCTGCACACCAACACCACAGAAAATAATTAAAGAATGTTCGCATATTTGATAAGTATAAATATGAAAATAAAAAATACAAGAACTTTGTGGGTGTCTTACCAAGGCTATGATGAATGTGTGCAGTATGCCCACTAGCTCTGGAATAACTAGATGATTCTTCCAAAAATATTCAAACAACTGTATGCTCTGTTGGTGGATCTAGTGTGGTTGAATTGCTGTTTGATTACTATGTTGTTGCTGTTGGTAGTCACCTGACAGCAATTAACTGTTGTTGTTAATGTTGATTACTATGCTGTTATGCATGCATTCTTGCTTGTTTATATTCTTTTAAACTGGACATGCTCAAGTATGGAAACATTACATTCTTCTCCAGCTTAGTGGCCAAGAAACATTACATTTATGAGTGCACATGCTCAAGTATGTGTGTCTGTTGATCTTTTTGCCATCAGAAATATTGATGGGTGCTGTTGATGTTGATGTTCTTCTTCTAATCATTGCCCCTTTGCCAAGATAGAGTAGGAGCAAATTGAGGCCATTGCCATTTATAGTAGTATTCCAAATTGAGGCCCTGGCAAACACATGTAGTAATTATTCTACTGTTTTGAAGTGCTTGTTTCCTATTTCTGTCCAGTCATGTTGTTTAATTTACAATGCTGCTTTTCAGAGAAGTGAGATGGCTGGCTTGGAAGGTTTCGAGTTCTTCGAGATCGTAATTGAGAAATCTTGCAGTAGGTAGGTATATTTATCATCACTCATTTCTTTATCATCACTCTGCTGTCTAGTGCTTGATTGCCACAATTAACCTTTGCTTGACCCTCGCCGCAGAGGCTGCTGCGACAAGTTTGCGAAGATGCTCGCGGTCGTGAGCCCCACAAAGTGAAGCTGCGGAGGCCGGCAGCTGGGCTTCACAGCTGTGGGGCGTGTTGGTGGTGTTCGATGGTGAAGGCCACATGTACCTAGGGTCCGGTGGGAGCATTTCGCTTTGCTCCCATGAGCTACAGCTCGGGTACTTCCTTGTCTTCCGCTTCGACGGCGACGCGCCATGTTCACCGTGAAGATGTTCGACAACACCATGTGCGCATGTACTACCAAAGCATGGCGGCGATGCCGAGAAGCTCTCTGCCTCTCTTCTTCCTGTCCTTTTGGCTTCCTCTACCTGCACGACGACAACACCATGTTCACACTTTGTTGCATTTGGCCATGCAATGGGAGCAGCAGCGGGGATGACGAGGAGCAGAGCGGGGATGACGAGGAGCAGCCTATTCTGGCTGACGACGACCATGCTATGATGGTGGCTGACGACGACCCTGCTATGGTGGTGGCAGATGACGACCTTGCTATGGTGGTGGCGGACGACGACCTTGCTATGGTGGTGGCGGACGACGACCTTGCTATGGTGGTGGCGGACGACGACCTCGCGATGGTGGTGGCGCCTGCAATCCCACAGCTTGGCGACAGGACCATGCCAATTGTGGTAGAGGAGTACATCCGCGTTGGGATTCGCCACTCTGAGCGCATTAGGTTGATGAAGGAGAAGAAGGAGTGAAAATGTTAAGAAAATGAAGTGTCAATGTTAAGCATGTTAGGTTTAAGCTTGTTAGTGTAATCTGAACATGTCAATGTTAAGTATGTCAGGTTTAATTTTCTGCATGCTCATGGATCTTTGTATGTGGTGTCATCTAAACATGTCAATTTCTTAACAATGAATATTCAGTTTGGTAATTGATGGGAATTGAAATTTTTATGCATGCTCATGGATGAAAGATAAAATTATGGGTTTTTGTGCATGCTCATGTATGAAACAATATAAGTTTCATTTTTTGAATGCTAAAAACATGACTCAAACCCTAGCCACGGACGACCGCCGTGATGAAATCTGCCGGTTTTTGAAAACACCGTAAAAAATTGAAAAACCGTTTTTCATTTGTTGAATGCTAAATACATGCGTTTTTCGTGAAGCAGCTACAAGGAGGGGCACCCCAAACGGCGCCATTCCATGTCTATCTCAAAGTAGACCCTATTTTACGGACGGTCGCCAAAAAGCATGCATTTCCGACCCTCGTAGCTACTCCCGGCAAT
The DNA here is from genome assembly GCA_021605205.1 of Aegilops longissima. Classification (NCBI taxonomy): domain Eukaryota; kingdom Viridiplantae; phylum Streptophyta; class Magnoliopsida; order Poales; family Poaceae; genus Aegilops; species Aegilops longissima. The sequence goes on from CM038678.1 coordinate 472,659,259, forward strand.
TCAGACCACCTTCGGCCGATTCAGCTGGAACCGGCTGGAATTTGAATTGCGAGTCCTCCATAGCCTGCCCGTTATTTTCACTAAAAATGATTTTTAGCTTCATAGGTAGGCATTTCATCACAGAATTGACAACAGATTTGCACGGCTCAAACCCTAGCCACGGACGGCCGCCGCGACGCAATCGGCGGTTTCTTAAAACACCGTAAAAAATTCAAAAAAAAAACAAAAAAAATGGGAGACCTCCGCGTCACATCGTCAAATGTGGCCTACCAACTAGCAAAAATAATAAACTTGCAATACTAGCGTTTTCTTGACAAAGTGTTCTAAAAAACGACCTACCATGAACGAAGATTCATGGCTTTCAGGCCAAACTAGCAATGATATGGCCGCATCCGTTGAATAGTTTCTGATAATATGCCCAAATTTGGCGCATGCCTCCGTCTTGTGATGGCAAACAATGTTGCCAAAGCGAGGTTCCAACTTGTTTAACAAAAAAAACCGTTTTTCATTTTTTGAATGCTAAAGACATGTGTTTTCCGTGAAGCGACTACAAGGAGGGGCACCCCAAACGGCGCCATTCCATGTCTATCTCAAAGTAGACCCTATTTTACGGACGGTCGCCAAAAAGCATGCATTTCCGACCCTCGTAGCTACTCCCGGCAATTCAGACCACCTTCGGCCGATTCAGCTGGAACCGGCTGGAATTTGAATTGTGGGTCCTCCATAGCTTGCCCGTTATTTTCACTAAAAATGATTTTTAGCTTCATAGGTAGGCATTTCATCACAGAATTGACAACAGATTTGCACGGCTCAAACCCTAGCCACGGACGGCCGCCGCGACGAAATTGGCCGGTTTTTTAAAACACCGTAAAAAATTCAAAAAAATCAAAAAAATGGGAGACCTCCGCGTCACATCATCAAATGTGGCCTACCAACTAGCAAAAATAATAAACTTGCAATACTGGCATTTTCTCGAACAAGTGTTCTAGAAAACAACCTACCATGAACGAAGATTCATGGCTTTCAGGCAAAACTAGCAATGATATGGCCGCATCCGTTGAATAGTTTCTGATAATATGCCCAAATTTGGCGCATGCCTCCGTCTTGTGATGGCAAACAATGTTGCCAAAGCGAGGTTCCAACTTGTTTAACAAAAAAACCGTTTTTCATTTTTGAATGCTAAAGACATGCGTTTTTCGTGAAGCGGCTACAAGGAGGGGCACCCCAAATGGCGCCATTCCATGTCTATCTCAAAGTAGACCCTATTTTACGGACGGTCGCCAAAAAGCAAGCATTTCCGACCCTCGTAGCTACTCCCGGCAATTCAGACCACCTTCGGCCGATTCAGCTGGAACCGGCTGGAATTTGAACTGCGGGTCCTCCATAGCTTGCCCATTATTTTCACTAAAAATGTTTTTTAGCTTCATAGGTAGGCATTTCATCATAGAATCGACAACAGATTTGCACGGCTCAAACCCTAGCCACGGACGGCCGCCGCGACGAAATCGGCCGGTTTTTTAAAACATCGTAAAAAATTCAAAAAAAAATCAAAAAAAATGGGAGACTTCCGCGTCACATCATCAAATGTGGCCTACCAACTAGCAAAAATAATAAACTTGCAATACCGGCCTTTTCTTGAAAAAGTGTTCTAAAAAACGACCTACCATGAACGAAGATTCATGGCTTTCAAGCCAAACTAGCAATGATATGGCCGCATCCATTGAATAGTTTCTGATAATATGCCCAAATTTGGCGCATGCCTCCGTCTTGTGATGGCAAACAATGTTGCCCAAGCGAGGTTCCAACTTGTTTAACAAAAAAAATCATTTTTCATTTTTTGAATTCTAAAGACATGCGTTTTTCGTGAAGCGGCTACAAGGAGGGGCACCCCAAAAGGCGCCATTCCATGTCTATGTCAAAGTAGACCCTATTTTACGGACGGTCACCAAAAATCATGCATTTCCGACCCTCGTAGCTATTCCCGGCAATTCAGACCACCTTCGGCCGATTCAGCTGGAACCGGCTGGAATTTGAATTGCGAGTCCTCCATAGCTTGCCCGTTATTTTCAGTAAAAATGATTTCCAGCTTCATAGGTAGGCATTTCATCACAGAATTGACAACAGATGTGCACGGCTCAAACCCTAGCCACGGACGACAGCCATGATTTAAATCGGCGTTTTTTAAAACACCGTAAAAAATTCAAAAAAAATCAAAAAAATGGGAGACCTCCGCATCACATCATCAAATGTGGCATACCAACTAGGAAAAATAATAAACTTGCAATACTGGCATTTTCTCAAAAAAGTGTTCTAAAAAACGACAAACCATGAACGAAGATTCATGGCTTTCACGCCAAACTAGCAATGATATGGCCGCATCCGTTGAATAGTTTCTGATAATATGCCCAAATTTGGCGCATGCCTCCGTCTTGTGATGGCATACAATGTTGCCAAAGCGAGGTTCCGACTTGTTTAAAAAAACCGTTTTTCATTTTTTGAATGCTAAAGACATGTGTTTTTCGTGAAGCAGCTACAAGGAGGGGCACCCCAAACGGCGCCATTCCATGTCTATCTCAAAGTAGACCCTATTTTACGGACAGTCGCCAAAAAGCATGCATTTCCAACCCTCGTAGCTACTCCCGGCAATTCAGACCACCTTCGGCTGATTCAGCTGGAACCGGCTGGAATTTGTATTGCGGGTCCTCCATAGCTTGCCCGTTATTTTCACTAAATATGATTTTTAGCTTCATAGGTAGGCATTTCATCACAGAATCGGCAACAGATTTGCACGGCTCAAACCCTAGCCACGGACGGCCGCCGCGACGAAATCGGCCGGTTTTTTAAAACACCATAAAAAATTCAAAAAAAATCAAAAAAATGGGAGACCTCCGCGTGACATCATCAAATGTGGCCTACCAACTAGCAAAAATAATAAACTTGCAATACTTGCATTTTCTCAAAAAAAGTGTTCTAAAAAACGACCTACCATGAACGAAGATTCATGGCTTTCAGGCCAAACTAGCAATAATATGGCCGCATCCGTTGAATAGTTTCTGATAATATGCCCAAATTTGGCGCATGCCTATGTCTTGTGATGGCAAACAATGTTGCCAAAGCGAGGTTCCAACTTGTTTAACAAAAAAACCGTTTTTCATTTTTTGAATGCTAAAGACATGCGTTTTTCGTGAAGCGGCTACAAGGAGGGGCACCCCAAACGGCGCCATTCCATGTCTATCTCAAAGTAGACCCTATTTAGCAGACGGTCGCCAAAAGCATGCATTTCGACGCCTTCGTAGCTACTCCCGCAATTCAGACCACCTTCGCCAATTCAATTTGGGCGGCTGGAATTTGAGCTGCGGGTCCTCCATAGCTTGCCCGTTATTTTCACTATAAATACTTTTTAGCTTCACAGGTAGGCATTTCATCACAGAATCGACAACAGATTTGCACGGCTCAAACCCTAGCCACGGACAGCCGCCGCGACGAAATCGGCCGGTTTTTTAAAACAATGTAAAAAAAATCAAAAAAAATGGGAGACTTCCGCGTTACATCATCAAATGTGGCCTACCAACTAGCAAAAATAATAAACTTGCAATACCGGCGTTTTCTTGAAAAAGTGTTCTAAAAAGCGACCTACCATGAACGAAGATTCATGGCTTTCAAGCCAAACTAGTAATGATTGGCCGCATCCATTGAATAGTTTCTGATAATATGCCCAAATTTGGCGCATACCTCCATCTTGTGATGGCAAACAATGTTGCCAAAGCGAGGTTCCAACTTGTTTAACAAAAAAACCGTTTTCATTTTTGAATGCTAAAGACATGCGTTTTTTAGTGAAGCGGCTACAAGGAGGGCACCCCAAGCGGCGCCATTCCATGTCTATCTCAAAGTAGACCCTATTTTACTGACGGTCGCCAAAAGCATGCATTTCCGACCCTCGTAGCTACTCCGGCAATTCAGACCACCTTGGCCGATTCATTTGGAACCGCTCAATTTGAACTATGGGTCCTCCATAGCTTGCCGTTATTTTCACTAAAATGCTTTTAGCTTCACGGTAGGCATTTCATCATAGAATCAACAACAGATTTGCACGGCTCAAACCCTAGCCACGGACGGCCGCTGCGACGAAATCGGCCGGTTTTTTAAAACACCATAAAAAATTCAAAATAAAACAAAAAAATGGGAGACTTCCGCATCACATCATCAAATGTGGCCTACCAACTAGCAAAAATAATAAACTTGCAATACCGGCGTTTTCTTGAAAAAGTGTTCTAAAAAACGACCTACCATGAACGAAGATTCATGGCTTTCAAGCCAAACTAGCAATGATATGGCCACATCCATTGAATAGTTTCGGATAATATGCCCAAATTTGGCGCATGCCTCCGTCTTGTGATGGCAAACAATGTTGCCAAAGCGAGGCTCCAACTTGTTTAACAAAAAAACCATTTTTCATTTTTTGAATGCTAAAGACATGCGTTTTTCGTAAAGCGGCTACAAGGAGGGGCACCCCAAAAGGCGCCATTCCATGTCTATCTCAAAGTAGACCCTATTTCACGGACGGTCACCAAAAATCATGCATTTCCGACCCTCGTAGCTACTCCCGGCAATTCAGACCACCTTCGGCCGGTTCAGCTGGAACCGGCTGGAATTTGAACTGCAGGTCCTCCATAGCTTGCCCGTTATTTTGACTAAAATGCTTTTTAGCTTCACAGGTAGGCATTTCAGCACAGAATCGACAACAGATTTGCACGGCTCAAACCCTTGCCACGGACGGCCGCCGCGACGAAATCGGCCTGTTTTTTAAAACACCGTAGAAAAAAAAAATGGGAGACTTCCGCGCCACATCATCAAATGTGGCCTACCAACTAGCAAAAATAATAAACTTGCAATACCGGCGTTTTCTTGAAAAAGTGTTCTAAAAAACGACCTACCATGAACGAAGATTCATGGCTTTCAAGCCAAACTAGCAATGATATGGCCGCATCCATTGAATAGTTTCTGATAATATGCCCAAATTTGGCGCATGCCCGTCTTGTGATGGCAAACAATGTTGCCAAAGCGAGGTTCCAACTTGTTTAACAAAAAAACCATTTTTCATTTTTTGAATGCTAAAGACATGCGTTTTTCGTGAAGCGGCTAAAAGGAGGGGCACCCCAAACGGCGCCATTCCATGTCTATCTCAAAGTAGACCCTATTTTACGGACGGTCGCCAAAAAGAATGCATTTCCGACCCTCTTAGCTACTCCCGGCAATTCAAACCACCTTCGGCCGATTCAGTTGGAACCGGCTGGAATTTGAACTGCAGGTCCTCCATAGCTTGCCCATTATTTTCACTAAAAATGCTTTTTAGCTTCACAGGTAGGCATTTCATCACAGAATCGACAACAGATTTGCACGGCTCAAACCCTAGCCACGGACGGCCGCCGCGACAAAATCGGCCGGTTTTTGAAAACACCGTAAAAAAATTCAAAAAAATCAAAAAAATGGGAGACTTCCGCGTCACATCATCAAACGTGGCCTACCAACTAGCAAAAATAATAAACTTGTAATATCGGTGTTTTCTTGAGCTACTCGGTATAATTTTAACCATGATTTCTACAAAATTTACAAAAAAACCCTATTTTTTTCTACCCCCAAACCCAAAAGAATTTCCCTCCCACACCAAAATTTTCCCTCCACCAAAATTTCCCTCTCCCAAAATTTCCCTCCACTCCCTCTCCCACTACCAGGCGGGACCCACCACTCCCTCTCCCACTAACACGCGGGATCCCCTCCCCTCCCCTCCCAAAATTTCCCCATTCCCCTCCCCTCTCCCCGACGAACCCTGGCTTCTCCCTCCATTCCCCACCTCCCTGCCCCGACGAATCCCCATCCTAGCGCCGCCCCCCCGCTCCTCAAGACCTCCTGCTCCATGCCACCCCGCCCCCTCCCTCCCCCTCTCTGTGCTGCCCATCACACGTTTCGTGCCTGCCCTTTGCGCCCATGAGCGCCGCCCTCCATCGACGGCGGCTACATCGACTACAGCGACGAGGACGGCAGCTACATCGACTACATCAACGACGGCGGCGGCTACATCGACTACATCGACGACGACGGCGGCCACATCGACTACATCAATGACGATGGCGGCTACATCAACGACGGCATGATCGACGACGACCACCGCTGTATCGTCAACATCATCTCCCCCCTAGGTACTTCTCCCCTTGATCCATCTCCCTTCCTCTGGTGGATCCACCTCCCCTCTGGTCGATCCATCTCCCTTCTGGTAGATCCCCCTCATGGGTTAGGATATTCTAGGGTTAGGATCTCCTGGTGGTTCGGTAGGTCATGGGGTTAGGGTTAGGGTTCATGGGGTCAGGGTTAGGGTTCATGGGGTTAGGGTTAGGACCTCCTGGTGGTTCGTTTGGTCCGCTTCATGGTTTAGGGTTCATGATTTTAGGGGATGGGGATGGATGGGGAAGTGGATGATTTTAGGGGATGAGGAAGTGGATGATGTCTGGTTCATGGTGCTTGTATTAGTATTTGCTTGTGTATGGTTCAATTACTCAGCTAGCATAAATGGTGAATTAGGATTCCAACAGCACTTGGAAAAGAAGCTACTTGCTTGCTTGTTTGTATCAACAGTACTTTCTTGTTTGTTGCCCTTCAATTTCCTTCCTTGTTTGCTTGTTACTGTCAGTAGCACTATGCTTGTTTCTATCAGTAGCACTTTCCATGCTTGCTTGCTTGTATTATGCACTTTGCTTGCTTGCAACTAGGGTTAGTATGAACATGTACTTGATTGCTTGTAGCACTTTGCTATCAGTAGCACTACGGGGGTTTGTAGCAGTGTTCTTCTTTCATGATATGTGCATGAAGCTTGTGTTCTTCTTTCCAGTGAACACGGGAATGCTTAGTACTTATTGTGGTATTGGAATTCCTGGTGTGTTAAGGCAGTATGACTAGTTTTAATATATACTAGATTGGTGCTAGATAATTTTGATTGTTGTAATATACAAGGTTGATTCTAATTGTCAAAATGTCTTAACTTGTGTCATCTAGTCTGTAGCCATTTTTGGTGTGTAGAGGCAGCATAATCAATAGTTGAGTATAGTTTTTTCATCTGCTTTTGTACTGCTACAGAATAGTTGTTTCATGCTTTACCAGTGGCAACATCTAGTTGTTTTGAAGGTCCTCATGATATACTCGTCTAGCTTGCTGTCAGACTGTCTAAGCATGTGTACATGACACCAATTCACTAGTTCATGTTGCTTGCTTGCTAGCATACATGTTGCTTGCTGGCATACATGCTTAATTAGGGTTTCCATCAGCATTACTTGCTTGTATCACTAGCACTTGGAGAAGAATCTACTTGCTTGCTTATTAATTAGGGTCTGTATCAATAGTACTCGCTTCCTTCTCTTCATTTTCTTTCATTGCTTGCTTGTTTCTATCAGTAGCACTTTGCTTGCTTGTTTCTATCAGTAGCACTTTGCTTGCTTGCTTGTATTAGTAGCACCTATGCACTTTGCTTGCTTGCTACTAGTGTACATGCATGCTTGTTTAGTGCACTTACATGTTCTCTTAATTAATAACACTAGATCACTGTATTGTTGATCCATCAAGTTTGTTTCATATGTATTACATGTATGTGCATGATGGTCCAAATGCTTTCCTTTATTGATACAAGTGCATCATTTTACTTTATCCCTGTTGTATCTGATTGTTGTTTATTCTATTTTGCAAGCACCACCTCAAGATCATCCATGGCAAGGATGATAAGGTCAAGCATGAGGCCAACCGTTGGTATGCAACTTGCTCCTTGTGTTTATACTGTCAGTTTCATAAAATCTGTGTCTTAATATGCTAAGTGAAATGTATTGCTGCAATCTGAATAAGCTGGCTTAATTGTGCATGTGTGCTGTTAGTCTTCCTTACCTGAATAACTAGGATTAAATGATAATAAAATTTCATAAGATATGTTTGGCTGCCTGTCCATGCATTCCAAACATTCACCTAATAGTTACGTTTCCTTTATCATGCAAAGAAGAGCCTCTCACCGAGTACGAGAAGGTTAGGGATAGAAATATCATGAGGAACAATCGGATGTTCCAGTCCCTTGGCATCGGTGCAATAACGTCGATGATTAGGAAAACAAATGGTGTACAAGAAGGTAGAAGTGATGAGGTTCAAGAAGGTAGTGGAGTTATCAACGATGACCCAGAGTACAATCCTAAGGAGGATGAAGTTATTGATGGAGAGGAAGTGGATGATGTTGTAGTGAACAAGACTGTTAAGGTGCAAACTCTGTCTTGCTTGGAGGGTTGGGGTTCTTTTATGCTATGTTATTCCTTGTGCTCACATATTTCTCTTGTGATCTAATGTTTTTTTCCGTGTTGTTTATACGAGGCACTGAAGGAATCTAGGGCGAAGAGGCACGGTGTTAAGAAGACGGTCGGCAAGAATAAGAAGAGCTCGAAACATCTCACGCAATGCCTCCGGGAAGGGTGATGGCCCGGCTCCGGGAAAAAAAGAGGATCCCTGGAACACGATGAACCTGCCCTTGATAGAGTCACAAGGAAGAAAGCAAGGATGGTGACTGCGATGGACCATCGGGAAAGTCATTGCACATGGACTCGAGACCTCGGTGCAAATGGGTGATGAGTTGCCGCCCATGGATGAAGGAACCACTCTCGGCATGGATGGAAGTGGCCATGTCGCCTAGATGAAGGAGGAACCATCTGCATTGATGAAGCGAGCCGTTCACACAGACCTCAGCCTGTTGCACCTTCTATTGACAGAATCTGTCATCAATGAAGAAGAACAGCGACTTGTGCTTCAATCGGGCAAGTTGACCTTTGCAATGCTATCTTTTACTAGTGCATTTTCCAAATGGAATGATCATGTATGCTTTTATCGATTCCTGCATTTGTCGATTTCTATTCTAATTTATGAGTTCAATTTCATTTTCAGATGCAATGACCACCAAGACTAGACTTGGAAAGGGAAAAGGGCTAGAGAGGATCACCAAGTCGCTTGGTAGCAAGGTGCCTATCCAAATTGCCGAAGGGATGAAGCATCCAGAGAAGCCTCTGCAGGCAGCAAAGGTTGCTTCTGAGTGTGGACTCGTTGCAAGAAGCCATCTTCCGGTTCTTCCTCACTTCAAGCTATACAAAAAAATGCTAGTCTATTGGAGAACTACATTGGGAAAGTTGTTGTAAGCTACTTGTTTCATAGTTAATCTGCTATCTATTTTCTGTTACACCTATGCATGATCACTAATATTGTTCCTACCTTGTTTGCTATCTTGGTAGGCAAATTTGAAGATGAACACGGGCTCGGAGACCATCAAGACCGCGTGCAAAGATATTCTGCAGAAAAATTCAAAGAACAGACGCCATCAGATCAAGAAGAAGTATTTTGATACCGTAGCCGCAAATAAAGTCAGCATTAAGTCTCCGGTGCCTGATCTGACGGATGGTGAATGGCAAGCTCTGGTGGAGATGTGGTCTACCCCAAGACACAAGGTTTGTCTCTGCTTTGTTTGATGCTTTATGTTCTGCACATGATATGCTAGTGCTAGATCATGCTGACAGTATGCTTTTTTGTAGGAAACCTGTGTGTCATATAAGATGAATCGAGAAAAAGTCGTGTACAATCAGAGAACTGGTTCCAGGCACTACACAGCACACATTTTTGCCACTGTGAGAACTTTTCTCTAGAGACCTTACCGTTTGATCCTCATTGAATAACATTTATGATTCTTGCTGAATAACATTTTGATTTTTGTTGAAAAACATTTCAGAAAGAAGAGCGTAAGAGTGAGGAGCTGTCTGCGATTGACTTGTTTAAGGCCACCCACAACAGCAAGAAGCACGGGTTTTCAGAGCCAGTCAAGACTGCTATAGTAAGTCACTCCATGCTTTGCCCTGTTTGATTCACAGCCATCTTTGATGCTTTGATGATTTGATGCTATTTGATTCGGAGCCAGTCAAGAACACACGCTATGTTCCATACTTTGATGTTGTTTGATAGTTCAACAAAGATATCAGAACTTGTTGTAGCTATTTGTTGCATTTTTTATGATATGATGAAATTTGATCTGAATGTTAGTTTGATGATCGGCTCACTCGGGAAGCCATCTTATATAGAACCACCATTCTAGGCTTAATGAAGCGATCATATTGTTCCAATTGCATGTCTCCAGGTCACTAGTCATCATCTTCTTGTATAGATTTTGTGTGCTGGTTTGGTTACTTCAAATAATCCATTTGTGTGCTGGTTTGGATTCTCTTGCTTGGTTTGGTTTGCAAACTGTGAAATAGATCTCCCCCTAATGCCTATCATTTTCCTCCATATGCTAGCTTGAGATGGAAAAAATGAAGGACGCGCCGGTACCAGAAGGTGAAGGGCCAAAGTCTGCTGTCGAAATTGTTGAAGAAGTGCTCAAGACCGAAGTCAAGCAAAGCACATTCCTCAGGAATGTTGGGCTCCAATCATCTAGGAACTCCGGCAAAGCAACTGCTGAAGTGGCTGCTCATGTTCGTGACCTTGAGCAGAAGCTGGAGAGGTCTAAGCTTCAAGCTGAAGTGATGCAAGAAGAATTGGCGGCAATCAAGATGAAGGCGGAAGAATCTGAAGCTGCACGCGACAAGGAACTTGAGCTGCTGCGCAAGAAGTCTCAAGAGCAGGAAGAGAAGTTAGCCCACTTGATGGCTCTCTTTGGAGCTAAGGCGTTTGATGGTCGTGCGGTTTGAGCAGGTAGTTGCATTGCTGCCTAGTTTGATGGTTGTGAACCTCTTGTGCGGTTTGTCTTTGAGCATTTTGTTGCATTGCTGCTGTGAAGTTATGTGAACACTGTGAAGTTATGTGATCTTATGAACTGTGAAGTTATGTGAACACGTGAAGTTATGATCTTGTGAACTGTGTTTATTTTCGTGAAGTTATGTGGATCACTTGTGCACAGGCCTTCTTTGTTTGAACACGGGCTTGTGGATCACTTGTGCACCTGGGCCTTTCTATTTATAGTTATGCAAAATAAGAACCCTGGCTCTAAAAGGCCGAGGCCCAAACAAGAATTAGACTAAAAAGGCTTGGGCCTAAAAAAAGAAATGACTGTAAGAAAAAAAATTATGAAAGGCTGCATAACAGAAAATAAAAAGGCCAAGGCCCAAATTCAAACTAGACTAAAAAGGCTATGGCCCAAAACAATAGTGGACTATAAAAAAAAATCATCAGAAAAAGGCTCCATTCCCAGAAAATAAAAGGCCAAATTATTGGGCCAGGCCCATGTAGATAAGCAAAATAAAGAGAGAAAAATTAAATGGGCTGAATTATTGGGCTTGGCCCATGTAGACGGCTGGAATGGACCGGGCTGATTCTATTTTACGACCTTTTCATTTGGTCGTAATTCTACCACGTCAGCTTGCCACGGTGGATCTGACATGGTGTGGTCGGATTGCTAGTGACCAAAATAATTGGTCGTTAAATCTACGACCTTTTTTTGTCATAAACGTCTACGACCATTCCAGAAGAAAGGTCGCTAATGTCAGTTTACGACGGCCAGCTTTTGACCTTATGTTTTTTGTCACAAAAAGGTCACAAATGGAAACTGTGACCATTCAGTGACCAATAGTGGTGGTCACAAGTTGACATTTTCTTGTAGTGATACTACTAGATTTGTATTTAAGTTCACTTGGTAATTCTTTTGACTTTGTATTTTATTTAGTTATTGATTTTTTATTCTTTTAGTTACTGATTTTTGTTGGATTTCACTCCACCCGCGGTTGGCAACTACTAATTCGCTGGGTCTACAATAATTTTGGAAAGGCTCCAATGAGCTAAATTTCACTATTTTTGTTTGTAGTTTTCCTGTTATTTTAAACACGTGTTATTCTTTCTAGTTCTACCTGTTCAAGGTACTAGATGATACCTCGCGCGTTGCCACGGGAACTCTTGGTCATATACACATGGTAATACATAAATGGAATAACTTTATTTACGGGGTAGACATATAATCTTAAGATGAAAACATTGCAATCACCCAATATTTGGAATAAGTAATCCCGTATGACTTACATAAGATGAGCACCAAGATCCAAATCCATGTGGTTGAAGACAACAATCACATGTAAGCAACTAATCAAAAATGATATAAGATATTCCTTTGACATATATACTTGCTTAGTGATAAATTGTTTTCATCTAATAAAGCCACCGGATAATGGAGCTCACAGGAGAATATTCATGAAAACGACTAATTAATATATGCAAACTGGTAAGGACATGATATAATATTACCAGAAATTTGCTAAGTGATCACACATAAGCTAAAATTTGGTAAGTGGTCACACATAAGCTAATTGTATTACATACTTCCAGGCACCTTACCCTCTCTGAACTGCATTTGATAACCATCCATGACAAATGAGCACATCACTATTATGCAAACTGATTGTTGCTAATATTTTAAGTGTCAGGGGCCTAGACTGCATGAGGTAGTAGTATTTGGATTTTTGCCACCTTCGTCATGTGGCTTTAAGAAATTGCCCCTTTCCATATTGACTCCGTAAAATCGCCACTTAGATCGTTGACACCTTGATTACTATGCCATTAGCAACTCTTTTATTCATTTTTTCTTCTCACATAAGAATGCTCGTGAAAGGACTAAACTGTCCCTGTGGACTGTAGCTATCTAATTGTACCCTAGCTCAACTGAGTTGATCGCCGTTGCCACTCACCCGGTCGATGCTAGTCCCGCCTGCCTGCTGGATGGGATCATCGCAACGGGCAGCAGGTAACTCGGAATCGCTAGTCTCTTGAGACACCACATAGCGAATGTCTGCTCGTATGGTCTCTTGTGTCGTTTGTTGTCCTGTGACATATGATTCCATGGACGCGGTCCCATGCTCTGCACACAACAAAGAAGAACATATTGTCAGAGAGATTATTATGAAAAGCAAAGCGTGGGCTTTGCACTTACTTCCCATCTGTAAAGCAATTTGAAATCCACAGGTGTGCTCCTAGAATTTTGCATCTCGTGCAAGCATCAGATATCAAAATTAAATGTTGAACGAAGCGAAAGGACACAACTGAAAAATAGTCTTGAAAGCAAGTGTGAATTATTATGGAGAATCGATCGGCTAGGATAGGCTTGTCTTAATATATCCTGCGGAATATTTCAAAATGTTGAAAGTACCCTCTAGCCTTTGTTTAGATCAAAGAGCTTTCTCATACATTAAGAGACGCATATACAATCATGCAGATGCATAAAAACAACTTAGTACTAAGTTTGTACCTCTGTAGCGCTGCAATGGCTGCAAAATACGAAAAAATTCTTTTAATAAAACGTCCATCTGAAGTTCAGTGAACATCATAGTGCTGTCAGTTTTCCTTCACTCTGTGAACACCATATGCAAGTCCTTCTTTTGATATAGGGAGCAAAAGAAGGACTTGCATATGGTGTTCATTGACTTGGAGAAGGCCTATGATAAGATACCGCGGAATGTCATGTGGTGGGCCTTGGAGAAACACAAAGTCCCAGCAAAGTACATTACCCTCATCAAGGACATGTATGATAATGTTGTGACAAGTGTTGAACAAGTGATGTCGACATCGATGACTTCCCGATCAAGATAGGACTACATCGTGGGTCGACTTTGAGCCCTTATCTTTTGCATTGGTGATGGATGAGGTCACAAGGGATATACAAGGAGATATCCCATGGTGTATGCTCTTTGCGGATGATGTGGTGCTAGTTGACAATAGTCGGACAGGGGTAAATAGGAAGTTAGAGTTATGGAGACAAACCTTGGAATCGAGAGGGTTTAGGCTTAGTAGAACTAAACCGAGTACATGATGTGCAGTTTCAGTACTACTAGGTGTGAGCAGGAGGAGGTTAGCCTTGATGGCCAGGTGGTACCTCAGAAGGGCACCTTCGGTATTTGGGGTCAATCTTTGCGGGAGGATGGGGTATTGATGAAGATGTGAACCATCGAATCAAAGCCGGATGGATGAAGTGGCGCCAAGCTTCGGCATTCTCGTGACAAGAGAGTGCCACAAAAGCTAAAAGGCAAGTTCTACAGGGGCGGTTCGACCCACAATGTTGTATGGCGCCGAGTGTTGGCCGACTAAAAGGCGACATGTTCAACGATTAGGTGTGGCGGAGATGGTATGTTGAGATGGATGTGTGGCCACACGAGGAAGGATCGAGTCGAATGATGATATATGAGATAGAGTTGGGGTAGCACTAATTGAAGAGAAGCTTGTACAACATAAATGCGAGATGGTTTGGGCATATTCAAAGACAGCCTCCGAAGCTCCAGTGCATAGTGGACGGCTAAAGCATGCGGAGAATGTCAAGAGAGGGCGGGGTAGACCGAATTTGACATGGGAGGAGTCCGTTAAGAGAGACCTGAAGGATTGGAGTATCACCAAAGAGCTAGCTATGGACAGGGGTGCGTGGAAGCTTGCTATCCATGTGCCAGAGCCATGGTTGCGAGATCTTATGGGTTTCACCTCTAGCCTACCCCAACTTGTTTGGGACTAAAGGCTTTGTTGTTGTTGTTGTTGTGATTCTTCCATCGTCGTTGTTGGGGAACGTAGTAATTTCAAAAAAAATCCTACGCACATGCAAGATCATGGTGATGCATAGCAACAAGAGGGGAGAGTGTTCTCTACGTACCCTCGTAGACCGAAAGCGGAAGCATTAGCACAACACGGTTGATGTAGTCGTACGTCTTCACGATCTGACCGATCAAGCACCGAATGTACGGCACCTTCGAGTTCAGCACACGTTCAGCCCGATGACGTCCCTCAAACTCCGATCCAGCCAAGTGTTGAGGGAGAGTTTCGTCAGCACGACGGCGTGGTGATGATGTTGATGTTCTACCGTCGCAGGGCTTCGCCTAAGCACCGCTACAGTATTATCGAGGTGGACTATGGTGGAGGGGGACACCGCACACGGCTAAAAGATCAAACAGATCAATTGTTGTGTCTCTAGGGTGCCCCCTTGCCCCCGTATATAAAGGAGCAAGGGGGGAGGCCGGCCGGCCCTTGCAGTATGCTGCGGGAGGAGGAGTCCTCCTCCTAGTAGGAGTAGGACTCCCTCTTCCTACTCCTACTAGGAGGGGGAAAGGAATGGGGAGAGGGACAGAGGAAAGGGCGCCACCCCCTCTCCTAGTCCATTCGGACCCGGAGGGGGGAGGCGCGGCCCACCCCGCCGCCCTCTCTTTCTCCACTAAGGCCCATAAGGCCCATTACTTCTCCGGGGGTTCAGGTAACCTCCCGGCACTCTGTTTTCTCCGAAATCACCGGAACACTTCGGTGTCCGAATATAGTCGTCCAATATATCAATCTTTATGTCTCGACCATTTGAAGACTCCTCGTCATGTCCGTGATCACATACGGGACTCCGAACGACCTTCGGTACATCATAACATATAAACTCATAATAAAACTGTCATTGTAACGTTAAGCGTGCGGACCCTACGGGTTCGAGAACTATGTAGACATGACCGAGACACGTCTCTGGTCAATAACCAATAGCGGAACCTGGATGCTCATATTGGCTCCTACATATTCTACAAAGATCTTTATCGGTCAGACCGCATTTCAACATACGTTGTTCCCTTTGTCATCGGTATGTTACTTGCCCGAGATTCGATCGTCGGTATCTCAATACTTAGTTCAATCTCGTTACCGGCAAGTATCTTTACTCGTTCCGTAATACATCATCCCGCAACTAACTCATTAGTTGCAATGCTTGCAAGGCTTAAGTGATGTGCATTACTGAGAGGGCCCAGAGATACCTCTCCGTCAATCGGAGTGACAAATCCTAATCTCGAAATACGCCAACCCAACATGTACCTTTGGAGACACCTATAGAGTACCTTTATAATCACCTAGTTACGTTGTGACGTTTGGTAGCACACAAAGTGTTCCTCCGGTAAACGGGAGTTGCATAATCTCATAGTCATACGAACATGTATAAGTCATGAAGAAAGCAATAGCAACATACTAAACGATCGTGTGCTAAGCTAACGGAATGGGTCATGTCAATCACATCATTCTCCTAATGATGTGATCCCGTTAATCAAATGACAACTCATGTCTCTGGTTAGGAAACATAACCATCTTTGATCAACGAGCTAGTCAAGTAGAGGCATACTAGTGACACTCTGTTTGTCTATGTATTCACACATGTATTATGTTTCCGGTTAATACAATTCTAGCATGAATAATAAACATTCAACATGATATAAGGAAATAAATAATAACTTTATTATTGCCTCTAGGGCATATTTCCTTCAGTCTCTCACTTGCACTAGAGTCAATAATCTAGTTCACATCACCATGTGATTTAACACCAATAGTTCACATCACCATGTGATTAACACCCATAGTTCACATCGTCATGTGACCAACACCCAAAGGGTTTACTAGAGTCAATAATCTAGTTCACATCGCTATGTGATTAACACCCAAAGAGTACTAAGGTGTGATCATGTTTTGTTGTTGAGAGAAGTTTAGAAAGCAGGTGCGCCACATTCAGATCCGTATGTATTTTGCAAATTTCTATGTCAACAATGCTCATTTGAGCTACTCTAGCTAATTGCTCCCACTTTCAATATGTATCCAGATTTAGACTTAGAGTCATCTGGGTCAGTGTTAAAACTTGCATCGACGTAACCCTTTATGACGAACCTTTTTGTCACCTCCATAATCGAGAAACATATCCTTATTCCGCTAAGGATAATTTTTGACCGCTGTCCAGTGATCTACTCCTAGATCACTATTGTACTCCCTTGCCAAACCAGGGAAGAGTATACAATAGGTCTGGTCCATAGCATGGCATACTTTTATAGAACCTATGACTGAGGCATAGGGAATGACTTTCATTCTCTTTCTATTTTCTACCGTGGTCGGGATTTGAGTCTTACTCAATTTCATACCTTTGCAACACAGGCAAGAACTCTTTCTTTGACTGTTCCATTTTGAACTACTTCAAAATCTTGTCAAGGTATGTACTCATTGAAAATCTTATCAAGCGTCTTGATCTATCTCAATAGATCTTGATGCTCAATATGTAAGTAGCTTTACTAAGGTCTTTCTTTTAAAGAACTCCTTTCAAACACTTCTTTATGCTTTCCAGAAAAAATTCTACATCATTTCTGATCAACAATATGTCACACACATATACTTATTAGAAAGGCTGTAGTGCTCCCACTCACTTTATTGTAAATACAGGCTTCACCGCAAGTCTGTATAAAACTATATGCTTTGATCAACTTATCAAAGCGTATATTCCAACTCCGATATGCTTGCGGTCCATAGATGGATCCTTTGGAGCTTGCATATTTTGTTAACACCTTTAGGATTGACAAAACCTTACGGTTGCATCATATACAACTCTTCTTCAATAAATCCATTAGGGAATGCAGTTTTGTTTATCCATTTGCCGATTTCATAAAATGCGGCAATTGCTAACATGATTGAGACAGACTTAAGCATATATCTGAGTGAGAAACTCTCATCGTAGTCAACACCTTGAACTTGTCAAAACCTTTTGCGACAATTCTAGCTTTGTAGATAGTAACACTACTATCGTCGTCCGTCTTCCTCTTGAAGATCCATTTAATCTCAATGGCTCGCCGATCATTGGGCAAGTCAATCAAAGTCCATACTTTGTTATCATACATGGATCCCATCTCAGATTTCATGGCCTCAAACCATTTTGCGGAATCTGGGCTCATCATCGCTTCCTCATAGTTCGTAGGTTTGTCATGGTCTAGTAACATGACTTCCAAAACGGGATTACCGTACCACTCTGGTGCGGACCGTACTCTGGAAGACCTACGAGGTTCTGTAGTAACTTGATCTGAAGTTTCATGATCATCATCATTAGCTTCCTCACTAATTGGTGTAGGAATCACTGGAACTGATTTCAGTGATGAACTATTTTCCAATTCAGGAGAAGGTACTATTACCTTACCAAGTTCTACTTTTCTCCCACTCACTTCTTTCGAGAGAATACTCCTTCTCTAGAAAGGATCCATCTTAGCAACGAATATCTTGCTTTCGGATCTGTGATAGAAGGTGTACCCAATAGTTTCCTTTGGGTATTCTATGAAGACGCACTTCTCCGATTTGGGTTTGAGCTTATCAGGTTGAAACTTTTTCACATAAGCATCACAGTCCCAAACTTTAAGAAACGACAACTTTGGTTTCTTGCCAAACCACAGTTCATAAGGCGTCGTCTCAAACGGATTTTGATGGTGCCCTATTTTAAAGTGAATGCAACTGTCTCTAATGCATAACCCCAAAACGATAGTGGTAAATCGGTAAGAAACATCATAGATTGTACTATATCCAATAAAGTACGGTTATGACGTTCGGACACACCATTATGTTGTGGTGTTCCAGGTGGCGCGAATTTGTGAAACTATTCCACATTGTTTTAATTGAAGACCAAACTCGTAACTCAAATATTTGTCTCCGCGATCAGATCGTAGAAACTTTATTTTCTTGTCACGATGATTTTCCACTTCACTCTGAAATTATTTGAACTTTTCAAATGTTTCAGACTTATGTTTCATCAAGTAGATATACCCATATCTGCTCAAATCATCTGTGAAGGTCAAAAAATAACGATACCAGCCGCGAGCCTCAACACTCATCGGATCGCATACATCAGTATGTATTACTTCCAATAAGCCAGTTGCTTGCTCCATTGTTCCGAAGAACGGAGTTTTAGTCATCTTGCCCATAAGGCATGGTTCGCAAGCATCAAGTGATTCATAATCAAGTGATTCCAAAAGTCCATTTTTATAGAGTTTCTTCATGCGCTTTACAACGATATGACCCAAACGGCAGTGCCACAAATATGTTGCACTATCATTATCAACTTTGCATCTTTTGGCATCAGTATTATGAATATGTGTATCACTACGATCGAGATCCAACAAACTATTTTCATTGGGTGTATGACCATTGAAGGTTTTATTCATGTAAACAGAACAACAATTATTCTCTGACTTCAAATGAATAACCGTTTTGCAATAAACATGATCAAATCATATTCATGCTCAACTCAAATGCCAAATAACATTTATTTAGGTTTAACACTAATACCGAAAGTATAGGGAGTGTGCGATGATGATCATATCAATCTTGGAACCACTTCCAACACACATCGTCACTTCACCCTCAACTAGTCTCTGTTTATTCTGTAACTCCTGTTTCGAGTTACTAATTTTTAGCAACCGAACAAGTATCAAATACTCAGGGGCTACTATAAACACTAGTAAGGTACACATCAATAACCTGTATATCAAATATACCCTTGTTCACTTTGCCATCCTTCTTATCTGCCAAATACTTAGGGCAGCCCGCTTCTAGTGACCAGTCCCTTTGCAGTAGAAGCACTTAGTCTCAGGTTTAGGTCCAAACTTGGGCTTCTTCACTTGAGAAGCAACTTGCTTGCCGTTCTTCTTGAAGTTCCCCTTCTTCCCTTTGCCCTTTTCTTGAAACTAGTGGTCTTGTTAACCATCAACACTTGATGTTTTTCTTGATTTCTACCTTCGTCGATTTCAAACATCACGAAGAGCTTGGGAATCGTTTCCGTTATCCCTTGCATATTATCGTTCATCACGAAGTTCAACTAACTTGGTGATGGTGACTAGAGAACTCATCAATCACTATCTTATCGGAAGATTAACTCCCACTTGATTCAAGCGATTGTAGTACCTGGACAATCGAGCACATGCTCACTTTGCTTGAGCTATTCTCCTCCATCTTTTAGCTATAGAACTTGTTGGAGATTTCATATCTCTCAACTCAGGTATTTGCTTGAAATATTAACTTCAACTCCTGGAACATCTCATATGGTCCATGACGTTCAAAAACATCTTTGAAGTCCTGACTCTAAGCCGTTAAGCATGGTGCACTAAACTATCAAGTAGTCATCATATTGAGCTAGCCAAACGTTCATAACGTCTGCATCTGCTCCTGCAATAGGTCTGTCACCTAGCAGTGCATCAAGGACATAATTCTTCTGTGCAGCAATGAGGATAATCCTCAGATCACGGATCCAATCCGCATCATTGCTACTAACATCTTTCAACTTAGTTTTCTCTAGGAACGCATATAAAACATAGGGAGGCAACAACGCGAGCTATTGATCTACAACATAGATATGCTAATACTACCAGGACTAAGTTCATGACAAATTAAAGTTCAAATAATCATATTACTTAAGAACTCCCACTTAGAAAGACATCCCTCTAATCTTCTAAGTGATCACGTGATCCAAATCAACTAAACCATAACCGATCATCACGTGAAATGGAGTAGTTTTCAATGGTGAACATCACTATGTTGATCATATCTACTATATGATTCACGCTCGACCTTTCGGTCTCCAGTGTTCCGAGGCCATATCTGCATATGCTAGGCTCGTCAAGTTTAACCCGAGTATTCCGCGTGTGCAAAAATGTCTTGCACCCGTTGTAGATGGACGTAGAGCTTATCACACCCGATCATCACGTGGTGTCTAGGCACGACGAACTTTGGGAACGATGCATACTCAGGGAGAACACTTTTATCTTGAAATTTAGTGAGAGATCATCTTATAATGCTACCGTCAATCAAAGCAAGATAAGATGCATAAAAGATAAACATCATATGCAATCAAAAATATGTGACATGATATGGCCATCATCATCTTGTGCCTTTGATCTCCATCTCCAAAGCATCGTCACGATCTCCATCGTCACCGGCATGACACCATGATCTCCATCATCTTGATCTATATCAATGTGTCGTCACATGGTTGTCTCGCCAACTATTGCTCTTGCAACTATTGCTATCGCATAGCGATAAAGTAAAGCAATTATTTGGCGCTTGCATCTTATGCAATAAAGAGACAACCATAAGGCTTCTGCCAGTTGCCGATAACTTCAACAAAACATGATCATCTCATACAACAACTTATATCTCATCACGTCTTGACCATATCACATCACAACATGCCCTGCAAAAACAAGTTAGACATCCTCTACTTTGTTGTTGCAAGTTTTACGTGGCTGCTACGGGCTGAGCAAGAACCGTTCTTACCTACGCATCAAAACCACAACGATAGTTCGTCAAGTTAGTGCTATTTTAACCTTCTCAAGGACCGGGCGTAGCCACACTCAGTTCAACTAAAGTTGGAGAAACCGACACCGCCACCAATGTGTGCAAAGCACGTCGGTAGAACCGATCCGCAGCGTAAGCGCACGTGTAATGTCCGTCCGGGCGCTTCATCCAACAATACCGTCGAACCAAAGTATGACATCTTTGGTAAGCAAGATGACTTATATCGCCCACAAATCACTTGTGTTCTACTCGTGCATATAACATCAACGCATAAAACCTAGGCTCGGATGCCACTGTTGGGGAACGTAGTAATTTCAATAATTTTCCTACGCACACGCAAGATCATGGTGATGCATAGCAACGAGAGGGGAGAGTGTTGTCTACGTGCCCTCGTAGACCGATATCGGAAGCGTTAGCACAACGCGGTTGATGTAGTCGTACGTCTTCATGATCCGACCGATCAAGCACCGAACATACGGCACCTCCGAGTTCAGCACACGTTCAGCCCGATGACATCCCTCGAACTCCGATCCAGCCGATTGTTGAGGGAGAGTTTCATCAGCACGACGGCGTGGTGGCGATGTTGATGTTCTACCGTCGCAGGCTTCGCCTAAGCACCGCTTCTGAAGATATCGAGGTGGACTATGGTGGAGGGGACACCGACACGGCTAAAAGATCAAACAGATCAATTGTTGTGTCTCTAGGGTGCCCCTTGCCCCGTATATAAAGGAGCAAGGGGGAGGCCGGCCCTTGCATGCTGCCAGAGGAGGAGTCCTCCTCCTAGTAGGAGTAGGACTCCCCTCTTTCCTACTCCTACTAGGAGGGGGAAAGGAATGGGGAGAGGGACAAGGAAAGGGGGCGCGCCACCCCCCCCTCTCCTAGTCCAATTCGGACCAGGGGAGGGCGCGCCCACCCCTGGCCGCCTCTCTTTCTCCACTAAGGCCCATAAGGCCCATTACTTCTCCCGGGGTTAGGTAACCTCCCAGACTGTTTTCTCCGAAATCACCGGAACACTTCCGGTGTCCGAATATAGTCGTCCAATATATCAATCTTTATGTCTCGACCATTTGAGACTCCTCGTCATGTCCGTGATCACATCCGGACTCTGAACAACCTTCGTACATCATAACATATAAACTCATAATAAACCGTCATCGTAGCGTTAGCGTGCGGACCCTACGGGTTCGAGAACTACGTGACATGACCGAGACACGCTCTCGGTCAATAATCAATAGCGGAACACGGATGCTCATATTGGCTCCTACATATTCTACGAAGATCTTTATCGGTCAGACCGCATAACAACATACGTTGTTCCCTTTGTCATCGGTATGTTACTTGCCCGAGATTCGATCGTCGGTATCTCAATACCTAGTTCAATCTCGTTACCGGCAAGTCTCTTTACTCGTTCCATAATACATCATACCGCAACTAACTCATTAGTTGCAATGCTTGCAAGGCTTAAGTGATGTGCATTACCGAGAGGGCCCAGAGATACCTCTCCGTCAATTGGAGTGACAAATCCTAATCTCGAAATACGCCAACCCAACATGTACCTTTGGAGACACCTGTAGAGTACATTTAGAATCACCCAGTTACGTTGTGACGTTTGGTAGCACACAAAGTGTTGCTCCGGTAAACGGGAATTGCATAATCTCATAGTCATAGGAACATGTATAAGTCATGAAGAAAGCAATAGCAACATACTAAACGATCGTGTGCTAAGCTAACAGAATGGTCATGTCAATCACATCATTTTCCTAATGATGTGATCCCGTTAATCAAACGATAACTCATGTCTATGGTTAGAAAACATAATCATCTTTAATCAACGAGCTAGTCACTACAACAAAATAGCCACGTATGGTCGCTTTTTTTGAGACGCTCTTTGTATTCGTCTATAAGCTCACGAGCACTAGGAGGCTAGAGACGCTTCCTAAGACGTTTACAGAGCGCCACAAATGTTTTCCTATAACTAGACATTTTAAAAATAAATATACATTTTAATTAACATAGAGACGATTTTTGGGACGTTTTTAGTATGCAGATCTATTTTTCAGTTGGGAAACCTTTAAATAATCACATATTCTTATACCTTGGATAGCCATTTAAATCAACCATGCTAAAATTCAAATGCGTGGTCTAATAATTAGGTGAGGTGATAAGCTCATGCCATTATTCCCCACTGGCCAACACCCATGTCGAGCCCGTGGGTACCGCTTGCATTTCCAGTGTTAGAGGGGTGGGGCCGTCTCAGTGCCTCCGTTCTCGCTCATAGATATGTAAGAGTTAGGCTGTGTTTGGTTGAGCTGCAGATTCTAAAAAAGCTGCTTTGAAAAAAGCATTCATGGAAAAGTCTTTGTGAAAAAATTTGGAAATTTGAAAAGTTGAATCTTCACTTTGAAATTTACACTAGGAAGAAGCTACAGATTCTCAAAAGCTGCTTTGAACATTTACCCCTTTGGTTAGCTTTTGGCTTTTCAAAGCAGAAGTTGGTAAAAAAAGCTGAACTAAACACAGCCTTAGAATTTCACAGTGGCACGTCGATCGTGGCGCTACTTTTGCGATGAGATATGATTTCCTTGACGATTCCTTATCTATGTGTCGTCTACCATAGTGTATATGGCTAGATGACATAGACTCATGTTAGCCTTTTATTATAATGATTTTTTTTAATTTGTCTAGTATTTTTTAAATCTACAACCAACCTTTCTATTGCTCCACGACAAACTGAGTTTGTCAAGCAGACATTGTGCAAGCAAACCAACTATGGTGTATTGCCTGGTCAGGTTGCCCCCGTGTCACACTCACAGCTTGAGCGTGCCATCCTTATTAATCCGAGTCTCACTCTTCGCCTGTTTGATCTATCACTGCATGAGCTTTATATTTTTTATTAAATAATATGAATATTACATTGGATGTGTATATCCATATATGGTTAACTAGTGAAATCTCCATTTTCCTAGGATTTGTTTTTTTGCTTTACCGAATTTGGGGCTCCTAAACTATTTTTGCTTAATGAAATTTGGTGCGGCAAATTAGATTTTCTTTACCGCCTAAGACTTGCCGCGTCTCTCGATTTTTTCCCTCCATCTAATCCCAGATATTTTTCCCACGCCGCCTTCTCCCAACCTCCAGATTCAATCTACGCCGGCATCATACCCACCTCGCGCTCCGCCCATTCCCCCTCCCCGTGCGGCAGCAGCCCTTCCCCGAAGCGCTACCCTCCGCGGTAGCTCCGCCCACCGTCGAATCCCTTTCTCGCCCATCGGCAACCTTGGTAGTTGGAGCACGTCGGCATCGGTCGTCCTCACCGTCGCCATGCCGCGCTCCTCCTGATGTTGTCCTCACCGTCACCTAGCCACATCCACGTTGGTGTCATCCGCCATCCGAAGATCTGCCGCGTGTTCCGTTGCTGCACCGCCCCGCAAGCATCTTCAGCCTCCGGCCCGTCAAGCAGGTGATCCCTTGAATCCCATCTCCTCTACAGTTTTTACCATCAATCAATCAAAGTAGCGGTGGATGACCTATTCGGCTGCTTGCTGCCTCACCTTCCACAGGCACTGAACCAGCACTGGCCCTCGTGCGTTCGTATGTGCAGCTGCAGGATGTCCTGCGACCATCCTCCTGTCTGCTAGTGTTACGCAGTACAGACTCTTTTTATTTGTGCGTTCATGTTCAGATCATCACAGTACATAATCGGTTGATTTTTTATCTGTCAAACAGAGTTGGCCTGCTACTAACCTGTAACTAGTACTGAACTATGAACTTGTCATCTTGTAAAGTGGTAATGTTCAATGCCAATGGGAGGGAAGTTGTTCACTTCTGTTAACTTATTATTCGGTTGTATATTAGCTATTACTCCCTCCGCTCCTAAATACAAGTCTTTCTAAAAATTTCAATATAGACTACATACAGACGCATATAGATGCATGTTAGAGTGTAGATTCATTCATTTTTCTCCGTATGTAGTCCATATTAGAATCTCTAAAAATGCTTATATGTAGGGACGGAGGGAGTAGTAATTATTGTGTACTGCTTGTTTTGTGTTATGTAGAAATGCAGACAAGGCACAATAAGTAAGACTCAATCTCCCCAAGGAATCAATTTCCCCTTCTATTGGAGTTGATTTCAGCCTCTCAGTGGATTTTTGGGTGATGACGCGTGTAATTTTGGGGAGAAGTAGGGGTATGAATTATGATTCACACATTCATCTTGCGATTATTGTCGGTTAGGATGTTCTTTTATAATAATCAACTAAAATACATCCACATACATCTTCTTTTATCCATTTTGATGACAAGTATTTCCGGACGGAGGGAGTACTAGCTTAGTGGACATTTTTTTATTCCCTAGACTGTTATTTTTTACTTCAGTAATAAAAAAACACGTGGAAGGTGTTTCTTTTCATTCTTCATTGTGATATCTCATTGCAGCAAGTTTTAGTTCTACAAGTAGATGAATCGTTATTTCTTTCAAATTCAGATCTAAAGGTGGGTGTATATAGTACAGAAAATTGTATACCTAACTGGTTCTTAATATAAGCAGGAGGTTTATCAGGTATTGCGCGCAGGTTTGTGGGGACGACACAGATTTGGAGGTCCAGCTCCTGCCTGCATGTGCAAAAAGTTCATGATTTGCATCTCTAATATAACATGGTAAGTCATTTTTATTGTTGATCTCTCCATTACGCTTTGTTCCATTTCATGAATGGAAGGAATTCCGGTTTGATTTCACATAAATACCTGATGTGCTGAGTTTCTAACATACTGAGAAAATGCTACAGCTTGATGACTATGTAGTACAGTTCATTCAGAACTTAGTTCTGACGACATGGGTCTTGGGGAGTATATTGGGTTCCCGTTCCAGTACAATTGAGCATGATTTATTGGCAGTATACTAATCCCTCCGTCCCATAATATAAGATTTTTTTGCAAGCTAAACTACCTTGCAAAAATGTCTTACATTGTGGGATGGAGGGAGTACAAAACTACATTATTTCCAGGTCAAGCATAACATTTTGGGCATAATTTTACGTGCAATGCGAGTCGGCAAAACAGATGAGATTTTTTTCTTAATCCAGAACCACTTAAATTTTCTCTACTGATTTCCCCTTTTGATCTTTGTAGGAGATATTGGCAGATCGATTTGATATTTTTAACAGTATTGTTTATATTAAATTTTTCAAGAAATACTCAAAGTATTGGGGTATGACAGTTGAGTGCATTTGTTGATCTTTTATTATGCACATGCTTTTTCCTATCTAATATTAGGATTACGCATCATTGTGATCCGTGTGATATGTGGCTTAATGATTTGAGAGTCGTTGTCCCCAAATCATTCTAAAATGGTTGGTGGGTTTTTATGTAACCATCAACAGCTTTAGTTTTTGTGAACATATTTGTCTAACAGGTGAGTACATTTACCAGCAATATAGAAATGAAGTTGCTAATGACCCATATGATTGCTTTCACTAGCGAGCTCGGGTGATAGCTAAATGCCTTTTATCAGACAGCAAATTCAATGTTCTCTTATATCTGATTGACCCAGAGAGAATTTTTCTTGATGTTCTAGTACTGCATACTAATGTATTTTCAATGCATATTTTATGTCATGGTATATAGCTTAGGGTGTGAAATATTCATTTTGTGCACCTTGCGATCATCAACTATTTAAGACTGGTGAAATTTATGGTGTTGTGGAACTATTGAAGTTAGTACAAAGTCGAGACACTTATATTGGGATGGAGGAAGTATAAGTTTACTTACAGTTGAACTGAACCTCAAATGTAGAAAGCATATGGTGGTCAAGAATTGGAAAATGCTCAGGCTTGAAATAGCAATGCGACCAAGCAAGGTGGTACCGAATCAAGTGTATAACTTCCTGTGTCACTAAGGACATCAAGAAAATACATTTGTAGGCAGTATGTTTGGTGAAGTATTTTAGGTTTTTATAGGTCAAAAAGCCAAAGCTGACCACTTCCACACAACTTAAGACATTGCTGCTCCAAGACAACCTCAAGACATTCGTACGATACATCTCTCATAGTTTTGTAGAAGAACATTTCATCTTGCACTTATCCAAAAGCTTATGTTCTAAACTTCTCTGTTAAATTTTTTCTTCCAGGGTAGCTGAGAAGTTAGAATTGGAACACATTGCAGGAGCAAGCAACAACTACGCAAGAATTAGTCTTTAAATAAACACATATTTATGTATAATGTATGGAAAGCTTGGTTCTATTTTGTAGTATGTTCTCTTAATTATTTACATCTTTCATACAAATGCCTGATTTTATTTGGTTGTGAACTCCATACACAAATGTATTTGTTCATAGATTTGTTACAAAGGATGCTAATTGTGAGAATGGATTGCTTGTGAATGCAATTGGTGATGTGGGTTGATGCCTTTTTATAGTGATATTTGATCAATTTGCACATGTATCCCTATCATATTAAGGTAATTGAATTTGAAATGGGGAGTACAAAGTAAAATTAACAATCAAAAAATGATTAAATTAAAGGACTGTGCTAACCATCGACTGATCGATCCTTCCACTCGTCCCGCTGCATCGTTCCTCTTGCTTTCACTGATTTTTTTCCTTCTCTCAGAAACCGTAGTAAATTGTTAGTGGTTTTTTCTGGTTTTTCGCTGCATAATATGAAAAGAAAATAAAAGTGCTTGAAAGAGGATTCGAACCTAGGTCTATGTAATGCCTATCGAGCCTAATAACCAACTAAGCCACCTTTTGTTGTTGTCTATTGTAGAATGACAATGTTATTTGAACCTTTCTTATTTCTGCCATATCAAAAGAACAAATAAAGTTTGGCTTGGTAACTTTGGCAATGACCAGCGTGATAACTATGGTCTGAGTAACATGATAACTATACCATGATAAGGCTGGTAACTACAGTACGAGAAGGTTAAAAGCATGGGAAAGTATGGTAATTTAACAAGGAAATTACCGGTGAAATGTTTCAAAAACTTTTTTCCCTTGGATGAAAGACACCATGGTGTTTAAACGTAAAATATTAGTTATCAAGTCTGCGATGATACATCATCATGTTATTTACACAGAAATTATCGGGTGTATGTTTTCAACAAAAAGTTTGGTCAAAAGTTACAGTATGGCGTTTGTATGGGAGTTATCAATTTTGTATGTTTCTATTACCATGTCATTTACACAAAAATTAGCGGGGCATCACCCCCCCTCGCCACAGTCGCCATATTAACAGGATCGGGTACATAAGTTATCAAGTCTGCGATGTGTGAGTTATCATGTTACTTGCATAAGAGTTATCATGGTATGGTTCAACAACTCCTCCCACCCCTACCCCCACCGACAAAGTTACCAGGACTGGGTACATAATTTATCATGCCTACGATGTGTGATTTATCATGTTATTTACATGGAAGTTACCGTGGTATGTTCCAACGACTCCCCCCACCCCTACCCCCACCGACAAAGTTACCAGGACTCGGTACATAATTTATCATGTTTATGATGTATGAGTTATCATGTTATTTGCATAAAAGTTATCAGGACAGTGATGCGTTAACTATCATCATATTTACACAGAAGTTATCAAGAGTATATTTCATCAAAACCCCTCCCTCCGGCGGAGGGAAAAGTTATCATGCTTGTGGTGCGTAAATTATTGAGGGTATATTTCAGCACCCCTTCTCGCCAAAGTTACCAGGACCAGGGTGCATAAGTTATCGGGTCTCTGATGTCTGAATTACCATGTTGTTCACATCAGAGTAACTGGGGATATTTCATCACCACCACTTCCCTCAAAGTTACCAGGATCGAGGTACATAAGTTTATCAGGTATGTGATGTGTGACTTATCATGATATTCACACAAAAATGACCCGGGATATTTCATCAACGCCTCCCTCCCGATCACCAAAGTAATCAGTACCGAGTACATAAGTTATCAGGTATGTGATGTGTGAGTTACCATGCTATACACACAAAAAATTACCAACGGTATATTTCATCAACCTCCCCCACCAAAATTACCATGGTATCATCAACTCGAGACGAGTTGGTAAAATAATCTACTTAAATGCGGAAAAGATCGGATATTGCATTCACTTTTGTGCAAACATAGAAAAGGAGACAGGTTAAAAAGCCTATTTGCTTTCATTTTTACAAAAGAGGAACGTAGGTGAGGTGGTTGGCTAGTGGGTTACCTTGTAAAAGTTACAAGGATCGAATCCTGTTGGCACACTATTTTTTGACGAGAAAAATTCATGTCCCTCGTCACAATTCCTTGATTTTGGAGTTTGACTCTAGCTCCCAGCAAAAAAATTCTGGAATTAGCACAACTTTTATTTTGATGCTATAAGGTATAAAAGGTTAAGTTCTTATATTTTCCAATTTGAACAACTAAGATGCTGTAGCTTGTTGGTTGAAGGGAGCATGTGGAGCCTGTGCGTCCTGGGTTCGATTCCCGTCGGGTGCTTTATTATTTTCCTCAAAAAATAAAGTAGCTAGCGATCTATCGGGAGGTCGAACGTGGATCGTGCGTCGAGCGAGTCGTGTGTGCCTGTCGCTAATGACCAATCGGCAGGTATTTAGCTTTGTCGTAAATTAAAATACTCCATAGCCACAAAAAAACTTATTCATATTTAGAGACTAATATGTCGTCTCAACATAGCGTCTATAAGCAATGGGCCCACATGAGTAGAGGCGTGATACCGACATGTAATAGAACGTCTCTACTTTTATAGAGACGATTTTGAACGTCCCAATATAGCGTCTCATACCATCTAGACATGCTAGCCAAGCGTGTCTATCTGTTTTGAGACGGTCTGTGAGGAGACGCTCCAAGGACGCTTTACTAAATCGTCTATGTTTTTACCTATAGATGAAATAACACGTCTCTAACTATGAATATGAACGTCTCTACACACCGTTTTCCCTGTATTGAGTTAAGTAGAGGCATACTAGTGACACTCTGTTTGTCTATGTATTCACACATATATTATGTTTCCAATTAATACAATTCTAGCATGAATAATAAACATTCATCATGATATAAGGAAATAAATAATAACTTTATTATTGCCTCTAGGGCATATTTCCTTTAGTCGTCTCCCCTCCAGCTGATAAAACATGATAGTGCTCTAAGTATTCCTTCACTCAATGATTCTTCCATTTGCTCTCTCCACTCCATCTAATATTCATAGTGTGCGTGTATCTGTGTGTTTCCTAAAAGAATAAAAAATGGGAATAAATTATGTACTCCCTCCGTCCGGAAATACTTGTCCGAAGAATGGATGTATCTAGATGTATTTTAGTTCTAGATACATCCATTTGTATCCATTTTTATGACAAGTATTTTCGGACGGAGGGAGTAGCATAAAAAATGAATTCCAGATTAACCCATAAGAAAAACCTAGTCCGTGATGAAAAAGTAGATGAAAAGAAAGGACCTATGTTATGTACGGAAAACATCTTCATTGTCGATTAATGCTCAGCTAATTTCTGAAATAGTAATATATAAGCTTCAGTGACAACCAGTCAAGTACAGTGGCACATTAGTGTCAGACCGGCTTGCTTGCTCAAGACAGAACAGATTGAAATAATCATCGGTAACTTAATTAGGAAATCATCCAAGAAAATCATAGAGAAGAACCTTTTGCTCTACTTGAATATATTGTTCATGATCACTGAATTTTTAGTTCCGAGCTAACTGAAATTGTGACTTCAGATCTCACATAAGAAACAGACTGAACCAAGAGTACATGTGAGTTCTATGAGGATTCAGGAGAGGATGCCTAACAGGAGTTGCCACAATAATCCGGCAAGTGGCGTGATGTAGCGACCAGACCCGAATGGATCAAGTCTCTGTGCTCAGTGTCATCCCTGGATCAGTAATGCTGACACCACACATTACTTCGAAGGATTTATAGCAGAGTAGCAATCACACACTTATTACATCGTTGTCCACAAGGGAACTTAATACAATAATATGGCTTAAGGCCATCTAATAATAACAGCGGAAGGCTTGGAAGATAAGCGAGTCCATCAACTCCAACGGCATCACTGAGTATAGAACCACGACCTAACACCTTACTGTCGCGTCGAAAAGTCTGCAACGTGAAAAGTTGCAGCCCAAAAGGTCAGCACATGGAATATGCTGGCAATGTAACACATAAGAGCAATGAATGAATAAGCCTATACTACATGCATATATGGCTGGTGGTAAGGCTCTACGGTTACATTTGCATAAAGCTGATTTTTCCCTACATCAAAGGAATAATTTTATTTAACTATCATGGTGGTTGTTAAACATTGAGAATGGTTGACAGCATCCTCAATCCCAATTAAAAGTACTCATCAAAACCCAATAACTTTTATTTAGAAGTAACATGTTGAGATTCACATGATATTCAGTTACAGGATACTCAAATTTGTCCATAACCGGGGACACGGCTAATCATGATTAGTTTATACACTCTGCAGAGGTTTGCGCACTTTTCCCCACAAGACTCGATCGCCTCCGCTTGGTTCTCGACTACATGGTGTTTGAGAAGCGGATGACCGAGACATAGTCTTCGAAGCGCTTAGCACCTTACATGTGGGTAGACCGTACCAACCTACATCCCCTACATCAGCTAGCCTACCCGTAAGAGTTCATGACGACTTAGTCAACTACGCCAGAGCCCATAATTGGCTTGTGGCTGCACACGGAAGTTTCTAGTTTGAATAATCTTATGATCCCTTAGAGCACGGGTGGCGGTCCGAAGAAATACAGCAAGTCTGATGGAAACCAGTGCCTCAATCCACCCAGATGTGTGTTTAGGTTGCCACCTTAGATAAACCATTAATTAACAATCTCACATCTGTCATGGATATTCACTCACCCAATCCACGTCTACTAGCATAGCATGGCATGAACAAGCAAACGTAGAAGTAACTCCCAAGGTTTCATAAGTAAAGCAGGTAATAGGTACTACCTCAATCTACTTCCCAAACCCACAATTTAATTAGATCCTAATCATGCAAGTGTTTGAGGAATAGATCTAATGCATAAAAACTGGGTATGAGAAGAGTATGATCAAAGTGTTACTTGCCTTGCTGATGATCCATGAGTCCTAGAGATTCAAGTAACAAGCGGCGACTCCGGTGATCTAACGCAGACAAACAACAAGCATACAATAAGTACTCATCTAATGCACAGGGAAATCTCGAATAAAAGATCTAACCAGAAAGTTCAACTTAAGAACCCTGGTTGCAAAGAATCGAATCAAAACAAACTCCGAAAGTCGAAACTCGAGAGAGAACGACTCGGTTTAGCGATCTGAAATTAGGTCAAAATTTCACAGTGGCAAAACTCTGTGAAAGTAGGGTAGTCGAACGGCGGTTTCGTTCTGAAACTCCAGCGCTTGAATCACCCGATTCCGATAAACGAGCGAGAAATAAAACAGTTTTGAAAATCGGATCTGAAATCAAATCAGAAAATAACGGATTAAATTCGATTAAAAAGAAAAACGACGAACGGTTTAAATAGCGAACGTTTGTTAACAGAACGAATCCAACGAACGCGTTCATTGAAACGAACGGTTCGGTGAACGTTCGTTAAATAAGAAAACCGAAAAAAAAATAAAACCAATCTAGGTTTTTTTTTTAAAAAAACCGAACATTTTTTTTAATAAAAACCGGATCGGTTCGAGGGGAAAAAAACCGGATCGGGCGGTGGCGGGCGGCTACCTCCGTGGCTATCGCCTGGTGGGTCCGTGGGGCTCAAGAGGGCGGGGGGTTCAGGGCGGTGGTGGTGACTCGGTGGGGGTTGGGGAGAGAGAGAGGCGGTGGTTATAAAGGCGGTTTCCTTGGGGAGGGCAAGGGGCGCCGGGGTCAGGTGGGTCCGTGGGTCCCGCGGGACTCCGTCTTGTGCAGGACACCATGGTGGTGGCCATGTGAGGAGGAGGAGGTGGGTCGGGGGCGCTGGGCCTGGGCTGGCTGGCTTGGGCTGGCTGGGCCTCGGTCCAGTATGCGCGATTTTTTTAAATACTTAAACCAAAACGAATTAAAAAAATACCAAATGAACTCTAAATTAAATAAAACAAATTTTCCCCGACTCCTAAAAATGAGTCGAACAAAATGAACTTTAAAAACAGCAAACATGCATAAAATTTGTAAAATGCTCATTTTTGCCTAAGCAAAATAAATCTTACAAAACCAAATTTGGTTTATTTGTAATATCTTCATTTTTCCTAATTGTTTGGGAAAGTCATATTATTCCCTCTCAAAATATTTTTATAGGAAAAACTTTATGAAGATAATTAAATAATCCAATGATCCTATTTTCAAAATTTGAGAATTCCCAAATATGAAAATTGTGAAACTTCCAACTCTCTCCGAGGGTCCTTGAGTTGCGTGAAATTTCTAGGATCTGAAAATGCGAGAAAATATGATATGCATGATGACCTAATGTATAACATTCCAAATTGAAAATTTGGGATGTTACACGTGATGGCTGCGAACACGACGAGGATCCACGACGACGATGATCTAGCGCAGCAGCTTGACCTGGCGACTGGGCGGCACACACGGTACTGCTCTGATCACTTCGGGATAGTTCTTTTCAAACAAAAAAATGATATAATCAACATGGTGTCAAATAAAAATACATGAATGCACCTTTAATATGTTACCCATGTATTTTTGAGATGGCAATATAGACTCAAAGTTTGTCGGTACAGTGCCGAAACATGAGTGGTATGATACCAAATCCACTCATTTTATCTTTGATACATCCAATGGAACTTGCCATGTGGAAAGTCCCCAGCCAACTTCAGGACAAAGAGAACGGATCTTCAACAATAGTGCATTAATCAGTAATCTATACAACACATGTGCTATTGAAGAGCAATGCTGCAAGAGGAACCCGGACTACTATACATTACCTGGCCAGCATGACACGTTTTCAGAGCAAAGGAGCAGACACATGTGCTATTGAAGAGCATGACGCGTTTTCACATAAGCCAGTTCACGCGATGCCACGTCAGCAAAACCGCTTTGAAAACCGCATAGGAAGATGAATCGGCCGGTTTCAATAGTTTGAGAAGCATAAACATCCGGTTCTCTAGTTTAGGGAGGAAATGCTGACTCTCACAGAACTCTTTTTTTTTTGGTTGAACTCTCACAGAAGTCAAGGGTGGTAGTAATATGGACTTTGTCGGATTTCACTTTCAGCCCAGCTGGGCCCATTCAGCCCACACTGCGCACTCGGCCATTGTACATGAAATATCACTTTGGAGAAGATTTTTCAATTCGGTAGTTTATGTTTTTTAGCGTAGAAATCATAATTTCGAGGCTCACAATCTCGCCAAATTCGCTTGTAACTTAAGAGTTGGTCGGCATGTTTGGTTGGGGGCACCCCATGACCAACGCCGTGTACCTATGAACACTGCTATTGCATAATAAAGTGGCGAGATTTCTTAAAAAAAAAAGTGGCGAGATTTCTTAAAAAAAAAAAGAACTTATAAGCCTCCTCCTTCGCGCACAGCCTCCACCCCGCTCCGCCGCCGCCTCCGCTTTGCCCCTGACGCTGCAACCGCTACCGTCGCCATGGGTAAGCATCATTGCGTCCGTCCTTACTAGTTTCTTGTGGATCTGACGTCCGTTGTTGTGCGGCAGACCCAGTCAAGTCGGCGGAACTTCAGGCGCAGCTTAAGGAGATGAGGGCGGAGCTGAAGGAACGATCTCTCCCCGGCGCCAAGGTCACCAAGGGCCCCCCCTCCGAGATGTGCGCGCGCCCTCTCTCTTGTTCGCTCGCTTGCGCGTATGTCTATCTTGGGGAATTGAATTGATTCTAACTAACCGAGCGAAATTGAATCTATCTGGGTTGTTCAGCCTCCCTTTTCTCGCGGAGGTGGTGAAGAAGAACAGGGCGGAGCTGCGGGAGGCGTACAGCAACCGCGAACCACCTATCCTCCGTCTCAACTCCCGGCAAGACCCGTGCGCATCACCACCAGGTGTTGTCATGCTCCCAGGTTGATATACCATCACCAATGCTACTCACTGCGGTCTATGTCAGTACCTGATGGCGTTATTGTTCGTTCGTAAGATGTTTTTTTTAGAGAATAATAATAATAATAATAATAATAATATAATAGTAGCTTAAATTAGGTGACTGTTTTATTTGGGAACCCATCATACATCATAAGATAGACATTCTTGATTGATTATCCGTGACTGGAGGGTTAGCTCTTCTTTTGAAGAGTCTTGTTTCGACGACTGTTTACTCTTCTTTTGAAGAGTGTTGTTTCTGACGATAGGACTGACTGTTACCTTAGCGGATTAGTCTGCGCCCAAGGGCTGTGGGGCCATGGATTGTAAGTGCTTAATCCGAAAGGGTTTTTATTTTTTCCTGCTTTTTCCTGCTTTACTGTGTCACCAATTCATGTTTCTAATACTTACTCAGTGATTCTTGCATGCTACTGTCTCCTGCATGACAACAGGAACAGCGGGTAGTGATAGAGGAGGAGGAGAAGTGACATGTATGGAAACTCTATTTAGTAAATATATCGTTGATCGAAACATTCATCCTTGTCAAATTAAAACATTTACAGTTTATAATTAAGAGTATATACACTTTGCTCTGTTCTCTGCAAAACGCCTAGAAACACTAGGTGGAGCTGGAGCGCTTGCTTCTCTCTACGGCTTGTTAAGTATTGGTGGTTTTTGCTTAAACATTTTGGATGTGGTAGCAATTCTGCTTGCTGCTGTAATTGTTAATTCAAAGTTCACTCCTTATGCGCTTTTATGAAATTGTGCATTTCTAGCACTTTTCATGTGAAAGGACTGTTATTACCCCTAACATAGGTTGAAATTGTGGGATCTTTTGAAGACTGTTGTTCCAGATGATAGTAGTGACCGCACTAGTCTTATTAGTTTCTTGATAGCAGATGTTATGTCGAAGTTACGTACCTTAGTAGTTCAGTGTTTAAAAAGCTGCGCCTAAGGTCTTTCATCTAAGTGATTGCTTTTAAGTGCCTGGATGCTTAAGTACTCATCCTTGTCAAATTTAAAATTTTACAGTGTATAATGAAGTATATATACACTCTGCTCTTTTTTTTTTTGCGAAATGCCTAGAAATGCTAGGCAGTGGTCTAGTTGCTAGGTGGAGCTGGAGCGCTTTCTCTACCACTTCTTAAAACATTTGTGTTTTTTTGTTTAAACATTTTAAATGTGATAGCAAGTCAGCTTGCCGGTGTAACTGGTACTCCTTATGCAATGTTGGTATGCCACATTCAATCCACTGTTTTTTAGATCATTGTTTTTCTTATGTTCTGGCATTTTATTTTTCCATTTTTGGAGATACCACTGGTTTTGCATCATACAAATGGGATGGACGTACCTTTTTTTTGTTGGTTTAACCACACTGACCCAACATTTTATTGATTTGTCCCACAGCTTTCTCTGAAGATGGAGAGGGAAACGAAGCATAAGAACTACTTCTCCATGAGGAAGTATAATAAAGGCCTAGGTCAGGACTGCGACCCAAAGCCTAGCATAGTGTGGAAGTATTTTGTGTTTGCTATGTTGTTACCTGAAATGCCTAGATTGGTTTCAGTGGCATATTCTATTGACACTGAAATCTTACATGTTTCGTGGGAGCTTTGCTTTGTCTTTGTGAAATCTTACTTGTTTTGTGGATGAGAATGAAGTTGTCCTGCTTTTGCTCCAAATGTTTCTATTTCCATCTTCCATGCTAGACGGCTACTCATAATAACACTTTTAAACCCATACATCAAGATTCTGCTCAATTGTTCTGAAAGAGTTTTCTGGACAGTTTTAACTTACTGTGCTAACGTTTATCTGTTCATGCATCCAACATGTTCCTGGTAACCCGGTTGGTCGATAAAAACTTATAATCGAAGGGGTTGTTTCTACTCGTTCATGCCGTTTCATCAAGCCTGTTGATGCGCACTTGGGACGGAAGCATCAGAGGACGTATGTACGTTTAACTTGCATGGCTCGTTGATCACTGAAATGAAGCTCCTGAATGCAGCTCTAATTTATAAGTAGGGTAAAAAAAAGTAGCCATGCCAACACATTTCTCAGTCCACAGCAATTTCCATGGCCGGGTAGGGCGGGTTTCCATGGGGCCGGCCAGAACTTGCCTCCGGAGGATGGGGGATGGCGGGCGGTGATGCTTCGACAGGATTTGGTGGTGGTGCATGGCGATGAAGGGAAGAGGTGGGAGCGAGAGGTGGAAAATCGGTTTCCTGCGGATGGTTTCCTCCGAATGGAAGCACACCCGACGATGCACGAGCTGGATCAAGCTTGTGTCGTGGCGGAGCCATGTGCGGTATGCACATTTAGCAACACCAAAATTGTGGAAAACGGAGGGAGTAGTAGATGGAGAGGAGGATTTGATGCATGTAAAAGAGAGGAAAGAGTAAGAGCTGGATCAAGCTTTTCGCCCTCTCATGCATCAAATGGCATTTTTTTTTTGAGAACTGTTGAATTGCTCTTACAACCTAGTTCAGGAAGGGGACAAGATTTCACCTAACAGATGTAGTAAAGAAAGACTACCCACGCATGAGAGACCTCCCTACCAGGAGAAACTTATCCTCTGACTTTACCACTTCTACAACAGTCCGCACTGTCGGCGTTGTTCAGAGATCAGGAGAGGACAGACTTGCTCATCCGTAGTAGGGTGATCTGCGGCAGGGATTGGAATTCAAAAAGGAGAGAGATTTGAGAGAGAAGTTGATGGAGCAGAACAACTATCGGCATAGAGAAGGCGGCTGGGAACCTAACTATGACAGGAGGGGCAAGGGCCATCTATATGGACGGGACTATGATGCATATGAGGAGAGGCACTCGGGTCAACGGGCACATGATTTTGACAGAGTGGGTACACCCTCCATGCATGGAAGATCCGATATGCATGAGGAGAGGAGGAGACGTAAGGGTCACTACGTGAGGAAACCCAGAACCGGGACGGAATATAAGCAGGGTGGCTCTTCTCATTCGATGATGGATGAGGATAGTAGGAAAAGGGGACCAAAGCAAATGTGGGTAGCAAAGGGGGACATTGATAGGCAGGGAACAAGTGATGTGTTCATTCGTGATACGAGGCGCAAGACGTCTTCAGTGTTTGATCGCATCGTTGAGAAAGATGATGGATCGGCGGACCTGGAGAGCAGGGGCCGCCGACATCAATGAATCTCCTTGCCTGGAACTGTCGAGGACTGGGGTTGGACTCGACAGTTGGCGAACTCAGAGACCTGATACAGTCCCACAATCCAGCGGTGGTGTTCTTGAGCGAGACCAAGAAGAAGGCTAGGGCGATGGAGAAATTAAAGTGGAGCCTTGGTTTCAGGGAGGGGGTGGCTGTTGACTATAAGGGCAAGAGTGGTGGCACGACGCTATGGTGGACAGATAGTGTGCAAGTGACAGTCCGCCCATGGAGTCAATACTTTATTGATGTCGCGGTTGTTTTTGAAGGAAGGACCTGTAGGATCACTGGATTCTACGGTGAACCAAAAACGGAGCTCAGATCAAAGTCATGGGATGCACTTCGGTACCTTAGAAGGCATGATGATCAGCCATGGATTGTTCTGGGCGACTTTAATGAGGCTTTTCTCCTGACAGAGCAGCATGGTGGCAACTTGTGAAGCTTCGCACAAATGGATGAATTCAGGGAGTGTTTGGCTGATTGTGGCTTGCTGATATGGGGTTTTTTGGTTACCCTTTTACGTGGGATAACAGAAGGGAGGGGGCAGACAACATCCAAGTCAAATTAGACAGGACGGTGTGCAACGGCGGCTTCCTTGGTCTTTTCCCACACTCTTCTGTTGAACATGTCATTACTGAAGAATCCGACCACAATGCAATTGTTGTTAAAGCTACGGAGACGGCTCCCGATGCTGGTCAGAATGGCCCACGGAGGTTTATGTTTGAGGAGATGTGGACCAAGCACGATGGCTATGATCCTATGGTGACGGCGGCTTGGAATCAAGTGGCATCGAGTGGCCTCGGGGCTATGGGCATGTGTGAGAAACTCAAGTTGGTGACTCAGGACATGCAACATTGGGGTCGTACTGTCTTCGGCTCGATAAGGCGACAGATCAAGAAGCTCAAGCTTGAGCTTGAACATGCGCGACAACGTGCGCTAGTGTCCGGTGTCTCACTGGAGGTCCGGGACCTAGAGGGTCAGCTGTGCGAGTTGTACGAGTGGGAGGAGATTATGTACAAGTAGAGATCAAGAATTGGATGGTTGAGAGAGGGGGATCAGAACACAAGATACTTTCAGAACAGGGCCAGTCACCGGAGAAGGAAAAACACGGTGTGTGCCCTACGACGGGCAGATGGAAGCAAGTGTTCCACCGATGAGGAGATGCGGGCCATGGCGTCGTCATTTTATGCCAATCTCTTCACTTCTGAGGGCTCGGCTAGGGCTGACAGAGTGCTTCAGCTCATGGACGAGGTGGTTACCAGCGACATGAATGGGGACCTTACTGCGGCCATCTCGGATGAGGAGATCGAACAAGCTTTGTTTCAAATGGGGGTGACGAAAGCCCCGGGGCCGGACGGCCTGCCCGCGTTATTTTACCAGAGACACTGGTCTCTTCTGAAGACGGTTGTGTGTGCGGTTGTTCGTGATTTTCTTGCTGGAGTGGCAACCTCGGAATCTTTCAATGACACTGCCTTGGTCATGATACCCAAGGTAAACTCCCTGGAGCTGCTAACTCAGTTCCGTCCTATCAGTCTTTGATGTAAAGATGAAAAGAGAGAGCAGAGAGAATAATGGATGAACAGTTATTCTATTGATTGAAGATTGGGGTATTTATACCCAGTTTACAAGGCGGTTACAAAAGGAGGCAGATGCCAAAAGTGGCACCGACATAGCAGTGATTAATAGTTAATTAACCTAATTAATTAATTCCTAACACTCCCCCTAATCAATGCTTGTCTTTGTGGATATACATCATCTTGGTAGACTCCTCCTAGTATGTATTTGCCTTGAACGTTCATCATCTTCATCTTGGAAGTCTCCTCCAAAAACCCCGTGGAAAAAATATGAGGAGAATAGTGCAGATATGTTGCTAAAACTCCTTTAAACCCGGTGGGAAAAATAATAAGGAGAAAATGATGCAACATATAATGATTATTGTCTCTTGATAACTCATATGAGAAAAACCTTTGAAGAAGGAGAAAAATCATCGATGAGTTTAGAGAACAATTAATATGTCTTGAGTACTTTCTTTAAAAAAAACCCGATAGGGAAAATAGAAAGTATGACATGCCTCATTAAAAACCGTTATGAGAAACTTTGAGAGAAAACTCATAAGAGAAAAGAGTGCGATTATATATGCCATCGAAAACTCCTTTAAAACCCAATGGGAAAAATATAAGGAGAAAATGATATGACATATATGAACACTTGTATCTATATTGTCTCATTAAAAACCTTTTATGAGAAACCATTAGGGAAAACTCATGAAGGGAAAAGAGTACAATATATGTAATCTGATGTTTGTTAACAGGTTATACTTTGGGAGATTACTCCCCCTGAACTTTGCAAATCTGGAGGATGTCTCATATCAATTACATTGACATGGTCATGACATTATGAATAATATGTCAGTTTTTCCAATATTTTGTTTGCAAACTGTTTCATCACTTTTCTATAATTTATGAGGATAAGTGATCTCGAGCAATGTGCTTTGTGATATTGCTCTTCATATAACCTGTATGTATTGAGTAATACAAGTGGTAGCATCTTGATAAATCAAGTTATGTTACTCTGATGAATCTCAACCACATGGTTTTGAGTGTGGTTAATCATTCTGCTAAGCCAACCATAATTTCAATGCCTTTAGATAAAGTAATTATGTCAGAATGATAAATGGAAGTAGCCATTAAATTCTATTTATATGAATTCCATAAGAAGGCTATTCCATCAAATTCAGTCATTGATATGGCTTTGTTGGGATCAAGTAAAGAGCCAATATCAGTGTCAAATCTTGATTTTCCTGATGGAATTGTTCAAGATTTATTATGAACTTGAGATATAAGTTAATATTCCTCATATTGACCATATACGCTTTGTTGGTATGATATATCCACATTAAAATTCTCAAATATGTTTTGGATATATGTAGATTGATATGTATTCTTGAGAGAATGCTCAAGTTGTAAACATAAGCTAAATTTGGTTTAATCCCAATTTTCCACCTTGAGATGATTTTTTGTATGTTTGGGTCTTGTATAGATATTGATGATGAAGTCATCGGTATACACTAAGTGATATAAGGAAAGCAAATTTTGGATTCCCTTATTAACACATAAGCAATCATCATTCCTTGAGTAATCCCTTTGAAGTAGGAACTCATTTAGTCGGTAGTACCATATGATTTCCGACTATTTCAAGTCATAGAGTGACTTTGAAGTTTTACACAAAACATGCTACGATTTATCTTTGGATTCGGAATTTTAAGCCCTTCAGGAACTTTAAAATAGGTATCCGAAATGAGTGATCCATATGAGTATGTAGTCACTGCATCCATTAACTGCATGGTATTATTCGTACTGCCTATGATATTTAGTATCGAAACATAATTCCACTAATACCAGAAGGGTATGTCACATCGTGATCGATGTCGGATCTCTGCGTGAACCCTTTTGCTACAAGCCTCGCTTTCTCACCACCTCATTGACTTTGTCTATGAATGAGAAGTTTTTAATATTCCATATGGAAGATACTTATGAGGAGTATGTATTACTGCAGTAAATACCACTCAGTTGTTGAGCGAGTGCTATCCTTCATTACTTGCTTCCTTTTTATGTGAACCAATATGAGTGCAAGAGGCACTCTACCATGGATTTTGGTTCTGGGCCCAAAAGGCTTTAGCAATTTGAGAAGAAATATATGTCGACAAATGTAGTCTTTTGTTTATATGATTCTGATAGAATCATTGAAGTTTGTGGATAAAAAATTTACTCCTTTTTAACTCCTTGTGATTTCCTACAACAAATGGAGTCAAGGTGTTTCGATGTCACGGCACCAAAACATTTGTGCACATTTATGCCGGGCATTGGATGATGAGCATCCAGTGAGGTGTCTTTCAACTTGATGTTGAATTACATTTACTAGTTGAGGATGTGATTTCCTCTGTTTCTGCGGAAGCATATGAGAAGTTATATCTCGTATTGTCAGATTTTCTCCCCCTCTTGCTCTCATTTGGGGATAAGAGTGGTTTATCAGGTAC
The DNA here is from genome assembly GCA_021605205.1 of Aegilops longissima. Classification (NCBI taxonomy): domain Eukaryota; kingdom Viridiplantae; phylum Streptophyta; class Magnoliopsida; order Poales; family Poaceae; genus Aegilops; species Aegilops longissima. Next base: position 472,701,618 of record CM038678.1, read on the forward strand.
CTCCACTCTTCTGACACTTTACTGCAGGAATATAGAATTTAGTAACACCTTGTCATCAGTAAATGTATGTGGCAGATTTGCAATGTGTTGCAAATATATGATTCTCTCAACTTCTAGTTCAGATTCTTTGAGTACGTGGATATAAGGATTGAATGTCAATAACATTTCTAATTTATTTCTCGGCATTCTTTGTGGTACTTATCTCCCCCTAATGCCGAAAAATATCCTTATTGCTGATGCAATCAGCATACAGGCTATGAATAATTTTGATTGACGATTAAATTGTTATTCCTCACATAGATCCCTAATTTTTGTGAGTGCCCATTGATGTACGCTGGAGTGGTAATATCGGTATGTAACCGAATTATCGCGGATGGGAAATACTTTGTTGATTTCCACGTAGTAACTACAAAGGGAAAGTAGTATGACATGCAATTGATATGATTTAGATCATACTTACGATGTGTAAGGTCGTATGTGTCCAGCAAGAGGCTGTAAGTTTACAATTCTTTAAAAGTAGTCATGTAATTCATTTAACTCTCTTTGATAAGAAATTTAGCTAAACCATTCTGGGTATGCACAGAAAAATACTTAATGCAAAAAAATGCTCATTGAATGAGTTCAACAACATTGTTAATTCAAATGGGTTTATAGATCCTGTTTTCAGGAGAATTTGCTCTTACTTTGATAAGTTGAGCAATTTATTTAGTAAGATCATGCATGGTTGTGTGTGATAAGAGACACTTAAAAACATTTTATGAATGTGTATATGAGTACCATGAAGTGTCTAAATCACCCCAGATAATGGTTCAACATTCCACACATATTTTTGAATGTGTTAAAGAAAGAATAAGTGACTCATTTAGAATTTTAGGGTGAGAGTTCCTTAAAACAAATTTCCCCTATGGCACATGTGGTGCACATATAATCTGATGATATGGGAAATATTTTGCAACTTGTTAACTTGTGACCAACCGAATTATCAACAATTTTCTAATCATCCCCAAACCAGGATGGCTAAGGCTATCAAGCCTAATATTTAATTTATTGATACTTAGAAAATCATTGTGTACGTAGCAATATTGAGTATGAATTCAAACATACATTCAAATTTATCGAATATTGTATCCAAGGGATATGATATTGGACATTTTACTACATGTAGTAGTACAAGTATAGGCTAATAATATGTTGGGATAATTAGGAGATTACCTGAGGTCTCCGATATTACTGAGTGCAAATGAGTTCATCCTCCATTTTCTGCACTAGATTTTGGTCCTCCTTCTGATGAAGATTCTGAGAACAATCCTTTTCCAAAATTTGGTTATTATTTGCAAATTTTCAAATTTATCCCATTGAACTTATTGGCCTTTTAATAAATTTGTGGTGTGTTTTGACCATATGTTTGAGGGTTTGGTAATCATAGGTACAATATTTATATAACCACACATTTGACAAACTTGAGGGTTGTCTTTTGATCATCTGAAAATGACCGATTCCTATTAAGAGATAATTTTGTCTTTAGTTGTCTATTAGCCTCCACTTTACTTCGAATCCCTCATGGTTCGATTTTGTGACTACTAACTTGCATAGTATTCTCGGTACTAACAAGAATTTTAAATTATGGTATATCACCTATTGGGTGAATCAGATGATTTTAAGAAAATTCATGTTTCTTGATCAACAAAATGGTAGTACCATCTTAAGAGGAGGTAAAGTGCATTAAGGGCTTTTCAACTGAATTTGTATATAGGAAAATTTTGATCAAGGGGTGTAAACCTTCAATATAGAGCATGCGACGAAATCGTTGCTGATATCTTGGGCTTCTTTCTTGAGGAAAAGGTGTGACTTTAGAGTCACGGCCAAAACATTAGCTTTGTAATTTTAACATTGGTTAGTCACTATGAAATAACAACCAAAAATGTGATTTGGATCTTGTAATAGTGTTTGAGACACTCAATCATTTCTATAAATTATGGTATCCATCTTAATGAATGTACGACACTATAATAAGAAATAGTGACATAGGCTCCACTGCCACGTATTTTGCCAATGTCATAGAAGGTAACTACCGAGATATGGCAGTACTCGCGTAATATTCTATGACTTTTTCAAGCAAAATGAGGCTTAAATAATTGATATTAGTGGAAAACAGATACTCCCTCCGTTCCTTGATATAAGGTATATAGATTTTTAAGAAAAAGTCCAAAATATAAGGTGTATTGCGTTTCACCACTCGTTTGAATAATTTTTTAAGGAATTTGATTACATTTCTTTATATAGGTCAAGCTCCTCTATTTTCTCATGTCAATTATTCAGGTGCAATCTCGCCGAAAACTTGTGAAATTTTTCCTCCATGTGCGTTCTTTAATTTCCATGTCAAAAACTATACACCCTATATTTAGGAACGGAGGGAGTACTATTTTAGCATGTAGTGTTCATGCATGAATTATTTTTACTATGAGAGTAAATAATTTTAGTGAACAACAACAATTGCTTCAGATGAGCAATTTTTTTAGATAGCTGATGCTATACACTCATATGTGTAGACCTTAATTTATATAGGATAACACTTTGAAGATAATCACCGGATGCGGTGTAGATCTCGCAATAATAGAAACACATAGTCTGACTTTTGTCAGTAGATGTTCATATCTCTATTACCTTATGTTATGCTATATTTCGGAAAAAAATCACTTTAAAGGTAGTCATATGTCATGACGACATGATGTAGACCTCACAGTAGTAATGGATAATCTGCAAAATTTTGCAGTAGATGCCATCAATACCTTGTGATTCACAAATAATTTTTGGGTAGTCACATTTAATATTTCGGAGAGCACGTTGAAGGTAGTCATCTTATGAAATCACAAGATGTAGACTTCACAGTAATGATGGATAATCTGCAAACCATGCAGTAGATGCCATCAATACCTTGTGATTCACAAATAAATTTTATACTAGTCATGTTGAGTATGACATTTCATGATACTTCTCTTCTCTTGTCAAGATGTGCAAGACATTTTGTGACACAGTTGTTGCACTAATACTGTTCTAGAAAATAGGTCTAGAATATTCATTTACAAGATCAAAATGTAATGCAGAAGAACCTGAGGGTATATATTACACTACTGACAATGACCTAACCATAGGTTTATGTACAGGCATAAAAACTTTTATGCTTGAACAGACATTTGATAGAAATCTGCAAAAAGAAATGTTAAGCCTGAGGGATTAACAAGAAGCGCAGGGCCTTTCGACTAATAATAAATACAGAAAGGAGGAAAATGCAAAACTGCGTAAGGATAAGGTTTCCCCAAATCCACATTCCGTGCGTGTGTGGATAGGAATCAATTTCTTTCCTTCCTGTGCCTGCGTGGAATGGATTGGAATCAATTGATTCCTTCTTGTACGTGTGTTCTGGCCATGGTTACCGATGATGCCGCGTGCAGTGCGTTTCGACTGGTGGTTGGGTTGCGTCTTGCGCCCCGTGGGCTGCCTCCGCCCGGGCTGAGGACCGCACTGCCGCGTGCCGGTCGATGATCACCGCCTCGTTGCCGCGACACATCGCGTTTGCTCCCATCCTATGCCGGCCGGGGGCCATCTCCATCGCGCTGCAGGGAGTGGGCCGTGCTACAGCGCGCGCTCCGGCCGATTGCCGCCTGTGCCACCGGCTTGGGAGCCGCGTCCGAGGGAGGGCTGCGTGCCGCGCCGTGGTCGTGCTCCGCCTGAGGGAGGAGCGCCGCATCGGATGCTGCTTCGGAGAGGTGGAGGACGCCGTCCTCGCCAAACGTCGAGGTACGCTCGCTGGGGCTTCTTCCCTTCTTTTCTCTGTTTTCTCTGGATGTTTTGTTGCTGATAGTTGCGATGGGCGACGAGATCGTCATAGTAGACGATGAAGAGAGAAAAAAAATGCGAAGAACAAGTTTGTTGGAGTTTGTTCCTCATCTTCTAGCCTTGTTCTTGATTCTGATTCTTCTTTTCTTCTTGATTGAGAATTCCTTCCTCTTTCTGTTTGAGTAGCGATCAATCCATCTCACCACGAGCATACGCCGGATGAAGCAATTTGCAAAAATAGTACTTGTTATTAGATCCTTGATTGATTGCAAGAAGACAAAAACAAATAGAAGAATGTCCTGATCCAGTTTTCCTCTTTTACAGACGCATGTTCATTGATTTCTGCCATTGACGGGAATATGGCTAATCGAATCGGCAGTGACAGGCATTCTTCTCTTCTCCCGTGGCCATTTTTCAGCGGAGAGCAGAAGTGCGTGATAACGTGTAAAGATAAAAAGAGAGAGCAGAGAGAATAATGGATGAACAGTTATTCTATTGATTGAAGATTGGGGTATTTATACCCAGTTTACAAGGCGGTTACAAAAGGAGGCAGTTGCCAAAAGTGGCACCGACATAGCAGTAATTAATAGTTAATTAATTCCTAACATTTGCAACGTTCTATATGAGGTGGCATCCAAGGTACTTGCTAATAGACTAAGGGCATCCTCCCGGTGATGATCTCCGAGGAACAAAGTGCTTTTGTATCATGGAGACTGATAACTGATAATGTATTGGTGGCTTACGAGTGTGTGCATGCTATCCGTAAGTGCAAAAGGAAGAAGCCTCTTCGTGCTGTTAAACTTGATATGATGAAGGCGTATGACCGTGTTGAATGGATTTTCTTGGAGCAGGTCATGCATCGCCTTGGCTTTGCTCAGCTTTGGGTTGACATGGTTATGCGTTGTGTTCGAACAACTAGATTCTCCGTAAAGCTTAATGGTGGGCTTTCTGAGATGTTCCTACCCTCCAGGGGTCTCAGGCAGGGGGATCCGCTATCCCCGTACTTGTTTTTGCTTTGTATTGAAGGTTTTTCTGCCCTTCTTAAGAGAGCTCAGCAGGAGAAGCGGATCAACGGGGTTTCATTTGAGGCACTGGCCCCCATGTGACTCACCTCTTATTCGCCGATGACAGCATCGTCTTTATGGAGGGGACCCAGGGCAACTTGGAGTAACTTAGGAACATTTTACAAGTGTATGAGCAAGCATCTGGGCAGAGAGTAAACCTCCAGAAGTCATCTATTTTCTTTGGGAAGGGTTGCTCGGAGGATAATAAGAACTTGCTAAAGGGTGTTATTGGCATCAACTCTGAGGCGCTTAGTGAGAAATTCCTCGGCCTACCGACGACGGTGGGTAGATCTAAAGACGGTACTTTTAAGTATGTCAAAGAGAGTTCTAAGGAAATGTTGGGATGGAAAGGGCAAGGACTTTCAAAGGCGGCGAAGGAAGTACTAGCGAATTCTGGGCTGCAAGCGACACCGACATTCACCATGAGCTGTTTTCAACTCTCCAAGAAAATGTGCCGGAACCTGACCTTTATTTCCTCTAACTTCTGGTGGGGATCAGCTCATGGAGAGAACAAGGTGCACTGGGTGGCCTGGGATAAAATGTGTTTGCCTAAGAGGGAGGGCGACATGGGTTTCAGAAACTATGAGGCCTTTAATCAAGCCCTGCTTGGCAAGCAAGCTTGGAGGATTTTGCAAGTACCGAAATCACTTTGTGCTCGGGTGTTGCGAGCTAGATATTTCAAAGATTCGTCGATCATGAGTGCCACGTGCCCTTCAAACGGGTCATTCACCTTCCGAAGCATTCTTTTTGGCCGTGACCTGTTGCGGGAAGGAGCGGTGTGGTGAATTGGGGACGGAGCTAAGGTTCTCATACACCATGATAATTGGATCCCCCGTAGAAGCAGCCTTCGGCCACTAGGCCAAACTTTCGTTCAGGGGACTACTCGTGTTGCCGATCTGCTGTCTATAGAAGGTAACGCGTGGAACGAGGCCAAGGTTGACGAGATGTTTTTGTTCAAATAGAGATCGACCGAGAACAATCGAGACAGTTGTAAAGTGAATCAGTCCTTTATTGATGATGAACAGATACATATTTATAGTCCCCGTAGGGGCGCATCCGTAAAGACACGACTGTTACAAGAGTTGCATCGGTTGCCTAAAGCAACCGTTCGGTGCTTTGGATAAGTGAAGATTTAACCCTTAATTAACGTGTGTTAATTAAGTATTAACACTCCCCCTAATCTACGCTTGTCCAAGTAGTATTATCATCTTGATAAAAACACCTCTGAGTAAGTTTATCCTTGTGAATGTTCATCATCATCAACTTGAGAAAGTCTCCTCGAAAAACCCTGTGGGAAAAATGTGAGGAGATAGGTGTTTGATATGTTGCTAAAACTCCTTCAAACCCAGTGGGAAAATAAGGAGAAAAATGATGCAACATATAATGGTTATTGTCTCCTTCAACTCAATATGAGAAACTCATAGAATTTAGAGGATAATAGATATGTCGTATATACTTTCCTACAAACCCCGGTGGGGAAAACAAAAAGTATGAGATATGATCTTGCGTTGATATTACCTCATTAAAAACCTTTATGAGAACCTATAAAGTAAACTCATGAAGGGAAAAGAGTATAATATGATGCTTTGAACAAGAACAATTCAGGAAGATACTCCCCCTGATTCTTGCATATTCCGAAGTCGTCATATACCAATTGCATGAACACATTTCTGGAACATAGAAGTTGGTAGAGACCTGGTGAACAAATCAGTCGCATGATTTGACTTGCAAGATATGCAATATAGTGATATTGCTTATTATGTAACCTGTTTGCATCAAGGCAACACAAGAAACATTATCGTTGAGATAATGGTTGGTGGATGTAGCCATGAGGTCTGTTTCGAAGACTCTTCATGAGAGGGCTACCACACCTAGTAGGAACACTAAACTTGTCTACGATCTGACATAGTGGGGATCTGATTGATGTATCCAATGATATCAGTGTTCACATTTCTGTGAAACTGAAAAGCAAGGACAAGATGTTTAATGCCTTGGAGATATCAAAGATATTCTTGAGTACCAACCAGTTGTGTTTGGTGGATCCAATGGCATTATGGAATGTTGAGTCCCAATATCTCATTTCCATCATATCTTGGTCTATATAGATCTTTCTCTACGTCTAGAGAATGAACTACCATGAGAGTTATGGATGGATAAGACTTGTCCACAATGAGTTTCTCCAATATATTTTGGATATAGACAACATAGTATACCATAATGTATGAATGAAGGTGCTCAACTTGTAGTAACGAGCGGTATTCTAGTTTACCCAAATCCTTCATTTTAAACTCCGTCATTTAGATGATTACATGTGTCGTCATGGCAGACACACAAACATGGATAATCATCGTTGTAGGAGTAACCCTTGTGTATAAGGAACTCACCACGTCGATTGTACCAAATGTACCGACGATAATAATAAGTCATATGGTGACTTGTTGATTTTACACAATGTATGTTGCATTTCGTACTTCGATTCAGAATTGATATTCCATTGAGAATCAATCATATATGTCTGAATCTAGTGATCCACATGGATATGTAATCACTACATCTATCAACTTCAGAGATAGATGATTTTGTACTGCCAATGATATAAGTTATCGGAAAGAGATTCCACCTTTGGAGAATACTTGGGTATCTGCGTGAACCCTTGTGCTACAATACTTGCTCTTTGTTTCACCACCTCATTGTTCTCAATTCCGTTTCCAGAAGAAAACTTGTTGGGGATATAACTACTAGTGTAACCCGCCCAGGAGGGGCCGGGTTACGCTATATCGATTCATCATATGAAGCCCAATGTCAAGTTTGAAGATGGCGGTTCAGTTAAGGGCCCCAAGCCCAAAGACGGCTTAAGGCCCGTAGTGGTAAACCGCCATAATAGCAGGACTTGTATTGTAAGGCAAGATTAACTAGTCACCAAGTCGGACACTGTTTATGAGCCGGCCGGGACTCTGTAGGCCGCGAGGCGTCAACCCGTGTATATAAGGGGACGACCCGCCTGCGGTTTAGGGCAAGTATCATCAAATCAAGAGCCAGGCATAGCGAACTCGCTCCCTGGTCATCGAAACCCTAGCAATTCCACCTCAACTGGATTAGGCTTTTACCTTCACCGTAAGGGGCCGAACCAGTATAAACATTCGTGTCCTTTGTCCCGCTTAAACCCCTTTAAGCTTCCTAGTTGCGATGGCTCCACGACTAAGTCCTTTCACTAGGAAATCTGCCGTGACAATTCCACGACAGTTGGTGCCCACCGTGGGGCCAGCGCACAGTGGATTTGAGTTCTTGAAGGGCAGCTTCGAAGGGCTCAAGGGATATGCTGTAGGCCGGATGACCAAGAGTCGTCGCGGCAAGCTCTACATCGACGACGCCGGCTGGGGCCCTGACGGTAGTTCAATTGAGTACGGGTACCGGGTCCCCTTCGGTGGAATTCACGTCTTCATCGGCCGAATTGGCGAGCTGGGCCCTGAGCCGGACGTCTGCGCCGACATCATCGAGACGGCTCAGCGTTCGAGACCCGCCCGAGCTCAGCCCGCCATGAAGCGTGCCTTCGTGGGTTGCATCCACGGAGGGGAATTTTCTGAAGGATCCGTGGATGGTGGTGAGACGGCCGTCTACTCTGATGGTGAGTCGTCCATTGGTGAGACGGATTCGTTATACCAATTACAAGATGGTGGGCTTGGAAACATTAGATGGCGCAGATTAGGACCTTTGAGCCACCGTCGAGTAGGGATCTTCATGGTGGCACTCAACCGGTCGAAACTCTACGGTGCGGCAGCAATAACCTCCGGTCGAGGCGGGGTGGGCGAGGAGGCCTGTCGCGCCCGCCGGCTCGGCGTTGATAGATCTCATGGATGATTGATGACCTCGTTAACCGCCACAATTATTACAGCGGATCGGTGAGCATGATGCAGAGGGCACAGTGCGTGAGGAGATGGCTGAGCCAAAGAAGCCCTAGCGGTGAGGACACAGTTGGGCTGCGAGCAGGCGGCTTTGGATGCTCGAGCTCGGCAAATCGATCGAGGCTTTCCGACCACGATGAATCTGAAAGCGTCTAATGAGGTGATGAGGAGGAGGCACCGAAGGCTCAATCCCGTCTGCCTCCAGTTTATGATCCTTGGAATCTTTTCTGTACACCCGGAGCCGGCCCTAGTAACCCGCCAGAGGCAAACCGGTTTATAACACCAGGAGCGGGGGCGCTGGATCAGCCCCGAGTGATGGAACCTCCTCACATGAATACTGCCCCGCCTCGCTACATACCAACACCACCGGGTCATTTTTCCAACTCTTTGGAGAACACGATCGTTCGTCGGTAGCGTTTGGCGGCTCTCCCGATGAGATGGCGACTCTCCGGCGCAGTTGAGATGCGAAGGTGGAGAACTTCTTGAGCGGCTACAGTGCGGCAGGAGGCTTATTCTTATAGTTGAGACGGGATTCATTCGACTCCTCACCCAAGCCGGAGCCCGAGTTATAGCAGACATATGGATTTGGCGGCCGTCTCAAGCAACGCCCAGCGCCATAACCAACCCGGTGGGCATAATCCGGTTCAGGACAGGATACGTCAAGATGCTCAGCAGGCGGCTAAGCAGGCGGCTCGTCAAACCTTCCCGGATTATCCAACGAATTCTATTGAAGCAGGTGTGGCCACGAGAACCGGCGGTGTTCCTTGTTTGATACCGGCTCTGCGTAATGAGCGTTTGCCCAAGGATTTCAAGGGACCTCGAAAGGTGCCGAATTACATGACCAATTCTGACCCGGGCGTGGATTGAAAGCTACGAGATGGCCATGGAATTGTTGGAGGTCAGTGATGTGGCAATGGCCAAGTACTTCACTATGATGTTGGATGGAACGACCCGCACTTGGCTCAAAGGGCTTCTGCCTAACTCCATTGGTTCATGGGCAGAGTTAAAAGCCCGGTTTATTCAGAACTTCAAGGACACATGCAAGCAGCCCATGTCAATTGTAGATTTAACTAATTGCAAGAAAGAGGAAGGTGAGTCCACGGCCCATTGGGTGCGCCGGGTCAAGGAGATAATACATTCATTTGATAAGATGGATGCCGGCTCTGCGGTCTTAATGTTGGAGAAAAATTGCCGATTTGAACCTCTGAAACAGAAGTTGGGGCGGCTCAAGCATGATTGTAATGACATGGGCCATCTGATGGCGGCTCTAGTCAAATACGCCGACTCTGATAGTACCAAGGATCCCGCGTCCAATGAAGAGAAGACAGGGAAGGGAAAGAAGAACGACAATGGAAAGGGTCATCAGCATAACCCGGCGAGTCAGGGAGGCAATAAGCGTAACTTGGTCAGTAACCGGAGTTCGTGGATAACACCAATTCGTGGCAACAATCAACGGCGCAGGGAGGCCGCCTCGATGCAGTGGGTGGGTCCTACTCTTGAGCAATTGCTCAATGAGCCCTGTCCAAGACACGGCACCCGGGAAAGGCCATCCACTCACCTATGGAAAGATTGCGCGATCATGAAGGCTTTCAAAAATTCTAAAATGTTCGACGACAACCATGGGCCTGGTGGTGGCTCAGGTGGAGGCGGTTTTCATGGCTCGGGTGGCGGCTCAAGTTCCGGCTTTCAAGGAAATCAAGGTGGTTGTAATGAACAGTCTGGCCAGGGAAGTCAGCAACAGCAGCAATCGGGTTATCAGAGCAATCCAAAGCAGCTGAATAGTGGGCAGTATCATGTGTTCACCACTAGTCCGTGCAAACACAAAAGGGTTGTGAACTCTGTTGAGTTGACAGTCCCTCGTTATTTGAGGTGGTCAGAGCAACCCATTATATGGAGCAGGGAAGATCACCCTCCCAGGGTTGACAATCCGGGTCAGTTGGCTTTGGTGGTGGCACCTCAAGTTGGTGGATATAAATTCACTAAAGTACTCATGGATGGAGGCAGCAACATCAACATCCTCTATTACGAGACCTTTCGTCGTATGGGGCTGATTGATAAAAATCTTAAGACATCCAACACTATTTTCCATGGAGTGGTACCTGGTAAGTCAGCATACCCAGTGGGTAAGATTGAACTGGAGGTAGCCTTCGGAGATGAGCATGACTCTAGGGCTGAGAAATTAACCTTTGAAGTGGTCAAGATCAAGAGCCCATATCACGCTCTATTTGGACGGCCGGCTTATGCCAAGTTCATGGCACGGCCGTGTTATGTTTACTTGCAGCTCAAGATGCCGGGTTACAAGGGCACCATCACGGTACATGGGAGTCGGAAGATAGCCCTAGAATGTGAGGAAGGTGATGCTGCTTATGCTGAATCTGTTTGTGCAGCTGAGGAGTTGAAGTTCTAAATATGACTCGAGTTGAGCCAACAAATACCACATCGCGTCTAGCGATTTTAAAACATCTCCTTTCTCTCAATCAGAGTGGAAACATTGGACTACCCTGAGTATAGAGTTTGTGGTGCATATGTCCACAAGGCACATATCATTTTTCATCAGATTGACTCCCGTAGAAATCTATATATAGACATGAAGATTCTCAATATGAAAATCACTGTCAGATATATAGAATACATACAAATGTATTTGTATCAAAGTGTTGTTATAGTATATTGTGATGTACTCCCTCCATTTTTATATACAAGGCCACAAACTTAAATTACAGGTACCAAGATAAATTAATGTGTGCTTTACAAGCCAATTTGTTTTCTTGTTTACCGGGCTAATTAATAGGGTGCATGCACATTAGAGGAAACTGAGTGGCCGTGAGGGAGAAAGTAGATGAGTGTGTCATTATCATCCACTGCATGCATGCTAGTAATTAAGTCATGGGTTAGTACTACGAGGAAACATCATTAATATTTGTCTCGATTACTGTTGGTGGCCTTGTATAGATGCAAAATGTATTTTTCATTATGGCCTTGTATACAAAAATGGAGGGAGTACAATATATGATGACAACAACAATCATGTTTTTATTAGAACATCATAAATGGACATAAATAAATAGATCACTAAGGAGACTAAGGGACTAAATGTATATAGTCTCCGAACATATCGGTTGATGCATATTCAACCATCATGCTCTCCATGCTCATAGGATCTCGTGACAGCTTGATGATGTCAGGGTGAGGGTTTGAAGTGAGTTCCAAATCATTACCCTTAAGGTCCTTTGCGTCCCGGTGGCGTGGATTGGATTGCATGCGCTATCCCATGGGATGCAAGACTGATCTTGATATCCATGACCTGCTTAAGTTGTGGCCATTAGGGCAAGAGCCTCAAATTGTTAGCCATCGATTACTTATAGGGGCAAGCCAGAGATAATTAATTTACAAGAAGTAAATTAAAAACCATCATGGTTTTGTAATAAAAATGCTAAAATTTGACTTAAGTGTATAACTTAAAAATGCTCAACCTAAATTTTAGGAACATAACACATTGAAGATCATACAGATCTCACAGTAATAGAGATAGTCTGCACATGGGCAGTAGATCCAACTCATTACCTTGTGTTTTCCTAATATAACGAGGGAGATGTTATTGTCAAAAATTTACTTCTGAAACGGCTCTCCCCCCACAGCCGCGCGCCGCGCCGGTAGCCACTCCGGCTCCGGCGGCCACCCCTCCCCTGTGCCGCTCTCCACTCCGGTGGCGGCGGGCACTGCTCACCTTCCCGGCGCCATGGCCTCTCGGGTCTCGCTGTCAGGGTCCTCCTCCTCTTCCGCGTCCCCCTCCTGAGCTCCTCCGCCGCCGCCATCGCGGCCTTGCCCGCAGGCCCCTTCCCTGCTGGCCCCGCCCTCCCGTCTGTCGGCCCCGGCCCCCTCCTGGCCGGCCCTGCCTCCGCGGCCGCAACTCAGATCCATCGTCGTCCCTCCGGTGGTGGGCACCGCTTTCGGGCCGCTGGTCCAGGGTGACGCGGCGGGGCCATCTAGGTCGCCGCCGCAGGTGGACGGGGGCTGGCAGGTGAAGCGAGGCTGCCGCCCTCGGAGCCCCTCCGCCCGCGGCCCTCCTCTGCGACGTCGACGCCCTTATCGGCACCGCGTTCTCGCTGCATCTCGCTCGATGCCAACTTCAAGGGTGCCGGCAGAGCTCCATGGCTGCTGCTACAACTGCGGCAGTGACGACGGGCACATCTCGGTGGAGTGCCAGAACCCGAGCTTCTGCGTCCGGTGCCGCGGGGTGGGCCACATCTCGCGCGGCTGCACCCGTCCTTGCAGCCCGTCCCCGGTTGACCAGCCGCCGCGCCTACCGCCGGCTCTCCGTCCTGGGGCGGCTGCTCCGCCCCCTCCCACGGCCCCCCCTGCGCGCCCCAGCTCAGTCCTACCACCCCCGCCGCCGGGACCTCCTCCGCCTGGGGCCGTCCGGCTCTGGAGCCATGTCGTGCGCGCCCCGGCTGCTGGGCAGGCTGACTCTATGGCGAGTGGTACGGGCCCGGAGTTCGTCGTCCCTTTCGCCCCCTCAGGTGCAGGTGGATTCCGACCCGCTGGAGCCGGTCGAAGCTTGCTTCTTGGAGGCCTCCGATGATCTGTGGAGGATGGAGGCGGAGCTGGCCCAGGTGGTGCTGGTGTTGGCCCGGAAGTGGATCTAGCCTCCGCGGCCGAGGTTCTGCACGCGGAATTCGACGTTGGCCCGGAAGATATGTCCATCCGGCCCTTCTTCCCGGAAGATTTCCTCGTTCTCTGCCGCGAGGGGGCGGTGCGAGACCGCATGGTGCGTGCCGGATGGGCGTCTTCCCCCCGGTTCGGCCTCTCCCTCCGGCCCTGGATCCGTCAAGCCCAGGCCACAGCTGTGTTCCTGCCCTACCTGGTGCCGATCCCTCTGCAGGGAGTGCCCGCCCACACTTGGAACCAGAGGGCGGCCAGCACCATTCTGCGCGGCCTCGGCTTCGTCGTTGGTGTGGACGACAGCACGGCTCGGTAGCTGGACATGGCAGATTTCCGCGTCTGGCTTTGCACTGACCGGCCGCACCGGATCCCGCACCACATTTTGCTTTTTGTCGATGAGCCAAGCCGCACCCTGTGGGCGATGGACGCGGTCGGTGAACGCTCTGTCGGTCGGCGAGCACACACGCTGCAGTACCCAATCAGGATCTCTGTGCTGGGCGAGCCAGTTCTGGTGGATGGTGATGCTCTGGAGGCGAGACCTCCACCGCCTCCGCCTTCGCCGCCGTCGGGGGAGGACGGGGACTCTGGTCCCGCGTCTGGTCCTGGCACTGGTCAGGCTAGGAGGGCTGGTCCTGGGGGCCCTGGCCGCGCTGGTGGTGGTGGTGCCCCCCGCACCTCCTCGACGGCGGCGCCGCCCGCGATCCGGCATGGCGGATTCCTTGGGGGGGGGGGGGGGGTAGGATTTGCGTCACCCCGGCAGGCGCTAACGCGGGCTCGGCCCCGCTCTGACGCGGCTCATGCAGATAAGCCTGGGGATCCTACCCCGGAGCGACACATGGAAAGCGAAAGCGAAGGCGGCGCGACAGCCGATGTGGATCCGGTCAGTCGTATTGGGCTGGCAGCCAGGAGGACGGAGACAAGATCATCTCATGCCTCTGTGCACCCCTCCAGAGGTGGGGCCGATGCAGTGGATCGGGATTCACATCTGGACCGGTCTGCTCCCTCGGTTTGCATGGCTAGGTGGACTGGTGGAATGGAGCGCTCGGGCTCTGTGGCTCATGGGGAGCCTGCTGCTTCTGGAGGTGAATGGCCTGAAGGGCCTCTCATCATTGGCTCAAGAGAAAAGTATAGTTTTTCCCCTCAAATGTGGCTAAGCGGATCAAATACCCCCCAAACTCTAAAACCGGTTATTTAACCCCCTCAAATCTGGAATACCGGATAAATCTCCCCCTATAGTGGTTTTGGTAAGGATTTTAGGTGGTTTTGACTAAAGGTTGCTGACTGAACACTTACCAGGCGTAAGGTTGCCGACGACGAGCTCGATCACGCCGCGGATGGACAGGGGCGTCAAGGTTGCAACCGCCCTATATATGGGCCGACAGGACGATGTTGTCCATGGAAAAGGGCTCCAATGGCACGTCAGGCTTGCTCTCGAACACGTTCAGTGCGTCGCTGCCGCCGATGACACCCTCCTGCACCTGACGAGCTCCCGCGGCGGCCGACGTTGACCAGCATGCCGTTCTTCCCCAGCGTCTCCATCTCTTCCTGGTTCACCAGGTGCTTCGTCTCATCCGTCAGCGCGCATGAGAGCATTAGCACGTTGCTGCTGGCGCCGAGGTCGCCCACGGCCGGGACGAACTCGTACGACATCGATGGCTCGGGCGACATGGAGTGGCACCGTTGTGATTGCCGGCGACGCCGGTGGATAGAACGTCGTGCATCCCCGCCCGGGAGGCTGCCCTTTCTTGGCCTCGCCCCGATCGGACCTTCGTCCAAATCTTCTGGCCGGATTGGGCCGCCGCCGATCTTTCAAGAGGCAGCTAGCGTCGTTCGTCCAGTCGCTCTCGCCGGAATACGTACCTATAGATATAGCTAGCTTCACGTGCGAATCGATCCATCTGCCTGCCTGCTTGTCTCTTGTGTACGTGAGCGTCTCTCGGACACATCCGTCCGGAAAGCACAAGGACGTAGCGTGCCCGGAAGTACATGCGCCGAGGTTGTGCCTACGCCAACATGCTCCGTTCTTGACACCGGCTTACGCTCTCGCCGGCAATCACCACCGATCCAGAAACGTCAGCGGAGAACTCGACGACAACAGTTCGAAGAGGTAGGTCAGTCATGGACTCGGTTGGTGCGCACGCGGCCGGTGAGGGAGACTTCAGGAGGTAGGCGAGGCGAAGCAGGGGAGGCAAGACGGCTGTTCTGCTCACGGCGGCTACGGGGCCGGCTGGTGGAGAATGCGACGCAGTCGGATGCGAGGGGCAGAGCTCGGCCGTAGGTGGGGACGCAGGGAGGCGACCGGACATGACGGCCGGCAGCGGCGTGCAGTCGAGCGCCGGCAAATTAGGAATTTTTGGTGTGCACTGCCACGTCAGCACAATGTCAAAGGCAAAACCATCTGAAATGCTCCCCAAAACCACTCTAGGGGGGATTTATCCGGTATTCCAGATTTGAGGGTGTTAAATAACCGGTTTTATAGTTTGGGGGGTATTTGATCCGATTAGCCACATTTGAGGGGGAAAACTATACTTTTCTCTTGGCTCAATGGAGATCCTGCCGGTGCCATCCGGTGGGCCCAGCCCATACGATGGATTGGTGGATGATGGATCCTCAGCTCTGCGGTCTCCCCCTACCCCCGAGGCGCGTCGGCATGTGGGGCCTGAGCCCAGCGCTGGGGATTGGTTCACGGTCAGTTTGTCTCCTGAGGCCCCTACCCCGCCCTGTCCCCCACATGTGGACCCACGTGAGCTTTCCAGCCTATCGCCTCCTGCTCACATGCAACGCCCGGCTCGCAGCCTGTGAAACTGATCCCGATGGGACCCACCTGGAGGCGAGCGGCCCGCGATTGCGCGTCCATGCTCCGGGCTTAGGCGAATCCAGGCCCTCGCATGCACGTGACTCGCTGCCCGAGGCCGATCCCATGCAGACCATGCAGGCCTCCCCCCTGCCTGTTTCCCCCAGGGCTCTAGCCTCGGCTTTCTGCGATGAGATTCAAAGACACATCTCGCCTATCCTGACCGTCCATGAGACCCAGAAACCGCGTCGCCCGCGGAAGCGCAATCTGCCCACGGGTTCACCTAGAAGGAGTGCCAGAATCGCAAAGAGCAAGAAGCCATCAACAGCTTCGAGGCAGCAGCAGATCATCATCCGCAAGTTATGTCTAGCGAACGAGGGCGAGGTGATTGGGGATGAAGCGCTGAAGATGTACGTGGACCTTTTCAACAGGCCACTGGCTGATGCTCACATCGCAACCATCCTAGCACTCTTTGGCTGGGAGCCTTCCGCGCTGCCGCTGCTGGAGGCGTCGACGCCGGGAGATGCGGGGATAGCTATTTGACGCGGCTTTTTTCATGGGGAGTGTGCGGTAGGCCTTTCCCATGGCTTCACACCCCACAAAGGTGCTTGTGTGGAATATCCGTGGCCTAAACGACCCGGCGAGGAGGAGTTCAATCTACCAAGTTGTCTCGGCGGCCAACCCTGGCATTGTTTGCCTTCAGGAAACAAAAATGGAAATTGTAACACCGAATGTGGTGGCGCACTGCCTTGGAAATAAATTAGCAAACTTCTTCTACCTCCCCACCTCGGGCACACATGGTGGAATTCTTCTGGCATGGGACCCCTTGGTGGCCCAGCTCTCGAGTCCGCACTACACTGACAACACAGTTCCAGCGTTCGTCACGCCCGTCGGCACGATATCCCACTGGTGGATTACATGGGTCTACGGACCTAACTTGGACACTCAAAAGATCGAGTTTATGCAGGAGCTAGTAGACATCCGTGAGCTCATTGCCGGGCCTTGGGCGGTCCTCGGGGACTTCAATCTCCTGGTAAACCCCGAGGACAAAAGCAATGCACATATCGACAGACGCATGATGGCGCGCTTTGATAACCCACAAGTATAGGGGATCGCAACAGTTTTTGAGGGTAGAGTATTCAACCCAAATTTTTTGATTCGACACAAGGGGAGCCAAAGAATATTCTCAAGTATTAGCAGCTGAGTTGTCAATTTAACCACACCTGGATAACTTAGTATCTGTAGCAAAGTATTTAGTAGCAAAGTAATATGATAGTAGTGGTAACGGTAACAAAAGTAATGGTAGCAAAAGTAATATTTTTGGGTTTTGTAGTGATTGTAACAGTAGCAACGAAAAAGTAAATAAGCGAAGAATAATATATGAAAAGCTCGTAGGCATTGGACCGGTGGTGGAGAATTATGCCGGATGCGGTTCATCATGTAATAATCATAACATAGGGTGACACAGAACTAGCTCCAATTCATCAATGTAATGTAGGCATGTATTCCGAATATAGTCATACGTGCTTATTGAAAAGAACTTGCATGACATCTTTTGTCCTACCCTCCCGTGGCAGCGGGGTCCTAATGGAAACTAAGGGATATTAAGGCCTCCTTTTAATAGAGTACCGGAACAAAGCATTAGCACATAGTGAATACATGAACTCAAACTATGGTCATCATCGGGAGTGGTCCCGATTATTGTCACTTCGGGGTTGCCGGATCATAACACATAGTAGGTGACTATAGACTTGCAAGATAGGATCAAGAACTCACATATATTCCTGAAAACATAATAGGTTCAGATCTGAAATCATGGCACTCGGGCCCTAGTGACAAGCATTAAGCATAGCAAAGTCATAGCAACATCAATCTCAGAACATAGTGGATACTAGGGATCAAACCCTAACAAAACTAACTCGATTACATGATAAATCTCATCCAACCCATCACCGTCCAGCAAGCCTACGATGGAATTACTCACGCACGGCGATGAGCATCATGAAATTGGTGATGGAGGATGGTTGATGATGACGACGGCGACGAATCCCCCTCTCCGGAGCCCCGAACGGACTCCAGATCAGCCCTCCCTAGCGGTTTCAGGGCTTGGCGGCGGCTCCGTGTCGTAAACGCAATGAATCCTTCTCTCTGCTTTTTTTCTCCCAAAAGTGAATATATGGAGTTGGAGTTGAGGTCGGTGGGCGTCGGGGCCCACGAGGTGAGGCGCGCCCGAGGCGGCGCGCCCCACCCTCTGGACAGTGTGGGCCCCGACGTGGATTTTCTTCTAGTATTTTAATATTTTCCAAAAATATGTTCCATGGAGTTTCGGTCATTCCGAGAACTTTTGTTTACGCACATAAATAACGCCATGGAAAGTCTGCCAAAAAGCAGCGTCGATGCAGGTTAGTTCCATTCAAATCATGCAAGTTAGAGTCCAAAACAAGGGCAAAGGTGTTTGGAAAAGTAGATACGACGGAGACGTATCACGCTTCCGCGCTAAGCTTAATGCTCTCGAGCTAAAGGAGGAGTATCACAACGGCCGCCGATACACGTGGTCAAACGAACGTGGACAGGCTACTCTTGAAAAGATTGACCATGTCTTTACCACGGTGGAATGGGAGGAGCTTCACCCATCATGCTTCCTCTCGGCTCTGGGCTCTGCGGTTTCAGATCACTGTCCCCTCATGTTGGACTTGCATGCTGATTTTAAGTGGGGCAAAAGGTTCCGCTTCGAGGCCTTTTTGGCCGAAGGCGGATGGTTTTTGCGCCGTTGTGGAGGTTGCCTGGGCCTCGATGCCCTCTGTGGGAAACCCTTATGTGGTCCTCGATAACAAGTTAAAAGAACAGCCAAAGCGCTGCAAAGGTGGAGTGATAATGGATAGGGCACGTCAAGACGCAAATAGCCCTCGCCCTGGAGCTCATCCTTCGTTTAGATGTGGCAATGGAAACAAGGCAGCTATCTGCACAAGAGACTGGTTTGAGGAAGATCCTTAAATGGAAGCTACTGGGTTTATGCTCCCTTGAGAGATCATTGTGCGCCACCGGTCTCGGATGACTTGGCTTAGAGATGGCGACGCCGACCCTCAATTCTTCAAGCAGCACGCCAGCCACAGGAGGCGTTGCAACGCCATCATGGGTCTACGTTGCAACGGACAGTACCTCTCTAGCCAAGATGAAATCGCTGAGGCGGTAGATGGTTACTTTCAGGAAATTCTCGGGTCGGAGCCTCAGCGCACAGGAAGCATCAACATGGACCTTCTTGGCCTCCCATGACTGGACCTATCACACCTAGAGTTACCGTTTTCGGAGGACGAGGTGGCAAAGATCCTGAATTCTATGCCCAAGGACAAAGCACCAGGGCCAGACGGTTTCACCGGAAGATTCTATACTAGCTGCTGGGAGATCATTAAAGAGGATTTCATGCGAGCTCTTGACAGTTTCTACAGAGGGGACATGAGAGGGCTCGCTTCCATTAACAAGGCTTTTGTCACTTTGATACCCAAGAAAGATGGCGCAGATGAGGTGAAGGACTACCGGCCGATCAGTCTAGTACACGGGGTTGCGAAAATCTTCGACAAAATCCTCTCCGTGAGACTTACACACGACCTGCCCAAATTGGTTGGTTGCCCCAGAGCGCTTTCATCCGAGGACGCTCGATCCACGACAACTCCATGATGGTTCAGTGCACGGTCAGAAAGCTTCACGCTCGGAAGGACGCAGCTGTCATGGTCAAGCTCGACATCTCGAAAGCTTTTGACATGGTGCAATGGCCTTTTTTCATCGAGGTACTTTCTTGCATGGGTTTTGGGCCGAGGTGGATTGACTGGATTGTGAGCTTGCTCTCTACTTCCTCCACAAGGGTCCTGGTGAATGGGGTGCCGAGCGCACCGATACACATCCAAAGAGGTTTCAGACAAGGAGGGCCGCTGTCCCCAATGTTGTTCATTCTGATGATGGAGCCGCTGAAGGAAATATGCCCTAGAGGCAATAATAAAGTTATTATTTATTTCCTTATATCATGATAAATGTTTATTATTCATGCTAGAATTGTATTAACCGGAAACATAATACATGTGTGAATACATAGACAAACAGAGTGTCACTAGTATGCCTCTACTTGATTAGCTCGTTGATCAAAGAAGGTTATGTTTCGTAGCCATTGACATGAGTTGTCATTTGATTAACGGGATCACATCATTAGAAGAATAATGTGATTGACATGACCCATTCCGTTAGCTTAGCACACGATCGTTTAGTATGTTGTAACACCCCAAAATTTTAACCTTGTTTTATTAATTAAAATTTTGCCAGGAAATTAAAGTTTTATTTTTCTGGATTTATTCTTGATCTCAGAGCCTCTCTTTTCCCCTAAGTTGTGGAGTTTTCACCCATAGTAAAAACTCTCCAATTATTATTGGACTTGTTTACCCTCTCAAATAAAACAATTCTTTTATCAGTAAGATTATCTATATAATTATTTTCCCCTGAGCTTTATTTCTCTAAATTGGTTTTTCATAAGTTTTAGGGTTCCATTTGCACTACAACCCTTTGATAAATTCGTTTAAAAATCCCACCAAAATTTGAGGATGTCATGTGATGTTTTTAAATCACTTTTATGCAAAAAGATATTTCATTCTTTGGATATTTTGAGCTCTACATCAAACTTTCAAATCTGGTCTAGTGGGCAATTTTACACTACAACCTATTTATATATTTCTTTAAAACTTCTACCAAAATTTTGGGATGTCAGTAGGAGCATATTATTCAACTTTATGCAAAAATCCAAGGATGTTCTTCGAAAGATTTGAGTGAATCATCCTCATCTTCATTCTGGTGCAACTTTGTGATTTGTACTGCAACCATCTTCTAACTTGCTCCTCTACCCATGAGCTTTCTCCTGCTTGTAGTACACCTTACCAAACCCGTAAGTGCAGGAGATTGGAACCATTGGGAGATCTTTGGTCCATGCAATGATGCCATTTACCTTCTGTCCAGAACTGAGGTTTTGAAAAACTTCCACTAGCAAGTTTCTTCTTTTGCCCGAATGACCTTACCACCCTCTTTTGCAATTAAAGAGACACTAGCCTGGAGAGTTTGGACACCCCAAGAAATGCCTAAGTGCCATTGGCATTTTGTCAAACACCTTATGGGCACGATCAGTTTTGGCATAGTCTCTGATCTGTGCCATGAACCTGCTCCCTTTGCCTAACCACCTTGTCCACTAAATTCCTAGACACTCCTAACCTAGGTTTGCTAAGTGCCAGCCTCACCCAAGCCCTGTAGCAAGCACTGGCATTTCGCCGAGCACCTGGTGGGCGTGCCTAGAGCGCGCGTTTTGCACGTGCCGCGCCCGAGTCGCCGCGCCCCTGGCCTGTTTCCCCGAGCTTATCCAAGCCTTCTGCCGCTCGACACGTACACCCCACGAGCACCACAGCCCCTCGCCACGTCTCCGGCAAGCCACAAGCTAGCCGCCATCGCCGCCTCGACAGCAGACTGTCGGCGCCGCTCGAGCAGCAGCTCGCCGCCTTCGCCCCGAGCAAAGGTGCCGCTCGTCCGCTAGCTCTCGCCGCCATCCCCAGCCCCGCCACGGTGCCCTGCAAGCTACAGAACGGCGGTCCGCCGTTGTTCTTATCCGGCCGCCGCAAGCCGACCTAGCCGCGCTATAAGTAGGGGCCCCCGAGCACTTCCAGCCACTCAGGCGACCTCAGGCCACTCCCATGGCACCCCCTCAGTCAGCAATCGTCGGGGGGAAGCCATCTTCCCCGACTCCGGCCGGTTCGGCCGCCGCCACGTCCCAGCCCCGTTCACCGCAACCAGAGCCCCTCCCGTCCAACCAATGCCACCAACCTTCTCCTCGCCCCTGGAGCCG